>VBSM01001124.1:44676108-44754706 GCA_008086735.1 Cheirogaleus medius
TTTGTGATGAGATTGAAGGTGAGCAGGACTGGGACCTGGTTGGGATGGGCTAGGGAGCAAGAGAGGCTAAGAAATATCGTGGATAATTTTTCTGTGCATCTGAGATTCTGATTCCACTATGTATAACCTTTCAAGATACCAGGCATTGCAAGATTGGGCAAATGGAAAAGTGGATTTGGAACCTGGGTCTTTCTGAGTTCAAAACCTATGCTGTTAACCATCCCAACAGCAGGAAATCTGAATTTTTTTTTTTTTAGACTAAAGCATGCTATGACTTTTATTATCCAAGAAATCTACAGGATTCAACTTGTGTGAGTCCAGAAAGAAAACGAGTGGTCAGCCCCATTTCCTTGAGTAAAGCAGTTCAGTTGGGTCACCCTGCTCTTGCCACCTGCCCAGTCCTCACACCACACTCCCCCCCTCCCCCACCCCCAAAAAGGGCTTGTCGGTGGAGGACTTCCAGCACATACAGCTCTCTCTATCCATGTCTTTTGCTGCCCCGGCAGTGGTCCCCAACCTTTTCGGCACCAGGCACTGGTTTCATGGAAGACAATTTTTCCACTGACTGGAGGGGGGCAGGGGATGGTTTGGAATGATTCAAGCACATTACATTTATCGGGCAGTCAAACCTCTCTGATAATGGTAATCTGTGTTTGCAGCCTGTACCGGTGCTTGGCCCAGTCCCTAGGGCTTGGGGACCGCAGGCCCCGTTACATTACTTGTTCATATCGTGCATATCATTGACCAGAATGGACATGGGAGTGAGCACCTCTTGCCCTCCTCAACTGAGTGTGTGTGCAGATTAGCCTGACAAGTAAGCTCCTCTGCGTAATTATTACCTCATTCTAAAGATCAGTGCATGCCTTCTAATACTACAACTCTGAGATACATCAGTTTTTTCTTCTCCATGCCTTTACACATTTACTCCCCATTTTCCCCATCTCTCTCTCTGCATCCTTTCCCTGGTATCCGGAATTTCATTTTTATACTCATTCACATTATTTCTGTGCATCTTTCTTTTATATATATATATTTCTCTGTTATAAATAGTGGAGGCTGTTCTTTACTCTTCTTTGCAAAACCATGTAAGAAGCACAGTATTAAAAAAAAAATCCAACACATGAATGAGGATTATTATCAGAGAAAATGAGAGTTGCAAAAGGCATGCAATGACTATGTGTGCAATTAAGACATTCAATGAACAAATACTCACATTTACCAAGCTGGTAAATTGGAAGTGAATATGCCAGTGTTCATTTTATAGATAAGTTCCTCTAAGTTTGGGTCCCTTTGGATGCTTCAAGTGAATTGGGTTTACAGAAGAGATTTACGTGTAATTTTTGAAACTGTGAGAAAATGCATGATGAGAGGACATATTGCTATTTCTTCTGGGCCCTGTTTCCCTAAATAGTTTTACCTGATTGTCTTCCTCTCTGATTTTGCCTAATACCAAGGAGGTATCATCTAAGAACTGAGAGCCAGTCTGAGGGATGGAAACATGGATATATGTGCTGAGATGGGTTGGCCGGCAGAGAAGGAAACTAGAAGTGCAGGTTGAGAGTAAAACATTCTCATCCACATTTATAAATCCATCCTTAAGGAAGAAAATGAAGTTGATTTAATGCCCCAGCACTGCCTGCAGCTGCCCTGGAGTTAAGGCTGTATTTGATGTGGCCTGGGTCCTGGTGACTACATGTGACCACACCTCGTATTGTGAGATGTAACTAGAGCTGTCATATGGAGAGACTTACTATTTCCGCAGAAAACCCAGGTGTCTTCCTTATCTCACTGTGTGGGTCAGCCCTTTCTTCTCCCAGTGCTGTCTTTCCCAGGTCAGTAAGCCAGGCCTGGCTTTCTGCTCTGTCAGCTGCCACTGGAGAGGAAAAACAGTCTCTTGGGCCTCATTATCTCAATTATGGTAGCTCAGAAGACAGGATAGTGGAACTGCAGGGCTTTGACCATAGCCTATGAAAGGCAGTAAATGGAGAAAACATAGGTGTTTTAACTTCTTGTACTCTGCGGATTATTCAGTCTCTGGGTGAAGAATAATGTTATGCTAATTAAAAGGCTGTTGTGAAATTCAGCACCAAATCATGGCAAACTCATTAAGTTGTCTCAAATTTGTTATTTCTCTCCCTGCCTTCTTTCTTTCGCTGTCTTTCTCCCAGCATTTCTTTTTGGTCTAAAATGCTTAATCAGTTTTTACTGGACCCCCACTCTGCCAAGCACAGCACTTTAGAAAAAAGTTTCTACGGTTTTGGTATTCTTGAGGAATTGTACCTTCCAAAGGAATGCTCCTAAATGGACAGCATTGTCTTCCTGCTGAACTCCATTGCTGGACAGCAAGGGAGAAGGAAGGGAAGATGTGTTCATACTAAGTTTTAGGATGAAAATTGAAACCACAGGGACTGCCCAAAGGAGGCTACACTCCTGAGTGCCCTGTGAGTCCCTGACCTTGCTTATTCCCCACCCTTCACCCCACAGCAGCCTGATGCTTTTGGCGGGAGAGTCCTCTTTGACAGTCTAGGAGGATATAGGTTTGATAGATGTTACCAATTAAGGAAAAGTTATACCCCAATTTTTTTGCCCAAGTTGGGCCCAATTTTGTACAGATCATCTTATAGAAGGTTAGAGAGGGCATATCCCATGATCGCAAAAGTAAAAATAGAGTTGGGGGAGGCTCTTGGGGGAGGTGTCTTGAAAGGTTGAGTTACATACTGCAAAGCAGGGCAAATGGCATTTTTATGTGTTTGCTGGGGCGTGGTGTAGGTGAAAAAAAGCTTTAAAAGGGAAAGGTAAACATTTGCTGGAGTCCTTGATATTGAACTTAAACAAGGCCATGCCTTTGTTCCAGTTTTATAAGGCAATGGATGACAGGAAAAGCTATAAAGCTGGAGTTAATTCATATATTGCAGGACTAATTTTTGGAAGGCATCTCACTGAAGATATTAACAGCTTGATCTTTTGTTAGAATGTGGAATATCCCATGATTTCTGGCCTGAATTTCTCTTAGTACTCTGTAACTAATATGTATGAATTGTTGTATTGTGCAGAGAATTAGATTACAGACTTGGGTTTCGTAAAATGATGGTGCATGCATGTGTACACAATGACTAATATTTGTTCAGTGGTTACCATATACCAGGCACCCTGCCAGACACTTTATATGCATTATGCAATCTTCATAATTTTAAGGAGGTAGCATTTTTCATTTGAGTAATGACGAATGTGAAACCCAGAGAGGTTGGCTAGCCTGACCTGACATTGCACAGCTAATGCACAGCTGGAATTCCAACCCTCTGCTGTCTGGCTCTGAAGCATGGACTCTTTCTATGGTGCCTTTTTATGTTGGGAAGATCTAGTAGTGATATCTGTTTTGGTGTCTCTGACAAGGGTACAGTGATTCCTTTGACGCAGCACGTCCACAGTGGGGGCTCCTGGACAAATAAGCCAGGCAGAGCCCCTGCTCTCAGGGAATGTTTGGGCTAGGCCAGGATCTGAGGCACAGACGTAAACAATTGTAATATGAGGTCGAAAGTGACAATGACTCTGATGCAGATTAAGTGCTAGGAGAGTTCTGAAGACAGGCAACTCTGGTTTTTTTTTTTTTATTTTAAAATATTTTCTTTTTAAAAATTTCAAATGAAAAGTTGAAAGAATATACAGTTAAAACCACTTATTCTTTACCTAGATTGACTCATTGTTAATATATTACCAGATGTGGTATCTCCTCTCTCTCTCTTCTGTCTCTCTCTCTTTTTCTAATCTCTCTCTCTCTCTCTAACCCCCACCCCCATCCCCTGCCCCTAGACTTCACTTCTAAGTACTTCAGCATGTAGAGAGATCCCCTTTCTGTGGGATCAGGAAAGACATGGCGAATGGGCTGTGTCTTCAGGGCCAGGTGGGATTTAGACCTGGAAGCTGGAAAGAAGAGCGTGCAGGGGAAGAATGAGGTGGCCAAACGTGCAGAGACTGGCAAGCACAAGCAGCACCGGGAACTGTGGAGCTGAGGAGAGAAGTTAGCGTTGTTTACAGAGAGGGGGTGATAGAAGTCATGAGAAAGGATGAGATTGCCGTGGAGAGAATTGCAGGGTAGACAAAACCGGGTCAAGGACGGGGCTTAGACTCTGTCCATCTAGAGGGTGCAGACGGAGAGAAGCCAGAGAAGGACAGAGTGGTGAGTGGGCACAGAGAGGAAGAAAGGGGAGGGAGGGGAGGAGGAAGAAGAGGAGGAAGAGCAGGAGATGGACAACGAGGGCCAATGGTTTAGGCTGTGGTTTTTCGAAGTATAGTCCTGAACAAGCAGCATCAGTGTCACCTTAGGGGGGACTCTTAGGAATGTAAATACTTGGGTCTCCCACCCCAGACCCACTGAACTGGAAACTCTGGGAGTGAGTCCCTGCGATCTGTGTTTTAACAAAGCTTCCTAGTGAATCTGATACACACTAAATTTGAAAACTCCTGCCTGTAAAGATGCTGCTGAGAAGGCTGACCTTGGTTTGAAGAAAGCAATGTCAGTAGTAAATTTACATGCATCAGTACTGTATTCATGAACGTGTGTACAAAGCCACATAGACTTGCAGCATTGTTTGTGGGATGAAAAGACTGGAAACAACCTAATGTTGAAGACACTGACATTCCATATTTCATGCTTTTTTAAAGAGAGAGAGAAAGCTCTCTTCCAATTTTATTGTTGAGTGAAAAAAGGAAGATGCAGAACTGTTGTGTGTTCTATGCTGCCATTTGTGTAAAATAGGAAACGGTGTGTGTTTGTTTATGCATAGCATATTTCTAGAAGGATACTCAAACTGTTGGTTGGCTGTGGAACAAGTAATTTTCAGTTTGCCTTTTTGTGCCTTTTGAATTTTGTACCATATTCAGGTACTAAAAAGTCAAGCACGTTTGAAGTATAAGACATGAACAGAAAATGCCTAAAAGAACAGCAAATGGTCAAAAAGTCAAGGGAGTGAATCTTTCAGTCTGTGCTTAAATTCTTCTTCTGACTGGGAGCTCATCATTTCACCAAGTGACCCTGACTATTGTTGCACAACGTCACGCGTCTCCCACATGCTGACGTGCCTCTTCCCAAGACCTGTGCGGGCGGCGGCGCAGACTGCGAGAGACGGCTGCAAGGGCAGTAAAGGTTCCCGCCGGAGAGGCTTCTCCCTGCTGTGGAGAGACGGATTTAATGTGTTTAAAACCAATTCACCTTAATTAAATATCTGTTTATTCAATTAATGTGCATCACAACTAATCTACCTTTGGGTCATTTGAAGACAGCATCACACAGTGCCCTAGGGGGAGGCCGGGCAGGCGGGAGCAGCATTCCTGCAGGAAGGACCGCTTCAAGGAGGGGATGCTGGGGACGCTAAGGAAGCCAACCTCGCAGGGACACTTAGGGAGGGACACAGAGAGGGTGTTGTTGACTGTCGTGGAGGGGAGAGCTTGGGGCTCCAGAGCAGGGAGACTCCCATGTCCGGGAAGAAGGAGATAACGTGGTAACGACGGTGAAACTTCTTAGGTTGTCATGACACTTTGCGGTTTAAAAACACGCTGTCACTCAGTGTCACAGTACCAAGGTAGGAATTGTTAGGAAAGAGAGGCCCAGAAAGGTTAAACACTTAGTCCAAGGCCATAGTGCCGGCACTTGCACCAGGCACCCCATTTCAAGCCTTTCAGCACATTTTTTTCTTGCTGTGTTTTACTCACTCGTGGTGAACTGATCTCGTTTATTTTCTGCTTCCGAGGCACTCAGCTCCCACAACCGCTCTTCTCTGCAGCCTCGTCCTCACCTCACGTCCTGCTGTGTGGACACCCACTCGGTCTCAGACAGACTCCTCTGCTTGGCAGCCCACCCCCTGCGCTCTCGTCCATCCCTGCTCTCCCTGCCAGATGCCTACCGAGAGCGTCCTCTCCTTCTCTGTGGCATGGCTCTCTCACCCCGGCCTGGCGTGGACCCTCTTCACTCCTGAGGGCCTTTTCTCAGTCCTCCGTCTTCTGTCCTCTCTGTTGCTTGGATGCGGGTGCTGTGACCACAGCTCTATCTGCCCTTGGCCTGGGGCTAACACGTGGCCTCATCCAAGCTGATCCAGTGGTCTCCTCCAGTGGTCTTCACTTGATCACGGCAATGCAAGCATCTTCCTTCCTCCCTTTTCGGGCTCTTTCTTAATCTCCAGATATAAGCCTTCCTTTTCTATTAGACTGGTCTCTTCACTGTTTTCAGAGCCAGCATGTACTTTGCTCCCCTCCATCTCTCTTTCTCCCATCTCCAGATTCCTACAGCAAATCTTCTCTGGCTGCTTTTTTTGAGCTCTCTTCTTTTCAAGTTCTTACAGCAGGTATAGTCCGTGTTATTCAACTTAATTTCTAATTATATACATTCCACAACAGTGAAAACTGCTCTTACCCCCAACCTCCACCCCCTTTTCCTCTCCAGCAGGGCCCCACCATGGACAGACTTCTGTATTTCCCATAGCACCTATAGACAGCACCTTCCATAGTGTGGATAGGTAGATGACAGATAGGTAGATATTGATATAGATATTCATGCTGAATATATAGTTGGTGCTCAATTTATGTTTGTTGATAGACAGATAACATTTTTAGAGGATAAATCTGGTCAGAGTAGCTAACTCTGCTGTATCATTTTGACAACTTCAGCTATTCATATTAATCTCAGCTCTTAGGAGGTATTGCTTGTGACAGCAAGAGCATGGGTAAAGAGGGAAATGTGTATTTAGAAAAATAATTTATGCTCTCTTTCTTTGTGGGACAAGTGTGTGTTGAATATCTACAATAGGCCTGGATCTGGGAATAGAGTGAGCTTGAGGCAGACAAGGCCCCCCCTCTATGAGCTTTTCAACCTCATGGAGCAGACAGATAATTAAACACTAAACAAAAACCAGAAGAAGATAAATTCAAATAATGTTAAATGCTATTAAAAGAGAATGGGCAAGAGAAAGTTGACAAGTGTGCCACACTGGTCTTGGGCCAAGGGTTGGGAGGAGGAGGAAGAGGAGGATAAAGGCAAGGCAGGTAGTTCTAGGAGTTGACGTTGGACTGAATCTGAATGGGAAGAAGCAGCTGGCATGATGATCCGCAGGGACAGCACAGGAGGCAGAGGGCACAGCAGGGGACAAAGGCTCTGAAATGAGAACAAATAGAAAACATTGAATACTTAGAAGAATATGGGAAACTATGGTAGAATACATGAGTAAACCAAATGTGTGTATCCATGCATCTGTGTATGTACGTACATACCCACAGTATCTGTAAGAAAAAATAAAGAAATATATTATCGGAAATAAAGAAATAAGTGCAATAAAAATAAAGAAATATATTAATCGTTCCCTACAAGTGCTATGTATCTGGAAGTTTCAGGAAATCTAGGAGTTTCTTAGATCTTCAATAAAATAGTGAGCTCCCTGAGGCAGGCAGTCTGTCTTGTCATTCTATGTCCTCATCTCCTAACATAATGCCAGGCACAGAGAGAAGACACTTAATAGCTATTTGATGAATTAATGCATGAAAGAAATGGATGATTGCCCCAAACCGAGATTTCACATTTTGATATTGTCTGCTTTTAGTCTAGCTTCTGTCTCAATTTGCGTTACATCTGTACTCAAATACAATCCTATCAAAATAGAAGAAAATGATAAAACATAAGAAAACTATTTGTAAGGTCTTTAATAATTCCAAGAACCAAGAAAAGAACAGATTAGAAAAATTGGCAAGAACACGCTTATGTATTTATATGTTTGTGAAAGGGTAGTGTGTTCTAGTGTTAAATTATTATTTCTTGCTGTATACCTTGTGTTTATAATTTGGAGGCTAATGCATGTGCAATTTCTTGGAAAAGAGCTCTTCAGAGTCCCAATGGTCAGGAAATAAGTCACTTTCTTAGTCGTTAATGAGAGAGCTCTTCTTAACAGTGCAAAATACAATTGTCTAAAGAGAAAAATAAGTACATCAAATCATGATTGTTACAATTTTTTAAATCCCTAATTGCTTTCTAAATCAGAGGTAGGACCATTTATTTTAATGGAAAGCTCTCGGAAAAATCTTAGGAGTTAATAATCAAGTTAATGTAGCAATTCTAAAGCTCATTGATTGATTTGCATTCTATTTTAATAAGTTTTACTACATGCATAATGCACAAGTGAGGGGTATTATAATCTTGGCAGTCACTTGCCTTGTGTAGGAACCACAAAATGGGAAATGTCATTCACATGTAACAAATGATTTTTATTAAAAAATGTGGAGTGTCATGGGACTGCTTCTATTTCTGGGAAAGGTTTTGGTACATTAAGAAACAATCTTTCTATCTGAATCAATCTTTGAAACAATGACAAAATTAAAATCGTATCTATTATCTGCATGAATACACCCAATTTAATGAGTTTTTTCTAAATAATAAATTCTGTACTTTTAGAATTATAGCAAAACAAGTAACTGAGGTTTTGAAAATATTATATGAACATATGTAACATTTATAATTCTTGGGTGACAGATCAATTGTTTACTGCATTTCCACATTCTTTACATAATCCGGGATCCTAATGAAGTGAAAATGAACTTTCTGTGCTTGACATTTGGATGAACATTTGGTGGGGGAAATCATACCTTTTCCTTAAGCCTCTCTCATACATATTTACAAACAGGTGCTCTGTAGATGTACTTCCAAGGAATTTGCTCTCACACTTGCCTACTGTGCATGGAATTGGGACATGGTTGGGTTTGCAAGATGAAACAAATGAACGCCAAGGTTTTAGTTAATGTCCTTCTATGACTTCCCAACACCCCCATCCCCCGCCACCACCACCATTCCGAGTTTTGAGTGCAGCACAGTGAGACTATGATTGATACCACTGGACAAAGAAACTGTGCTTTGCTACTGGGTCAGGCAGCTAGGCAAGAGGAAAGCAGTGCCAACTCTATTATAAAATCCCTGCCTGTTAGGATGGCACTGGAAGCTGCCAACACAATGTAGCAGAGAAGGCAGATTTTTGTGTTGTTTACTTTTTATGGAATCAGGATGCCTTGAATCAATGAGAGCCTATTCTTCTACTAAGGACCTTTCTCTATTAAGGATCTTCTACTAAGGACCTTTCTCTATTAAGAGAACCTTGTCTAAATGTCTCCCAGTAGAGTCCTGTATAGGGTAACTTAACTCATTTGACCTTTAAAGACCATCTCTACTGGATGGCTGGTTTTTATAGCTCCTCTAAGGAGGATTTAGTCTATTTGTTGTAGTATATTGCCAGTAAACATTTATTATTTCAGAGCATCTAGTGGATCTGTCCTACTTAAGTGTCCTTGTAAATACTCACAACTCATCACTCCAGCTCTTAGTTGAGACTTGGAGCTGATAAGGCCACAATTATTATTGCTTTCTGCCTGTCTGAGTATATGTCCACTGTGAGAGATGTGTGGTTAGATCAGTGAGCCAGCCATGAATCTTAATAGCTTAGGAAATATTCATCAGAACACTTTTCTCTTCTGGCTTCAGCAGTACTAGGCAGGCTTTATGAGGGAGTGGAAAAAACCATTCTGTCTTGAGGCCCCTATAGACTGTAGCCACCCACAGGAAGATCTCTGCATGAAACACAAGGCCAAAATTATGAACAACTGCGTAGCTCACCAGAGCAATCATTTGACTTGCTGACATAAAGCTGTGTTTATACATTCTGGCTAAGATAACCTAATTGTCAGTAATACCAATAACAATAAAAAAATCAAGTGTTCCTAGAAAGGCATACTCTTTTTTTTTTTTTTAATCTAAAGATTAGCATTTGATGAAGCTGTTGTCATCCTTAAGAACACCATCATATTGTCTCTCTCCTATCTTGCCTCTGACTTCTGCCGTTGCAGGAACCACAACCAGTGCACCCACACTAATGCTTTGCTAGTCAGGGACTTGGTAGCCCTTCAGAAATATCCGCTGCATGAATGAACATTAAGTAAGAATTCTCTGCCATTAGGACATCTCCCGGAACAATAGATAGCACTTTCTGTCTGTGTGACTGGTGGGCCAAGCACTTTTGCCTTAGAAATTCAGTAGGAGAATCAGCACAGTATATTCTTTCTCAGTTCCTTTGAGTCACCTGACATTTGCATCTTTCATTGTTCTCTGTTTCTTTTCCATTGCTTAGGATTTGTGAGGATCTGAGCCCAGCGTCTATGTGGGTTTGTATGTCACTAGTATTCTCCAGGCTCTGTTGTATCTTCTGGGGGCTTCTGTACATACCTACCTCTTTTGGACAACTTGACCACTCTGTGTTGGTCATTGCTGGATTATTCATCTGTCTTCCCCTCTGACTGTCCACCCCATGAGGCAGGGATCTGGCTTTCTTCTCTATCCCAGGGAACTAACAGTATGTTTGACCCACCCTGGACTTGTGCAGATATTTACAGATTGAATGAGTGAATGAATTAATTAAAGAAAATGAATGCATCTGTAGTTAGATCATCTTTTTTAAAAAAACCTTTTAATTGTATATATTTAAGGTAAACATGATGTTATAGGTTATATATAGATACTACAGCGAAGCCAATTCACATATCCATCATCTCATAGTTACCCAATTTTTTGGTTTTTTTTTTTGTGACAAGAGCAGCTAAAATCTACTCATTTAGCATGAATCCCATGCACAATAATACAATATGGTTTTATTACCTATAGTCCTCATCTTGCACCTTGGATCTCTAGGTTTGTTTGTGTAGTTAGATCATTGTTAGGCACTTGTTTTCAGGTGGTGTCTGGAAGTGTGAGAGCCTGTGGCACAGGGCACAGGCTGTGGTCATTAGCACATCACTAAGACCTGTCATTTGGTCCTGACCACTCTTGATGTGGTGTCTCACCAGAGGAGCTCAAAAATAAAGTAACAAACAAGGTTTACAGAGATGTAGCACTACAAATGAGTACTATACCAGTTATATAAATTACCAAAAACCTACAGGCACAGGGTTTTAAATAGATTAGATCCGCCCTGGTAGTTCAGTCAAAAATTTGAAAGATATTTAAAATGCAGTCTGTGCCCATGGCTTCTTGGCTTCGTGGCTTCGTGGCTGCAGGATTGCTCTCTGTGGTGTCACTGTGGGGTGAGAGGCTCGAGGGTGAATGAAAAGCTCAGGGGTCTAAATAAGATGAGGGTTAAATAACACGTCAAACGAAATAGTTTTTGGAGTACATAATTGTGATGATTTTAAAGCAAAGAGTGATTTAACATTTTATTTTAAATGAAACTTATACACATGGTATCAAATGAAAATAGTACCAAGAATATAATGTAGTATTCCTGGTTCTCCCCGTATGTTCTGGGCGCTATACTTATACCTCAATTCCGTGATATAAATCACCTTTAAATGCTGTCGATTGGACTGCTGCCTACTATGTAAAATGATGATAAATTTATCTCACTTTTACTTCTCTCTCTTTTCCTGCCAATATTTTATAATAACATCATTCTTTTCAGTTATTCTGTCGGCCAGTGCTGTAATCTTCAGTGATTTCCGTGCATTTCCCTTTCTTTTGGATTCCGGAATTTCTGCTGCAGGCGGAGGGTGTGGGTGCCTTTACCACACTTTCTCCCTTCTCTTCAGATCTCACCTTTGCCAGTTTCTCTTTTACTTTTTTCCTGCCATGGAAGTATATGAGTAGTTACACTCTGTCTTGCAGGGAGGGGTTTTTAAAGGTTATTTTAAAGGGGAAATTGAAAACTGAAGACATTAAATGAGTTGTGTAAAGTCTCTTAGCTGGTTAATATTAAAGCTTGGACTAAAAGTCAGGGCATTTGACTCCTAGTCTAGTGGGTTCTCTGTAGATAAACTCATTGGTGTATTCATGAAATGTTTACCAAATGTTTATTCTCCACCACGCACTATAATTGGTACCAGTGACACAAAAATAAGAAATGGTCTCGAATCTCATACTTCACAGTCAAGTAAGAAAGACAGATGTGTAAACAAATCTAGGTTTCAGTGCAATAATGTGCAAAGGAAGGTGTTATCTAATTATTTTTTTATTCCACAGGTCAGAGATTAGATAACCTTATATAACTATTAGAAGTGACAACTTTAATATGTTGAGGACAAACTTATGCATGTTTAAAAAATAAATAAGACTTTCCTGATATATTTTCAGGGAATTAACTTAAATAGTCTGTTTCATGATCAAGCATGAAAGCAAATTTTTAAAATAAATTTATAATTATAAATTATATATGTTTTATGTGTGCAACATGCCTTTATGTGAAAAAATAACAAAATATTCTTCATTTACCAATATAGGATTGTTTAGTATTTTGACTTCAAGTCTAAGGTTCATGCATTTATTGTAGATTCTTTTTATGGTGACTTGTGGACTTTCTCCTTTCTTTCTCCCTTCCTCAGATTTTCATCACCGTGAATTGCCTGAGTACAGATTTCTCCTCCCAAAAAGGGGTGAAAGGACTTCCCTTGATGATTCAGATTGATACATACAGTTATAATAATCGTAGCAATAAACCCATTCATAGAGCATATTGCCAGATCAAGGTCTTCTGCGACAAAGTGAGTAAAGATGACAGTTTGTCATAAAGGTATCTTCGCTATCAGGTATTACTTGTGATGGCATTTCCCTCTTGTCACCTTTCCTTGTCTAGTAGTGTCAAAATAATCACTTTATCAATCACAGTAGGTGTGGTAATCCTTTACTCTCTTCCTGTTAGATATCTAAGGAATCATCAGTCAACTGTATTTTTCTTTTTAGTTAATCATTTTTACTGCTTATTTAATGGCCAATTGACATTGTACAGTGTCTTAATCAGATCAAGCTGCTATAACAAAATACTACAGACTAGGTGGCTTAACAGAAATGTATTCTTCAGTGTTTTAGAGGCTGGGAAGTCCAAGATCAAGGTGCCAGCCAGCTTGGTTTCTAGTAAGGCCTCTTTCTGGCATGCAGACTCACTGTATCCTCTCATGGCAGAGAGAGAGGGAGAGAGAGAACTAAAAAGCTCTCTGGTGTTTCTTCTTCTAAGGACACTAACTCTATCATAAAGACCCTATGCTCATGACCTCATCTAAACCTAATTACCTCTCCAAAATCCCACCTCCAGGTGCTATTACATTGGGGGTTAGGGCTTCATCATATGAATTGGGGGGTGGAGGACAAACATTCAGTCCATAATATACTGTGCTTAAGTCTGATTCAATTAGAGAGCTGAAATAGCAGATAATAATCTTTACTGGGTATAGATGCTGTCCTAGAATATATCAGTGCAACCTTTATTATTTTATGGGTTTAATGGAGCCTCATCTAGGACTTTTTGAAATGGAAATAGTACTTATAAAATAAGTTCACTAGTATACATACACTCAGAAAACATGTACTTTGAATCTCCCTGAACCCCATCATAAAAGAGACAGATATTAGAATAGGAGAGCTTAACATCCCATGATTAGGTGGCAAGAGATACTCACAAGTCCCAAATATGAGTGGGACTAAGAATCAACAATATCAAGACCTGTGTGTCATCAGCATTTGTGAGGGAAAGTAATGGGGCCACTTGATGACCAGGGAGCTGGAAACCTACAGAATTGGCCAAGGCACACACTGGAGAGTGAGATGGACCATCTGAGTTTGAGTGGGAGGGTACAGGTTCTGTGGGCTCCAGTTAACTGGTGAGTACAAGTGGAAATGAAATGTTTGGGGCTCCATGAATTCTGAAAAGTTATAAACTGAAGTTCCCTTCTAGGACAAAACTCTGCTCTGCGGGGAAAAAAGGCCCTGCTGGGAGTAAAATCCAAGTTGAGTTGGGGAAAAAAGATGCAAAGGAAAAAGAAGGTCAAAATAAGAGTGAAGAAGAAGATTGGAAGGGACACAGGGTAGGGAGGTCTCAGAAAATACAAGACAATGTTTGTATCGCTTTGTGAGCACACCAGAAGAGGGAAGCATGAGAGCCGTGAAGCTAGAAGAACTATCCAGGCTCACTCACTCGTTTCATTTAAAAATGACCAACAAAAAAAGAAAAAAATGGTTGAATTCCACACAGTGTTTCATGAACATAGAGACTAGGATCAGAAGGAATGCATACCAGAAAGACATGCCCACAAATCGGGTGAAAACTATAGCTTCTTATTTCAAAATGAGCTAAATGGAATTAAAGAAATAATAGAAGTTATGAAGATCAACCTAAATCACAATTTGAAAAAAAATCAGATGTGAGATATTTGGAAAATAGAATGATTTCAAAAGGGATGCAGTGGAACTCAGGAAAGAATTTAGAAATAAAACATTAAAATATATCAGAATAAAGACTATACTAGAAGCAACACAAGGATGAATAAATATGAAAGATAATGCCTTAAGAAAATACAAGTTGGAAAAGAGCAAAAATGTAAAAATCAGAGGAAATGAAAAAAGAAGTGTGAAAGAAAATACAGATAGAAAAGAGAAATAAAGAAGATCCAATATACACATAATAGGAATCTTTGAGCAAAATAATAATAATGAAAAAAAGATGGAACAGAACAAATACTAGAAATGATAAATCAGGAAAACCAGAAATAGAAAGCATTCATATTTAAACGCCCTGCTATACACTCAGAAACACTGATCCAGGATAACCAATACCAAATAGTTAAGGTATTGGACTTTTTTGAAAAAAGAAAAAATATTCTTTGAGCATTTAAGTAAAGTAAATAAAATAAAATAAATATTAAATCACTTGTAAGGGAACTTTTTCCATCCAACTTTTCAACAACAACACCTTGTCATAAGACAATGATATTTAAGGTAATTACAGAAAGAAAATGTGAGCCACAGATGACTTGACTGTCAAGTGTAAAGACTTCAGGCACAAACAAAAACCATACAAAATAAACAAACAAAAATCCAGGGAATATTTCTTCTTGGGGACTCTAGTGGAGAACCAATTTTAGACAAGCAATATGACTATAAAGACTTGATAAACGGACCAAGGGTGAGCATTCAGTATATATATCTAATCCTAAAAGATGGGAGAGACAGGATGGTGATATGTCCTGACAATGTAGGTACTGTGCACTTATTGAAAAATTGGGGAGGATGAGGAGGGTATATATACAAAAAAAAAAAAAGAAGAAGAAGAAGAAGCAGCAGCAGCAGCAGCTAACTGCTTATAGGTATAAACTGTTAGTGAAAGGAGACTACTTCATATTACATGCTGGGGGAGAGAAGAAGGGGAAAAAGAGGTTAGCAGCTAATTCACTTTTGCCCTTTACTCTTTTTTTTTTTTTTTTAGAGACGGGGTCTCGCTCTTGGTCAGGCTGGTTTCGAACTCCTGACCTTGAGCTATCCACCCGCCTCGGCCTCCCAGAGTGCTAGGATTACAGGCGTGAGCCACCGCGCCCGGCCTGCCCTTTACTCTTAAAGGTGCTGCAGTCAGTGTTAAAGGTCCACTGTGCTATTAAAACGTCTGAGAGTTCTGGCTTAGCGGTAATAGAGCAGACAGAGACACAGGCTCCTGTGAGCAGAGAACAGCAGAAAGCAGAGATGGCCATCAGAGGACAGAAGGAAAATGCATTACGTAGAACTGCACTGGGGTTTGGCATATGCAGCACAGCGGAAAACATCCCTAAAATCTCAATAGCCTTCCAGGCCATGATGATTTCTGTGGGTGCCAATCATCCAGCCATCTGAACAGCACAGCAATCTGAGAGACGGTCAGGCAGTTTCCATGATATAGATGCCTGTTAAGTCACCATACACAGTAGTCATGTAGAAATAACAAGAAAATGGTGTGGCAGAGAGCCTAAGTAACTTGCCCAGAGTCGCACAGCGAAAATGTGGGGGAGCTGGGTGCAAATACAGTTCCAATCCAAATTCATATTCCTTGAATTGAAAAGTAACTTTATACATAAAATTCCAAAATGACAACTGGCGATTCAGTACCTCGACAAAGAGCCAAGGTAGCCTTTAAAAACAAAACAACCAAAAAAAATCAGTTTATGTTTTTAATTTAGCATATTAAACATTAAGGAAACATTTTCAAATGGTGTACAACATAGAATTTTTTAAAGTACAAATAAGAAAGCTTTTAAAGGATTTGAATTCCTGTACTTTATTTCAGATATTCCAAGGGAGACTGTAGACTCTCCCTCCATGAATCCCCTTCTCGGAAGTAAGGAATAAAGTTAGAGGAGGAGAAAGGGAGGGAATAATGGAATGGAGGACCAGGCAATCCATTCATCTTCACCTTGGTAGTTGGAATTGAAAGTGGGAAAGAGGGCTTAAATTGCTCATATAATTATTTTATATTATAATGTTGACATAATAAATACCAAAAAAAGAGAGAAAATAATAGAAACATGCAGAATGCTTGGAGAGTTATATTGTTATTCACTTATGTCCTAGAATAAGAGAGACTATGAGAAATTAAGAGGGTCAATAAAATGATTGATTATACTTTTGTTTGAAAATAATTTTTATACATTTTCATTCACAATAACCTGTAAAAGGAGAGGGCAAAAAAGCGGATTGTATGGGTTTCTCTAAAGGCGGTAATCTGCACCAAGAAAACAAATGGTTGGGAGAACCACTTACTTGTGTGAGCATGTTTGCAAGTATGTATAAATCATGTTAACAAACACTTTGCCAATCAGAAAATAGGCGACATTTCCAATAGCTCCTATTTTAAATATCACTCTAATTAAATATCAATGCTAGGCAGAAAAAAGTGGTTGGAGAATGTGGGGTAAATGATTGGCATTTATTCCAAGTATTAATAACTAGTGTTATAAAGAGTTCCTAGTGGGTAGTTGATTGTACATCCTGATGTTAAGAGCCGGGGCTTGGGGTGTCAGGAAACTCATAAGGAGGAAATTTCAGATTCTATGCAGGGTGGATTAACTGTTATTACAGTCAGTTTCTCAAATAAGCTAGATACAAAATCTTTTGCTCTAATTTGTCATCATATTTGCAGCTCTAATTTCAAAACCCAGACAAAACTCACACCTGGGAGATTAAAAAGAGAAATAAAAGTTTAATTTTTGTACTTTTCAAGTGGGTGTGTAAATGCAAATGCTTAATTTAAATTATCTTTTAAAGCAAAAGAGTTGAGAGCTATTCCATTTTAAAGCTATGAATTTCCTAATCACAGTCTAGAGTTTTAAACAGATGGAATTCTGCACTATTTATAGCTCTCCAGCTTGATTTCTAATTAATACACCTATGCAATTGATTGCAGATGAAAATAAAGGCCTTCTCTAACTTCTCTGGTATTATGATACTTCTACTGAAATGAATATGCTTATGCATTAAAAATTCAGGATCTATTTATATATCTACCTATATAGACACCTATGTGTATATCTTTGTATCTATATTTAATTAGTTCCATAATCTTCCATGAAGATTTTGTATTATTGCAAACACTAGCTATATATTGCAGAAAAATTGAGAAATAGAGCCACATTTAAAAAACATATTTAAGAGAAAGTAAGCGTGAAATAAAAAATATTTTTTTGGTGGCAAAAGTGAATGTAGTTAAGAACTTATCTTCAGATAAGTTTTCCAAATTTAACACTCTGTAGTGAACATTTAAGTGGAGGAAATCATTTTCAAAAGATAAATTTGGCATTTGTAGCAAATTATACTCTTGGAACAACTAGATTTTTTTGTACTTTTATAAGAATAGAAAGAATATTTTCTAGAAGCTTCAGGTCACAAATAATCAGAGGAAAGAGGAAAGAAATTTATGGAAGGTCTTGTTCAAGGGAAGCTTTCTCCACCTTAATTGAACGTATCAAAGCTTCCCTGGGTCATTGTGAAGCCCAAAGCTTTATTTTAGAAATAAGAACTGTGGTTCTTTCAAGAATGGATGCTGTCAGAATTGTTTTGTCACGCTGATACCTGGGCATTTGGGGCAGGAAACTTGTACAGAAGTGGCACCAAGACTATGCATTATACAGACCTACTGTTTTATGCTAATCCTTTAGGTTAGTCATATCAAAGAATGCCTGAAAAATAAGCAAGTGACTTTCCTAACAATCTACATTGAACATACAGACATACTTGTTTTATTGCATTTTGTTTTATTGCGTTTTGCAGATAATGTGTTTTTTACAAATTGAAGGTTTGTGGCAACCTGGTGTCCAGCAAGTCTATGGGTACCATTTTTTCCAACAGCGTGTGCTCACTTCATGTCTCTGTGTCACGTTTCGATAATTACTACAATATTTTAAGCTTTTTCATTATTATTATATCTGTTATGGTGATCTGTGATCAGTAATCTTTGATGTTACTATTGTAGTTGTTTTGGGGACCCAGCAACCATCCTCCTATAAGACAAAGAACTTAATAAATGTCGTGTGTGTTCTAACTGTTCCACTAACTGGCCCTTCCCCTATCTCTCACTCTGTCCCTCTCAGGCCTCCCCCTATTCTCTGAGAAATAGCAAAATTGAAATTGGTCCAATTAATATCCCTACAATGACCTCTAAGTGTTCAAGCAAAAGGAAGAGTTACGTTTTTCACTTTAAATCAAAAGCTAGAAAGAATGAAGCTTAGTGAGGAAGGCATGTTAAACCTAAGATTGGCCAAAAGCTAGGCCTCTTTGACTACACAGCGAAGCTGTGAATGCAAAGAAAAAGTTCTTGAAGGAAATTAAATGTGCTACCCCAGTGAACACATGAATGATAAGAAAGTCAAACAGCCTTATTGCTGATATGGAGAAAGTTTTAGAGATCTAGATAGAAGATCAGACCCTCCACAACATTCTCTTAAGCCAAAGGCTAATCCAGAGCAAGGCACTAACTCTCTTCAATTCTATGAAGGCTGAGGGAGGTGAGGAGGTTGCAGAAGAGCTTGAAGCCTACAGAGGTTGGTTCATGAGGTTTAAGGAAAGAATCTATCTTCATAACATAAAAGTGTAAGATGAAGCAGCGAGTGCTGAAGTAGAAGCTGTTGCAAGTTATCCAGAAGGTCTAGCTAAGATAACTGATGAAAGTGGCTGCACTAAACAACAGATTTTTTTTTTTAATTTTTAAAATTATTTTTAAATTTACTTCATGACCCTCTCTAACATGGTACTAAAAACCAGATTTTTAATGTATGTGAACAACCTTATATTGGAAGAAGATGCCATTGAGGACATTAATTGCCACGGAAGGTAAGTAAATGCCTGGCTTCAAGGCTTCAAAGGACAGGCTGACTCTCTTCTTAGAGGCTAAAGTAGCAGGTGACCTTAAGTTGAAGCCAGTGCTCATTTACCATTCCTAAAGTCCAAGGGCCCAAGAATTATGCTATGTCTACTCTGCCTGTTCTCTACACATGGAACAACTAAGCCTAGATGACATCACATCTGTTTATAGCATAGTTTATGGAATATTTTAAGCCCACTGTTGAGACTTACTGTTCAGAAAAAAAAAAAGATTCTTTTTAAAATATTACTGCTTACTGACAATGAATCCAGTTACCCAAGAGCTCTGGTGGAGATGTACAAGGAGATTAATGTTGTTATTATGTCTGCAAACACAGCATCCATTCTGTAGGCCATAGATCAAGGAGTAATTTTGACTTTCAAGTCTTATTATTTAAGAAGTACATTTTGTACGGCTATAGCTGCCATAGATAGTGATTCCTCTGATGGATCTGGGCAAAGCAAATTGAGAACTTTCTGGAAAGGATTCACTAGTTGCCATTAAGAACATTTGTGAGTCATGAAAGGAGGTCATAATATCAACACTAACAGTAGTTTGGAAGAAGTTGATTCCAACCTTCCTGCATGACATTGAGGGGGTTCAAGACTTTAGTGGAGAAAGTACCTTGCAGATATGGTAGAAATAGCAAAAGAACTAGAAATATAAGTGGACCTGGAAGATATGAGTGAATTGCTGCAATCTCATGATCAAACTTGAACAGATGAGTTACTTATAGATGGGCAAAGAAACCAGTTTCTGGAGATAGAATCTACTCCTGGAGAAGATGCTGTGGACATTGTTCATATATGACACAAGGGATTTGGAATATTACATAAACGTAGTTGATAAAGCAGCGACAGGGTTTGAAAGGATTCACTCCAATTTTGAAAGAAGTTTTACTGTGGGTAAAATGCTACCAAATAGCGCTGCATGCTACAGAGAAATCTTTCATGATAGAAACAGTCAATTGATGCAGAAAATGTCATTGTTGCCTTATTTTAAGAAATTGCCACAGTCACCCCAACCTTCAGCAACCACCACCCTGATTAGTCAGCAGCCATCAACACTGAGGCAAGACCCCTACCATCACAAAGATTGTGACTTGCTAAAGGCTCAGATGATTGTTAACACTTTTTAGCACTAAACTATTTCCTAATTAAAGTATGTACATTTTTAGTGCTATTAATGCTATTGCATACTTAATATACTACAGTATAGTATAGTATATGCCTTATACATAAGTATTCAATAAAAAAATATAGTTCCCATTATTATACAAATTTCAGTATTTTAAAGAGCCTTTTCTTATATTTCACATCTGTTTGAACAAGGTGATGTCTGTGTGTTTAACACTTTATATGTTTTCTAGACACAAAAACTATACAAATTCTTAATATACCTTGAAGAGACTTCCAAAACAGATATTTTTATATTTTATCTCCCTATTTCTATGATCTATGAGTGTCAATGACAATTCAAAACCTCAAGTGAAGCACTGTAAAATAATTACTTCCTTTGGAAGTTTTTTGATATAGAGATGTATATTTAAATTATCTGGTTAAAATATTACGATTATCAAATTCTAATATGTAAAGCTCTTAGAAATCACCTGGCACAGAGTAAGTGCCATGTAAGTATTAGCTATTATTACTTATTCTTCCAAAATTAGCTTAAAAGTCATCTCTTGTATAACACTTTCATTGACCACAAACCCTCACCATAGCCAGGATTGGGAATCTGCTGTTTCCAAAAAGCCAATTTGATAAGCAAAAAATACATCTCATTGTTATGATTCAAACGATTTGTGTATCTTTTTCTGTAAATTGCCTATTTCATGACAAAGAAAATAGACCCTTGTCCATTTTTCTATGAGTATGTCAGTTGTTTTTTAGTTTAAATTATTACTGCTATGTTAAAGATTTAACATTTTATGTGATATTTTAATTCACGTATTTTCAGCAATTTGTCCTTTGCCTTTTAATTGATTCTTTTGTTTTTGTAGAGAAAATGATTAAATTATTATATTATTAACTCTATCTCTGGTGCATATGATGATTTGGGGGCAATTTCTAAAGTGTTAGAGGTTACTGGCCAATCTGCACTTCACTGCTCCTTAAATATGCTACTATAGTGGCCAAGATTAGGGTGGGTGTATCGATCTGAATGTCACCTGTCTACTGCATTGTGAAAACATGGGTACAGATGGATTCTCCTGCAGCAAGAATGGAGAGAGAGAAAGGAAAAGAAAACTGTGTTGGAATGTCTTTATTTGGAAGATGAGAAGAGGAAAATGACTTAGCAAAGCTGACATAGAAGAATGCTCAAAGAAAAATATTAATACAATTAGGGAATCATCGCAGGTGACGAAGAAAAGAGCTATAAGGTTGTGGTCAATTGGTTAAGTGCAACAGAATTTGACAATTTGGCAAGAGGAGCCAATAAAAAAGTCAAATTATAAGGGACAGAGGAGCAAAAAGGAGTTGAATAGACTAAACTTTTTAATGAGCAACATCTCTAAGAACATACAAAAATACTGAAACAAAAACAAAAATCATACTTGTTTCCACAAAGCAATCCTACATTTTGTGTGGTTTCCTTATGCACTCCCTTATTTCCACCACTGTAATGATTTTTTAAAGTTCCATAACAACAAGCAAAGGGAAAATTTTACAAAGAATTCACACTCAACTTTAAAGCCCTCTTCATGCCTAGGAATAAATTTAATGGGTCAATGCTTCATCTTCTGACATTTTATTATAATCAGTAACGTTACTTAATGGGCTTCACTGGGTTAGGGAACTGGGCTTGTTCTTTCCATATGGATCCAAAACTGAAGTTCTTTAAATAGGCAAGATACCAAAAAAGGAGAAAACATGGGAGAGGTGGGATCTCTGGCAGGTCAGAAGTGTGGTGTAGATTCATGAGTTGTCTTGGCTTTCAGAGCCGAAGCTTGATCTTGTCAGAGGGATGAAAATGGGGCTGCCTGGTCTCCTTTTCCCCTGTATTGCTTCATACCTGCATGACTTTTGTGTGTGACAATATTTTAGCATGCCTTGATAATACGCCTGGCATTGTCTGTATTTGCTTTTTCCCTGGCAGGGAGCAGAAAGAAAAATCAGAGATGAAGAGAGGAAGCAGAACAGGAAGAAAGGGAAAGGCCAGGCCTCCCAAACCCAATGCAATAACTGTGAGTTTCACCAAGACTGACTTTGCTTTCTGAGGGGAAGACTCAGATGGGCTGTGTCCACTGGGGGAACAGGTGGAAAGAAGTGGGTTGCAGGTAAAACTGTATGTACAGGGCATGGCTTGCTTTCCCCTGGCAGTGGAGACAGGGTGATTATCCCCGTGAAAAGCAAATAGAATCATGTGCATAGTGTGTTTGAGCTAGGAAGGACTTTGTAATATTATGGAGACCAACGTCCTCCTCCTACAGACAAGGTATCTTGGGTGCACAGAGGGAGGGGACCTAAGCTCTACTCAAGAATGCTCACTTGAAGTCCATGCTCTCTCTTTCTGTTGGTTTGGCTGGGGTGGAAGGTGTTAAAATGTGTTCACATCTATGGTATTCGGAAAGCTTCATAGGAGAAAAACATGGATTTTAGTTGACACTAGGACTTATGGTTGAGGGTTCTTAGTCATGTATAGCCCTCTTGTTTATGGGTTTTGTGATTCTGTCCAGCCTCTGATGGGAAGTTGGCTGCCATACCCTTACAGAAGAAGAGTGATATCACCTACTTCAAAACCATGCCTGATCTGCACTCGCAGCCTGTTCTCTTCATACCTGACGTTCATTTTGCAAACCTGCAGAGGACTGGACAGGTATGACCTACCTGCTAACATCCACTTGCCATCCGTTTACAGGGCTGGTAGGGCCTTAAGATAGAAGCACTTTAGGCAGTGTTGACCTTAAAAATATAGCCCACCTTCCATTCACTAGAAAGAAAGTCAGCCATTCTCTACAGTAAATGGATTTTTATAAAAAGGAATATTTCAGAAGAGGACACTGACTTACTAAGGGGAAAAAGAGAGTGAGCTGATATTAGTAAAGTATTGACAAAGCAATGAAAGAGAGAGAAAGTAAGAAGGCTGATAACCTGTAAGAAAAGTTTTGTTTTGTTAGCTTTGTCACGGCAGAATTATCCTGATGCACTAGAGCTCCACCTAATGGTGGGAAGTTGAGCTGCACCTATAACTTCATAAAGTTGCACAAGGTGAAAAATTCTTAGATTAAATAAAATTCTGTCAACAATTTTTCCCTTAGTAAATGAACAGTTCCCATTGAATAGTAAATTGTTTCACATAAAAAGAAAAATGGGATTGTGGAAAAACCCCCTTAAAAAAGAATCCCTATCTTCTAGATGTATCTACAAGTGAACTGAAAAATCTAATATTAAATTAACATAAGTGTCCAATAATTAACTTATTATGGTAGCTCAAGTTGATGGAATAT
Organism: Cheirogaleus medius; assembly: GCA_008086735.1. Lineage (NCBI taxonomy): Eukaryota > Metazoa > Chordata > Mammalia > Primates > Cheirogaleidae > Cheirogaleus > Cheirogaleus medius. The sequence continues at coordinate 44,699,719 of VBSM01001124.1, forward strand.
TATGCATTCACTAAAATTTTAATTATGAAAACTATGTAGCAACATGGGAACTAGTTATAATAATGTTCAATGGGGAAAAAAATTATAATAGCAATTTGTGTTCATACTGTGATCCCAAAGATTTAACTGAATTTGAAAGGAATAAGAACAATGAGATATGGCTGATTATTTTTCTTTTATTCTTCAGTATTATCTCTTTTATGTGATAAATTAAAATTGTGTGAAAAAAAGAAAAAAAATAATTATTTCCCTGGCATTAGCCAGAATTGTCTTCCACCAAACCAGTCGGGTTTTAATGAATTTTGCATTGATTGGTTTTCTTTTAAACCCAAAGTCCTTTGAGGAAACATCTGTTTTGAAAAATAGGGCTATACTGACATTCAAGTGTTTCTTACATTCTAAGTGTGCAGACACTCATCGGAATTAGCCTCAGCCTAGAAGGAGAAATCAATATTGGCTTCACTCTCTCTCTGTGGAGGATATTTCGCCCCTGGCATTCAGTGTGATGTTTCATTATATGTATAAAACAAAGCAGTTATACAACCAGGGCTTTTTCATTGCTATTCATGACACAACATGGTAATAAAGTACCCGTAGCTTTTTCTCAGAACACATTTTCACTAAAAATTAATTTAGCATTTCTATCTTGTCTTACTTGTTTGATATAACCAGAGACACACAGGAGAAAGGAAGAGTTTTATAATTTATCAAGATAGGCGTGCCAGCATCTAATTTTTTTTTTTAATTCCCAAAAACATGGTGGTGATTTGCATGGGGATTTCACGGAGCTAGGTTTTCACACCCTCCAGAAGAGGGGATAATTGAGTTAAATTGTTCTTGCTGTTTAGTTTACTGTCAGGATTCTGGCTTCAGTTCTGTATCAACACTGACAACCTGACTTGTTTGCTTGGGGCAAGATTTCTCCAGAACGTATAAAGCTGTAAATGAATCTTAAGAGGAAAAGCGGCTAGCCGGGCCATTCGTGACCGCCAGTCCTCTGGCCTCTCTTGCTCCCTGGATGTCACAAGCCTGGCTCACAGCCTGAGGCAGATTCAGAAGGAAAGTGCAGCCTTTATAGTTTGTTGGTTTCAGCAGTTTAAAGCAGCCCAATCAGTGTCCCCTTGGGCCTCCAGTGAAGTTTATCCTGGTATCTGGAGGCCACCCTCACAGAGCCCTCAGGCTGCCCCCGTGGCCTCGGATTCAGAGTTGAGGGGGTCAGTGGGGAAGCCTGCCCTGAGCTCCTCGCAACAAAAGAATGCACTCAGCTGTGCCCTAGAACAACCCGTGAATATCCTGTGGTTCTCAATTGTACCATGTTACTGTCAAGAATTGTGAAAGGTCCAGGGTTTTACCTATTTGTAAGCTAACAGTTTAGCCTGTTCCAATTTCATGGATGCTGGAAGAAGACATGAGACTCCTGGGTCAGAGCCAAAGGACTTTATTACTGATAACACAGCGAGCAGCAGAAACTTGATGTTCACATTAGCTCCCCTTGCACTTCCAGTCCAAGAGGACTGACGCAAAAGGGCCTGGGCAGACGCTTTGCATGTAGTGAGTGTGTGTCATAGTGAGGAATCCCGAGCTGATGAAGCAACAGTCTTTTAAGAGGGCTGCTGGAACACCTCCCTAACCCTGGTTTCAGACATAGGCATTATTTTTCTTATGCTGGTTAGGTACTTTGGGAGCCTGAGGTAAGAGGATTGCTTGCGGCCAGGAGTTTGAGACTAACCTGCGTATCATAGTGAGACCCTGTCTCTACAAAAAATCATTTAAAAAAATAGCTGGGTATGGTGGCGCATGCCTGTAGTCCTAGCTATTCAGAAGGCTGAAGCAGGAGGATAATTTGAGCTCAGGAGTTGGAGGCTGCAGTGAGCTATGATCATGCCACTGCACTCCAGCCTGAGTGACATATCCCGACCCTGTCTCTTTAAAAACAAAACAAACACAAAAAGTTAAAAAAAATTATATACTGGTTAGGTATCACATCTGCATTTGGCCATAGGAGTCAGCTTAGCTAAGGAAAGGAGCTTGGGCATTGTCTGGCTGGGGCTTTTAAGGCTGCCTTTTCTCCGAAGAGCTACATGCATGGGAGAGCCTTCCAAGGGCAGGAGAGAAAAGGCAGATCCATGGTCTTAGAAGTAGGGATGGCGCAGGGATTGGCCGACTTTGACCTGTAAAACAAGACCCTGCAGTGGCATGTCAAAGGATAGGGCTGTTTTACCTTAAGGGGGTGGGAGGGAAAGGGGAGAGAGGCAAGCAGGGGTGTGCAGCTCAGAAACCAATGGGGCCTGAGTCTTGCTAGAATCAGTTGCATTGCAGCTCTGCACAGGTGCAGGGCCAGCAACCCTATAGTTCTTAGGTCACTGAGACACCCCTGAGCCATGCTTAAGGCACATGGGCTATGGGACAGCAGTTCCTACTCACCAGGGACACAGCCAGGGAGTAGGTATTTTCACTGCTAGTCCACATGTCCCCCACTCCTCTCATTATGTCATTGGTTCACCTGTGGGTTGGAATAGTCTTCAGACAATTATCAGAAACTAATATGAGGCAATAATCCAATATGTAGGAGCTATGGAGACCTCCAGTCCCACTCTCTTCATGTTGAAGCCCTGGTGTTCAGGTTGCTTGTGTCTGGAATGCCTTTAAAGGACATGTGATGAGGAGAGCTTGGGAAAAACCGTGAGATGCAGAGGCATCATCTTGTTGGATAATGCATACTTGCCAGGTGTCAGCCCTTCCCAAAGCACCTGAGCCCAAGGAAGACACCTCTCCTCCCTCGCACTGTCGAGAACAGTCTCTTGCATTGTGGTTCATAAGCAATCTTCCCCAGATCACAAGAGTTCTTGATATGGATTCAGATGCCCAAGTTCTATCCTAGGTCTTTCAAATTAAAATCTCTAAAGTGAGTTCTAGGAATTGCATTTATGATAGGTCTCCAGATATTTTTATGCACTCTAAAGTTTGAAAAACGTGCTTTAAAAATTATGTTAGTGCAACGTTCCCGACAGTTGACAGGGAAGAAATAGGGTCTTTGCGTGAGAGGAGAAGAAATGACAAAGAATGGAAGGTGATAGGGACAGTGAAGTAGTGGCCATTCAGGAGGGCAAGAAAACACTTAAAAGAAGTCTGCTTCCGTCTTTGGGTGACCAACCAACTTCTCAGAGGCCAAGGAGTCAAGCAAGGGGGTAGTTGCATTCTGCCATCTTTAAAGAAACCAGCAAAACACAAGCCAACATCAGGAGCTTTTTCAGAACAGTCAGAAGCGTGGCCAGTGCTATGGCCCAGGCTCCCTCCCTTAGTGGGTCACTCCATGTCTTCTAAGTGCACAGTCCCAATGACAGATGCTCTGAATTCCACACTGAAACTTGGGGGGAAAACCCAAAAAGCAAAAAAACAACTTTCCTTCATTGTTTTTGGTTTAAGAAGAAATAAAGTATATAACAACAGCCATAAAAAAATTAAGAGGAAAACAGTTCCCGTAGAAATATGAGCGGATGGACTAGAATCACTCATTCCCTGAGAGTTCCAGGTAACCAGTTTTGTTATATAACTAGGTCTGTGCTTGGCAGCATCCCAGGAGCTGCCAAGAGCCTTTGAGAAAGTTTGTAGGTTGGTTTTCTGTCTGGGCTCAGCTGTTTCTCTCCCAGGCTGGGGCAGGGACAGTGACTAAATCCACTGGAATCAGAGGCTACTTTTGAAGTTAGTATGTAAATGTCTCATACTAACTCAAGTGGTGTTCTTCACCAAATGCATATGGTCCTGAAGCACACAGAAAAAGCTCACAAGGCCCATAATTAATGTTTAGAAATAACTGGGACAAGAAGATATACATGCATAGCAGATCCCCTCCGGATTTCTCCCATAGCTCAATAAAATAATAAGGATGCTTCATAATTTCTTCAATCTGATTCTGCCTAATGCCATGCTGACCACCTAAAGCAAGTCTCTGCCCTCAGAAATCTGTCTGCTGGCCAGGAACACCTCCCACCACTAAATGACCTTTCACAGCCTGAAGACAGTTGACCCCTAAACTTCTGTGGTTGTGGGATGCCAGGATAACCCAGGCCCCTTTGGGAAGTAAGTAGAGATGCCTGGGCTTGCTCTTGTCCTGCCGTGGGGCCTTCGTGCCCCTCCCCTCCCAGGTAGCAGAGCGCCCAGAGCCAGCTCACCTGTGGGCCAAATGGGATCTCACAGGCCAAGAGCCACCCTGCAGGCCAGAGCCTTTCTAAACAATGGATTTTAGATCCTGCCAAAATGTTTCCTTAACGTCAAAAGCAAGATTTGGCTTAGGGCCAGAGATAATCTGATCAGAGTGACTTTAGCTAGAAATTAACCAATTTCTAAGTTTATTTCATTAAAATCTAAGAAGTAACCCCACAGAGAAGGAGAGGAGGTTAAATTTGCATTTCCTCAGAAAGACACACACAAACCCAGCATCATTAAACAGATTTGTCTTTTGTCTTTTTTAAGAGACAGTTGATGCCTTAGGACAGTCTGTGCATCACGTGACATATTTCCGGTTCTTGTCTCTGACTTACAGTAAGCCTATTGTTCTGCTCCACAGGTGTATTACAACACGGATGATGAACGAGAAGGGTAAGAGACTACTCAGTTATTTTCACTTACACCCCCAGAGTCGTCATGTCTGTGGCAATAGCTCTCCCAGCACTGGGCAACCCTGGGCAGGGAGTGAAACCCTCCTCTCACCTTGGGACCCAGTGCTGAGAGGCTTGATTCTGGGAGTGTCTGGGAGGAAGCCTGGGGAAGAGCATTCTCCTCTGAGCTTTCCTTCCCTCCACCTTTCCTTCCTATGATCCGCCTTTGAATAACTAGTTGTTTTTGTAAGTGACCCATCTCTTCCCTGGTAGCCCTTCCCAGCACCCTTTGTTTGGCCCCAACATAAGGGCAAGCTGAGTCTGAGTCCAGAGCTGGAGGAGGCAGCCTGCCCTCCTTCCAGGACCACCTGGGTCACAGGCATGCACCTCTTGAAACTCTCTCCCTGGGAATGAGCCTGGAGGGCCAGTGGTGAGGCCAGTTTGAACAGAACTGGGAAGGCTGAGAACCTTTCACTGTCTTCTAGGATTGTAGATCTGAGAGGGTCACCGAAGGCTCCTAGTGTCTCCACTCCAAGTTTCTGCATAACAGCGTTGGGAGATGTTCGCTGTCTTTGCACAGGATACATGCCCCCCTGAGTGTGGTCATGCAGACTTTTAGGAGCAGCCACATCTTCAAAGTGCTTTGTATCCATTAACTCATTTTATAGACTCAGGATGTTAAAGCCAAAAAATAACCCCCTTAAGGTCATTTAGCTGACCTCCTCTCCTGGGCAATGGTAACATCTATACTACATCCTCGACAGGTGATCAGCCAGCTTCTACCTGGATATTCCCAGTGATGGAAAGCTCACTGTGTGAGTTAGCTCATGACACTATTTGGCAATTCCAGCTTGTAGGAAGTTATTTTATCTGTTGAGTTGACATCTACCTTCTTTTAACTTCTACCCACTGGCTCTAGCTCTGCTTTCTGGATAAGTCTCATCCTTTCTCATCTTTCAAACATCCCCTTCCTCCCTGCAACTGTTCTTGGTAAAATATAGTTTTACCTCTCAACATCTTAACTTCCCTGCAAGGTATACTACTAAATTTGTTAGTAGTCTCCTTAAAATTGGCTGTCAGAATAAACATATGTTCTGAACCACATGAGTTGCAGATTATATTGGGGTAATTTCATCTTATGACCTAGATGCTATTTCCTCTTTAAGCCATCTAGAACTACTTCCATTCCAATATCTACTTTATGTTCTTGGTTTGCATTATATATGCTAAACTCTCTAAATCATTTTTTCCCAAACCAGGGCTTCCCTCTCCTTATGTAATTAATATTATAATATTTACTTGTAAAACATTTCACAGTCAGTGAAATGGAGCAGATATTGCTGAGCTTATTCCTAGAGCAAAGGTTTGCAAACTATAGCCCAAGGACCAAATCAGGCCCACCACCTGTTTCTGTATAGTCTGCAATCTAAGAATAGTTTTTACATTTTTCAATGGTTGAAAAAAATTTTTAAAAAGAATAATATTGAATGACATGTGAAAATTATATGACATCCAAGCGTCCATAAATAAAGTTTTACTGGCATGTAGCCATTTTAATTTCTTTATGTGTCATCTAAGGCTGCTTTGGTGCTACAACAGCAGAGTTGAGTAGTTACAACAGAGACCATATGGTATGTCCTGGAAACCTAAATATTTACTGTCAGGCCCTTTACAGAAAAAGTTTGCCACCTTCTGTCTTAAAAGATAGAACATCTCAAAGGAGTCAAGTGATTCTGTAGCTGGTTAGGGACGTAATTTTGTCTGGAACTTGACCGCTAAATTCTGAATTCTAAATTTTCTAAATAACTTATTAGATTGTTCTTTGTATTTTGGCACCTAGGTAACACATTTCCAGCAGTTGGAATGAACAGAATGATTAGCGCTGTCCATTCCAATCAGTTATTCACGTACTTTTTAAGGCGCAGTGTGGTGTTGCAGAAAGAACGTTGACCCTGAGCTCAAGAAGCCCAAGTCCCACTCCTGGGCTACCTACCTTCCGCTTACTCATGGGAAGACTTGGGCTGTCTCCTTGATCTCTGGGCTTTGGTTTCCTTAATTTTTACATTGAGAATTTTGTATAAGACAGTCTCTAAGATTCTATCTAGTACTGACATTCTATTCTCGTGGGAAAACTTAGTGTTACAAGTGAGAAGTGCCTGAGACTCTGAATGCTCCTTGATATGTGGATCTCTGTTGTGTATCTGTCTCACCTCAAATTGTCCTTCCTTGCAAGCGGACCACAGTTAGATGGCATTGACCTACTCGTAACTCCACTAGCTTGGCTTCTCTGTAAGTATTATCCTATGTTTTTGCATAATCCTAAAGCCTAAGCCATAAGTCTCTTGCTCTTCCACATCTTCTTCTTTTTTTTTTTGCAAAACAATCGGAAAACATTTATTATACTGAAATGTGTACATCCTACTATTAAAAAAACAAAGTAACAAATTATGGACAGCATTGGAGCCTCAGTGTTCATACATAGTATGTGCATATTGTTATATGGAAAAGTAATGATTAACATTACTGGATACTTTGGGCACTATACTAAGTGCTTTATAAGCATTATTTCATTGAATTCTTCTAATTTTCCCATTATCTCCATTTTATAATGAGGAAACTAAAAAAGAAGTTTCCTAGTCTTGGAAACTTCTTGGCCAAACAAGAGACTGGGAAACTTGTTCAGTCACATAGCTGGTAAGTGATAGAGGAAGGATTTGAACCTGGGTCTAGCTGCATTTCCCATTACCTGCTTTTAGCCATTGTGCCCTACTGCCTAACTCTCTTAATTCTTGACCTGTGACTGCAAAGGAGGCGTTGAGGGACAGGCCGTCATCGGGTGGCTTTCTGCCTTGACAAAGGCACACCTTTGGTTCATCCCTTGGCGTGTATGACCCAGATTGTGACAAGCCCAGATGGAGTGTACCTGGCAGAGGGGATCAGATCTGAGGCTGCCATACATGCTCACCTAGCCCGAGGAGTGCCACCTTCACTGGCATTTGCATAGCCCTCACTGGGACTGGTTTTTGGCCAGGTTCTTCACTCTCGCTGCCACATTTTTTAATACTCACATTAGCTTATACTCACATTAGTATTAAAGCATATAAAGGAGAACGTGAGAGCATCATTCACACAATGACCAGATGAAGCATATAACATACAAGAGCCCCTCTCCTGGCACCTCTAAAGTCATGCAAGGTTTGTCAACTTTTCGTCATTATTAGTCTTAAAGGCAGGTGATATTAGATACAGAAGCTTTTAGACAACAGTTCTCAACAAAGGATCTCTTGCTACACATTTGAATCACCTAGGGAGTTATAAAAATACTGATGTACCACTCCCAGGGATTTTGATTTCATTGGTGTGGGGACAACTCGGGCACCGGGACTTTGTAAAAGTCCCCAGGTGATTCTAATGTGCAGCAGTGTTGGAGAAACACCGCCCTAGAGCCAGTCAGCTAAGATTTGAATCTGGGTTTGATCTGATAAGTTCTTAACTTAAAATAACAACCTTTTGGAGTCTCAGTTTCCTTATCTAAAAATAGCAGGATAATACCTACCTGCTAACATAATTATAAGCATTAATGTATAAAATGTGTTGACACATGGAAGGTGCTTTTAAAAAAATCATAGCTTTTGTTATTAAGATTCCTTTTCAGGCCCTGAATAAATGATACTTAATTGAGAAACAGAAAAGAGGGAGATTAAGATGAAAAGAAAGAACAGGTCAAACAGAAAGAATTTTCTATAGAGCATAGGTCCTTAACCTGGGATTTGTAGATGGCTCTTATGGGGGAAGAGGGAAGGGCTTTAAATCCCCTGAAATAATATGCAAATTGGTAAGCAAATGTCATGCATGGTGAGAAATTTTATTTCCATTATCTCTGGGGATCTGGCCTTCATCTATGTCTGGCCTCTGGTTTCTGTGAAAAGCCTCTATCCTTGATCCTCTGTCTGCAGTGGTCCCCACTGTGGTCCTCTTATTCCAACCTGCGGCAAGGTCGCTTCCGCTCTGTGGCTTCTGCGCTGCATTTGGGGCACAAGCATCCTTGGTGAGGTTGGGCTGTCGTGCATTCAGAGGTCAGTGGCTTCTCTCTAAGACCCTGCCATTGCCTTAGGCTGCTGCTTGGGACCCTCAGACCTCAATCCTCCCTAAGAATTTCTCTTCTCTCCTTGCTGCTGCTTAAAGGCACAACACATACCATTGTCTCCCTGGGAACCACCTGTGTAATCTTCAAAGGTGGAGGTTTTAGGAAAACCAAAGCTGGAAGAAAGCAAACACTGGGCAGGCCACCCCTGTAGGTTGGTCTCACACCGCTTGGAGTTTGCTCCTCAGAAGGTTTACTCATCAGGCTCTGAGTGTCTCCAGCAGAGAAGGCCCTGCCTTTCCTGCAAGAGGAAGGTCCTGTAGATGCTGCCATGCTAACCCTTGAGCTCAGTCACAGTGTCGCTGAGAAAAAGGAGTTCTGCATGCTCTTCTGTGAAAGCAAATACTTTGGCTAGAATTCAATGCCTTTTGGGGAAGTTAGAGGTTATTAACCAATCAACTGCAAGTACATTTAATCAACATAGTGTTAAATCTAAAAAGTTGTCACACTGTGTTCATCAGCAGTCCTTATGGGGTTATAAAATAAAATTCTTCTAGCATTCTGCACTATTTCTCTTAAAGGAGCAATTTCCCAGAGAATCAAGTGTTTGTCTTTAATAGGATTCTCAGGGTGCCAAACAAACTATGAAATGTAGGATATGGTGGGCTGCATTTAACCACATATATGTGAACATAAGGTGATTAAAAATATTGGGCAATTTCCCCAATTTCCCAAGGAGAAGAGAAAAACATAAATTAAAGCTTTTGGGCCACCTTGAATAGGTAAACCTTTATGGCTATACCCAAGACTCAGTAATTTACTGATACTTGCTTTGCTGATTTAATTACACGCACATTTGAAGAATAATATATTACATAATTTAGAAATATCTGTCACATTTTATGAAACACATTTATTCAAATTCTTCATAATTCATCTTTGACATTAAGTTCTTTCTCAGTATTAAAGTTACTTTTTACTTCATCTCACACTGTTTATCAGAGCAATTCTTCATTGCTATCAACATTGAGATATGGCACAATCTCATGCATATACATGAGATTGTCCTTGGAAATTTTTTTTTTTTTTTTGTAAGAGATGAGGTCACACTATGTTGCCCAGGCTGGAGTGCAGTGGCTATTCACAGGCAATATCATGACACACTACAGCCTGAAACTCCTGGGCTCCTTCTGCCTCAGCTTCCGTAGTAGCTGGTACTATAGGCACATGCCACTGCAGCGCTCGGTAGTCCTTCTAGATTTTGTTCCCAAGCCACAAATACTGGTTTTCATAGCATTAAAAGGAAATGATCACATAAAAGTGATTGCCACACTGCTGTCTCCATTTCTTAGTATGTTTTCAATTAAACTTTTAATTAAGATAATTATAAATTCATATGCAATTGTAAAAAGCTCTCCTCCTTTCAATGAATATATTTTTATTTTTTATTCTTAGTTATTGCATTTAAAAATCCACTCAGTAGCACTCAAATCAGCATCAGCTATACAATGGAGATTTTAAAAAATACTTAAGAAAATGAAAATTTTACCATCCCTCAGAATTTTTACCAGTTTCTTATATTAGTACCAGTTATTCTTACTTGTATACTAGTTTGCCATTTTGCAAATTAAGAGATTTAAACTTAAGACTCTTAAAACTGAGCTTTACCTTCCTTTTATACATCTTACCTACATCCTTTCTGTTGTTGTTCATTCCTTCATTGGTTTTCCACCTGCCTGGGTAACCCTGGCTAGTATTGCTTTTGTCATGGAACTTCTGGCAAAGAATCCCCTCGGATTGTTTGTTGTTTATTTGTTGTAAATGTTTTTATTTTGCAACCACTTGTAGCATATTTTTGCTAGATATAAAATTACAGGTTGGCAGTTATTTTCTGTGTGTTTTGGTTTCCATCATTTCTGTTGAGATGATGTCTGCCTGTCTTATTGCTCCTTTGACTATAGTGTTTCTTTTCTTTTCTCTCTCTCTCTCTCTTTTTTTTTTTTTTTACTACTTTTAAAGTTTTTTCTTTTTCTCAGGTTTTCAGAATTTCTGTTATGATGTTCCCCTGTGTAGATTCTCTTTGCATTTTTTTTCCTGCTTGGCATTATATCGCATTTACTGAATCTGTTTATTGTTCATGTCTTTATCAGTTTTAGAACATTCTCAGTCATTCTCTCTTCAAATATTACTTGTTTCCTCTTCTCTCTCTATACTACTTTGAGCCTCTAAATGCATATTAGAACTTTTTATTGTGTCCATGTCTTTTATATTCCTTTCTGAATTTTTCATCTTCTTTGCTCCTCGTGCTTCAGCCTGGATATTTTCTACTGACCTAACTTTCAAATTCTCTCTTTTATTGGGTCCAATCTACTGTTAAACTCATCTATTGAGGTCTTCATTTCAATTATTGATTTTTTTAGTCCAAGAATTTCCACTTAATTGGTTTATTTTTAATAGACTCCAGCTCTCTATAGATTGCCATTTATTCATGAACACAATGATTACAATTATTTTTCAGTTCATATCTGATAACTCAAATAATGTGCTATAAGTGTGTTATCTATGGGTCTGTTTCTATCATCTATTTTTCCTTTAATCTTGTTTATTAGTCTACTTGACAAATCTTGATTCAATGGCGAACAATGTACATAAATAAAAATTACAGAGGCTCTGTATGGCCATATTTCTCTCTTATGAAAGTTTTCCCTATCCTTTGTTGTGCTGCCTGAGTGGGTGCAGATTGCCATGGTTGAGTCAGGGACAGAACTCACCCAAACCTGGATTGCAGTTTGTGTTAGCTTCAGACTATCTCTGGCTCATCCTAGGTTGTAGCTCTGAGGGACTTACTATGTGTCACCTTCCTTCGTGGGGCCTGATATCTGACTTTTGTCTCCTTAGCACAGTGAGACTGCCAAAACCTCTGCTGTGATTTTCAAGGGATTTCTGACTAACTTATTCTCTTGTCTTATGCAGCTTAAGAACTCGGCAAATACCTCAGCAGGAATATTACAGAGTATCTGGCTTACTTCTCTGTGCCTCCCTACTCTCTGGAAGTTTGACCATGAGTCCTGGGTACCTTTGCAGCCCTAAACCCCAACCTTTGTTTCTTTGCACTGCGAGATTACCAAAATCTGTGCAAGCTTCTTTGCCCTTAGCTGTGTGCCTCTGCTGGCATTATCATCCTCTGCACCCCAGCCACAAGTTGGCAAATGCTTTGAGGGGAAAAGTGGTCATTGATTTCAGGTCACCCCTCTGCAGTTCTCTTCTCTGGGATCTCAGCTTCTCAAGTTCTGGCTCCCCTACTAGCAGCTCTCCAATACCTTCCATAGGTTTTTAAAAAAATTTCGATAGTATTTCAAGTTGTTCTTGGCTGGATCATTGGTCTGCCACAAGTTATAACATTTTAGCTGGAAACAGAAATGTCTGTTTTACCTTTTAAAATGATCCCTCTGGGGCCTGCTGATTTGGTCATTTGCAATTTTGAGGTCATATTGCAGTAATAGTTACTAATTGTATGTATGTTTTGTTTGTTTGGTTTTGTTTTTTTACTGATTCTGTTAGATAAATTCTACTGAACACCCCCATTTAGCATTGATCAAAATCATCTGGGGATGATAGGTTCTTCCCCAAAGACTAATTTGTTGAAAATAAATTAATTGAGATCCTACTCCATAATGTGAAAGACTTTGTATGGATATAAGAGGGTAACATGGGCAAGAGACCTCCATTTATTTAGGGAATCCTTGGTAATTAGCATACATCGGCCATAAGCAGAGTTGTGAAATAAACAAGCTATGTCTCCATGGCGCCTGCATCCCCTTTCTGTACTCTCTGGGCGCCTTCTCACTAGGTACCCGACGCCCAGTGCAGTTCAGCCTGGCAGGCAGGACACAACATTGCCTTTCCTGGGTATGGCCAGAGACCCATGCTTCAGACCTGACACCTTTCCAATGCTTTTCTGTTGAAACGTAACGCTCCTTTGTTTATCCCTTGGAGACTTGCTTTCCCTAAGGTCAATCCCACAAGGCAACCGAGGTAACCGGCTATATGTGCTGCAGGACCTAAAGTCAGTCTACATATTAATCAGCACCCTGTGCTAGTCAGTTGGAGACTGATGTCAGAGAAAGCACCTTTTCCTTGGTCTCTGGTCCTTTTGTGGTACTATCCAATGAACATTCATCCCTCAGTATCCATGGAAGGTTGGTTCAAGGACCTCCTGCAGATACCAAAATTCACAGATTCTCAAGCCCCTGATATAAAATGGTGTAGCATTTGCATATAATTTATGCACACCCTCCTGTATACCTTAAATCATAACTAGATTATATATAATACCTAATACTATGTAAATGCTATGAAAATAATTGTTATACTGTATTGTTCAGAGAATATTGACCAAAAAGTCTGCACCCATTCAGTACAGATGCAATTTATTTTTCCAAATTTTTTTATTGCATTTGGTTGAAGCCACGGAAGTAGAACCCATGGCTAGGGAGCGCTGACTGCAATCATACTGGGCATGAGGACACCTAAAATTTGTGCTCTTTTCACCTGTCGAATGGGGCAGTCACATCTGCCCTTTCTTTATTGCCTTGCTTTGAAAATAAATGAAACAGATGAATTTGAACCACGCAAACTTTTTGACTCCCACTGGTTTTATAGATTTGGAAGTGTGATAAAGCATTTTTGAACTCCCAAGAGAAATGTGGTTTATCCAAGATGTTATTTTAATGGCAAAGTTTGTCACAGTTCAGAATAGGGTGCTATCAAAAGTCAAGGGAACTGGAAAAATATAAATCAGGCTTGGTGAGAAAGAAAATCACTAGCTTAGGAACCCTCACACAGCGTGAGTGGTGATATTTCAGGCTATTTATCCGTTATTAACTGACTGCTGTGTAAATGGATTTTCTAATCTTCTAATCCTGAGCTCATGGTCACTACGGTTCCAGGACGTGACAGAGTAACATGACCTGCTTTTATGACAAGGTAACGAGGGGAAAGAGGGAACAGTGCCCTGAAAACTTATTACCACCTTCAGCTAAGCTTCAGTTTCAGGTTTTTCCTCCAGTTGTTTCCATCGTTTCACTTTCTAGGGAATAAAATAAGAGAATGCTGACTCTTAACAGCATCTCTCATGCCCTTTCTCATCATCATCCCACATTTACTGAGTAACTTTATCACAAGGTTGCTCCCTCACAGGGGGTTCTCCGAACAGCCTGTTTCACTTAGCTGCATTGCCCTGCATAAGACACATAGGGCATTGTGCCTTTCGTCATCACTGAAATGAGGATAATTGGCCCTTATCCTGGCTGGCCGACAAAGTGTTCAAGAGACTTAAATGAACAAGGAGATAATAAATACTTTGTAACATCTGAGGTCTTATTAAGGACCTTGATGAGATAGATACACCTTTTGGACTAGGCAGAGTATGAGAAGGCAAATTAAAGCATCATTGGTTCAGTTATTTTAACTATTAGAATGAATAGAAATACTATAATGACTGTCCACAGTTTCATACCATGTGCTCTTCCTACCACTGGGCCCCGCCATTAACTCAGCTTGAGAATTGATAAATACGTCATAATGGCAATAATGCTAACATGGAGTTGCAGAGTTTTGCATGATCTTGAAAGCTTGGGATTGATATACTGTCCATCTCCCATGCAGGGAGCTTTACCAGCATCAGTCCTTAAATTGGACCAAAATGGCAGTGTGGACTGTTTGCTATCTGATGGTAAATGGAAACTCTAACCTCTCTCAAGCTGTTGGCCTCATTTAGTCTTCTCCAGGTCTCTCTTCCTCAAATATCTCCAACTTGTAACCATCATCATCTTCTTCATCTTCATCTAACACTTCAAAGGTGTTTACAATGTATCAGGGGGCCTTGCAGTACTTTATATATGAGAATTCACTTAATTCTCTCAGTAGCCTCCTTTTAAAGATAAAGAGGCTGAGACCCAGGGAAGTTGAGGAACTTGTCAAAGTTCCTACAGCCAGCAGATTGTAAAGCAGGGATTTAAACCAAGGTAGTCTGGCCCCAGAATACTTGTCCTAACAGTTCCATGCACTGCCTGTCTGGCGTTGGTTCACATGCCTGGTCCCAGGGTTCTGGGCCATAATTCTGAAAGATACAATCTTGATTGCCATAATCCTGAATGTTGAAAATCCTGAAAGATCAAAATCCCGAAAAACACAACATTAGAATTATTCAGGATCATAGTGCTCAGCATTGTCTTTTGGGATTCTTATTGGCACTGTGTCCCAGGAATCACCAGAGAGATGAAAACTTTCTAAAAATCTGCATCCACTCTCTTGAGGGTTTGAGAACTAGCAAGATTCCATTCAGGAGCATTTTCTTGGTATTAATGACTTCTCTCCTTCCAATTTCTGTTTCTCTCAAACAATCTTCCCCTTTCTTAAGGTGCCTGAGGTGGACAGGGACTTTGGGAGGAGATGCAGAGCCATCGGAACTGGCCAAACTGGAGACATGAGGGGCCTCAGCACCACGGGATACTAGGAGGGAGCACTGAACACCTTTCCAGAGGAGTAGGAGAGACCCGGGCAGCCAGGGCCTGGTCTCTAGGAACTTCCCCCCCTGCAGGATCATGCTCTCCAGCCAGATGGAGAGGCGGGACAGCAGGAAAGCAGGGCTCCTCGTAACTGAACCAGCGAGGCAGGCCAGGCCCACTTCGTTTCTACAGGCCACTGCTGTGCCCTAAGCGGCTGGCGAAAGGGGCAGGCCACCCCGGCCTCAGCTGGATGGGAGGGGCTCATGTGACTCAGACCATGCAGACACCAGAGACCCACCTCCCCCTAGCCCTGCCCAGGGCAGAAAGAGGGGACAGGTGCAGGATGGAGCAGGTGAAACCTGAAGCCTCACCTTTGTGGACCATATTCAACAAGAGAGTATGTGATAGGTCCATCCTCTAAAGATACTGGTGTGTGTATTCTGACTTGGCACCTACCAGGGGAAGAGAATATTGGTGAGTGGATCCAGCTGAAGAGAGCCAGGGATGGTATAAACAAAGGGAAAGGATAGAAACCGACACATACGAGAACTTGTGTTTGACACCTTGCCGGCTTTACCTAACAATTTCTGCCCATCTTTTCTACCAGCAGTGTCCTGGTTAAGCGGATGTTCAGGCCCATGGAAGAGGAGTTTGGTCCAGCGCCTTCTAAGCAGATGAAAGAAGAAGGGATGAAGCGAGGTATCTCTCCAGTTGGGTGCGCCATACCACCGTGGTGTTGGGTCCATTGTGGAGCCTCCCAGCAGGGATGGGGGGAGCCTCCCAGCAGGGATAGGGGGCGTCTTACCAAGAGGAGCTTGTACCCCATCCACCCTGCCAGGCCCCTGTGGCTCCCTGCCAGCCTGTGACTTTTTATGCACACAGAAGTCCTCAGTTCTTCCCCTTTGCTTTACACTCTGTCCTTTTAAGCACCTTAAGTAAATGTTTATTCTGCCCGGGGTTCTTCCCTTTGCCTTGGGAGAAATGGAATGAACACACTGACTCATCTAGCAGCAAGATGCAAGGTTAAAAAGAAACTCTAGCTGTGTGTGTGACAGTCACACCACAAAGAACCAGCAATCGAGACTCATTCAGTAGATGCAAACGATTCATCTCACACAAGTAAGTGAGCCTCAGGTTTCTGTGACATCACCACTTACTCATTTTCTCTCAGTCAGGGGTCTTACCCCACTTCACAAGAGGGTTAGAAACGAAGCGTGGGCACGTTGATGTCTTGCCCAGCATGTCAGTGCGATTCACTGTCCTTCCAGGAGTAAGAGGGAGGACCACATCTTGCTGCAGCTGACACTGAGGCCTCCAGAGACTTTAGACTGACACAGTACTGCACTTGCAGTGAGTCAGCTCACCATATTAAATATGCCCACTATCTGCACAAGCTTCAGTTCTTTGTTACTGAGAAATCTTTTTTTTTTTTCTATTTGTTGTAATGGGATTTGCATAATGATTTGCATAATGAATGGTCTAGAGCAGCCTCTCTGCAGCCTGCTGCAGCCACCCAGGGTGGAGTGACTTAGGAAGGGGTCTGCACCTTATGCTCCTTGGAGTCCTCCTCTGTAAAATAGGGGTGGCAGGAGAACCTGTCCCAGAGTCGCTGTGAGGATGGATGAGTTAGCACACGTGAGACACTTTATGCAAGCACCTAGCACACCCGGGCGCTCTGAGTGCACTGTTAGAACAGTTAGTTTTATTATGAGGCCTCTACGGAGTTAAGTTATGTCTTCATAACACGAATAAGTAATTAGAGTTTCAGAATGGAAAGAACATAAATGCATAAGTGTAACATTAGCAACATTTAAACGTTTAAAAGTCTTTCTGACTCTGCAGCTCATTGTCAAATATTCGAGTGCACTGGAACCCACTCCTGGGTGCCTGCTCTACTCGCCAGAGTCAGGGCAGTTACGAGGAACGCAGGAGTGACACAGGCTTGCCTCCAGAGTGAGTGCCCGGTGGTTAGTCCGAGGCTGTGTTTTTCAGATTATTTTGAGATTGTGAAGCCAGCACAAAATTTGCCACTGGCCGTTGTGTTGAGCTGTGATTAAACATAAGGCCTTTGAAATATCCATATCATAGAGACACATGAGGGCGCTGTAACCCACCAGCACTGGAGAAAAGGTTCCCTCAGGAGCAACTTTCCTTTGGAAAATGACAGTGGGGTTACTGAGCCCTTTGCTTGGAGCTGAGCTTTGAGGAATGTACAGAATCGGGGCAGTGACTCTCCTTCTCGTTTATTTGTTAGAAGTCGCCCAAGAGAAAATGATCATAATTATCACCAGTGCCGTCACTGTTGGTTGTTTTGCCTTTGTAGCCCTTTGTCAAGGTGGGTCGGTGGGAGTCACTTAGGGGCTGGCCCAGGCAGCTGGCTGCGTTCGGCTGTGCAGTGTCTGGGGCGCGTGACGGTGGTTCTTGCCACCGTCGCAGAGTGATTATTACAATCGCTGTGCTACACATGCAGAGTTAATGAAAGCTTGCTCCTGGGGCAGGCGTGGGGGTGTGCTGTGAGCCCAGCACACCGGCATGTGGCTGTCAACAGGCCCAGCGGGAGGATGGCGGAGCTGCCCTGGCGCTTCTCCCGTGGCCCGTGGACTGGCTCCATACATACCTCCTTTAACACTTTCTAGCCACACCTGAAGCAAGAGTAGCAGCCACATTATTTTAAAGACAGCGATTTCAAAATAAGAGATTGATAAATCCAGTGGCAGCAGTACTCATTTTAATAGAATATGGTTTGGGGTTTCCTTAGGGTCAGCCTGCTGGAGATTCCTGGTTTTTTCCCCCACTATTGGCTGTGGGGGAAAGTTATAGAATGTTCATCTGTAGCAGCCACCAATGCTCTTTTTTTCCTTGACTTTAATTATCCTTATCTGGATGTAATTGAGGTCCTCTGTTCTAATTATTTTTCCTTATACCCTAACATTGAGTCCTCTTATTATAGCCATTAGCTCATTAGATCATTTTAGCTGAAATGGAGGCTATAAAATATTCCTTCCAGGGAACTAAATTTGGAAATCTTTGGAGATACGTTCAGTCTATTTATTTAATTGGTACTTTACTTTTATATTTGGTTAAGCGAAGAAACTCTTCGATACTTAAGGATTTTTTCTTTCTTTTTTTTCATATGCTAACTGAACACCCACTGGCTGCAGAAAGGAAATGCAGGCAGGAGCCCCTGTGGCTTCTGTACAGCAGGCAGCTTTAATGAAGTCCCTAATGAGTTTGGGTAGAGCTGATTTCATTTTCTACCCCCAACTTTGTTCTTCCAGTTGATGGTAATTGTAGCCCTATTGATATCAGACAGTTGTTGGGATCCAGACTCAGCAGGGTTTTTGATCTGTGCATTTTTCTTAGATGGCCAGACACGTGGGCTTCAGACTTAGCCCTCTTCCTTCCCTCTGAAGGAAGCATCAGAAGTCACATCAGCGGCAGGAGGGGGACAGGAAGGGCAGTCATCTCGCTGGAGCTGAGGGCTGCATCGGAGGAGTGTCAGGTCCAAGTTGTTTCCGAGAGCTGAGCTACAATGTAGCTGCTATAAGTATGGGGACAGGCAGGGAGGCCACCGGCCAGCAGGAGGCAGCAGCCAGCAGCTGTCAGTCTGTGGGACCCCGGGGGAGTGTCTCAGCCGCGCTGAACCTCAGCGTGCACAGCTCTAATAATAGCTGGAGTCCCAACCCTTTCTCATGTTCTGGACATTCTCAGATTCACAAGGTTGTTTTGCAGAGAAATGAGTAGAAAAGCACTGAGGGCACTAGAACCTCAGCTGCTTCATCCACCCTTTCAGGATAGTGTGTGCTGCGTGCAGGCCCTGTGCTCAGCATGCCATGTGGCTGTCACTCCATTTACCCCTCATGGCAGCCCTGCAAGGCAGACACAATCCTGCTTCACAGAGACGAGAGAGGCTGGGAGAGGTTAAGTGAGCAGAGCCCACAGCAGGCCTGAGCTCTGGGGCCAAACCAGACCTGTGGGACTCCACACCCTAAGCCTCTTCCTCTTCTTGCCGGTTGGTGTCCCATCTCCCTGCGGGGCGTGCACACAAGCTGGTTGTCAGCCTGGACAATTCTCTCTCCCTGGCCTGCCAGCCAGATGCCTACACATCCCTCAGAACTCGGATCCCTCCTTCAAGGTGACCTTCCTGGAGCTTCCCACCCCCCACTCCCATCAGGGCAAGGCCAGTCCCCAATAAGGACTCTCTCGTGGTGTTTTCCTTCCTGTGTGTCTGGCTGTCTGCGTGTTTGGGGAAGGCCTGCCCCTCCACATGGACTGCACACTCCTACGGGCAGGGCGATGACTTACCAACTCCCTGCTGCAACCCTAGCTCCCAGCACACACAGCCTACAGGCCTGGGGTGGGGGCCATCAGTCATATTTGCCGAATGAACAAATAAATAGAATAAAGGGGTTGCAGAAAGAGATGTCATAAAGAGATCATGGACCCACCTTGAGAAATTCAAGTGTAAACATAGGTGTTGCCCAATTGTCGTTTATCTCTTTAAATGCTCCGTACCAGTCTCTAGCCACAGGATGTCTATGGAGGTGTCTCCGTCCCCTTTGTAGGATGTCAGCTGGACAAGGGGTCCCAGGCCCGGCAGGTGGCGCCAGCCTCGGACACCTGTGTGACAGAAAGCAGTCCCCGGGTGGCTGCAGAGCTGTGCAGCCCCTCAGTCTCAGGGCTCTCCCTCTCTTCCAGTGCTGCTGTACGTGAGGAAGGAGACTGACGACGTGTTTGATGCTCTGATGCTGAAGTCACCCACGGTGAAAGGGCTGATGGAAGCGGTAAGTGATAAGCCCCTTTGGCCTCCAGGAGACCTGCGGGTGTCCTCCTTCTCTGCAACCCGTTCTCTTAAAGTGCAGCCACCGAGATGGCTCCAGAGTGAGCTTTATAAAGAACAAGGAAAACCTGAGATCTGTGGAGATCTCTGCACTGTTGAGGCTTATTAGCATTTTAAAGAGAAGGAAAATGAAAAACTGCCAATTCCCTGTCAGTTTAAGGCTAATCACAGCAAGATGCTGTGTTGGAAGGTGAAACTGTGAGTTCTTATTGGTCTCTTTGCATGAAACCAAATTAGATACTTTTAACTTCCAAATATATACAGAACGAAAACAATTAAGAGGTGAGTTGCTAGTTGTGATAGTGTAATCCAAAATAAAATATGACTTCTTGGTTAAGACAAAGATATATTGCAGAATTATGGTGATGTGGGGTAAGATTCTTCCCTTCCCACCCCTGGTCTCGTCTAGTATTACCCAACTTGGGCTTAAGAAAAGTTATTTTATATTTTATTTACATAGTATTTACCTGAATGTAACTTTCATATGACTCTATTTTGAGTATAATTTCTAACTCCCTTGTACCTTTTCTTCCCTTTCTTTCCTCCCCATACAACTATGTTGTAGAAAAATCTAGGTTTTTTTATAGTGATAGAGACAACAGGACTGCTAGAAACAGAGTCCAGTATTGTTGGTTGGTTTGGAAAACTGCTACATTGGCAGTTACAGCATCTTGGGTTATGAGGTTAAACATTAAAATGTATAGGATAGTTTCTATAAGTAGAATCATGCAATATGATTTCTTTCATTTGGGATACTTCATGAGGTCATCCATGTGATAGTATAAATTAGTACTTCATTCTTTTTTATGACTAACATTCCACTGCATGTACATACCACATTTTGTTTTTCCGTTCGTCAGTTGATGGACATTGAATTTCTTCCACCTTTTTGCTATTGTGAATAGTGCTGCTATGAACACAAGTTTTTGACAAGTTTTTGTCTGAACACCTATTTCCACTTCTTTAGGGTATGTACTGAGGCATGAAAATTGCTGAGCCAGACACAAAAGGCCACATATGGTACGATTCAATTTATAGGAAGTATCCAGAATGGGCAAACCCATAGAGACAAAAGGCAGGTTAGTGTTTTCCAGGAACTGGGGCAGGAGGTGGAGCAACTGCTTAATGGGTTTCCTTAGGGAGGAATGAAAATTTTTTGAAATTAGAGGTGATGGTGGCACGTTATTGTGCATCTACTAAATGGCACTGAAGTATACACTTTAAAATGGTTAAAATGGTGAATTGTGTGATTATATATATTAAAAAGTATTCAGTGTTCATCAGAAATGTTTTTAAAAAATGCACAGGAATGTTACCAGTGCAGATGTGGTGCTGCCTCCTGGGATTGCATTGCCCCCAGGCAATTCTGAGCAGAGCATCAAGGACCACCCTCTAAGAAACACTGATAGAGGACTAGGTAATCTTTTCTGTTCTACAGGATTTTTCAATGTGATGGAGTTTGCTGTTACTGAACCTGCCTCACATAAAGGAAAAATAAAAATGGAAATCAATGCAACAAAAATATGATCTATATCTCTTCAAATGAACCAAGATTTTAAAAATGTCCCTAAAACTGCCAGAAGATAGACAAATGAGCTAGAAAACTCTGTACAATATTCAGACTTCTCTGGGCAACTTTGGACAATTTCATACCCTGATCTGGCCTTTAAGATCATACTACTAAAACTTACTTACCTGGGAAAGTGAATATAAAAATTACAGAAGCAGTTGCTTAAATGCATATCCTCTAACCTCAACTGCAGAGATTCTGATCCTGCTGAATGGGAGCTGGAGTGGGAGTGAGAGTGGGGATCGGGAATCTGCATTTTTAATGAGGTCCTCAGTATATTCTGAGATGGGCTAGGTGTGAGAACCTCTGATCTAGACCAATTCTGAACTGACTGCCCTATGATCCTTCCTTTTTCCTTGGTGTCTTCTCGTGCCCTTCCATGACACCTGGCCAGTTCTGTAGGTGTTCTGCAGATGTGGTCTCACTGGGCCACAGCAGAGCTACATGTCACCTTCACTCCCACCCAAACAGCAGCTCGGCAATTCTGCCCATGCTCTCCACCACAGCAGCAACTGGTTGTTGATGCACTTTAGGGAGAGCTCATTACACCTGCCTGGGTTTGGTTAGCTGAGGTAGGGGGTGGAGAGGTAGAGGGAGTAATGCATACTATCCTTTGACCTTGTAGCCATGGAGAAATCACGTTCCCTAGGCTGGCTCTGGTCAGAGATCTTAGGGCAATTTTGACTTCATCTCTCCTTTAAGTCTGGAAAGAAAAGGTTTTATTCAAGCACCAACATAAGCTTTCTCCCTGCTTCCTAAGTTGTGCAAATGGGAAAACAGGATAAGAGAATTTCCTTCAGGACCCTCAGGTGATGCAGTCTGGAGGTGAGCTGCAAAGGAATGACATAGCAACCCCTACGACTTGGGGGCAGCCATTCAGGACACCAGGCTCTGTTGCAGCAAAGACTCAAGCACACTGTGAAATGAGATGAACCCTGGATCCTGCTCCCTGTAACTGTACCCTAAGTTTATCTGGTACTGGGTGGGGTAAGAAAGGGTTCCTTCCAGGAGTGAGTTCTCTGAAGAGCAGGACCTCACTAGTGTCACCACAGTGACACTTAGCAATACACATTTGTATATATAATATAAATGTGTATCTATATTGGTATACATACATATGCATTGGTAATATCTATGTGTGTGTATACAGTAAAACTGATATACACATGTGTATGTAAACAGTGTAGCTTAGGGGGTCAGCATGTAGGCTTTGGCCTCGGAAAACCTGTGTTCAAATTCTAACTGTGCCCCTTGCTAGGTGGACAAGTTTCTTAACCTCTTCTTCAACTTTAAAATGGAAATAATAATACTTAACTCATGGGGTGGTTGTGAGGATTAAATGAGATGATATAGACATAAACTCTGCCTGGCCTCTGGTACTCACCAAGTCCCTGGCTAAAATCAGCGTTTGTCACTACAATCTTGTTTTGAGTAGGAATCAGCGCTGGGTAGGACACAGTGTGAAGACTTCTTTCTCCTGTTCCTGAGATTTTGAATTTCTCAAATACTCATTTGCCTACTGTCCAAAAGACAGGAAGTTATTTTGGCTTGTGATTCCTTTATGTAATATCCCACCGATTTGGAATTTCGGAGGAGGCACGGGGCGGTGGCGGTGCCCCGGGTATCTGGCTCTGAAACTGTAGGCGCCGCGTGGGTAGCCCTCTCCTGAGGCAGGAGGCAGAGAGCTGCTTCTGAGAAATGATCTCTGTGCTCCATAGCCAAGACCCCACGGTCAACAAAGTCTTAAAACAAGAAGTCAAGGTGACCCTGGCCTCCATGTTTTGTTTCAACTCCTAATTGCAAAGTAAAACCATCATGTGTGGAGGTTTACATTTTTTAACAACTAAAACATACAGAGAAAAAATGCTCAGTGAGTAGGAAAGGGAAAACACCTAACTTAAAAGGAAAGTTGTTTAATGAAGAGATATTGTACTTGACCTCAAGCCATCACTTTGAACCCTGTCACAGGTTGAAAATGGCTTCCCATAAACTCAAACGCAGTCCCCCACTCCTTACTGTAGAGCTAAGGCATTGCTTCCCCAAGTGGCCCATCAGATCCCCTGGGTGACGTTTCAAAGATGCCATCCCAGAGCCCCACCCCTCAGCTTCGGAATCAGACTCTGAGGCCAGGCCCAGGAATCAGCATTGCTGACAAACTCCCTGGTTGAATTGAAGCACACTGAGGTTTGAGAGCCACTGGCTGGTGTGTACCTTGGCTGGGAACTGGTGTTAGGCTCTGATTCTGCCCCAAGCTCCTACATGGACGTTCACTCAGAATGGGAATCAGCTGCCATATTCTAACTCTTTTGGGGCCAAGTCTCTGCAGAGGTAGTTTTAAGCCGGGAAGTAGCCCTACAGACTGTTTCATAACTCATCCCTGTGGACTTTAGCAATTGGCCCGGGTCTGTGCTACCTCCTTCATCCTTCATCAATGGTTTGGGAAGGCCACATGCTGTCTCTGTTGATAAGGAGCTCACAGTCTTCCAGGGCCAGCCGACTTCACAACTCCAAATGTAAAACTACGTGTGTGTGTTCTACACTTGTTTTTGAAATAGGAACACCTGCGTTATAGTAATATTCATATTGTTTTACTCCCTTCCTGAACTAGTTATTGAAAGGTTGGCTGTGCCTCAGCCTCCTTATCTGTAAAATGGAGTCATCGAGAGCGTTAACTGAGTTAACACAAACACTGTCGCAGGTGTTAGCTTAGCAGGTGATGGCAATGATGAAGGTGACACAGCTGCTGTCACAACAGGAAGATGTGGATTGCTTTCCAGTGCAGAACCTGCTCTTACTTCTACTGAACTCCCAAGCCCTTATCTTCAGCCAGGCATTATTTAGATGTAGAAGCAAACCTGTACTGGAGGATAAAGAGCAAAAAATTAAAAGTTTTCCTTTTTTTTTTCTTTTTTAAAAAATCATTATTGGCAATTGATGGTGAAATGTTCATTTGTCATCTTGACATGAATAGAACAGTATTGCCACCCTTCCTTCAGATGGGAACTGAGGTTTGAGTCAGAAGGTACCACATCAGGTAGATTTGTTGAGCAATTTGGGAGTGGCGACAGTGTTCCTACAGCCTGCGCGCATTTCCTATAGTCTGGAAGTCAAGCCGCTTAATAGGATGGAGCAGTTCAGTTATCTAGAAATTGGGCTGCTCTTACACTCAGCAGACATTATACTCTTCCTTCCAAAGATACTATATTTGAGTTAGCCTTAATTAAAGAAGTCTCTATGTAAGACTGAGCTCATGGGTCCCCCCAAAAGTGCACATGCAGCAGCGTGAGTGGACGGGGGACCTTGATTGACTTGGGTTCCAGCCATGACTATGTGGTCTTGAGTATGCCAGTCTTAGAATGTTGGCTTCCCTTCCCTGCAAAATGTGGAAAAAGACTATCTTGAAGATTAGTTTTAATTGTACCACCCCGACCTCTTACTGTCTTGGAAAGAATTCTTGACCACAACAAAGAGGAAGGAAATTATTATCTAATCTATGTCAAGCTGAGTTACTGTTTGCTGGGTAGATTGGATAATGATTCTTCTTATGCAATGGTCCTAAGCCACTCAGCCCTTCATTTCACCTGCTAGAAAATCTTTTTCCCTACAGATCTACACACCCAGATAGAACAGGGAGAAAAAGTTCTCTGTTGGCCAGATGTTACTGAATATTCCCATACTTGGTGTCATTTGGAGAATAGAGACTGTTTTTCTTTTGGTTTGCGTGTTTGGTATGTCACTTGAGCCATCCATGTAACTTGGATGATTCACTTTGGCTTCTTTATTGTTATTATTAGGTTTTAAACTTAATTAAAGACAAGGATTTTGTGGTTGTGATGGTGGTAGTGGTGGTAGTAATGTTTCCAAATTTTTCTATTGGCATTTTTGAGCAATTTCACCTAATAATCTTACAAATAAAGCATCTCTGGCCATTGTACCTCCCTGCTAATTCGGGAGCCCCGTAGGTCCACTCATGCCTCAGGGCCTTTACATTTGCTGTTCCCTCTGCCAGGGGTGCTCTTCCTGTAGGTCACTGCTCATGTGTTGCTGTATCAGATAGACCTTCCCGGGCCACCTACATCAGCAGCATCTCCAGCACTCTCTATCCCCATAGCTGCTTTGTTTTTCTTCATAGCAGTTGTCGCCACTTGATGTATTTAATATTTGTTAGATGTTTATTGTTCTCGCTTCCCCAGTAGCATGTAAAATTTATGAGGTCAGGCAGGGGCTTTGTCTCTTGTTGTCTGCTGTGTTTTCCCAGAGCCTCTGTGCCGCCATGCCGAGTGTCGTGGGTAGCACGATTTTCACATACACTGCTCTATTTTCACATACACTGCTCCTCTAATATCCCCATGAACATGGCAGGTAAATGGCACCATCACCACTCTACTGATGCAGCAACTGAGGCCCAGAGAGGGGAGCATCCCACGGTCTCACAGCTTCACAAAGTGATGGAGCCAACTTAAGCCCTCAAGCAACTCAAGTCCAGTTGGGGAGATGTTCACATTTGAAAAGTTATTACAAGAAGAATAAACATTCCAAGTCATGGCTCACAATGACTCAAGGAAAAGAGATTAGTCAATAATAAGCCATCAGGCAAGAAGTAGTATGTGTAGTGGTTGATCCCACACAGACAGCTGGGCTGGGCAAATGACTCAACCTCTATATCCCAGAGTCCCCATTTCTGAAATGAGAATAATAGTATGGGGTAATATTATGAGGATAATAAAATGGGATGTAGGGTTGGTGTGAGGCTTAAATGAGGTAGTATACATGGTACCTAAAATTGCACATAGAAATATTCTGTAAGTGAGTATATATGAATATATACAGTAATACACACACACACAGAGCAGCTGACTAATGCTATGAGCTAGAGAAGCAGACTGAGATCCCTCCAAGCCAAAGGATTAGGGGTGGTCTCTCTATGTGAAGCTAGCCATTGTGCACAAGGAAAAGGGTTGCTTATGGCCTCAGTAGCACATACTTTTTATCTGACTGAGTCGTTCACACATAGAGGTGATTCCTGAATCCTCCCTAGTTCTCTTGATAGGTCAAATGCAGCCACCTAGGAAGTATTTGCAAGCAAGAGTCTCCTGCTTTTTTTATGTGCACTTTAAGAGCCCATGCTGATTTGGAGCATATAGCTCCAAATAAAAGTAATGGAAACTAATTGGCTTCCAGAGCAGGCAGCTCTGTTAGATGTCTCTAGAGAAGGCAGACTGAATCCTAAATTGGTGAAAACCAGTGGGAATCTCTAACTTCTGTCTATCACATACCTGAGGTTTCTGGGCAAAGGGAACTTTCCATAAAGTAAAAGTCTAAAAATTACAGATCATCATACAACCAATGACACCTTGATTGGATGCGTCCAAGACCTAGGATCCTTCTGGGTATCAAAGAAGCTTTGGGGGTCTTTACAAATATTGATAAGGTGCTTTTTAAAATTATAAAAGTGTTATGCTCAGTTCAGACTTGAAACACAAAGAAAATAAACCCAAGCAATCCCAATCACTCTCCTGACAGAACTACCATGTAGCACGCGTCTGCCATGCATAAAAGCAAGGGTTACATGGGTGATCTCATCCAGCCCCCAGGCAGAGGAATGTTCTGTAACCCCCGGCAGATGGCCTGCTTCCTCTACATAACATCCTGCACAGTCTTACTTTCCAGGGTTCTGAATTTGGCAGAGAACATCTCCCTGGCCTGCGTGGAGGCAGGGAACACCGTGTCAGAGTGGCGCGTTGTCAAGCTGCCTGTGCCAGTGAAGGCTGCACCGCGAGCAGGGCTTTGCCCTCCTGGAGGCACAGGTGTCACCTTTGCCAGGTGCTCCTTGGTACTGGATGTGGTCTGTGAGTCTTGCTCTCAAGCCTTCTCAACATATGCCCTCTTCCCCTAAGAGTTCAGAATCTGAAGCCACCTGCCGGGTTGTTCTCTTTCAAATCCTGGCTCTACCACTTACTAGCTGAAGGGCCCGGGGCAAGTTACTTAATGACTGGAAGCCTCGGTTTCCTCATCTGAGAAACAGAGCTTATGAAAGTAATTGTTGCATTGTGAGCAAATTAACATATGCAGAGCTCTCTGCGCCGATATGCTGGGCACATAGTAAGCACTCAATAAATGCTAGCTACTGCTGTGCCACTTCTTCTGCTACTCTTGGCTTACCCAAGTAGAAACTGGAATTCTGCAGATTTTATGCCCCTTGCCTACTTCTGACTCTTACCAGTTGATTTGTGAGCTAAGATGTTTTCGTTCATGCTTTGGGGAGCAGGGAGTCATAGCCCTGAGAAGAGAAAACCCAAATATCAGATTCACTTCTCTTTCAGAAAAGCAGGAGTGATGGAGGGAGGCCAACAAATATGAGCTTGTTGATGTTGAACAGAAAAAAGTTTCTATTTTTTTTTCAGTTTGTTTTAAAAAGAGGTTCCAAGTGACACTAAACTTCAATAACCCAGCTCTTAAAGACCAAGTAAGTCAAAATGATAATTAGGTACAAATAACGTAGTCTCCAGGGACTCCAAGTACACAGCAAGCAGTTATATATAGCAAAGAATGCTTACCAGGGGTTATATCTTTTCATGCCATGAATACCTTTGGCAGTCTGGTGAAATCTATGGGCCCAGAATAATGTTTTTAAATGTATAAAATAAAGTACATAGGATTACAAAGGAAACTGATTATATTGATATGCAGTCATCAAAATAATGAAAAGCATGCTTGTGATATAGAAATATATGTGCTCCTTATTCATGCATTAAATATCATCTGTGGGTGGGAGTAATAACTACTATGATTTCAAAGTATGATGAATGAGTGTAATCTATTTTTGAAATATCTGCAGAATTCTAATATGACAAAAATATCTGTGATTTCCATTGATAACAAAGACACTGCTACTGCTATTATTACTGTATGTTCGAAATTGAAGGAAATGCTAAATTCCAGTTTGAGGTTAGTGAAAATACAGATGAGTGTCTTCCCCATCCAAGTTCATGTACATACTCTTTGGGCACCTGTAAACTCCAGGTTAATAAGCTTAGACCAACCATGCTGAGGAAATGACAGATCTATAAATGATGAAGCAGGTTGCATTTTTTCTGTGCACTGACTCTGATGACTGAGTGGTTCTAGAACTCCAGGGAAGGGGTAAGGTAGTGAGCGCTCTTCTGAGAACTGGCTACACCTGGGTCCTGTTTCCTTTATCCCTTCAGCAAAGCTGCTTCACTCTGAGCCCTCGGTGCAGAATCAGCTCACCTCGGCAATTCCCTTTTGATTTGCATGTGCAAGTAAGGACACCAAGAGACATGACAAATTGTGTGGGTGCCAGGCATGGGAGGAAGAGAGAAAGGAAGCCTAAATTCTTCCAAAGGGAGCTTTGGGGAAGGAGGAATGAAAGCAACGTCAACCCTACACTATTGAGTGTCTGACCTGATTTGAAAACAGCATTAAAGATGTTCAAGGAAATTTGCTAGTATTATTTAGACAGATACAATATCTACCCAAGAAGCTGCTAAAGGAATTTGACTTTCTAAGGAAGGGAGAGTGAGCTACTATACAACCAAGGTAATACAGGAGTATTTCCAAGACGTTAAACATTTCTGGCAACTTTTAAAATTTTTATTTCTAATTTTATTGAATTATTATCCAATGTGGTGTATCTTTGTTACCCAAGACATATGAGAGTCTCTTTAGGAGATGTAAAGTTTGGAGGGGTGTGTGTGTGTGTGTGTGTATTTTTATTATATTATGTAAAGTATATTATGTTATTCAACTTTTTACTTATCTATCTACTAGATTTGTTCAATTCTAAAAGAGGTATATTGGAACCTCTCACTATAATTGCATTTTTTCAAGGTTTTCCTACATCTGTAATAGTTTTAGCTTAAGGGCTATGTTGTTGGATGCATAATGTTTTATGATTGCTATAGCTTTCCCATAAGTTGTACCTTTTCTTATTACATCATGTCTGCTTACCCATTGACCTTAAAGTATACTTTGTCTAATATCCTCCTCGTCATTCCTCCTTTCGTTTGCATTTGATTGCTGTGGTCACCCATTGGTCATTCTCTATTTACGACATTGTTTTAAGAGCTTTTCTGTTCACATATAGCTGTTTTTCTTCCTTTCTCTTCCTCCTCCTTTTTTTCTTTTTCTTTTCTTTTCCACCCACTCTACTACTCTGGCTGTTACTGGGAGAATGAAGTTCATTCTCACTTGGCATAATGACTGATACACTTGACTTTATTTATTCCATTTTTTCGTTTATTATTTATTTCACTTTGTGGTTTCCTCTTACTTTTACTTTCAGTTTCCCAGTTGGATTAAGTTACTGGTTTTTTTTTCTTTTTAATTTGAAAGTTATTCTTTACTTTTCCTAAATTTTTTCAATCTCTTCTTATTTCTCTATTATTTGAAAATAAAATTCCAATTATTCTCCCACCAAGACCCTCTACCTCCCCCAACTCCCTCTATAAGATGCTACTTTTAGAGCTTTCTTTTTTCCCTCCCCTTTCCCACTGGGATGAAACCATTGAAATGTTTAACGTATCCCCACAAACTCCCAACTTCTAGATTTTGCCAAAATAGTTTAGTACTTTTGTTCTAGGATATGATTAGATTCTTCTTTGCATTATGTCCTTCTTATTTTAGGAATCCTTATTTAGCACTTATATTTCACATTCCCAGTGCTTGTTTTCTTCCCCTTTGCCTAGCCTCTGTTCTGATGCATTTGCTGTTTGGGTAGTTCTTTTTTAAGTTCAGTCATCCCTTGGCACTTTTCAGAGTGGCCAGGCATATGAGTATTTTCTCATTGACCTGTCTTGAGATTCAGGGTACTCCTCCTATTTAAAAACATAAGTCTTTCTTCTATTATATGTTCAATTATTTCCTCTTTTCCAGCTGTTCCTTTTTCTCTGTCTGGTGTGATTGTCACATCTTCTATAGCCTGACTCTATTCTTCAATGTCTCTTTTCTTTTCCTTCATAATTTCCATCTATGCTATGTATTTTTGCTTTGCCCTTTGAGATTGTTTTTCAACTTGATTTTTCCTAACACTATTTGGTTTGCTGAATTGACCACTTACCCTTCCATTTATTTGCTGACATTTTAAATATTTTTAGTTCAATGATCATATTTGTATATCCAAATTTTGCACATGAGAGCTTCATAAGTGTTCTTCACAAGTGTTCTTTTATGTTCTTCTTAAGTGCTCTTTTATGTTCTGTTCAAATGGATGCCTCCAACACAAGTTCTGTCAATTTTCATCTCTGTCTACAGCACCCCCTTGGATGTGTTATTTTTCATACTCGGCCCATTTTGGCTCAGGTGTGGCTGGGGGGCAATCCCGTCAGTGATGGGTCAGTGGTGCGCAGCAGGCAGGCTGCCCATCCCAGTCTTCCTTCGCTCTCCTGACCCTTGGCCTACCTGTTCTGCTCCATCTGGGCTTATTGTGGGATGGGAGGGATGGAAGGGTGGGAATCTGTGATTCTCTGTAGAGTGAGCTCTTCCCAGGATCCAAAGCTCTTTCAACTTTGCTCTAGAGATCTTCAGCCTCTTTTTCTAGCCTCTGCTAGACTTTCCAGGAATCTAAGTCTCAAACCTCCCCTGCCCCAGCCTGTGAGCTGCTGGGCTCTGACGGGGCAGGTAGATGTGATTTGGGAATGGAGAGGACATGAAAAACATTTAGAGCAGGTCTTCCCAGATTCCATCTCTAAACTATTACTACTTTATATTTATAAAAGTGAAACACAATCATTATAAAAATAAACAGGACAAAGTAAATATTAAATAGTATTAATAAAAGAATCTCTTTGTTTCCATCTATCAATGGTAGCCATTATAGATTCGTGGATCTTTAAAAGATTTTCTTTGTAATTACACATATATATTTTTAAAAATACAAGTGGGATCACACTATATACACTGTTTTGCAACTTGTTGTTTTCTCCCTTAATATAATAAGGTTTTTTAAAAATATAAATTCATATAGGCTTCCCACATCTTTTAATGGCCATGTAGTTTTTAACTGTGAAAATATTAAGATGTGTCTAATGAATATTTGTTATATGCAGTTTTCTCTACTATAAACAGTGATGCTTTGAAAATATTTGCATACATCTAAGTGACCACATTACTAGATATGGAATATGTGGGTCAAAGGAAATATGCATTTTACATTTTAATAACTTCTGCCAAATTTCTTTCCAAAAGGGTTAAGCTTGTTACTCTCCCATTTATGGAATATGAGAGTTGCTGTTTCACACACTCTTGACACTGTATTATCAATTTTTTAGTTTTTATTAGTCTGACAAATAAAGTTAATATCCTACTATTGCTTTAATTTGAAATTTTTTAATTATGAGTGAAGTGGTGCATTTTTTCATGTACTTATTGTCTGATTATATTTTTCTCCTGTGAATTGCTTTTCATGTTGTTTTCTTTATTCCCCACTGGATTATTAGTCTTTTTCTTGATTTGCAGTTCTTTCTAACTTGAGGAAGTTAGTTCCATGTCTTTCATTTGTTTTGCAAAAATGTTTCCCAGTGCATCATTTGTCCTTAGCCTTTTATAGTGGTTTTTGCAATACTGTTATTTTTAATCCTGTGTTGTTTTAATTAACCTTTTAACCTTTTTTTTCAGGTTTCATGTTTTGCCTAGAAAGATCTTACTTTAAGATGATAGCTATACAAATAATTAACTCGTGGTTTCTTCTTGTACTTTCAAGGTTTCATCTTTTGCATGTAAATCTTTGATCCACTTGAAATTTATTTTGGCATAAGGAGTGACATAAGGGATCCAACCTAACTTGTTAAATTTTTTCTATATGGCTATTAGTTAATAAAACATCATGATTAGAGTCCATCTTTTTCTGATTGATCTGAAATACTACTTTTTTCATAGATTGAGTTCCCTTGTGGCTGAATCTTTTGTTGAACCATTTAAGGTCTAATCCAAAGGGAAAGCCTTGTGAGCATTTTGAGAGTTTGACTCAGGAGTGAAGAGCAGGAAATGTCCAGGAGAGTAAACTGGAACTTTCTCCCTTTCCTCTACTTGGGCGTCCTTCCACGCTCATCTGCCTTCTTGTTATTGGTGTTACAGATATCCGAGAAATATGGGCTGCCCGTGGAGAAGATAGCAAAGCTTTACAAGAAAAGCAAAAAAGGGTAAGAAAGTAACTGAGCTTAAATTGACTTCTAAGTCAGATTAAGTCTATGGGATGCCTTAAAAAACAAAACAGAACCCCGGTTTTGTTAATTCTGTTGTGTACCTTTCGTAAAAATTGTGTGTTGTCCTTCCAAAGGATTGCAGAGGAGCTTGCAAATGCAAAGCATTTTGAAGATCTTTAATGAGAGAGGGAGGGAGGATGACATGATGTCATGATGTCAACTGAAATGCTTATTCCAATGATAGGATAAGCAGGTGGACTAGAGGGGTCTGGGGGTGGTGAGGACACTGGGGAGAATGGCAAAGTCACCCCTCTGCAGAGAGTGGAGTTTATAGGGAATCACTTTCAGCCCTAGGAGTTGGCTTCAGGATGGCACAGTAGGAAGGAAAAAAGGTTCAGGACATAGGGAATTCATCCAAGGTAATTAACAAAATGTTCTAAAATGATCATTGGACCTGCTTGTTCTCATTGTTAAGAACAATTGCTATTATTTATTGGGTGTTCAGTAGGTTCTGGGTCCCCTGCTGAGTGCATTACGCACTTTCTTCTATTTACTCCTCACTGCTCTGTGAGGTAGAATCTGTTATTATTACTAATTTACTGATGAAGAAACTAAGCCAGAGGGAGCTTAAACATCTTGCCCAAGGTGTCATGTTCAGTAAGTAGGGCACAGATTCTAACCCAGGTCTGTGTCCTCGAAGCTCAAGTGCTTAGCTCCCACTTTCTGTTATCTACCATCCTGTATGGACTTCTTGCCTATGAGTGTCTAAGAGTAGTGGCCACAGGAGCTGGATTTGGTGTCAGGAGAGGGTCTTCATTGACTCAGTTTCTGGAGCTATTTTTCTATAAAAAGTAGAAGATGGGTCTTTAAACTCTTGTCTCTGGCCCATTTTCATAAAGGATATTTATTGCCTGGGATGCTCAGGCTTTCTGAGTGGTGGGGCCTCTTGGTTGACTGTGGGTTGAGGAGGACACCCTTTCTACCTGAGCCCTTTTGGAAAGCTCACTAAAATGCATATCTCACTTCTTTCCAAGGTCAGTGTAATAGGCTGGGTGCATTATTCTATGACCATGAGATTTGAGTGGTGTCTCAAGGTCATTGCCAAGCAGAAATCCTAGTGCAGATGCACGTGCTGATATAACATTTTGCTTTCATTGAGCTCTGGGTCAGGCCCTGTGCTAAATGCTTTTATCCTAACAACATCTTTCTAAAGCTAGGGGGGCAGTACTTACTTTTGCAGAAGAACAAACTGAGGCTCTGAAAGGCTAAGCAACTTTCCTGTTGACACATATCTGTGAAATGATAGAGTCAGTTCTTCATTCTCAAACTAAGATCTGTCAACTTCAAAGAATGGGATTAGCTCAAGGACTTCAGACCATTGGCAGACTCTGGAGCTGTAGGTTTTCTCAAAACTCAACCCACCAGAAATAGTTAGCCAAGGAGTAGGTCATAGGTGGCAAAGCATGAGCTTCAGAGTGAGGCCAAGCCAGTTTCAAATCCAAGCTCAGCCATGCACTAGCCGAATGAACTTGGGGAAATGATTAAACCTTGCTGAGCTCCATTCTCTCATTTGCAAAATGGTGACGAAGACACCTCCCTTCAAGATTGCCGTGAAGACTAAATACAAGGTCTCTGAAACACTGGCACCTATTACGTGCTCAGTAAGGGGTAGCTGCAATTCTTGTTTAGTTTCCTCTTCCTCCTAAGAGCAGAGGCAATGCAATTTTATTAATGCATTTTTGGAAGGCAGTATGGTTAAATGAAAATAGGGGGCCTAACTATTTAAGTCCCGGCTCTGTCAATAGCTAATTCTGTGATCTTGGGCTTCCTAACTTCTCTGGGCCTTAGTTTACTAATCTATAAAGCAAGAGGGTTGGGTTGAGTGTTCTGAGAAATTGAGGCTTTGTTTTCCTCAAACTGGTTTTTGGGGAAAGAAAATAGAATGAGGGTCTCTCCCTGCCTGTGTCCCCTCCCCTCCATGCCCCCGCAGCCCGCACTGCAGAAGAATGGCTGAGAGAACCCCCGCCCGGAGCCTCCCTTGCACAGTCACACTGCTCATCGCGTATTTCTTTCTACCCCCCCCACCTGTGGCAGCATCTTGGTGAACATGGACGACAACATCATCGAGCACTACTCGAATGAGGACACCTTCATCCTCAACATGGAGAGTATGGTGGAAGGCTTCAAGATCACACTCATGGAAATCTGAACCTGGGGTTGGCACCCCCTTGGCAGGAGCTCGCAGTGCATTCCTCCCTGGGAGAGAAGGAGGCCCCAGACCCCGGAAACCCATCTCACCCCTCTCACGACTGCTGTTACAAGACTGCACGGGCCCCACTGCCCGCCAGTGTGCTTGGCCCATCCACCGGCTCCTACCATGGACCTGAAGCCTGAGCCCCTCAGGAAGATGCCTTGGGCCTGGCGGGTTCTTATTTATTGCCCACCTTTTTCCAGAGCCCGGGGTCCAGGCCTGCCAGGACTCTGCAAGTCACTGCTGGCTCCAAGTGAGACCGTCCAGAGTTCCCTTTTTAGGAGAAACACTCCTCCCAAAGAGCCTGAAACATTCTCATCCTTTTTTCTCACCTCTCCACATCCCCTGAGTGGCTGGACAAAATGAGCTACTTCCCTGTGCCGTAGTCACAGGTGGGGTAAGAGGTGGACGCCCCCTACTGGTCAACACCTTCAGGCTGCTCTGGAGAAAGTTGTCTTGCTAAATACCTCCAGGGGTTCCCGGAGAGTGGCCACCAGGCCTTGTACAGGAAGACATTTAGCTACCATGTAATTAGTAACTAACACAGGATGTATGCCTGACTCTCATGTACATAGTGTTTATAATATTGCAATAATATATTTTACCTGTGGTACGTGGGCATGTTTACTGCCCCTGGCCTAGGGGAGGCACATACCTGGAGACTATGTTTTCTACAAGGGGTTCTGGCCTCTGTGCCTGTTCAGGAGACATGCTGCGCAACGGAAGGGGCCTTTGGGGTGTCAGATGGCTGCAACGGGTACCAAGATGGACTCTCCAGCGGGTATGCCCAGGGACACGTCCCCTGTCCCCAGAGGAAACCTCCTCTCCCTCTCCATGGGCACAACTCTCCCCAAGGCCACCACGTTCGTATTGTGATGATTTGCTTTGCTTGACTCTTCCTTTGAGCTGTCGCGTGGGAAAGGTCATATTGTCCATGCTCCTTCTCAGCTTGGGTATCAGGCACTGCCTGAGCTTTCTGGAGAGGCTCTGTAGGGGTTTTGTCATCAGGTGCCTGTCGCTGGGGCCTGCTGCAGGACTCCTTGGCTATCCTGAGGACCCTAGACACTGTGTAGCGCCTCGCAGTTTACAAGCACGTCCTTCATCTCAAGTGGCCCTTTACCCAACTGTGGTTCTGAGAGCCGTGCCAAACGCGCAGCTCTGAATCTGCAGGCCAGGCCTTCCTCCTGCGCCTCAAGACGGACAGGGAGGATTATCTGCCTGGCTTCTGGGCGCTGGGCTTTCAGGAAGAGAGTGAGTGAGTGAGAATGCACTGTGAGCCCTGGCTCCTCGGAATCTTGCCTCACACAGGAGGAGACGGGGAGAGGAGGCTGCGTCCTCCTGCTCCATGCCCTGGGAGATGAAGAGGAGAAAAACACTCCCCTAGACAATCACAGATGATGAACTGTGTAGGCCGTGTTCTCTCTGAGGGGACAGGTAGGTGGTTTAGGGGTCTGCCTTCACCCTTGGGAGCTGAAGCACTAGCTTTTCAGTAGCCAGACACATCCTGCACCCAAGGCCCCAGATCTAGGGCAGGTTCCATGTAAAGGTCCAGATTTGTTTGTAAAGCACTTTGTCGTCTCACCCTAGGCCCTTCTCTCAGGGCTCCCTACTCTCCCCCACCTGCCCCTGAGGTCCAGAGCAGGCGGAGGGGCTGCTTCTAGCTTAGCTGTTTCCCCTGGAGGCTGCAGAGGAATTGGATAGAACAGAGAGCAGGTGCTGTGCCCAAGAAGATCCCTGCATGGTGGTAAGGGGGAGCCCTCCCGTGAGTCCTCTGTGGTACCCCTTCCTGTGGTGCCAAAGGTTTGCATCCCATATTCAGCTCTGCTCCAGGCTGTCCCCTCCTCTGCGCCGACAGCCATACCCTGGGCCACCCTGGGTACTAAGGGGGCTGTGTTCTAAGATGGACAAGTTCAGTGTTGGAAATACATATATACTTCCCATTTCCCACGCTCCTTGAGTTAGGAATAGTTTCAAACATGATTGGCAGATGTAGCAGCAAATACTGTTGGGCTGGGGCCTAGGACACCAGAGTAGGGAAAAGACATTTTTGGCAGCCTGACACAGGCTATCCACCCTTCTCTCTCCAGCTTCTTTGGAAAACTGTTTGTTGGTCCTGCCCCAAGGCAGAAGATGAAGCAGACATGCTTTTGCATTTGTCCTAAGTCCCTGAGCAATCACTGTGGCGACCATTGCCAGAACAAAGGATATGAGGCAAATGCCACCCAAGGGTGGTGCACAATGCCACGTCCCTTCTGATCTGTTCCCCTCTGCATTCCTGGAGCGCCCTGGCTTAGCTTTGAGGTGTCGTGCGCTGTGTACTAGCAGAATTTTGACGAGCAAAATTTCCCGAGCAAAAACACTCCAGGAAGATTGGAGAATTTGCCTCCTCTTCCTTTTTGTCCCTTAACTTAATCACACTCAAATAAATAAGCTTTTTCTTTTTTTAAATCCATGGGAGATGGGGACATGTGAAGCCAGTGTTTTTCTTTCACATCTCTAAATTGTTCAGGCTTTACAGGTGTTTGGAAATTGGGACCCACAGGAAATTGCAGTCAGATGTCTTCTTGGAGTTGGTTCCCAAAAGACTAAGGCACGTCCTAGCCCAGAAACTTAGGAAGCATGAAATGAATCAAACATTTATTTTCCTTCTTATTTAAAATCATGAAAATGCAACAGAAATAGAGGGTTTGTGCCAAATTCTATGAACAGCCCTTTCTTAAAGACAAGCAAGGGAGATTGATATATGTACAATTTGCTCTCCTGTTAAAAAAAGAAAAGGCAAATGTAACTTAATAGTTTTGTAAATGGGAGATGGGGAGTCTATAAACTATAAATACAGTTATTTTATTTTTTGTACATTTTTAAGAAAAAAATAAATATTCATAACAGAAGAGTAAAACAGCAGCGTCTGGTGCTTTCTGTGAGGTGAGTGTTGGGCTCTTTGCCTGGCTGGAAAGAAGTTTCTTTGTGGCTCCCCTGGGCATCTTCAGCTCCTGGGCGTCAGCAGAGCTGGCATTTCCTCTTAAAGTTACTCTGTCGTGCCCCACCCCTGGGTCTAGTGAGAAGAGGCTAAGGATGTCGGGAGGCCTCAGCGTGACCGTGGCAGGCTCCCCGGGGCAGTTGTTCCCGGCCAGTCCCTCCGGGCAGGGCAGAGGTTCCCTTTACCCTCCTCAGTCCAGGCTCACTCACCTGCCTCTAATTCCCACAGACGCTTTCTGCTCCCCTAGTTCATCCGAGCCAGCCTCTACCCAGAGACTAGAACCACCTGGCTCTGACTCCAATTTTATCACAACAATCTCTTGCCCTGGGACCCACAGGCTCCCTTGTATCTGTCGCTCAGATGTGAACCCTGCGATGCGCTGTCCCAGTGTGTGTGGGGGACACCCCCCGCCCGAGAGCTGGCCACCCCTCCTTTAGCCACTGTCCGCTGTCATCTCCCAGGGGCGGCTCTGTTCCAAACGAGCGGCATCTCTATGTTCTTCCACACTCCCCTTCTCTCTGTCCCTGTCCACAGCTTTCAAATCTTGGCTAAAAGTCTGCCCTCAGGAAGGCTCCCAGGACTGACTTCAACCCAGTGGCCTCGTGCATGGGCCAGGGGCGGGCGAGCAGCGGGGCTGGGAAGTGCTCTTTGAGCAGCCTCCTGGAGAGATGTGGGGGGTCCCTGGCAGTGGGAAAGGGGGTGGTCACTGTGTGGGTTCGGGTCCCCCAAGAAGAAGCTGCCAAGATAGGATCAGGAGTTCAGGAGATTTATGGAGGGGACGTGAGGTGAAGGAGACAGGAAAGCAGCAGGCAGGGCCAGCCTGCAGACTGTCCCGCGCCATGGGACAGAGGGGAGGAGGCACGGCCCGGTAGGGAGGCCTCAGACTGCAGCGCAGGTCCGAGAAAGTCTCAGGTCAGGCCAGTGGGGAGGCCCCAGGCAAAGGTTGCCCACTGAAGTGTCCCACTTTGAGTAAGAAGGGCCAGTCTAACAGCCCCGCCGTGTGCAGTCACTGACAAGGAGCCACCCAGGGAGAGCGCGGCCTCGGAGTTGGTCTGGAGGAGTGACAGCCAGGACTCCTGATCAGCTTCACCGCCGGCAGCGGCTTCTCCTAAAGGAACATCTGCGCAGCTCAACCCCCTTTGAAAGAGAGACTTGTTCAGGCTCCACTCAACATTCCCTGAGTGAGTTTTCTGCACTATCACCTTGGTACAGTAACCCTCTGTCCCCAGGGGTCCCTCATACCTACACTTCTCTGAGCTCCTCTACATGGCACGTGGGGTAATTATGGGGACTCATTTCTACAATGGGGACCTCTGGTCAGCCAGAAGCAGCAAAAGAGGGGAAGGGGGTGGTGAAAAGACAGCAAAGGCAAATAGCACCTGCTTGTTCCCTGGGCGGCAAACAGCCCTCAGGCACTGCTCAGGGAAGAACCAGGTTCCTGTTCTGCCCTGGGGCAGAGGTGTAAGCTGTGACTGGAGTCACCAGCTGGGCAGTGAGCTCTTCTATTTCTTTGCTAATAACCTTCCTCACCCCAACCCACCCCAATACATCCAAGACTATAGAGCTTGGTTGTGTGTTGGGTCATTGAACACCCAGTGTGAGCCCAATGAAGTGATTAAACACTGGTATTGGAAAGATACATCCTGAGGGGCTGTCCATCTGTCTGTCTTCATGAGGATGACATGCTGGTGACAGAGGTGAGTATTTAACAAGGGTTGGCAAGCCCAGCTGCCCCCATTTCTCTGAGAGAACTATTAAAATGCCAGCCACTTCCTGGAACAGTGCCGAGAAAAGAATTCACGAAATACCCTCCCTGAGGCCCTGGCCCCGCCCAGCTGCCCCAAGTGAGTTAGCTCTACTTCACTTCGAGGAAAGCTCTGAGAGAATTCATCGTTCGTGTCCCCAGGGGCATCTGGGACCACGCATTGCACATTAACGCCCAGTACAGCAAATGACCCGGGCCCAAGTCCCAGCCACATGGTCAGCATTCAATAGTGGAGAAACCTGCTTGAAATGAACAAATCATTTGATGATACCCTCAGCCTGAACATCTTTTCCCTGTGCAACAGTTTTCCTGTTTTAGGTGGATGTGACTAATATTCTACTGACTTGGAAAATACAAGACTCAGTGGTTTTTTCTCTTGTTCCTTCAGCCACATCAAAACCCAGAAAATTTCAAGAAAGTGCTGAGCACACTCCCGACAAAAACGAGAGGTAAGATGCATCTCCAGTTCTCCCAAAGGCAGCTCTTGTGCTTCCCTCTCTACCTTAACTGAGAGAACACGTGGACTCCTTCTCAGCGGGTGGGCACCCTCTATGCCTGACCGGGCTGTGAGGGAGCTCAGCTGGGTTGGGGACATTAAGACAATGCCCTGAAAATAGGAGCCTCAGGGTTAGAACTTTGCTAGAAATGACCAGGTTGCAGGTGTGCAGGCTGCTGCTCAGGTTGGAGGCTCCTAGCCACTTTCCCACCATCTGCCTTGGTGTTTGTCACTCATGCTCCATACTCATGGCTAGCAGGGTCATTTTCGGCCCACGGAGACCAGCCGTGTGCAATAGGAAGACTGTCTCCAAGCCAGCTCAACCCCTACACCAGGGATATTTGGCCCGTGAAACACCCACTGGAGCTGACACCCAAGTTGGCCAGTCAGTAGCCCCTTTTCCTACATTAATGGCCTCCTGTGCTGCAGGCAGGGCCAGTGACAGCAACAAAAACCAAACACCTTGATCTGAATTGGCTTTGAGGGTGTAGCTCTGCATCATGTCATCTTTCATTGACTCAGCCCAGGCTGAGAGGCTGAGAGGGGGGCGAAGAGGGTATTAATTTCCTTAGGCTTACCGGATCCCTCTGAAGGGGGATGCCTCAGTTTCTCTTTCCATTGTGTCTCATGCTCAGACTTGGGTTTTGGGAAGCAGGGGAGCAGAGAAGAAAGTGAAGACCGTGATGGGAGGGAGGGAAGAAGCCCATATGCAGACCAAGGATGCTTCCGGACAGCTTTGGGCTCAGCAGCCTCTCCCTTCCTCCCCCGCCCCCTTCCCAAACCTGGGTTCCTTGTGTCTCCCTAGGGCAGAAATACCATCCAGGAGGAGGCCAGCGTCAGAACCCGGAGCCTCACTGCAGCACAGAGTCAGCTGGGGCTGCAGTTTAGGCATGAAAATCCCATGTTCCAGACGATCATATTAAACAATAAACATGCTTTAATGCCAGGCATGATCTACACAAACGCAACTGATATAGTGGCCACTCTATATGATATGATTTATAAATATATGTATTATTA
Source organism: Cheirogaleus medius (assembly GCA_008086735.1). Classification (NCBI taxonomy): domain Eukaryota; kingdom Metazoa; phylum Chordata; class Mammalia; order Primates; family Cheirogaleidae; genus Cheirogaleus; species Cheirogaleus medius. The sequence goes on from VBSM01001124.1 coordinate 44,740,994, forward strand.
AATCCACTTGTGTAAAGTCCCCCTGCGGCATACCAATGGGATGGGACAGCACCCTCAGCACCCCTTCCCCAAACGAGGTATGAACAGTCAAGCACTCTGTAGAATCCTTCAGATTGTAAGCCACTTTATTCCAGTCCCTTGGACATCACAGGCTGGCTTTATTTGGGTCAGAACAAACCATTTCCAGAGGTCCCTGAACACAGAAATGACAATGAGCAGCCCAGCACAGGAGTGACCCAAACTTTTAGGCATTCCGCCTCTGGGTGTCGTGTAGTCCCTGGGCCAAACTTGAGTGCATTGGATTAGACATACAACAAGGGCCTTACTGGGAAGGAGGAGAAGGAGAAAAACAACCCTCGAGAAGACACAGACAGGGCCAGCAGCAGGCCAGGACAAGGGCTGTCTGCGTACATTCTGGGAGTGTCGGCATGCCTTAGCCAAGCATCTTGCTCTGTTTTCTTTCCTGAACAGCTGGAGACCTTCTCTGCCCCTCCCCCCAGCTCTGGGTTCTAGGAAACAGAGTGGGTCTAGCTCAACAAGACGTCATGACCAAGGCAGGGCCCAGGCAGGTTTCCCCGATCATTAACGGATTGCACCCATCAAAGGAGAGCAAAAGGGAGGAACAAGGTGTTCAATCCAGAGCAGGAGAAAGTGGGCTGCGGCTCCAGAACACACCAGTGTGTGCTGGGCCCCCTCGCCCACTCTGCACTCCATCACTTAGGTTTATTTCCCTATTTTTCAAAAACATTTACCACTCAGCCTGCACAGGAATTTGGCAAGTCTTGGAACCACTATGAGGAACTGACACTCAGCGGAAGACTGAGATTATGTTACCAAGCCCAGGTCTCAGAATGTCATCCTACAAATTTGGTTCATTTTGGTCCACTCTGCAAATTTGGATTTTTGCTACCAGATAGAACAGACTCCAGTCATATACAGGAACCTGGAGGTTAGAATGGACGCGGTGACATTTCCCTCATGGTGATGATGTTTATCTCTCTGTTCCTGTTCTACAGGAAGTGGCTTGGCAGCAGACAGATCCACTTGGGACCTCTCTGTCTTCCCTTGGGGCAGGTTCCCCATCAACATCCTTGAGCGTCTGGGCCTCCTCATGCCAACTGCTGGTGAGAGTGTGACTTGCCTGTGACCGGCAAGTTTTACTCTTAACCTGCAATTCAAATCAGTGTACATGAGGTCGCCAAACCTAATAGCAACTCAAATGTGTGCTGTCACTTCGCAAACAGAAATCTGCATTCAAGGAACACAGTGATGGAAAGTACTTTAGGATTCTCCATAGTGGGCCTTGGAAACCATAGACGCACTAGTCCGTGTCTTCTTTACGATGAATTAGATCAACCCAACCTCTGACTCTTTGACGGGCCACCAGGGGCATGTTAAAGGGAATGTTCCAGACACGGCTCCCTAACCATACACATGGACTAAACCATTGGGAATTCCCAAGAATCGACACTATTTTTTTCAGGTCCGCAAAATATCAACCTGCTCAGAAAAGCACCAGGCCTCCAATCTGACGTTGTCAACGGGCTGCTGGGTCAGGTGGGCAAACCACCCGCCTCACCTCTCCCGTAAAGGCCAACCTCCTGGCGTTCCACTTGCACACGTCCTGGCCACACTGCGCGTCACCTGCTCTCCCAGCACTGCGACTCTGGAAGGGCATTCAAAATTAACGCTGGGCCCTAGGCAGGGTTACTTTGTACTTTTATGGAATATATAAAATATACTTGTCGATTGGTACATTTGTGCAAAGGCAGAGATGACTTTAAAACAAGACATAGACATTCATTATAGTTGGCTTACTTCACAATAAGCTACTAAAAACATTCTCTGGAATAAGACTGTATTAGTGCTCATTAAACATGCATTTCATTTAAACAAGGCAAAACACTTAATTTGGTCTGCAATACCCAATATTTTATATACAGCAGTCTTTTTTTTTTAATCACAATAGGCAACAAGATGGGTCTGGTTTTGGAATATGTTACCATTTGTATCGAATTTCCAAAGACACTCCTATTAGCTCAACTAGTGTAAACCTGTGAAAAAATAGCTGAGCCATCAGCTTTCCTCTCCTCTACTCATTGACCTTGAAATGTTCACAGCTTAGAAACTGCAGCCTGCTGGGGAGGAGGGTGGAGTGGGCCCCATGGGGAATGTCCCAGCTCCTGTTAATAGCCTCGCCCCAGAGGGGGACTTGTTCTTGGGGAATCCAGCCTCTGGCGCCACCCACCACCCCCAGCAGGCCCAGGCAGGGAGTTCTGTCTTTCAAACAAAAGCCCCTCAAACTTACAGAGGAGTCACCGGGCTGGATGGGTTTCCCTTCTCTTGCCCCCCTACCCCGAGTCTTAGGTTTTAGAAGAGAGACATTAGAATCAAAAGAAAACAATAACAGTAACAATTAAAAATCGTCAAACAACGAACACCACGAAGTCTGTCCATGCTCCCCACAAGCACGCTGGGGCTCTGGGCATTCCCACGAAGCGTCCACGACAAAAGAAGCTGAAGGCGTCACGGAGGAAAGCGCATCTGACCGCACAGGGGACAGCATCACCATCAATATTGTTTGGCAAAAAAAAAAAAAAAATGATTAAAAAGAAGAATCAAAAGGGAACACAAGCAGCTCTACACCGGGACGGGCGGGTGTGGGGCTCAGAACTGGCCGGCGCTGCTCGGGTCGCACTGCAGGAGGCGCACTATGGACGGGTCGCTTTTGGCCCCTCGGATGAACTCTTCCAGGGAGAGTTTTCCTAGGAAGCAAGAGGACAGGTGAGTGGCGGCTGGTGGCAGTGGCATGAGCTTACACCCTTCCCACACAGCACAGTGGTGACAGCAGCCACTCATCACCTTCTGCCACGGCCTTACAGCCGCTGTGACGCGCAGCGCTCACCTGTCCCGTGGAGGAGCCCAGGTGACTCTCTTCCCAATGTAAAACCACGAGGCAGGAACTCTGGCAAACTCACCGTGGCACTGCCAGCCCAGGCACAGCGCGCACAGCAACACAGCGCCGCTTCCTAGGAGCCCACTGTGTGCCCGGGGCTGGGGAGAGGGTGGGGGATGACCCTGACTTGGTCCCTGCCCTGGTGGCTCTTCCAACTCGAGGCACCCTGGAGGGGCTCACTCAGTATTTTGGGATTAGAGGCCCTAGTGCCTTTATGAGAATGAGCTGGGCCCTCCCAGCACCAAGGCCATTCCCACGGTGCTCCTGGGAGCCTTGTGGGCCCCCGCAGGCCGCTTCAGTGTACTCAGGTTTGCTGCAAGAGCCCCTCACATCTGGAGGGAGCAGCCCTGACATGAGCGTTCTTCGTTCTTTTAGGAAACGTGAGGACAGTTGCACCTCCCCCTCCACCCCAAGTTCAGGAGAGTGAATGTAGGGGTGTGTGTGCGACTCAACAGGGTGACCCCCTGGTTTCTGCCTACCCTGAAGGGCTGGAGGAGGGAGACCCGGCAGCCTGGGTCCCACTCCTGCCCAGTGCCCCGTTCCTTCCTGCACAAGCTGGAGCATGTCCTGAATTCTCTTCCAGGAGGGCCCCTCTGTCCCTGTGGCTGTGGAGAGGAGGGGGTGGTGGGTTAGGAGCTGGGGGCCACAGAACTTTTTCCCATTCCTGGAGCTGTTTCTTTGCCTACCCTGCCCCTGGGAGCAACACAGCTCACTTGATTGGTAAATTTGGTAGGAATTGCTGGGCACTTTTGCTCAGCTTTGCCTCCTTCTGCCCCTGGAAGGAGCTGCCCAGAGAGGACTCCTTTCCACCTGCTCCTCTGAGGACAGGCGCCGGCCCGCCCTGCCCTGCACAGCCTGCGGGTTTGTGAACGTGGCCCTTGGACCGCCACGCTCAGCCACGTCCTCCATGTAGCTCTAGCCTTTGGCCTTAATTATTGCTCGTTTATTTCTCAATTTATTCCAAACCCAGACAGGAGGGGGGTTCCCCCACCAGAGATATCAACAAATACGATTTCCCCTCCACCACAACCCTTTCCCCCCAGAACGTAGTTCTTGTTTAATCAGACCCACTTTATCTACGTGAAGAAGAAAGACGGGGATTTATTCATTAATTTATCTTTAATACATAGAGCTGGTCCCCTCTAGGTTTTGTGTTCTGAACATTTTTGATGAACTGTGCCCCACCCACATAATAGTTAAAACAGCGATGACTTCCGTAGGCTTTGCAAGGCACTCACTGGGGAAAGGAGGCAGCAGCAGCGGCCACCAAGCACCTTGGAATCTCTATGAGGGAGGCTTCCAGAGGAGCCGGCTAGAGGTGGCAGGCCAATCCCGCCTTCAATGTGGACCTTGGGCTTCAGGGCTGGGCTTGCCTGTGGCCCCACGATTTTCTCTCCAAGCCAGGGGTTAGATGCCAAGAGCTTCAGGCAAGATGAATCTAATGGCCCAAGACTCTACGTGAGGTCTGTTCTACTCCAGGCAGGGAGGGGACCAGGTGGCCTCAGCCCTGGGGGCCAGAAACCAAGCACTGAGCTAAAGCACCCAGTCTCCTGGTTGGGCTAAGAGTCCTTTGAGTGCTGTGGACTTACAGCCCCTCCTCCTACTTCCTTCCCTCTGCTGCTCTCCTTTCCTCCTCACCCTCTTTTTAAACACAAGCCTTTCCCTCACAGAAGCACAGGACTTCAGCAGTGAGCTGTGTTCCTGGAATCTAACCCTACCAGGGCTCTGCGATCCTATCATAACAGAGCCCCAGTGGAGAGACCCTAATTCATCGCCTATGACCAACACATAGTTAGGTCTTTATCCTGTGGTGTCTTGATTTTCTTCCACCCTTTAGCCTGATTCTAAAGCAGAGCATAAACCCACTGTGCTCCCTGGAGCACCAGCAAATCCTACAGCTTAATATCAGCAAGTTCGTTAGCTATTAAAATAATCCTGTGCTTGTTTAGTCTTTACACACAATCAAATATAAGGGGCAATAAGATGTAACAGGATGTAATGGCACCTCTGTGGAGGAAACTAAGCAAACAGAAGGGCCTGCACTGTGCAAACCCAGATTCCCAGGCAGCTGGTGCCCCAGGGTGGGGACAGAGAGAGAGAGGCTGGCTCAGCTGCAGAGCCTTCCATTGTTCCATAGATCAGCACCAGGCAGGTGTGCAGGTGCTTTTGCACAGTGTGGACAGGAATTGCTGGGGACTCTGAGCAGAACAAGTGAGCTGGTAACAACAGCAAGAGCTACGGAGCCTATTACAGACCAAGCCCTGAGCTTAGCACTTTAAACTCGGGTGTTACATCTAAATAGGATGGCCAGATATAGCAAATAAAATACAGGACTTCCAGTTAACTTTGAATTTCAGATAAACAGTAAACAATTATTTAGTGTAAGTACATCTCAAATATTTCATGGGGGTATACTTATACTAAAAAAATCCCTTGTTTATCTGAAATTCAAAGATAACTTGGCCTTCTGTATTCTATCTGGCAACTCAGTATCTAAAATCCTTCTATTCTTGAGTTTGAAATCCAACCCTCCTTTTCACTTTGTTGGGTTTGAATTGTGGGTGGCACCATCAGGGTTGGAACCTCCTGGCTATCTCACTGTGTCACCCCTTCTCCCTCCCTGGCCCCCAAGTGACTGAGGGAGCCCACATGTCTCTGGGAAACCCAACACGTTAGAGCATGACCCCAACAAGACCCCTGGGCAGGCTGGGGTGAAAGCTGCTAGCATCTCCCATTCTGATTGGCCTGCAGGGCCCCAGCCTGCCATGCCACAGGCCTGTCCTGAGGACTCGTCAGTGCTAACTGTGCTTTCTTGGGTCCTTCCATCCTGCTCCACAAGACCCATCTTATTTTCTTGGGGGTAGAAGATGACCTAGAAGGAAGATAGAAGGGCCTAGAAATAAGGCATTTTCCCCTGGACTGGGATCAGCTCTCTAGTGACCACCTGGTCTTCTTTTTTCCCTGCTCAGCTAGGAGGCATGGAGGATGAGACAATCTCATAAAGGGTCTCCAGCCAGGTCCCTGAGGCTGAGATTTTGTCCTCGAGTGGCATTTCCCTTCCTGAGCTCCCCTCGCCTGTCCCGCAGCCACCACCCGACAAAGCAGAGAGCCTCCTACCGTCTCTGTTGGTGTCCATCTGGCGGAAGATCTTCTCTGTCCTTTTCTCTGGGGTTGACTCATCTTCGGGCATTTTCATTACAGAGGAAACCATTTTATAGATTGCCTGGGGACAGAAGAAGCATGGTGGTAAGACAGAAACACCGTGTGGCACACAACAGTCCTACTGTTAAACCTCCCAAATGCAGGGGTGAGGGACTGTCCCCAACCACAGTCCTGTCTTTGCAGAGTTGTGCAGGACATGGGCACCAGGCCAGCGAGCTTGGTCTCATCCAGTGAGGACCCTCAGGAGTGACAACTGGTAGGAAGATCCACTAGACCCGTGTCTGCAATGTCAATGTGTGTGTGAATTCCCTGGGAATCTTGCTGCAATGCAGAATCTGATTGTGTAGGGCCGGAGCAGGGGTGGGGACTGCTAACAAGCTGCCATGTGATGCTGATGCTGCTGTTCTAAGGACCCCACTTCGAGAAACAAGGCTGTAGGTGACATTCCTCAGGCCAGAGAGACAAGCAGATGTCTATCGTGGTCTCCAAGAAGGCCCCTCAAGGATGATGAGCACACACCAGTCTGTAAGCGGTGCCTGCGAATTCCCCCAGGCAGATATCCCTGACCCATCCGGATGCTCTTCCCCCTGCAGGTGCCAAGGGGCTCACATTCCTTCTCTGCAAGCTCCCAGGTATCCCTGACATGGAAACAATCTGTCATCTGAGTTTTGGATTAAATATGCAATCTCGGGCCTGAGGTCAACTAGGTACAGCTGTGAAATCTCATGGGCAAGGAGTTTTGCAAGTAGTCCTGAAACTGCCTGGAGGCCTGCATGGAGGCCTCAGTTGTCGAAGGTAGTTTTTATTTGGGAAAAGAAATGTAAAGTCATTGCTTCTATCCCCAGATCATGACTTTGCTAATCAGATTCACTTTGGGCACCTCAGCCCTGGGAAAAAGTTCTAGAAAAAGTAGGTTTTCCCAGGGGTGGGCAGAAAATTCCAGAAATTTCTGGAGTTCTGGGGGCAGTGGGGCAGCTGGAGAGAGCAGAGAAAGGAAGGCAGCAGAGGGGAAGTGGCTTCCAAATGGGAAATGTGGGAGAGAAGAGGGACACTAAGATCCGACTTAGCCACTTTTCAGTCTCATTCAGGACCAGCTCTGCCTGCAGTGCTGAAAATATTCTGGATGAGGGAGGTAAATATTCTAACCTCAATCAAATAGGAGTGAACACTTGACTCACCCAGTGTGCTGGCCCTTGGGCTGATCCCGTCCCCTGGGACTCCTAGACCATGCTTCCCGAGTCTGTCTGGAGCCCACCCAAGCTCCTGCTGAATTCCAGAGCTGCCTTCATGGCCACATAAGGAAGGTCAGGCTCAGGTATGGCCCTGCTTGGGGTTACAGTGTCACTGGGGTAAACTCAGCTATAGTCACTTTTCCCAAGCAATGTTCATCCAGGTGTGGTCTGGAGGCAGGAGGTGAGTCATCTGTCATCTGTCCTCCTGCCCCTGGACCCTGCTTGCTGTCTCCTCCAGCCCAGGTCTACGCCACCTCCTATCCTGGGGCCATAGTGCCATGTGCCAGGCTGCTGGGGACACCTAACTCCTTGGGGGAGCTAGGAAAAGCCACGGAGATAGAGCTCTTTTCACAAAAGGGCAAACGGAGGCCCAGAGCTTTAACAGGGCCAGGAGACTATTTAGTCACAGTAGAAAGCAGGATCTTCCCATGGGGTCTCCCAACCTCACCGTGGCTTTCTTTGCTCCCACAATGGAAGCTTTCTATAACTCCTGACCTAGTCGAAATGGAATCGGGCTCAGTGACTGATAACAGCACAGGTGCACCCCTCACATGCATCTCAAACTTACACAGTCTGAGCCCAGGGACCTCAGGACAACAACAACAACAACATAGTATCTGGAAATCAGCATCTCACTGGGTCACATTAGTGTGCTCTGTAAAGGGGAGAGTGGAGCCATCTCAAGAGTTGCAGAGGTGTAGTGGGAGGAGAAGGGAGGGACAAGCGATACGTTTATTTTTTGCCACTAGTCTTAGGGAGGCTGTGTAATTACTCATCCTCAACCTTCTCTGGGGCTGGAATGTTCCTTCCCTGAGCCTGGTCTGGCCTCAGTAGGGTTGTCTCACTTGGTGCTTCCTGGTGCCACCTGCTTCGTGTCCGTGACTGGCCAAAGGGGGCATTTCCTAGCCTGTCGGATACATACCTTGGTTTCCTGGGCCAGCGGCTTTGTTGACACTCTCCTCTCAATGGAGTGCTCACCTTCCCCCTCTCCCCTCCTCTATGAAAACTTTCCCATGAGTCAGGGGCAGACTGAAATGCCACCCTCCTCCAGGAAGCCTTCCAGCCTCTCTTGGATCGCTTCACTCCCCTCACTCTGAACTGCAGTTACGCAGGACGTTCTCCTTTCAGATGTGAGTTGGCAATCAGAACCTGCTTTCCTGTGAAACCTTCCTAATGCCTGACACAGGGCCTTGTACACAGCCAACCTCTCTAAGAGAGTGAATTCCAGAATAACCGCCACTGCAAGTGCCTTCTCATATTACTTCTCGTCTCTCACCTTTCTTCTGTTCTGCTTTTCTTTATATATAAAGTTCTCCCTTTATCCTTTTATATTTTTCTCAGTTTCCTTTTCTCCCCCTCTCTTCATATAATTGAGCATATTCACATGAAACCCCTTAAAGATTCTTAATGTGTCAACAGCCCTGGGCTCTCCCCATAGGAACCACACAAATGTGCTGTGGACACCCACGCACCACCGCGGGCAGTCTCAGGGGCTCCCGGACTCACAAGCCCACCCAGGGACCCCAGGTGACGAGAACCTCTGTTCTTTCGGTTACTCCCACCCACGTTCTCACTCAGTCATTCATTCACTCGGTCACAACTGCCAGGTATCATGACTGACCCAGTCCTTGTCCTCACGGGGTTTGCTGTTGAATAAGGCAGACAGATATTATTAAAATAATCAAAGAAACAAATGTAAAACCATTGTTGAAGAGAATGCTGCAAAGGAGGGTGCTCCGTCTTAATAGACGGTATCATGGAGAACTGGGCCGTGCCAGGAGGGTTAGGGTGGGCTTCGCTGAGGACCGATGATCGAGCAAAGATATGACGGAAGCACAGGGAGAGGGAAACACTGTGTGGAGGCCCAGGGTTGGAGGCGTGCAAGAACATACACATGGCACAAGATGTGGCCCTACAGCAGGTCAGGACAGCACACTGGGGTGTCACAGACCATGTCCAGGTATCTGTATTTCTCCAATGAGCAACAAAAAGATGGAAGTGACATTAAATTTGATTCACCTATTTATACTCACTTCCCAAATTCTCTGTTCCCTTATTTGCAGGCAATGATGTTCAGAGAATGGAGAAATGGTCATTCACAATTTCTTTAGTAATTATTTATTGTCTACTATGTGCTAGGTGGGGGGGCACAATTATCAACAAGACTGATGCTGTCTCTTATTTTGTTTCTCACTAATCCTCTAGTAAAGGACTTCAGAGGTAGCATATTGGACATCAAAATCACCTCGTTTGTAATGAGCACCATTTAGATAGGTACAGCCATTCCAGTAATGCCTTCATCGTCGTTATGAAAGCCCTCGCCTAGACTACCTCTGGTCTCCCGGTGACAAATAAAACCCATTGGTCTGGAGCACTCCTTGGAACTGCCAGCCTCTAAGGTTCGGGCCCATGAAATTCTACTTGGGATTCTGAGGCAAAATCAACTGTGAAGCTATTCCCTCACCACGCTTGGTTGAAGAAATGAAAGCCCAAGCAAACAGGAATGTGTGAGAGGAGGAGGTTCTCATACTCAACAGTCTTCCAGAGTTTTAGTCTTCAGCTCTTAGGCTAAAGGAGCGGGGTTGGTACAGAGAAATGAGGTTAATATAATAACCAACCAACCACTTGTCATCTCCTCCCCAAAATGAGCAGAGTCAGAAGGCCGTGACATGCGCACACGTGTGAACGGGGCTTCTGGAACGGGGCAGCAGGCCTAGTGTCCGAGTACACTGTGGGTCGAGGAGGAAGTGAGGTCTCCTTTAAGAGGCTCGCATCTCTAGATGGCTCTTTCATGACACTCAGATTACAGGTTTTTTTTAAAAATGTGCACCAACCCACTGATAGGGATTATTTACAAATCCATCAACCCACTGAGTGGATTATTTACAAAACCAGGTCTAAGGCATACGTGGTACCACAGCAGAGACCGAAGAGCTGAGGCGTGGTCTCCAGGGTGAGTACGTGGATGACTGCCTTGCAAAGCCACATCTGGGGAATTGTCTGTCCCTTTGCTCCCTTCCCACGGCACCAACAACTGACAGCTGATTGTATTAGAACTTTGCAATTTGGACTGCTCGGCACAGAGAGGAAAGAGACACGACCCAGACAGTCTTCTGAAACAAATCGTGTCTTTTCTTAGCTCCAGTTCCCCCCATCTCCCACAATTTAATGGGATTAAACTGTGAAGAGACCAGGCTACTTCCCTACTTTATTTTTAGCAATGTCGAGAGGCCTAGCTGGGGTGTCCTGTTTTTGATTAAACTAGAAGAGCCCTATTCCTGTCTCTGGGTAGACGCAGTGCTTTGGGGCACCCAGGCAGGCTTGGGACAGCTCCCCACTGTGGCCAGGGCTCCTACCAGCTTCCCTATGGCCTATATTTTTCTTTCTTTTTTCCTTTGAAGGAAAAACCCCTTGGAATGCCGGAAAGGAAGGACTCAGATCTGCACCGACCGAGGTTGTGCGAGTAACGGAGGGCAGGCACAACTCCAAGAGCTCATACGCGACCTTTTCTCTGAAGGAAATCACACTGACTCTTTTCATCAGAAAATTTAGGGTATTCTAACAGGAAACCAGACATTGCAGGCTTTCTGATAGCAGACTAAGAGCAAGAGCAGTTAAGGAATACAAGGTTGTTTTTAGGTGACAAAGAACAGCACCCTGCTTAGAAGGATATTACATGTCAGGAAAGGGGGGGCATGAAAATCTTTTTTGAAAATACTTTAAAAATGGGATTAACATCTATATGTGTGGAATGGCATCAGTACTTTCCCATTTAGAGCTGGAAGAATAACTTAAATCGGTAACTTTCATACTTTCATAGTGTTCTCCTGAGTTGCTTTAGGCACCTTCACAGGCAGGGAGGTGACAGGAGACTAGGGGTCCACTTCTTTTTCAACCAAAGAAGTCCCATTCTTATATTAGGTTTCATGTAAGATTTTACTTGGAAAAAAACCCCAATTTTTGCTGCTAAAAATGGAGTTTGAAACCACTGAACCACTTCGTGCATTCTTCTCTTTGTGATTAATTTGATCCTCAAAGGTAATGAGTAAGTCAAAGATTCGCACACGGAATCGTACTCCCTGCACACTAGGGGAGCTTATGATTTCAAAGAACGCAGCGCTATGCTCTTTTATGACTTGAATGGCTTGGGAAGTTAGATGTAGTCTTAACATGGGAAGAACTTTCTTATGTTCAAGGGTGTCCAATGGCAGAATAGTGGCAGGCTATTCTGCAGAAGTCAGTCCATGGATACTGAAGATATATACAAGCAAAGGCTGAGCAGTCATCTGTTGATGACACTGTAAAGAAGTTTTTCCCAAAGCATTTTCTAAGAAATATTATCCTTCCAAGATGCTCTAAGATCAGAGAGATCATCATCAAAACAGCTTGGGAAACACTGCTTCTTTTATCCCCTTTTTGGAGCACTACGATGCACATGGACATATTAAAGATTCTGAGAATTCCTACAGTAAAGAGATCTGCTGACCTCTATTTAACCCGGGCTTTCTCAAATTGATTTGGCCAGAACCCTTGTTGTTTTTTAACAAAGCATCTGTGAACCCTTTATGAAACTAGTACCCCAACAAAGTTCTATCTGCACCAGGACTGATTCTTACTTTGGCTTCCTTTTCAGCTGGACTCCTTCTCTGTTCCTCTCTTTTTCAGAATAGATAAGCTACAATGCTTCTCCCTGAGATTTGCCTTCCTGATAGTTCCTAAGTTTCTGTAAGATAGGGATACTATCTTATTCATCCTGGTATGCTTTGGAGTTTAGCACTTGCTTTATGCAACAAACTTTTGGATAAGCACAGTGAATATGCTAAATCCCTCTGATTAGAGAGGAAAGGCGCAGCCCTGCTCTGATGGAGCTCACAGTGCAGGTGGTAGGACAGGTGAACAGATAAATATATGAAAATGAGAGCAGAGAGATGCTGCTCCGGGTGAAGATGGAGTATTAGGGACAGAATTCATTTACCCTCCCACCTGAAGCAGTGGCAACAAAACCCAAAAGGCAATATATATGATACAGCAGTTTTCAAGACACTGGAAATTGGGCAGCAAAGGACAGTGATCTATAAGAAACCAGAAACAAAAGAAGTATGCCCTACGATGGCCCCAGCTTAAAGCCTTGAGAGAGTTTCCAAGCCACAGTGCCAAGAGGGAGGACCCATGTGGCCCTGGTGAACTCACTGACTTGGGAGTGGAGTTGAGGGTCTGATGACGCCCAAGTGGCATTCACCAGCTAGAGGACAAGAGAGGAGAGTTGCACAGAGAGAGAACTCCATAGAGCGCAAGGATTCGGCTGAGTCAGTGCATGCATGAGAGGAAACTACCCAAGACTAGGGGAAAGAACCAAGTGAAAGCTTAGGAGGAAGAGTGCCTGGTCCCCACACAAGGTCAGAAAGAGCGCCTGCTTCCACCAGCCAGACTGCAAAGCCTCCCGCTTTGTGGGGCACTGGCTACTCAGAAAGGTCTTCCCTCAGCGGTGGGGAGTAATTTGTCCTGGATGAGCACTGCTCTGATGTCACCTAAGGAATCTGACAAGCAAGACCTAGAACGTTCAAACTGTTTCCAAGTAATTGAAGCATGTCTCAGAACGAAGTTTAAGAATATTTATAGGGCTGCAAAAATATCCTGCACTCAACACAGTAAAGTCCTGCTGACGAGATCACAAAGTAATTATCTTTTAGTGGAGTTGTTCATGATTAAAAAGTATCAATCTATCTGAAATTAGCAAAAACCAGGAGCAGTAGTCTGATGAATATCAACAAAAGACACTACAGAAAAGCAAGGTCAATGTGAATGGGACTGGGGCGGTGGGGGGTGTGGCACGGGAGGTAACCCCCAATGGGTGAGACAGGAAGATGCGGTAAGAGGGCACGCCAGGCCACCACATAAGGAAATGCTGTCGGATGTGAGAGACCATGGTGCCTTCTGGAATCTTCCTGTTGATGTTTAGCTGAGGCATGGAGCATTCAACTATAAAGTGAGATGAGTCTTCAGAGAGCTGGGGTCCCAGTCACAAAGGCTACTACATGCCTTGCTAAGGAATTTAGAGATCATTTGCAGTGAATGGGGAGATATTCAAAGATTTCGAGCAGAAGAGGAACATGATTACAGCTGCAGTTTGGAAAGATCACTCTGGCATCAGTGGGGGAAATAGAATTGGGGGAGGGCCCGAGGGGAGGCAGGAAGACCTGTTAGAAGTGTGTTGTGAGAGATTGTATTTTCTAAAAATGGACAGAACAGTATTCCTAGTCCACTACAATCTTCCAGAACCTTGCCACTGCCCCATCAAGAAGTAGACTCTAACACAAGACCAGGAAAATGGGCTCCACATCTACTCACCATCAAATTGGTTCT
>VBSM01001124.1:44754806-44840387 GCA_008086735.1 Cheirogaleus medius
AAAAAAGAAGTAGACTCTAGGTCTCCTCCTCCTGGAGCCTAGAGGCCTTGGTGAACCTCAGAGACCTTTGTGACTGCCGTCGCAGGGGGTGGATGGGGGAAATGACGCTCTATGACCTCAACAGTCAGGTCAAAAGGAACTACAGCTCTGCCTGGTTCCCTTTCTTGGGACCTGCACTTTTTGAGCCCTGAGCTGCCACATAAGGAGTCTGGCCACCCTGAAGCCACCGTGCAGGAGAGAGACCACATAGAGATATATAGAAGGAGGCACAAGGAGCCTCAGCTGTCCCAGCTCCCAGGCACTTTTGAGCCACCTTAGCTGATGAGACATGGAACAGAGATGGGATCCCACTAAGTTTTGCCTAAATATCAGATTCATGTGCTAAATAAATGATTGTTATTTTAAGTCATTAAGTTAAGGGTTGGTTTTGATATATAGAAATAGATAACTGGAATAAAGTTATAGTAATATAGGTAAGAAATGTGAAGGCGTAGGCCAGATGCAGTGGCACATACCTATAATCCCAGCACTTTGGGAGGCCAAGGTGGGAGGATCACTTGAGGCCAGGAGTTTTGAGACCAGCCTGAGCAACACAGTGAGACCTCTTCTCTATTGAAAATATAAAAATGAGCTGGGTGTGGTGGCGCATGCCTGTAGTCCCAGCCACTCGGGAGGCTGAGGCAGGAGGATGGCTTGAGCCCAAGACTTTGAGGTTGCTGTGAGCTATGTTGATGCCACAGCACTCTAGTCTGGGTGAAAGAGTGAGACCCTGTCTCAAAAAAGGAAAAAGAAATGAATGCCTAAAACACAGCAACTTCATACTGTCTGTTTAGGAGGGTAAAGACTCCTTTGGAAGGAATTGTCTGAAGCTGTCTTTGCATTGAACTTTACATAAGATTGAAAAAATATTAAGTGCTCCTATTTAAAAGTGATGGGTACCACCACTGACTTGAGACGAGACAGTGGCAGGAGGAATGGACAGCAATGATAGATTTAAAATAGATTAAGAAGGCAGATTAATAGGTCTGGTGACTGCCTGGATATGGAGGTAGATGTTGAAGGAGTGCCAAAGATACCTTTGTCTTGATTACAGGATGGATGGCAGGACTATTTACAAAGTGTGGGGGTGGGGAGTGGGGAGGATTGGGCAGTGAGTTTGTTTTTGGAATATTGACTTTAGGTGCCAGTGCAACATTTTAGTGGAGATGAAGATCTGGAAGTAATCTGTTTCTTCAACCATAAAACAGGGCTGATAAGGTTGTGGTGGGGATTAAATGAGGTAGTGTTTGTGTACTAGGTTGAATAGTGTCCTGCAAAAATTCATGTCCAATGTGACTTTTTTTGAAAAGAAGGTCTTTGCAGATATAAACAAGTCAAAATGAGGTCATAATGGATTCTGGTGACCCTACTGCAATGACTGGTGTCTTTATAAGAGGAGGGAACTTTGGACACAGACACATAGGGATAACACCGTATGGTGGAGGCAGAGACTGGAGCGATGCAGCTGCAAGACAAGGAATGCCAAGGGCTGCCAACTAGCACAAGCAACTAGGAAAGAGGCATGGAACAGATTTCCCCATGGAGCTTCTAGAATGAACCAACCTGTTGACACCTTGATTTTTGGACTTCTAGCCTCTAGAATTGTGATAGAACATAACAAGTTTCTAGTGTTTTAAGCCACCCACTTTATGGCTGCCCCAGGAAACTAATACAGCTTGGGAAACCCTCACCATTATGTCTGGCCCCTAACAAACACTGAGAAGAGACTCTCAGAGGAAATGAAAGCAACAGAGGGAATCTTACTTGGGAATATCCATATTTAGGGAGCAGGAGAAGGAAAGAAGTCCACACAGAAGATATGGCGAGAGCAACCAGAAAGAAGTGCCTTTTAATTACTTAATGGGTACAAAGAACAGTATTTGGGTGATGGTTACACTAAAAATCCCAGACTTCACATCTACACACTATATCCATGTAACACAACTGTACTTGTACCCCCTAAATCTATAAAAATAAAATAAAATTTAAAAAGATTTAAAAAACCATATTCTAGAAGAAAAAAGAAAGAGGTACCTTTTAGATAGGAGGCACTCACTCATGTTTGCCAGATGCCATATCTGATGGTAAGAGTTAACTTAAACTCTTAAACTATAGTGTAGCTTTTGATAGTAAGATTAATCCCCTGATAAGAAAGGGACAAATCCAACACAACCAATAAGCAATGCTAAGGTCAGTTCTTAGAAAAAGCCACTGGCCTAAGCAATTGCTTTAAAGAGTTTTCTCCAGGAAAGAAATCCAAGTTGCATTCCAGAGTAACATCCATGGTCCCCATTCATAATTGAGGATTAGGCCAGGGTTCAGGGATGAATTCCCAGGGGCTGTAGAAGATTAACTAGAAACTCTTCCCTTGCCCCCTACTTTTTTTTCCCCTTGAATCAGAAGAGCACAGTGTTTCAAGTCTCTAAGGAACATATTAAAAGTGACATGGTGTCTATGACACCAATTTAGAAAGGTCTTTGGGTGGGAAATGCAAATACTCTCAGAATGTGCTCCTGAAAAGAATGTAAAGAAGTGTCTCTGGCCCTTATTGTCCTTCTCTGTGGCACAGTCACTCACAGTATGGTTGTCTGACTTGGTCACAGTTGGCGCTCTGGAAACCAGGGGGATTAATCTGTGGGTTTGTTTGGTGCCTGTGGAGGACAAACTTCCTTTGCATGGCCACCACCATCACCACCCACACCCTCACCTCGATCTTCTCAGCATCTGGTTGCCCCATAGGTGTGTATTTCTTATTCATCACAGGGGTGAACCAGAAAAAAATGTTTTTTCCCATACTGCTAAAAGTAGCAAAACCAAAATCTTTTGCTATGGGCTGGCCGTGTATTTCCAAACCCCTTCCTTCAGTTTTCATTCATTTAAAAGGTATGAAAGTGTAGATTGGGCGTATTCTAAAGTTCACTTTGCCTTCATCGAAAATGCCAATTAACTCTGAACACAACTAGTAGGAAAAGTCTGATTCTAAAATAACAGTTATGTGAACTCCAAGTATTTTCAAAGCAATCATTAATATCTGAGTAATGAAAATGTTAATTCCAAACTATTCTCACCTGGTCTTTAAAGTAAGTTCCCTATGGACTGCTATGAGTAACATTACGTCTGCCTTAGGATTCTCTTAGAAAGGCTCTATCTTGAATTTGAGAACAAACCCTGACAAGCTGTCCCCCAAATAGTCCCAGTGTGTGATGTGTGACTGTGGGCTCAGATCAACAGAGTTTGGGGAATTCCTAGTGCCAACCACACTCTTTCCTGGAAAGATGATCTTTCTTTTGTCTGAGCCCTGTAAGCATCAGAGTAGCCTCATTTTAGCTTATTCCCAGATGGGCTGGTCTTAGGTGGGAAAGACAGCAGGTAAAGAAAGAGAGGTTCTGAAGCCAAGAATACTTCTTCTGTGATTTCCACCAACTGGAGATTGACTTGGATTACGTCCCTTTTCTTGGTGAACCTACATTTTATAACTGGGCAAATTTAACTTAAAATTTAATGGAAGATTCTATTCATTACTTTCTCCATTGAATCAGAAATAAGTTCCCTTTATTTATCAGGGAGACACCCTGTCCCAGATCTGGAAATGGTGGTAAGAATAATATCAGCCAACATTTACTGAGTGACAGCCCATGACGGGCACTGTTATACGCACTTTACTGTAATGACTGATTTCACACCTGCAATCACCCATGAGTTAGGTGCTCTCATTAGCTTCAGCTCACAAATCAGGAAGTGATGCCAGAGATGGTAAGTAACTTGTTCGAGGACACAGAGCTATTATACTAAGTGGCAGAATCATGATGGGAAGCCAGGTACTCTGCACTGAGGTCTACACCCTTAATAACAATGCCAGGCTGCCTCTGTAAGAAAGGGAAGGTGAGCCCTCAGGGAACTCTAGGAGATGGGGAAGAAGGAAAAGGGAGCTTGAAAAAAGAAAAAAGCAAGGCAATATTAACCACCTTCGTCTCTGATGTGCCTGTTCCTCTTTTGGTTCCCTCTTCATCTTTGCTTTGGAGATGAATGATCACATTTTGTCTAAGCTTATAATTTTCATTCAATCATAAGAATAATGCAATGCAGCTTGTATACAAATAGCTGATATCCCAGTCCTGTAGTTAAAAACT
The DNA here is from genome assembly GCA_008086735.1 of Cheirogaleus medius. Lineage (NCBI taxonomy): Eukaryota > Metazoa > Chordata > Mammalia > Primates > Cheirogaleidae > Cheirogaleus > Cheirogaleus medius. The sequence goes on from VBSM01001124.1 coordinate 44,758,976, forward strand.
TGACTTTTCAAAGAGTCCTAGTTAGTTACTGTTTGAGAACAAAAGGGAGGCAGGTATAATTGCATTTTCTTCCTACATGATCTCCCTGGGAGTGCTGTGGTTCCATTTCTGGATCCGGATCCGTAAGTTCGACATTCCCTCCACCCCACAAGATCCCAGAACACAGCTAAGTGTTCACGGTAGAATCAGTGACACCACTCACTTGCTCACTGGCCCCTTCCTCAGACACAGCCTGTGCCGTGTTGGGTACAGGTGTTAATGTTTAGACTAGCCTCCAGGGGGGCTGAGAGACAGGGACTGTGAAGGGCAAGAAGAATTCTCCTTCCTCCTGCAGTGGTGGGCTGAAGGAGAGAATCTGCTGCAAGAGGAGGAAAGGTCCGGGTTGTTATCCGGTCTAAGACTCCTGAGAGATGATTTTTGGATGCAATAATAAAATAGCAAGCCTAAATCATGTTCCTAAATTTGTCACTTAAAAAAACAAACACATGAATGTAAAAATGTTCATTTGAGGCCCTAAAAATAAATCTGCATATGGTTTTGCTCATTCATCCAGATGTTGATATAGCACAAAAATATTTTCTTGAAAAAGGAGCACAACTGCATTTTGGCATTTGTGGTAGACGGAATGGTGATCTCCCAAAGACGTCCACATGCCCTAATCCCTGGAACCTGTCAATATGTTACCTTGCATAGTAAAAGAAACTTGGCAGATTGTGACCAAATTAAGGATATTGAGGTGGGAGGATTCTCCTGGCTTATCAGAGTGCCAGTGTAACCACAAGGATCTTTCTAAGAATGGCAGAGAGTAAGATGCACCAATGGAGGTGGTGAGAAGGACTCCACCTGCTGTTGCTGACTTTGAATTTGCATGAAGAGAGCCATAGGCCAAGGGAACTCAGGAAGCTTCTAGAAGCTGGAAAAAGTGAGGAAAAGCATCCTCCCCAAAAGCCTCTAAAAGGAATACACCTTGAGGAAACCTTAATTTTAGTTCAGTGAAACTGATTTCAGACTTCTGACCTCCCGAACTGTAAGATAATACATTTGCGTGGTTTTAAGCCACTAAATTTCTGGTGCATTGTTATAGCAGCTGTAGGAAACTTACCTGGTGTAGTTCAGCACTACACAGAATTCACGGGAGTCTCATACATTTTAGAGTCTTTTCTACTAATGTTAGGAAATACAAAAGAATTCCAGTTTGTCACCACAAATATTATTCTTTGGATACCAAAGCTAAACCACTGGAAACGACATCTGGAAAGAACAACTAGAAAATTTGTGAATTGTATTCCTCCACCCCATTCATTGTCAAGCCTAATGATAAATTTGTTTTTACCCCAATCTTCACCCTGACCGCTATTAGTGTTTGTAGGTGAACAATCATGAATTTGCATTTTTCATTAGTTGCCTGAATTTCTGAGTCTTGGAGGGACAGAGATTCAGCTAAGAATTTGTTTATCACCCTTGTTATCAAGCTACAAGTTACATGTTAACAAACAGAACCTTAATCTGTTTCTGGTTCTCCTGGTCTACAGCTTGACTCCACCTCATCCAACTTTCTAACAGACATTTACCCAGGCACAAAACAGAAATGACAGATAGCGACTCTTTCTGAAGCAAATGAACGTTCTCCTAAATGCTGCGAACCAGCTAGAACAAAGAAAAATGGCCCACAAAAAGGAACAGAGCTTCCTGCCACAGTGACAAGGCCTAGGGAGTGTGGGCTTTCAAAGAGGGAGGGAAATAAAAAAAGGAAGAAAAAAAAAATAGAATGGGAAGTACAGTAAGATAGTGCAGTATATTCCAATTCATCCAGAATAATTGAAAGCAGGGAGATTAGCATAAGAATGTGATGGAATACATGAATTGTCAGTTTTTGAAGTAGCCAAATAGAATAACATAGCCCTTAATATGAAAATGGTTCTCAATTTAATTTAATCTCTTTGATGATTTTGAAGTCGCCTCAGGGTGCTGCAATATTTCCTTTCTGCGGTCATGAATATTAATCATCAGGGCTTAAAGCTCTAGAAAACAGTTTAGGGAATTTGAATCTTCCACTTGCAGGCTTGTTTAGAGCCGCAAGCGTATAAGCGTTTCTTAAGGAATGAAATGCCCTGATAGCTGTGGCCTGGAAACTTCCTATGGGCCCATGAATGAACCAAGGTACTTCAGGGTAAAGAAAATGCCTCTGTCAGGTTGAAGCATCTTCCTTTTTATGATCACTTGTTCCATCCCATAAGGAACATGGTGGAATAAGTCAGCAGGTGCTGATTGAGGGTCTACTAGTGCCTTCCACATGTTCTCTGCAATCTTCCCACTCTTGCAGACTTCATTCCGGGGCATAGAGATAGTTCTAGTTTCTTCCCTAGACTGTTTATTTCCAGGGCCACGTTCTTAGGAGGTGATGAATGAATGAAAGTGTGGATGATTCTTTCATTTTCTTTTTTAATTTTTTGTGGAGATGGGGGTCTCACTGTGTTGCCCACCCAGGCTGGTCTTGAACTCCTGGCCTCAAGCACTCCTCCTACCTCAGCTTCCTAAAGTGCTAGGATTATAGGCGTGAGCCACCTCATTCATCTATGAGTAAAATTCACGTAAGCCTACAAGGTCTGAAGGTTTCTCCCTACATCAATACTGGCCACGAAACCATCGGCTGATGATGGCCAAGACCACTGGGCAGAAGTGTTTGAGGAGATATCACAGTGGCTAATGAGAAATTTTTCTTAGATTACAGCCAGAAAGCAATTCTCTCCAAAAGGAGAATATTCCCATCCCTTTACTACAGAGGGGTGGAGCATAGCACTCCCAGATGAAAAAGAACACAAGATCAAGCTAATTAAAATGAATCACCTTTCATATTTTAATATAATTTTTAATTAAGATTAAATTAATTAAATTTAATTGCATTTTTAGGAAAAATCAGAAAAATACAATGATATGAGAACAACCCTTTATCCCCTTCAAGGGTACATTTGGAAAAACAATTTGACAGTGTGTATCCAGAGCCTTAGAAATGCTCATGCCCTTTGGCCCAATAATTGCACTTCTGGGCCATTGCACTATATTCTAAGGGAATAAACCTAAATACACAAAAACTTTATGCACAAGGATTACTGATTTATATTTAAAAGTTATAGCATTGTGTATAATAATAAAAACTGGAAACAACCTAAATATCCAAAAATAGGGGAAAATTAAGAAAATAATAATATATCATAGGACTATCATGCAGCCATTAAAATAGCTTGATTAAAAGTTTTTATAACATGAGAAATACTTGTGTTATTATGTTAAGTGAAAATGACACGATAGAAAACGTCCTATGTATTATAAAATCCATTAGATATTTTTAAATGCATGGAAATAGTACCAGGAAAGATATATTAAAAAATTATTAGCAGTGATTCTCTTTGTAGGTAGGGTGGAATTATGCAAAATATTTCTCTTTATCTTTTATATTTTTCTATACTGCCCATATTTTTACAGAAGATGTTATATTTTGCATATGTTTATCTTCAGGGGAAGAGAGAGATCCTTTATTTTTATTTTAAGAGCCACATCGCTGAGGGACTAATTTAACACAATTTATTCAGATAGTTACTGCTCTGGGTGAAAAAGCCACTGGAGGCCCAACCAGAAAGAAGGAACAGGCAGATCCTGGAGAGTCCCAGTGATGGGGAGGGTCACTTTGGATACCTGCTTCTGCATCTCGCCGATGTTTGCGGTTGTCACTTTAACTGCCCATGTGGCTTCAGTCCCACTGGCCTGGGAGCAGGCCTTAGGACTCAGCTTCAAGGTCCACTAACAAGTCATCTTGCAAGTCTCTTTTGAGCTCTGTCCCTATTTCCAAACCAGGTTCCCTGTAGTTTTTTTGTAGGCAAGTACCGCTGTACCCCACGTACCTCCTTACCAGTAGCTGAGCTCATTTTTGTCTCCTTGTATTATGTCCCCCACCTGTCCAGCACCCCAACAGTCCTCCCAGGGGCTGCAGCTCTCCTTCTGCAGGACATCTACCCAGCTGTTGTGGGATGAGAGTTGGCCCCTGGGACAAGCCCTCCAGGAAGCCAAAGGCTCACTCTTTTGGATCTGCTATCTCTGCTAGATGCTTCCCTATTGTGTCCCACTTGCCTGCCAGCCTCCCCACCACCTAGTCCTTCTTGTTGCTTGCGGCTGAGGCCCTGAGTCCTGTCTCTGTCTCCTTAGGATTGTCTCTGGGTCCCGCCCACTGCTGAGCCCCCTGTCATTGCCACGACCCGAACTCCTTACCCTGTCTCCCCGCCTCCCCACATGTGCTGTGGGCCCACAAGGAAAATGTAGCCAACACTGGGGCCCATTCTCCTGTTCTGCTCAGGAAACTTGTTCTGGGAGCGTGCTTGGGGGAAATAACAGGGAGTGCCTCTTCCTACAGTGAGGGAGGCCTCCATTCTACAGTGTGTGTATCTCTGATGGGTGGGGCCTGGAGCCGGATCCCTGCTGTTATTCAAGAGTCTGATAAAGTTGTAAATTAATGATGGTGATGATGATGATGAGCTTTCAGTATGGCTGGCACCGTACCAAGCATTTAACATGGAGAGTCACACCTCTTAGAATAGCCCCACGACATGGGTGGGTACCGCTGGTAGCTCCATTTTATAGACGAGGACACCGAGGCTCACTTAGGAGAACTAACTTGGTCACAGTCATGGTGGTAATGACTGAATGATGCAGGATTTGAACCCAGGCCAGAGATTGATTACTGATCACCACTCCAGGGGATAGAACCCCAAAGGCCCAAGTCCTGGCAGGTCACTGCAATGAGTCGATGGAGTGGCCATAATGAGCATGTTCATCTGTAGCGTAGGGATCACCACAAAGCCCTAATAACAGGCAAGAGGGTGGACCCAGGGTGGCCAGAGCTGGTGGGTTTTCAAGAGATGCCAACCAGTGTGGATTTTTATGCACCGCTTCCCTGTATTGTAATGTGGGTTCAAAATTTTCAAAAACACTGGGTCGGCCAAATACAGTGCCCTGGCGACCCACCAGTTTGCCACCTCTGCACCTGCTACACTGTGCGCCTTCCAATCCTTACTGGTGGCACACGCTCTTTTCTTTTAAAGGGCCAGAGCTACGTACCTGCACAATTTCTAGCATCTCTGCCTTGCTGATGTAGCCGTTTCCATCCAGGTCGTACATGCTGAAGGCCCATTTCAGCTTCTGCTCCAGCTTCCCCCTCGAAGTCACACTCAGGGCGATGATGAATTCTCTAAAGTCTATTGTCCCATCGCCATTCGCGTCGAACGTGCGGAAGACGTGCTCTGCGAATTTGGAAGCATCCCCGTAAGGGAAAAAGTTCCCGTATATTTTCTTAAACTCCTCCATTGACAAATGTCCGCTGGGGCAGTCTCTCAAGAAGCCTTTGTACCATTCCTGGATCTCGTGCTCCGTGAAGTCCGTGCTCTCCAGCAAGTCCTGCATCACCTCGGGGCGCAGCTTGCTGTTCTGTTTGCCCATCCTGGCAGCAAGAGTTCAGCTGCAGATAGAAAAGAAAGCATATGTGATTTTTTAGAGCTGTTCTTTCGAAGCACGTTTTATAATTTGTGATTGTTCCTTTGGGGAAAAGAAAAAACAAACTTTATACTAGACCAATAACGTTGTCTAGGTTTTGCAACATAGCAGGCAGCCAAACAAAATAATAGAAACACAGGCCAGTAGATATGCAGGACAGAAATATCACTAACCAGAAAATTGATATTTCTTTTCTACAGAGCCAGCCTGAAAGCAAAGATCCAGAGGGAGAGGGAAGGGGAGGGGATAGGGGAGGAGAGTGGAGGAAAGGAGAATTAATTGGTTACTTAGTTCTGGTTTGTTTATCAGTTTGCAAGAGGTTGAGCCTGCATTTAAGAAGGCTGGGGTTCTAATTAGCAGGGATGATTAAAGAAAAGGAAGAGAGAGAGAGAGACCAAAAAAGAGAATTTAGTATGTTTTATTGCTACAATATTTCCAAGTAAAGTGCTGCTTGGGAATCTTCTGAATATTATAAACACAGACATGAGGAAGGAAAATGGAAACAAACCTATCTAATACCACTAAACACCACCGAGCTAGTTCAGTAATTTAAATTCACAGGGTAAATCACTGATGACCTTGGGTTGAGATCGTAAAGGTGATGCTTCATAAAATTATTTGTGTCTTATGGGATTGTGGTTTATGTAATAGGCCACACTTTCCTTTTTAAAATACAAATAGCTTTGTATTTTCTTATCATAACAGTAGCACACATCCACAGTAAAACAAGAAAACAACACAGTGATGCATAAAAGAAAAAAGTCAGCATCATTTCAAATCCTAACCCTTAAAGATAACCACTGCTAACATTTTGGTGGATATTCTCCCAGATATTTTGTATGCATACTTATTTAAATATGCTATTAACATATGTTTTAATACATTTACATTTTAAAAAAGAATGCACACCGTTTTGTTATACATATATATATTTAACTTAATATAGTGTGGGGAATAAAGAGAACTGTTACTAGATGGGGAAATCCCTGCAATTGTCATCTTCCCAGTCACACAGCCATTCCCAGCCATTTGCCCAGCAGCATCACTGGACACAACTGGTGCTTTGGATGCAAAGAATAAGACATGTCTGCTCCTTCCTAAGGGCACCCAGCTGTGTGTGTCAGGGTGGTGGTGACAGTGAGGGGACAATATGATAGATAAGCAACATTTCGTGGTCAATAGAGCAATTCTGTGTTCATCCGTTTGTATGTGTCCCTGATGACAAGGCAGCCAATGAACAGATCTTGAAGGTACAGTGAGAACTCACATTCATCCTCTCTGTTCAGTCTGAGATTAACCTTTTGGGGTGCCTTTCTGGGGAAAGAGACTCATGCTACCTTAGTGAAATAATAAGGTAAAAATTCTATTGAACAGTAGGATCTAGAATGTTGCCCTCCTCCCAGCTTTGCAGAACGTAGATCATTACCAGACAAGTTTTGTCAGCCTTTCCGAAAGCTGGTGAGTGAGTTTCAAGTGATCTGTGATTTGGCCCTCAAATATCTACTCGGAGCACATCTAGGGACCCTAAATTCCAGTGGGCAGGGGGCTGCAGGTTCCCTCTGGGAGCAAAGACTTTCTGAACTCTGCCCTTTCCCTTGCCACCACCACACACGTATCCAGCGTGGACAGTGAGTACCTAGGAAGGATGCCCAAGCCACGGGGGCAGGGCGCTATCACGAAGGTTTCTTGGAGGAGGTGATACCTGAGCTTCGTTCCTAGTTATGGAGTCATATGATTTAAGTGTGGTCTCATAAAGGTGCTCTGCACTTATAGTTTGCATTTTTATTCTATTGGAAGAAGTCCTGAAAGGCTTGAAAAATTATGGACTATCTGAAAGACAACGTATCTCCATTTTAATCACGACTGCCGATTTTCTTTGCGATTTTACGCGTTACGGTGCTTTGTTCCTCTCTCTCCTTCCTACACGATCAGCCCCTTGAGGGAAGCAGAGTCTCCATGGGGCTGCTTTGTCTTGCCAGGACCACCACAATGGCACGTGGTGAACTAATAAATGCAGGAATAACTGAGAGAAAGGCAATTACAACATGGAAATAGCGACTAGTCTTGGAAAACGAAGCTTTTTGCCAGAAGCATGAGTTTTCAGAATGCTATTGGACACACTAAAAGCTATCTGGTAGTTAAGACTTGGTCTCAGATGTCGTATACTGAATTGCCTGTCTGGTGGCCTCACTAAAAATAAATTCCTACAGGGTAGTGTTTGTATCTCACACTGGCTCAAGCTTCTTTTGGAACATCCATAGTTCAGGCAATAATGAGAATTGTTAACTGCCAAGTTGATTAATTTTGTTTTCTGAGTTCTACGTTGGAGACAGAACCTGGCTATGCCTCGCTCATGTGCAGGCGTCCCAAAGTGTAGGGAGGATGGGGCATCCTTCCCATTAGCATGGCCAACAGCTGCAGGAATGAACTGCCTTTCAGAGTTCCCTCTTTATGCAGAATCAAGTAAACACCATTTTATGCAAAAGCAAAATTAAACTAGAACTCCAAATGGAGCAGAAACAGAATTTATAAATTGAACATTCCAATATCTTTCACTTTCCTCCGTGTCCTTTTTTTTTCCTGGAGATTAAAAAATAAAGTTAGAGAGGATGGTTTGTATTAGAATTTTAAAATTGTCATTTAGTTGCTAAGTTAGCAATTTGCCTGAAGCCAGAATTTAAAAACATGAGGTAATACATAATACATGGGTTTATAGAGCTCCGAAACATTTTATGGAATTTACAAGTAATTTCAAATTTTCCTTCTGGGAGGTTCTTTAGGATATGGCTCTTTGGTGTGGTTTTCAATCAACTCACCGTTATTATAATCTGGTTATGTACAAATCGATGTGTGTGTAGCCTTGGGGGAAAATGCCATTTTGATATTTAAATCTATACCCTTAAAGAATGCTTTATTTCCCTAGATACAGAAAGCGTTATTTCTTCAAAACTAAACTTAAGTTCCTTTCCCAATGTTTAAAAAGTGCTTCTCATTTATTAGCTGCTTTTTGCACTAGAAACAAATTGCCTCAACATTTTGGCTAAGTCTCCCACGGAGACTGATCTGTGTGTGCAGCTATTTTTCGGTAAACAGTAATTAAACCACATTTACAAATTCATTAGCACAGAAAGGCCATAACACAAACAAGGCAGAAGAGCATGGAATAAGTTATTTGGGAAGCGGGTGTTTGCAATTAAGTCCAGAATTTGTTTCAGTAGATAACTACAAATACCTTACAAAGTATGAGGACTGAACTTGAGAAAACCAACCATCTGGATTTGGTTAGGCCACGCAACAAAAACCTCAGGGACATACGATAGAGTTTCCTTCCTTGGGTGGGGAGGGGGAAGATGGAGGAGTGACTGACAATACCTTTTTCTCTTGGAAGACAGGAATTTCTGCCTGTTTGTGTTGAAAGGGAGGGGGGCGGGATAACATGGGGGAAATGCTACACTGATTAACAGTCAAGAGAAAAGCAGTCAGGAGATAGAAGTTGCACCTCAGGTAAGATCCTTTCCATTACTCCAATCAGTTATTAAAGCATTTATTTTATGCCAGGAGAACATGGTGGGGAAAATGCCTGGGGTCAAAGCCTGGCTCTATTGTTTACCAGCTGGTGGGTCATTCACTTAATTTTTTTGGTGCTCCTCAGTTTTCTCAGATTTGTAAAATGAATTCAATAATAGGAGTTCATATCTCATTGATTTGATGTGAGAATTAAATGAGATAGTCCTACATGCAAAGCTCTAGCATTCAGTCAGGGCCAGACGCTGCGGTAAACGACAAGATCTTATCCATGCTGCTGCTTCAGACGTCGTTCCACCCAACCTGCACAGCAGCCCTGTGTGATGGGCAGGCAGGCGTTCTGCATTTCACTAGCAGAGACATGAAAACTCAGAGAGGCTTACAGTCCAGTGGCAAGAGACATATGATAAATGAAATAAATAAGTGAAATGATAGCTGGAGATGTACCATGGAGAAGAGTAAAGAAGAGAAGGGGGTGGAGGAATGCCAGGGGTAAGTGGACGGGTGATGAGATTTTAAATAAGCAGCCAAGGAAGGCCCCATGGAGAAAGTGACATGTGAAAATGACCAGAGGCAGTGAGGCAGGCAGCCATGGAGAGAGCTGGGAGAAGACTCTTCCAGGAGAGAGAACAGTGAATGAGAAGGGTCTAAACTGGGGTGCACCCAGCGCCAGCTAGGATGTAGCTGGAGTGGAGGGTGAGAGGGACTGAAGGAGATGAGAACAGCATGGTCACACGGGGCCAGATGATGTGGGACGTGGAGGTGAACGTAGGGACGTTGGCTCTCACTCTGAGTGAGATGGAGCCACTGCAGGGATTTTAGCAGAGAAGTGATAGGAGTGACTTATAGTCTACCGAGATCACTTGGCTGCTGTGTTGGGAGTGAGCTAAAGAGGAAAACAGTGGAGGCGGGGAGACTAGTAAGGAGGCCCCTGCAATGACACAGGCAAGAGGTGATGGTGGCTGGACCTAGGGTGGTGGCAGCAGAGGACAAGACACAAGGTTGGATTCTGGATATAGCCTGAAGGTAGAGTCAACAGGACTGGCGGGTGGTTCAGATGTAGGGTGTGAAAAAGAGAACAGTGCAGCATAGCTCCAGAGTTTGGGCCTGAGCAATTATAAGGATGAAGTCGACATTTACAGAAGTGGGGAAAACGCAGGAGAAGCAGGGCTTTGGGCTGAGGCAGGGCACATGGATACCAGTGCTTAGTTGTGCACATGTTGATTCTGAGATACCTGTTATACGCCAGTTGGAGACGGCAAGCAGGTCATTGAATACATAAGTTTAAAGTTAGAGGAAGAGGTCCAGGGAGGGTAAAATCAACTTGGGAGTCATCAGTATATAGATAGAGTTTACAGCCAAAGAAGTCAACGTAGACTGAGGATGGAGCCCTGATCACACTGCCATTTACACTCTGGGAGGTGAGAGGGAGCCAGTAAAGGAGAATAGGAAAGAATCAGCCGTAAGGTAGGAGGAAAACAGGAATTGGCTAAGACTACACCCTCTTCAATGTTGTGTCCTTCATGCCCAGCTCAAGGCTGCACATGGAAAGTGCTCCATATAGTGAAGATGGCACACTTGCTTTCCTCTCTGAATCCTGTGGTCTCTTCCCCACCCTACTTGCCCCAACTGCTCTCTACAAACCCCTGGGGCTCTTCTGTGATTCCTTTCATTTTTGTTCCATTAGCATGTGATCTTGATTCAGTGCCCCAAATTTGTCCCAAATCCATTCCCTGCTCACCATCTCTACTGTCACCACCTCAGTCCAAACTACCATTCCTTTCCTGGTCTTCTACAACACCCTCCTCACTGGAATCTCACCTTTCACTCCTCCTCTCTGTCACTACCTCCTGCCCCAGTCTATTTTCCCCAGAGTGATCTCTTTTCAAGGATGGGGTCTCGCTCTGTCACCCTGGCGTGCAGTGGTGTGGTCATAGCTCACTGTAGCCTCGAATTTCTAACCTCAAACGATCCTCCTGCCTCAGCTTCCAGAGTAGCTGGGACTACAGGAGCATGTCACTGCACCTGGCATCAGAATGACCCTTTAAAAACACGAATTAGACTATGTCACTCCTCTGCTTAAAACTCTACAAAGGCTTCCCAACATACTTAGAATAAAGTCCAGACTCCCTTTTTGGCCCACTGGGCTCTGTGTGAGCTGGCCCCGGGCCATCTCTGACTTAGATCTTGGTCCTCCCTCTGCTCCAGGTACCCTGGCCCCCTGGATATCCCATCTTTTACCTCTTAAAGGCCTTTGTGTCAGTCCTGTATTTCCAGAAGTGAACACACACCTATTCCATTAAACATCAGCATTCTGTCATTCAGTAGTTTACTCTGAGAAGGGCAATGTGAAATTCCCCAGCTTATTTTGGGTCACATCTAGTCTCTTAAGGTTCAAAAAACAAATCTGGGGTTAATATTGACCACAGATGAAAATGGAAAAATGCATGAGAAGAGAATCATCAACAGAGAACCATAATCAGGAATCCAAAACATTAAGTTAACTTTCCATTTACAAAGAAAAATAAAGGAATAGCAACTAAAAATGATGCCACAGTGAAAGGAATAGCAGCTAGTGAATGACCTTCTGGAATGCATGCTCTCCGTCTATATTTTTGTGTCTGCGGAGGGAAAGGTCTGCAGCATTGCATTCCTGTGATTCCTCGTAAGGTTCCGAAAACTCTGTGACTTAATTCCTCAGAGCCCATAGGGAAAAGCCTATAACTTACCCTGGACAGCCTGAGGAAAAGTCTCAATGCAAACGGCACTGAAGTCTCCTAAAATGGGATTTACAAGATGTGAGCAGCTAAAGTCAAGTTTGGCTGCAACAAGGAACACAGAACCCACAGTGGTTCCAGAAAGAGACCAGGTTCATTAAAACATTTGCGTAATTTGGGGCATGTAACCTTGCCCACTAAGAGTTGCTTTGAATTTTCAATCAATGGAATGTCTACATTATGAAAACATAACTTAAAAAAGGTTCCTAAAATGTAAGGAAGGAAATTATAAAAGTTACGGATGCATGGGAGTAGGTGTTCACTTACCATGACTTGGACATGAGGTATTTTAGCTGCCTGAATTTTACTGGTGGCTAAAATCCCACAGATTCATTTCTAGGTCAGTTGTCTTTGATTTTTAGTGGGAAAAAGTATGACTAAATAAAAACCTGAAGAGCATGTTGCTTCAGAATTTCTTTTCAATGGAACCAGTGGGAATTTGAAAGGAGGCCACACATACAAACTGACATATTTATATATTATAGGCATATTAGGAAATAAAACACAGTGGTGCATCAGGGAAAAATTAAAATGTTAATAAGGGAGAAGTGAAGAGTTATATAACAATCCCACTGGCTTAGTCTTTACCTTGATCAAAGAATATTCTCTCCTCTTGCCTCTGGTAAGATGAGCTGCTCTAAGGAAATGAGACCTACAGGACCATCTGGCTTTGCAGGAATTGTCTGAAAAGTGTTACAAGAGCCTTTTTCCCAGAGAGGATGGGCTTGTGGACTCACATCTCCAGTGTGAGGAGTCATAGCCTGGGACCCCTGGCCTCACCCCCGGCTTCCATCCCCTCTGTGGAGAGGTGACTAGGTTTGAGATGAGAACTGAACTGGTACAATCTCGCCAGCAGGAGGCTTACCAGAAACAAATTGCTCTTCCTTTTGCTTTCCCCACAGTATGAGATAAAGGCCAGGAGATCATCTGGTCTTTTCCAGGTGAGCAGGGGTTACAGTCTCCAAAATATCGGAGTCCTTGCTCCATAGAGCATGCATTTCAGATGGAAAAGGGCGTGGCCTTGGGCTTTTTTTCCCCAGGGTTTATTTTCCATAAAAATAAGGTTCAACCATATTACTGTCAATAAAACATATTTCTGATAAGAATCTGAACAGAACCTTATCTAACAACAACCCTCGTCCTGTCTCCTGAATATGGAAATATCATTTTTAGTTTTGCTGATTACCAAAGTAATACATCATTATTGTAAAAAACCTAGGTAATAAAAAGATTTAAAAATGAGAAAGTGAACACCTTCATTCTGATCCAATAGCACTCCAAAAAACCCTACTACTAATAGTTCTATTTATATATATCCACCTAGACATTTAAAGGCATATATATGAAACTGTATACTCTAACCATAAATGGGACCATTCCATACTATTTCTTAACCCTAATTTTCACTTAAAAGCATTTTTCTTGAATGTATCTCATTTAGCCTTTTAAATTGCTGAATTTTCATTTATTGATGGATTCAACAGACAGTACTGAGCACTGACCTTGTGCCAAGCATTGAATTAGGTAAGAGATACAATGATTAGTAATGTGTGGCTTACAGCCCTTTGGTATTCCATTATATGGGATTTATTTAACTAATATACCTTGATAGGCATTCAGGTTGATTCCACTTTTCTTTTATTCCCTTGACATTTACCTTAGTCAGGGTCCCCAATTCCTTAGGTGGAATTTATTGCAAAGAGATTCTTGATGTCGTTGACAAGTACAGTGATCTCTAGACTCTTCCTTGTAAATTCTCCAATAAGCCATTTTCCTCTAGGGCCCTTATATTCTAACTATACATTTTTGCCAGAGTTTACGCACCTGCCAAGATTAGAACTGAATTAGAATTGGAATGAGAATTCCACCCCACCCCCACTGACCTGCTTGAGTTACAGGCACACAACATGCCAGTGTGGCATTTGCTAGTCCAGCGCCTAGGAAGGCATGCCCACCCCGCTCTTTAAAGAGAACATTATTGCAACCATTAAAATGCCTCTTCTGTTTCAGCCTAAAGAGATATTTCACCTAAACAGCACCCTGAATTCTCTCTTGCTAGATATTCAACTCCCAATTTTCAAGGCATCTCCTTTCTCAGCTACTTCCAGTGCAGCTAACGGTTAACTCTGCCTCCACCTCCTCCCAGGTTGCTAGCAAGCAATTGGAGGGGCCCTTACACTGCATGCTTAAAGTGCCCATGAGGACACGGACAGAGGCCATACCAAATGGTCACCTTCCGGGCCTACAGACACTACGAAGCTGTCCCAAAGAAACTGTGGGAGTGTCTGAAGTCAAGGGCTTCAGATCACGGCCACGTGTTGCCTCGCCGGTCAGACCGCCTGGCCCTCAGACCACTGCAACAGAGCTGCCTGCTGTGGCTGCCTCAGGGGCCAGGTGCTGGGCCAGGGATGGCTGCAGTGAGAAGGGAGGGTGCCCTGGGGCAGGCTAGGACCCTACCCTGGGGGACTTTCCAGGAATTCAGATTGCAGTAAATGTCTGCTTAACTAAAAGCATTAAATATTCTTTTGTTTAAAACACAGAACTATTGCTCTGGGTTCTGATAAAACCGCAAAGCAGAGCAGTCAATCCTCATGGACAGGGGAGGCAAACAGACGAGCACTGGCGATCCAAGGCTCATCCGGTAGCTCGCGGCAAGAGGCACAGAGAGCACAAGGCTCCGTTTTTAGATGTCCTCTAGGGGGCACAGATGCACTCGGGAAATTGATTCAAGCCCCTCCATAGAGTCTAAGAATAGTTCATAATTTTTTTATTTATTCAGCAGACATGTGTTTACCATCTACTGTTTCCTGGCTTACAAGGATTATTTCTATAAAAATAATACCCTACATGGGTTAGGGAAATGACTGGAATCTGGAATTCTGGATGCAATTCAGAGCATTTTCAATAATATGTTATCTTCACAATTTCCCTGTAGATTGATGTGAGAGATATTGTATTTTGGTTTTACTCCAAGGATGAGAGGCTTAGGGAAGCTCACTGCCATGACAAATTCATGCAACTCGTAGTCCCTGGGTGTGCGACCAGAACCACCCTCCCCACCCTCACCCTTCTGCGTCTCTGGTTGGATCACTTTTGGTGTGTGAATGGCAGTTTCTGTTGGAAGGTACTAGTTGACTACTCCCTATCCCGGCCAGCATGGCTAAAAATATTAATGTTTGTTCATCAAACATATGTGCAAGTGAGAAGCCCACTAACTGGCTAACAAGAGGAGACTATGAAGTAACTTCTTTTTTAAATCTTTTTTTTTAAATTTTAGAATATCAAGGGGGTACAAATGTTTTAGGTTACATGAATTGTTTTTGTAATGCTTGATTCCTGGCTAGAGGTGTGCCCATCACCCAAATAGTGTTCATAGTGCCCATTCGTTGGTTTCTTTCTTCTTCTTCCCTCTCTCCTCCTCCCCTTGATTGCTTTCCACTGAGTTTTACTTCCCTCTGTGCACTGGTGTGCTCATCGATTAGATCAAATTTAACAAAAGAAGTAACTTGTTTTAGCTTCTTGCCCCTTTCATTTCCTGCAGCAAGGTTTGTGGAAAGAGAATTGGACTTGGTAGCGAAGAACTGTCATCCTCATACTGTGTTAGGTGACCTTGGGAAAGTTCTTTGACATCTTTTGGTCTCATTTTTCTACAGTAAAATAGGCAGAATAACAGCTCTCCTGTAGGGCTGTTTGGAGGATTAAATAAGAAAAATGGGGAAAATTCATTTTCCCTAATGAAGAGGGGAAAGCCCAGCATGGTGCTTGGCATCTAGCAGGTGCTCAACAAACACAAGTAATCTAAATGAGATAAGGGTTCATTTTAGTTGGGTTGTTTACAAAGATGAATCTTCCAGAGTTGAGGACATTCTCCCTGTTGCTTTACGTCCATGAAGAATGAGAAAGAACAAGAGCAAAAAAGTGACACAAGAGAGAAAGAAGGGCAGAGGACCACTGTTGGCTAGCAGACTGACTCCTCTCCTTGGATCGTTTACCAGATGTGAAATACATCTGGGTGTGTGCCCAGAAAGGACTGCTGGCCCCGGTGGAGGGTTTTCCCTGTGTGGTAGTCCTTATTCTAGCCTGAAATTAGGCAAAGAGGTGCCATTACAGAAGCGGCTATGGCGAGCAGGACACTGTGAGTTTTTTGGGTTTTTGTTCCTGGTCTTCTCTCCTGGGGCTGAGTAGGCTGTGGCCTTGTAGTCAGATCTCACCATCTCTGCTTGAGTGTCACTTGGCTGTCACTGCAACCATGAGCTGCCTGGCTGTTGAGGCAGGGAGCTATGTTGAGCACCTTCCCCAGGAGGAGTTGTGGGGCTCCAATATGTCAGTGGTGCCCCGGGAGCAGGGAGGGGTTTCTTGGATCACTGCCTCTAGCTGGTCTTCCTGCCTCTGCCCCAGCTCCATCAGATGTGTTCTTCACATGGCAGCCACTCTTGGGACCTGAGATGCTCTCCTTTCCAACCCAACTGCTCCCATTGTCTAAACGTCCGCATTGATCTAACTCATACATATTTACTCACAAGAGCTCCACTGATACAAACCCACATTCGGGAGACCTTCTCTGACCACCCAGATCGTTATTGGTCCAATCGCATCTTACACTTTTCCTTCGTAGCACTTACCACAGTTGGAATTAATTATTTGCATAATTATACGCTTAAGATCTATGTCTCCTGCCAGATGCTAAATTTGACTATAGCAGGGATTCTATCTTGTTTCATATTATATCTCTGGCACCTAGCATCACACCTGGCAGATGCCTAATAAGCATTTTCAATCATTGACAAATTGGCAATTTGTCATCTTTGATAAGCATCTTCTTCTGCTGTGGCACCATCATCCTACCCCAAAGGTGGGCTTTTTGCTCTTCTGGATAAATGCACACACCTCTTCCTTGTTGGACACAGCTTTGTCTGCAGGACCCAGGCCATGCACTCAAGGGACTCCTGCTTCAGGAATGAAGAGTTTCAGACAGAACCACATCCCATTTCTTCTATTACCAGGCCAACAAATAAACAGAAAAAAATAACATAGTGTTTTCTCACCCCGTTCTGAATCTCAACACAGAAATATCTGTCCTTATCATGATGTTCCCCAAGCAGAGCCTATGTTGATTAGACTATTCACATTGTGAATCTGCTCTCCATAAGGGCCCAAAGCAGCTAGAGGAACACTAATTTGGATAAAAGAGGAGGTGAAACAACTGTCACAGATTAGAAATTAGGAAGTGCCCAAAAAATCTTTTGAAGGAAGTGAAGAAGAGCAAGAGGAAGGCAAACAAGAGGGAGGAAAGAAAGAAGGGAGGGAGGGAGAAAAGGAAGATGGGAGGATGAATGTCAGGATGAAAGCAGGATAAAATAAGAGATCGAAGGAAGGGTAGGAAGTAACAGGGACTGAAGGAAATATAATCCAGGCAACAAACAAGATCAGTTAGTCACGTCAAGGGGTTATCAACCAGGCAGGACCCAATAACCTAACAAGAGAGAAAAAAGCATGAAAAGTTATAAGGAGCCAGTCCTCAGGCTAAATAAGAATGTTTCTTAAAGGCAGCTTTGCTCCTACCACCTTACCAAGCCCCATATGAAACATCTGATAGCATCCCTGGGGAAAGATGGGGCCAGCCCCTGAGTTCTGAGAACTCAGCAGGAAGGTGCTCTACGCTACCCAAAGAAAATTGTTCTACTATCTCCTTCTCTCCTCAGCCTACCCTCCCAGGTTGGCAGGGTTCCTAAATGCTCACTAGAGTTGTCAGATAAAATGCAAGATGGCTAGTTAAATTTTAATTTCAGATAAACAATGGATAATTTTTTAGGATAAATATGTCCTGAATATAGATGGGCATACTTATACAAAAAAATATTTTTTTTAGATGGGGTCTCATTATATCGCTTAGGCTGATCTCAAACTCCTGGACTCAAGCCATCCTCTTGCTTCAGCCTCCTGAGTAGCTGGGACTACAAGCATGAGCCACCATGCCTGGCTTAGAAAGATTATCTGTTGTTTACCTGAAATTAAAATCTAACTGAGAATCCTGTATTTATATTTGCTAACTCTAGCAACCCACACAACTCCCAATATCCCCTCCTTCAGATCCCCTTGTGTTCATGGCCATAAAGGAGCCGTGCTAGTGCACCTGGGAGCCTGAGGATTCCACTGGTGTCGGGATTATGTTGATCTACGCTGTGGCCACTGGAGGCCAATATTACACCTGGGGTTAGGAGTGAGGCTCTTTCTGAACCTTCCTTTCTAGCTCATCCCCCTTGACTCTCATTTCCATCTAATCTTGTTCCAACATCAGGCTTTTTTGTAATAAAGAGTCTGATTCAATTTTTTGATGTTTGGCTGCTGACAGCTTTTAAGCATCACCTGTCCCTGTTCCCTGTGTGCCCCGCATCTTGGCTGATAAGAAAAGGTCCTCCCTCCTTGGTACCAGTGGGAGATTCGAACCAGGCAAGCCTCTGTTCACATGTGGGAGCCCTTATCCCTACCCACAGTAAAAGCCCCAAGCAGTCTCCTTCCCGCTTCTCTCAAGCCATTTTCAGACTAGCTTGGGAGGAATGCCCTGCTCTCCCTAGAAGACCTCATTATGTAAGTAATAAACCTGTTCATATGCTCTTGGGGGGTGTGTGTAGCATCATTGGTGTTGATATGTGATGGGATTAAGACCAATGGGACTTAAGGATGCTATGTCTGAGGCTGTGAGAGGATAGGAGGTGAAGGAATTGCCTGAGCAGAAGCCTGAAATAAGTGCAGATGTTAACTGCCTAGTTGGGGGACATATATCAGCAATCTGGGAGTACAGCAAAGCATGCTCCAACCTCAGAGCCTAAGGAGTCTCATGCATGAAAAGCCGCAGGCGGCCTGACATGAAAACTTCTCCTGGCTGTAGAGGTAGATTGCAATATGTCAGCCCAGGAGAAGGGACTCAAGGCTTCCATAGTGTTTGCACCCTGGGCCAAGTTCCTTCTCTCCCTTTCTCTCAACAATGCCTCAGTTAATGTAAAACCAGTCTCCCAGTGGGAAGCATGTAGTTTCCTTGTTCCTTGATCAAATGGGTTGCAGCTACTGACATTAAAGATTGATATCCATGTACATAGCTTGAGCGTGGGATAAATCAGTTTACCTTGATCAAAGGGGTTGTACCTACTGAAGAATTATGTATTTTTCACTTCTAGAAAGGAGAATGAAATCAGTTAGGACACCTTGTGATTTTGGGGGAAGCCCCAAAGCCTTTGATCATTGTATCCCGTGATTTTTTCACATGAGATCATTGTATTTTGCAACATGGCAAAGAGAATAAAAAGCAAGTGTTGGGGTTCAGTCACTGCCACCAGAGTGCTGGTGGTCCCCTGGCCTCCCTGCTTTCTTAACTATTACTTCTGTGTCTGTGTCTTTGTTTCTTTTATCTCTTGCAACTCAGTCTGCCAGGAGACCCTATCTTTATTGGGGATGTTGCGAACCCCCGATAGATATGCGAACCAAATTTTTGGATAGTGGTCCATCCTATTTCTAAAGGGTGGTCACAACATCTCTCAATGTCCTTCTCTAGTTTATTTATGTCTCAGCAACGAAACTGCAGGGACAGGAAAGGAAGGGAATTCCTGTTTATGTTCCTACTACATACCAGTCACAGTGCTAGATGAGTATTTATGTGCTCTATTTATAGAGCAGGAGTGGAGACGACCTGACTACACCTGATGGTGTTTCCACTTCACCCTGGGGGCTTAGAGTGATGGCCCAAAGGCACAGAGTTAAACCTGACCATGCCCAACAAACAGATCATTTCCTAGGCCCAGTCAATAAGATTCCCAGTGGACAGAGGAGGTGGTAGTTACAGTTCAAAGTAGAGGGAGGAAAGAGACCCCAAAGAGATGAGACCCTCTGGGGTTTTCAAGGCCCATCAACACTAAACAGATCAAACAAGTGGGATTTGGGCAGAATCAAAGCAGGCTCAGAGAGGTCTTAGTGCTGCTGAGGGTGACTTGTGACCAATTCCTAGGGTCTAGCTGGACGAAAATGGTATTTTCAGAACAAAGTGGATACCACTGCATAACAAATATAGGACATCAATCAATTGAGTGAATCAATTCTTCCTTCCTAGGGGAAGAAATGATTCTCAGTTGTTTTACTGCTGTTTTTAAAATCAGCTTTTCATAAGAATGTAAGAGAGGTTAGAAAGAGAAATAAACTGATAAAAAACCAAAAATCAAACCGTCATTTGTCATAAGAAAAAAAAATATAGCCATAAGGAAATCCTTGTCTCTCAACTTTATTTCCTGTTACTGCTACCATTTCTTAATCCAAACCTTTACTATCTCCCACCTGAACTCAAAAATATTAACTGTTTAGTCTCTCTGATCATGTCATATTCTTCCTCAAAAATCTTCACGTTTCCCTACTGATGACAGATTAAAGACCAAATCCCATAGCCTAGTACTCAGGGCCTTGCAAGGCCAGACCTCAATCTGATCAGAATCACCAAACTCCTCACTCTACCTTGATCTTGACAGGTGCTTTTATGGCCATCCCCATCTTTGGAATGATCAGGTGAAGGAAACTCATGAGAGAATAAACAAAAACTCCTTGTAAACATTGAAGTGTTTCCCAATAGTTGATATTAAAATTATGACTCCCTCCTTCTCTCCCTGTTAAAAGCCAACTGAGCGATCAGGTGGAGGTTATTTCTTCCTCCCTTCAGGTGTCTTTCCTCTTCCGAGGGAGCATTAAGTGTACCTGTGGAGTTGCGTTGGTGCTTTTACCTATAATGCCAAGAAAGATGCCGCCACGTGGTAGATGCTCAAGAAACAATGGCTCCATTCTATTGTGCCTGTTTCCTATGGACCATAGATAGTGTTACATGGCTTACATCCCTTTTAAGAATTCCATAAGCAGAGGGCAGTTAGAATATTCATAAATATTGGTGCTAGCTGAATAGCAAGGTAGCTGGCAAATATTCCTGGCAATCGTTCAGTTGGTAATAACTAAAGATCATTCTTTCCCAAAGCTACTGTCTATGGACTTCTCTTCAGTAGGTTTTACTTCTACTAAGACTGTCTGGGAAACTGAGATTTTTCTCTGCCTAGGGCCAAAGTTTATTAGGAATGTTATTGGTATTGACTTTCTCCTTATGTTTTGTTTTCCCTAGGAAACTGAGTAGTCTCAGAATTTTTTTTTTTTTTGGTGGTCGTATAGTCACTGTAAAGCTGGCTAAGGATAAGAAAAGGTCCCCCAGCACACCAACAAACACATCCGGGTTGCCTGCTTACACTGGGGAGGTGACAAAGCATGATGGCTAAACACATGGGTGTTGGAATCAGAGGACCCTGGGTTCCAATCCTGGTTTCCAAACTTAGAGTTGTGTGACCCTTAGGAACTTACACTCCTCTCCATCAGTTTCCTCAACTGCAAATGGGTGTTTTGTGTGGATCAAGTGAGATAATGCAAGAGAACCTGGCAAAGTAAGCACCTGAGTATCTTCACCACCATCATTTTCATCATCACCATCATCATTCTTGTCTCTCTGCCTGCATATCCTTCTGTTATACTTCCAAGTTCTCTCCTTCCACCTCAGTTTCACTGGTCTGCTTCTTCCAACATGTCTGGCACGTTCCCTCTTTAGGGCCTTGCATATGCTGTTCCCTCTGCCTTAAACTCCCCCACCCCCCATATCCTCATGGCTTGAATTGCATCCCCATCTATCTTTATAGCTCGGATGCCTCCCCTCGTATCCTCATGGCTCAAATCCCACCCCCGTGTTCTCGGGACTCACTCCTCACCTCCTGTGGGTGGACTCCAGGTAGACTCCAATGTTACCTTCTCAGTGGCACCCTCCTGCACACCCTAGTTAAAATTGTAACTCCTGATCCTTCCCCTCTATTTTATCGATTGCCTCGACACTCACAACTTCTAATATACTATCAGTTTTATTTTGTTTAGTGTCTACCTTTCCCCATTAGAATGGAGTTTCCATGGGGTCACTGATTTGGGTCAGTTTTGGTGACTGCTTTAACAGCAGTACCTGATGTAGAAGAAGGCCTACACATAATATTTGCTCCATAAAAATCTGTTGCCAGAATGGAGGAATTATTAAAATCCAATTTGGTCTCAATTCTAATTTGACCCATTTTCCCTCTGCTCCTCATCTCACCATACAGATTATAAAAGTTTTAAACAGAGAACACTGGTTTAGAAACATGCATAGCATCTCTTTTAAACCCACGCGTCCTTACCACTAATATCTTCTGAACTCCAAGTCCGTGCAGGCACTAGGCCAGCTGCCCAGTGCACAGACTGAAATAAAACACAGTCCTTTCTCGTAGGAGTTCACAGGACTTTCACATACACTGTTTCAGCGGATCCTTGCAATACTGTGAGAAAGGAAGGGGCAAAGTTAATTACCTCAATATTAACCAAGTGAAGATTTTAGGGTTTGCCCAATATTATATATGTAGCCGTAGGTTTCAAAGGTGGAGTAGAACACAGGTCTTACACTCACGGCACCTCATGGTTGGAAACAGAGAAGAGGCTCCAGGAGGATGGTGCCAAGTGTTCGAGGATGTGCGTGTGTTTGTGTGCTTAAGGAAAAGCTTTCCTGTTTAGCTGCTTACTCTCTGGTTACTATTTCCATTTCTTGTTAAGAGAAAATGAAAATGGAAGCTAAATCTGAAGAGCAAAAAGGTGAAAATATATCCACAAAGTGATTAAAATATAAAGAAAAAACCCATAAAGCAAACAAACAAAACCCAAGAAAAGCTCCCAGCCTCTCTGTGAGACAAGTTCTGCGCGTCACTTCCTTTTTCAGGCTGTTTGTGTGTGTCTGGGTGGGTTTACTCACATGTCACTCTGCACACCCACTCACCACCCTTTCTAGCAGGAACCTAAGATTTTTCCTGCCCATCCTAAATTCTAATAAGAGTGGATCACTTCTATTGAACTGCCTTTATTTTCTTTAGTCCTGACATTACAGCAAATGCTGTAAGAATCAGTATAAAAAATAAGTGATTCCAAAGTATTCTAAAGTTGTTCAAAAAAGCTTGTCGTGCTTTCCCGGAGTGTCACTCCTGGGGCTAGGGTCAGCTGAAGCAACATCAGGCAGCACCTCCCCCCAACCTGGCCAGGACAAGCAGCGGTGGCACCCTGCGTTCCACGTCCCTGTGCACATGCACAGTAACCCTCTTAGCACGCCCATGCTGCTCAACCACAAAATGTACGAACTTCATTGAAAGAAAAAGAAAACTACATTCTGCCTTTTCCTGAACAATGTGACCTCTGGTCTCGTCTATTTAATTTTGCAATATGTAAGGGCTTATTAGTATGCATAACTTAGTATTAATAGTTACGATGTCAGCAAACACAGTCCATGTGGAGCTACAGAGATGACCTAAGGAGAGGAGACTTTACAGCTATGCATTCACCATGTATAACCAGCAAACACTTTAAATTTATGAAGCAGGTACACAGTGTATACTAAGAAGCACACATATAATCAGATAATAAATGGCTTTAACTGATAACCTAAATCTTGCTCATTGATGATAGATCTAAAGGTTCGAATTTGCTTACTCCTACAGTCAAATGAGGCTTTATGAATAGGATTAGCAGAAAAATGATAACAGTAAAAAAAAAAAAGAAATCTGAAATTCATCCAAATAATTTTATTGAAGGAGAAAGCAATAAAGGAAGGGTGTTATATTATATGTACTTATTCCATTTGGATAATGGTGAAGATAAGTTTGCCAGTACTTCTCTTCCCCTTTCATCAGGGAATTATGATGTGCCACAATGTATAAAATGATATGGAGCATTATTCCAATCCTCTGTGTAGATTGCTTGTTTCTTTAATAGTAGCATTTTCCATTATAGGAAAATTATGCAAAAATAAAATTTGATTATATTCATGGAGAAAGTGATGATAAAAGAACATAGAAGCGGCCGGGCGCGGTGGCTCACGCCTGTAATCCTAGCTCTCTGGGAGGCCGAGGCTGGCGGATCACTCAAGCTCAGGAGTTCGAAACCAGCCTGAGCAAGAGCGAGACCCCGTCTCTACTATAAATAGAAAGAAATTAATTGGCCAAGTAAAAATATATAGAAAAAATGAGCCGGGCATGGTGGCGCATGCCTGTAGTCCCAGCTACTCGGGAGGCTGAGGCAGAAGCATCGCTTGAGCCCAGGAGTTTGAGGTTGCTGTGAGCTAGGCTGATGCCACGGCACTCTAGCCCGGGCAACACAGTGAGCTCTGTCTCAAAAAACAAAGAAACAAAAAAACTGAGTTGAATTCATTTTTATTTTAAAGCAAAAAATAAAAATTTTAGAAACCTGTATTTTAACAGTGGCATGTATATAGGTTAATAAAGTGATGCTCATTTCTTCCTTCATTGAATTATAAGGATTTAAAATATGTATTAAAGGGCATATTTTAAAATGTTTAAATTTATCACCAATATATCTAATAATAGGATTGAAAACTTAGAATGAACATTATTCCTAGAATAAAGCTGAGCTCTTCACTATAGTACATAGGAGAAGCTTAGAATAATGTCTTTACTCAAGGAGATCCCATCTCCCTTTGCATTATTTCATATAAGTTTCCTGAAAACTCACTGTGTGCCTCAATATTACAGTAGATTCAAAAAATTATATGGGATGGAATGGCAGAGGAGACTGGTTGGTGGAGACCAGACGGACGATTGCATCACATAAAAGTTACGGTGTCTATATTCAAAGAGTGTGATCTAGTTAAGCAATAACACACTACACACGAGACAATCCACAATGCAGGGAGGAGTTCTCTTCACTATGAGACTGGGGTAAGGAGCAATTAGAATGGTTGGGTTTTGCCTATAACCCAACCTGTTAAGAAAGGTAAAGGTGGTTTATCGTCAGGGCGATTGTTGACAGGTGAAGTACAAAGAAGAAGTGACGCTCTCCTCTTGAACTTTCCCTGCCTTGATTCTTTACACCCCCTCAAATAACACTCAGCTGTGAGTGACAGTACAAATTCTGAGGCTGTTTTCGTTAGTCACAGATGCTAGAAAAAATAGGGTAACCATAAACCAATCTCTTCATGGATTTAGGAGGACAGATTATATCAGAATCAAATTATAAAGATGCCCTGAGGATAAAGCACATGGTAAAGTTCTGGATATAGCATCTCATGACCAAGTTTTGTGTGAAATCTGCTGTTAACTTTTTTGGCTGGGAACCACAAATAGGGCCAACACTGATTCCATCAGACAATTGAGTAACAACAGTTAAAGCAAAAGGATCCCTTAGGGCCAAAGCGTTAGACGGGAAATCACAGAGGTGGTTGGAAGTGTGTCCTCATTTAACCCCTAAGAGAAGCTAGAAAAACACTGAAGGACAAAGAGCACAGGGCCTTGACTTGGAGGAAGTGCTCGTGTGACTTTGGAAGGAAGGGAAGACAGATGGCAGCTCAGTCCCTAGGCCGTGACTCTACTTCCAAATGCTGCTTTCTCCCACCCTCAGCTCCCACTATCCTTGGCATTCGGGTCCTCCCTGAAGACTCCAGTCCAGCCCCCCCTTCCACAAGGCTCACCCACGGGAGGCAGGCAAGCAGGGCAGTCGGGAGCACGGGCTGTCTGCGTGAACCTAGATTGGAATCCCAGCTCCGCCTTTCCAGCAGAACCCTCGGCCCCCACCTCTGCTCAAAGCAAACAAATTTTTAGCTTCTTGAAACTAAAGCATTTTAAACATCTCTATTTCCAAAGAGAACTATGGTTTTACATTTGCATAATTCAAACCTCACTTGAGTGGTTTTCATAGTCAAAGAAACAGTCCCAAAGTAATTGAGAAGTCTCTATCTCTAGCAAAACAAATAGTGCTGGCAGATCTCTAAATGACTGTTCACTTTTTGTTTAAAGCTTCTTCCTACCAAAGTTTTAAAATCATAGCATCTGAGTTTCGGGCTGGGCAGGGATCCCATTCCACTATTAGTTTATCCATTGCATATCTTCATTGTCAAGGTTAAGCTCAGTAGGGAAACTACCTGTGAGAATTTCTACTAGCCATATGTCCCCACAGTGGTGGCAGGAAGCAATTGCAGGCGGCAGGCAGTTACAGCAGCACTTCTTGGCCTTTTATACCTCAAGACACACAGAGAAAATGACACTATTTTCTGCAGTCCCCTGGGGTAGGTGGATGAGGGTGCTGAAGCCAGGCGCTCCTGCTGCTTGGAAGGCCAAGGGACTGATTGATACCACCTCATTCACAGCTCACCAGGGGGCCTCACACCTGGGATGGGAAGTCTTGACTTAAATGACCAAAATAAAATTTGGTAATTGTACGGTGAGAAAACCTGCTGTTGCCTTCATAAGACTCAATGCAGCGGCTTTGAAGCAGTAATCTTTGGATCTTCACCGTCACCAGGCATTTTCAGGGTGAAAAAAATGTCAGTTTCATTTAGAATGCCCTTAAGCAAGCAGTAAAAATTAAAATTTTATGAACTCTCAAAAAAATTTAGTGATTGTAGGAAAGAGAAAATCTCACACATCTATGACGCCTGCCCCACCACGATTCCGAGTAACTCGACTGCTTTTCCTTAGATGATGGAGCCACTTCACCATTGTTGCCTGTCACCTCTCGCTGTTTAAAGTACACACAGACCCAGCCTTGTGCTCCCAGTCACCACGCTCTGGTGAGCAGCAGTTTCGATTACGTGGAAACCGGCTTTGAAACGTGGTGACTGAGATTTAGGTGAAGAAAATCAGTCAACAGAATATTTTCTTTTCATCTCGCAGCCTCCTCCATACTGTGTCAGGTTTTCTTTGAAGATACAGAATTAGACATACTGAAACCAAGGAGTACAGCACAGCAGTCTTTCTCAGCATTGTGGAGCGGCTAGAGTTCATTAGAAACTTTTATAGATAGGACTCAGTTAAAATAATTCTTTTTTGGAGGAAAGACTTAATTACAAAGTGATATCACGATGTAGGGAGTAGGCCCTGCTTCTACACGTCTGTTTCTTTCCTTGCTATTTGGCACTGTCGCAATCACCTGCTACAGCAGAGGTCCCCAACCTTTTTGGCACCAGGGACTGGTTTCATGGAAGGCAATGTTTCCACGAATGGTTTCTGAATGATTCAAGTGCATTACATTCATTGTGCAATCAAACCTCTCTGCTAATGATAATCTGCATTTGCAGGTGCTCCCCAGTGCTAGCATCACTGTCTCAGCTCCACCTCAGATCACCAGGCATTACATTCTCATAAGGAGCACACAATCTAGAACCCTCACATGTGCAGTTTACAGTAGGGTTCACACTCCTATGAGAATCTAACGTCACCACTGATCTGACAGGAGGTGAAGCTTATGCGGCCATGTGAGTGATGGGGAGCAGCTGTAAATACAGATGAAGCCTCACTGGTTAGCCTGCCTTGCCTTCTGCTGTGCAGCCCAGTTCCTAACAGGCCTGGGGGATGGGGACCACAGTGCTACACAGTAAGTCTCTAATTCATCCAAGAGCCTCTTAGTGTCCCTGGGCCAAAGGATCACCCCTACTTCATTATTGGTCACCTGCGTGGCAATACGCTAAATGTTTTCTGCACATTATCTCATTTAATCCTCGTAACAACCCTATGACGGAAGTATGACTCACCCCATTTCACAGATGAGGACGCTGAGGTTTAGGGAGATTAAGTAATTTCTCCAAGACCAGGCAGCTAGTAAATGGTGGAGCCCCATTTGAATCTAGGCACACCAGTCTCCAAGTCCTTGCGTGTATCATTATGCAACACTGTATCACATTTAAAGAAAGGCAGCTGGGAACAAAGAACAACCACCACTTGCATAATACTGCAGGGTTTTACAAAGCACTTCCACAGCCACTGTCTTATTTAATCCTCCGCAATAACGCTCTGAACTAGTTATTATTATCTCTCATGTTATAGACAAGGAAGTGGAGGCTTGGAGAGAGAAAGTCATTGAGCCAGAATTCAGGCCTCCAGTGAAAAGATGAAATTCAGAAGTACTAAAACATGCAATGAGGGTGCACAATGGTAAGAAATCAACATGGGCTTCCACGTCAAAGATCTGGATTTGGATTCCCGTTCTGTCACTTACTAGTTAGGTGACTGTGGGCAAGTCATTTAACCTGTTGAGCCTCAGTTTTACATGTGTAAAGTGGGCATAATAATAATAACTTATAAGGGATGGATCAAATGAGGTACTGTTTGTGAAAGTGTTGTGTAAATTATCCAGTGCAATACACATACTAATAATAGCAACAGTGGCAATAATAAAAGTCGTGACACATAAATGTTAGAGCTATCATTTCACATTCATTTCAGCCTCTGTAGCCTGCAAACATAGGAAGAGACTGCAAGCAGATCTTCAAACAGCTCATATTGATTCAGATTCTTGTGATGAGATCTGAAATTCAGTTTTCAAATGAAAAACAAGGTAGTTTTCCCGAATGTTTGCTAGATGGGCTTCCTTGTCCTCTTTTCATTACCAAAACTAACACCCCAAGTTGTCATCACTAGGCACCTCTTAAATACAATTTTTAGATTACATTACCTTTACATCTTTAATATAATTTTTAATTAGATATATCTTTGAACAGTAATAACGATGACCTTACAGTTAGCTAAGGATTCATTTCTTGCTTGATCTTTCATAAAATTCCATGAAAAAGATGCCAAATCTGAGATGCCACAACACCTTGATTGAATTCCAACCTGGTTCTAGAATGTTCCTTTCATTCCTATGGTGTCAGGGGAAAGAAGACCTGATTAAAGACAACGGATATGAGCTCAGGAACAGAAACGACCCAGTCTCAATTAGGTCAACGCCAATACTGCACTCAAAACAGCAAACTCTACCATATCCTGTTAAAGTGGTTCCAACATGAAACCCAGTTTGGAAACCTCTGCTTTTTAAAGTCACCTAGTACAGACTATTGGACACATATCCGGCAGCTTTTTTCCTGTCCCACACCTGCAGGGCCCTGATGTGGTTCTGATGTCTTCACCTCCTCCCCACCGTGACGCAGGCAAGTTCTCACTGGTCAAAGCCAATGATGGTGGTTGCATCCCTTTGCCAGGAACTCGTTTGGGGAAAGCTTATGAGTCACAAAAGGATGACTGCTAGAAGCCTTCAGGGATAGTTTTCCTTGCTAATAAGATGGGACACAAGGAAGAGAAACAGCCTTTTTTCGCAGTTTGACGTGATGGCTGAAACCGCTGTGGTCATCTTATGACCACAAAGCTTTAGGATGAAGTGACCCTGAGGACATGAGAAAAGAGACACAGGAAAATCATGATGATATTATTGAGCCACCAACTGGGCCTTTCCCCACAACTTTCAGGAGAGTGAGATAATAAATTTTTCCCATGACAAGCCAAGGTTGGAGTTTTTGAGACTCGTGCCTGGGAGCATCCCAGCTGGGTCATGGAGGAAACAACCCCAGTTACACATCCCAGCAAATCACCTCCTCCTGAAGCCCATTTTCCAGGGCTCCCTTCTCATGCTGAGCTTGAGGATAAATGATAATCATACACTAATAACCGTATCAGAAAAGCTCTGATTTGACGAACTGCCACCACTGATTAGACCTTCCTCCTCTAAGGAAATGAGATATATTCCTTTCAGAAAATACCCCGAAGCCTTGGCCACCTTCCTATTTGTGTGCCCCCATGGATTATTAAAAAGGGAAGAAAAAGAGATTTATAAAAATCGTGATTTACTCTAAGTATTTACGTTTAGCAAATGTATGCTTTTATAACATGTAAATATTCAATGCACTATAATTACAATGTTCACGAGCAAATTGTAGGGTCACAAAGAATATTAATTCACAGTGCGCCGAGGGAGCTGCGGTCCAGGAACCCAAGTTGGAGTGGCTTGACAGCCAGTCCACTCACCATCTTGTCAGTGTTGACATGTAACCCTAGTGGAGAGAGTGACAAAAGTCTGGACGTGTCGTCCTTTGTGAATACGAGGCCCAGGCTATAAAAAAACCAAACACCTTTCCTCACTTGCCTCCCACTGTGCCCGCAGTGAGCTCTGGCTGGCCGCTGTGATTCTTTGTGACCGACCATATTCCTGTGAAGCGCTCCCTACGAACCAGGGCTGCACACTCACTAACTCACTGAGTCCTCACAGCGGCCCTCTGAAGTGGCCCTAACATCACCCCCATTTCACAGATGAAGAAACTGAAGCGCCGAGAGGTTAAGTGAATTATCTAAGATCACACAGATAATAAGTGGTGGAGTCAGGGTTAAAATGCAGGGGCATAACCCCAGAACTCTTGTTCTCGACCAGTCATTACACAGTCTCTGTGCTGACACAGCCATAACACCATGGAGATCGAGAGAAGCAGACCTGGAGGACAGGCTTGGTTAGATGCTCTGAAGGCCGGGCAGCGTGTGAGATTCGTGGGTACTACAGGATAATCGTTGTGTAACATGGGTGCCGTCTCTTTTGCTCCTCTCACCCTGGAGTGGGTGCATGCACGTGCGCACGCGAGCACGCGCGCGCGTGTGTGTGTGTGTGTAGGGGCGTGTGTGTGTCTGTGTGCGTGTGTGAGTTTTCCATATGCCGGGAGTCAATGTAATTGTGCTGCAGTGTCTGGTCAGTTACATGGGTTTAACTCCGTGTGCTTTTAAAAATCCCTTCGGTAAAACTTTCTGAAGCCACTGTTTTGCTTCCCAACACTTATTTCTAACCAGACTTGACTGTGGATTATAAAGAAACTCTTAAAATAATCACATTATCCTGAAATAAGTCCATTCTTCTTTTTCTTTTAAAACAATTATGCTATAATCATTTCAATTGTTTCTAAATTAAGCCTCAGAAGTGGCTTGGCGGAACAGACGGCCTCCATGGTCAGCAGTGCTTCCCCAAAGAACCAAAAATTATTGTTGGAACTGACCTGTCACAGAATTTCCGTCCTACTCACTGAACGGGATTGGAAAGAGGACTGACCGAGGTGGCTGTCCTGGGGCCATATGCAGCTCTCTCTGGAACCACGTCTGACAAAGGGACGATTACGGAATAACTGTTCAATCACAGGCCACGGTGCCCAACAGACCTGGGTGAGAACCCTGCTCTCCCACTTAGTGTGTATGACAGGCTGGTTATTTATACTCTTGGAGCCTCAGTATTCTCACTCACAACGCAGAGATAATAATGAGTTCACGGCACATACGGTTGTTACGGAGAAACATACATAAAACCCCTATCCCGGTGCCTGTACACATACAGAGGAGGGAGGAAACCTTTGTCCTTCCCTAAGCTCCATTCAGGTCACTCCCCACCAGGCACTGTCACTATCACTGGGTGAGTCTCCAGGCCACTATTTGCCAGATGCAAAGATTATAGATCGTTAAAGTCAAATACATTCCCTCTATGTCTTGCTTTCACCTGGCTCTAGAGATAAGCAGAAATCTCTGGCACCTTCTCCTTCATCACTTCTCCTGCCACAGATGCTATCCCTTCTGGCTCAGCAGCTGGATGGTGGGAACACCGAGATTTAACCGAAAGGGTGAAGAGGCCTCACCTGGGCCTGGAGTCCAGACCATCCACTCCACCCTGATCATCGGAGAGGCCCACCCTGGTTGTCCAACTAGCGATAAAATGTATGTTGGTTTTCCAAGGTCTGTATATTTATAGCTCCCAGAGAAACCCCAAGGAGAGAAGAGGAGATTGGTAGAGCAGGACTTGGATATTTCCAGGTCTCTGGCTACAACATCGCTAATAATACCTGTCTCTCAGGTTAATTTAATTTCCAAAGAGAATCATTTAAAAGTCAATCTGTTTTTCCCCACCCATTCATTCTCCCAAGCATCTATTCATCCTCTCTAATAACAATGTATTGCCACTCAACTCAACTACCTATATTCCTCATCTCCCTCTCCCCTCTAAAATGAGGATATATAAACTTCTGGATCCCACTGGGATATTGAGTAATCACTCTGTGATTCTCCCTGTGTACACAGTAAATAAATTTGTAATCTCTTTCTCTTATTAATCCACCTTATTGTGAGTTCATCTTTCAGTGAACTTTCTGGGGGCAAAGGGGAAGTTTTCCTCATCTCCTCCAGAATACTTTCTGTTTGGGATTATGAAAAAGTTCTGGAAATGGACAGTGGTGGTGGTTATAAAACACTGTGAATGTACTTAATGCCACTGAATTATATACCTAAGAATGGTTAAAATGGTAAATTTTATGTCATGTATATTTTACCAAGAAAAGAAGGAAGGAAAAAAGGGGGGAAGGGAGGGAGGGAGAGAGAAAAAAAGCAAGAAAGGAAAGGAAAGGAAAGGAAAGGAAAGGAAAGGAAAGGAAGGAAAGGGAAGGGAAGGAAAGGAAAGAGAGGAAGGAAAGAGAGGAAGGAAGGAAGGAAGGAAGGAAGGAAGGAAGGAAGGAAGGAAAAGAAAAATGAACAAACCACCCAGCTGTCTAGGGGTAATTGCTCTGTGAAGGGGAGGGCCCAGAATTCCACCCCAACTTCCTGGCAGCCACAGCAGCCACATGTCACTGGGGCAGGACTTTCCTTAGTGACGGAGAAAAGATCAAAGCCAAAGGAAACAATGCCCTTCACCAGACCGGCAAAGGGCACTTATTAAAGCAGTCCCACTGAAATAATAATGGACCCCCTGACTGTTGCTGCTCCTTCAGGAGACAGCACGCCCCAGAGGTGGGAGGATCAGATGGGACTCAGCTTTCAAAGGCTGCCTGGGCCCTTTGACCAGATAGTAACCAAATAATCCTGTTGTATTATTCAGCACATGATTTATAACCATGAATATTATTTATTTCCACATGAGATATTTAAGTTCACTAGACATTTCTGGAAAAAACATGATTTCCCC
The DNA here is from genome assembly GCA_008086735.1 of Cheirogaleus medius. Taxonomy (NCBI): domain Eukaryota; kingdom Metazoa; phylum Chordata; class Mammalia; order Primates; family Cheirogaleidae; genus Cheirogaleus; species Cheirogaleus medius. The sequence continues at coordinate 44,791,651 of VBSM01001124.1, forward strand.
CAAACAATGGCATTTTTTTTTTTTGCTACTGTAAATATAAAACTTAATTCCTTCATTTCTGCTCATTAAAGACAAAAAAGTTTCTCTTTTCATTAAGCCATTATAAACAGATTTTCTCCTAAATGTTTTCTAGAAGATGTTCATTTTCTTTGTCTTCTAAATAATCCCTAAGAATACAAGAAACAGTAAAAAATATATAATTCTTTCATCCACACAAAAAAAATGCAACTGCCAGCTATAATTCGGTGGAGTTGAATAGAAACAGCATAATTTATATCTGCTTCTTTATTCCTAATAACAACTGTAAAAATAACTAAAATACTCTAGAGGTTGTAGTCATGGAGACATCACTACCTCTAAAATGTAAAATGTAATTTGTTGAGGAATGTCTAAGCAGACAGAATAAGAACTAATAGAGAAAAGCAAACCTGATCAAGATTTTTGAATTCCAGTTTCTCTCTTTTTTTCAATTTGGATTTGTCCATAACAACTTAGTGCCCTGAAGCAATCACAGCAAAGAGTGTTGGCAAATTTTAAAAGAATTTTAAAAGAAGCTCAGACAAGATAGAACGCAAAAAAGACAACCCATGTGTCAGAAAGCCAGAAGTAGGAGTCAAATAACAAGAGATTACCCAGTGCTCTTTCATCCCGAAATTGAGTTTTCTTATACTTTATTTTAAGCAAGGAAAGCGTTTTGATTAGATTCCAGCTCTTACCGACCCTGAGGTGGAGAAGAAAAGCAGATGTGATCAATAAGATTCAGCCTCCTCTCTGCAGGAGCTAGCAATCTAGTTCATAGAGATATAATTTGAGCTACAAATGTGACAATGTGTATAATTTGAAATATTCTAGTCACCACATTACAAATTAAAGAGAAATAGGTGAATTAATTTTTATAATATATTTTATTTAACCAAAATGTATGCAAAACATTATCATTTCAACATGTAACAATTTAAAAAAATCATTAATGAAATATTTCACAATCCTTTTTTTTTTCTTATTGTTCTAAATCTTTCAGATTCAAAGTATATTTTATATTTCCAACCCATCCCAATTTGGGATAGCCACATTTCAGGTGCTCAATAGCCATGTGTGGTCAATGTTACCATATTGGACAGAGAAGATAGTGGGAGGCACAGAAAACACACAAATAATTCAAATGCATGACTGTCTCTCATCAGAGTTATAAGAGACATAAATATAACATCTGGGGCATCTTCAAAGAGGTGGTTGGTTCCAACTGAGCCTTAAGAGTCTGTAAGATAGGAAAGGGTATAATCAGACTCGCACTGTATAAACAGCTGAGTGGTAGCCAAAGGGAACATCAAATGGGCAGGACAAGGACAGAGAGAGGGAATCAAGAGTCTAAGCAGGAGATGTTGAGAACCTGAACAAAGGCCAGCGTGGATTTAAGAAATATTTTGGAAGTAGAATCAGCAGAACATAGTGACTGGGATTGGAGAGATAGTATATAAGACACTACTGGTGGTTATCTACAACCTTTTCTTTTCACTTCCCTATTAACAGAAACTTGGTTTTGTTCAAGTGTTCTACACCTCTGCAATAACTTGTCTTTAGGGAAGATGAAAGGATCCTCAGCCTCAGGAGGGTGGAACCTGATTAGCATAAGGCAGTTATAGGGAATTTATCTTACCAGTGACTGGCTTAGGAAGGGACTTGGGATCCAATTTTGGCCAATGAGACTTACAAGTAAGTCTACAAGCATGGGAGTGGGGTTCTGATAAGGGTTTCTTAGATGTTAACACCTTTTGTACCGCACAGAAATCTCTAAGACATACGCCAGGGACCGCACATTTTTGGGCAAACTGCACGTTATTTAAATCATTATAACTACAGTGAAAAACGAGAAAAATCGTGAGCAGTCCTTAACAGATGACTTGCAAAACAGGAGAAAACTCGTTGAGCGGTCCTTAAGGTGTTAAGAAAAGGCACAAGGAAGAGATAGTCTCTTTCTACCACTAGTGTGTAGTGTGGTAAAGATGTAATGTCTGGAACTGCTGCAGCCAGTGTGTCACTCAGAGGTGAGGCAACCAACATCTGAGATTAGCAGGGTGGAAATATGGACTCTTGATGACATCCATTAAGCCATGGAATTAACCAATCCTGGAAACACTTCACCTCTGCACTCCTTATTCTGTGAGATAATGTATGTATGTATTATTTAGGATATTTTGGGTTATCTTTTATTTGCAGCTGATAGCATCCTAACAGATAGGAAAAGGGAAGGATCTAGACAATGTCCCAACCACTGGTAATAACCATAAGGTCTTTCCTTTGTGAAGTATGTCATATCATGTGAAGCACTTCACCTCATGTCCTCATAGGAGCTTCCTAAGAGCTATAGGAGGTGTTTAGGCAGGAACTGAAATAATAATTATAGCCATAATTTCTTGAGATATTTTATATGTCAGAAACTATTGGATGTTTCATATGCAAAATTTATCTTATTTTCTCATTTACAATAGCTTACGACAGCTCTACGAGTTGGGTATTGTCTTAGTCCACTTGTGCTACTATAACAAAATACCATAAACTGGGTAGGTTATAAATAGCAGAAATTTATTTCTCACAGTTCTGGAGATTGGGAAGTCCAAGATTAAGTTGCTGGCAGATACAGTGTCTGACATGAGAGCCTGTTTCCTGGTCCATAGATGGTACCTTCTCACTGTGTCATCACATGGTGGAAGAGGCAAGGGTCTCTCTGGGGCCTCTTTTATAAGGTCACTAATCTCATTCATGACATAATCACCTCGCAAAGGCCCCACCTCCTGATACCATCACTTTGTGGGTTGGGATTTCAACTTACTAACTTTGGGGGATGCAAACATTAAAACCACATCAAGTATTATCACCATCTAACAGCTGAGGAAATTGAAACTCAGGAGGGTTAAACTACAAGTTCAAGGTCTCAAAGGTAGTGTCAGAGCTGCAGCTTGAAACCAGGTGCCACTGTGTAAAGACTGTGTTCTTTACCACCAAGGTACACTGGCACAGAGCAAGTCCATATTTTATCAAACAAATGAATAATTATTAATAAATGAATTAAAAAATAAATGGATGTTCAAAGAGATTAAGTTCCTTGTACAAGTCACCCAGCTAAAGACTGATCCAGGACTTGACACAAGTCTTCTAACTCCAAGGCCTTTACCCTTCACACCACATCCCATGACTGTCACATATTTGGCTCTTGGTTAGATATCGCCTTCAAGATAACTGGCAATCTCTTTGTATATGAGTCTCATCTCTACAACTAGATTGTCAATTCCTTGAGGTGGCACAGTTTTATTTATTTATTTTTTTGTGGCTGCCACAGCAATCAAAATAACACATTGTTCACAGTTAAGAAGCTCAATTTTTAAATAAAGTACCTTCAAAATGCAGATGACTCTAGCTCCCAGTTTGTCCTCAACAGTCCAGGTTTATACCTGTTGCCCTGACTTTATTACTAACAGTACTCCTTTTTATTCTGAAAAGTGTTCCTGTTTGGACAGTAAATAATATAGTCACCTTAATCATGGTAAACAAGGGCTCAGTTTGGCTGTTCAGCTATGCTCTGCCAACCATGCCCAGCACAGCCGTCTCTGGCTAAAGATGGATCCAACAGCCGTCAGGGTTCATGCCCAAAGCTGGCACACAGAGAGCTTCCATGCATATGACACCTCTCTACCTCTTTCCTCCACATTCACCTTCTCCTGTCTCTCAAAATCCCTTGTCCTTCTATCACTGCTTTCCATTCTAGCAGCCTGTTTCAAGCCTGCATCTCACATCCTGAGGCTTGCCAGCAAAATAGGGGAATAGCTTTTGAAAAAAATAGGGACATACATTGTAACATTGCTCCTACGGTCTTGCTGCTGTTCTTGGCTAAAATCCTTTTCAACTAAAGATCAACACCCCTTTATAAACAGAAAACTAGGAAAAAGCAAACTTTTGTGGCTACCACGTACCTTTGGCTTCTATGTCCTGTGTGAATATGTGTGTATTGGGAAAGTGGGGACACATGGTAAACCAGTGTCTGTTACCCATGGAAACACACAGTGGTGACAACAAGGGATTCCCAACAGGATGAACACCACTGTGAGCTCAGCTTTCACTACTTTGAGTTCTGGAATCATGACTGATGTGGGGAGAATAAGAAGCAAAACAATTCCTAACCACACGATGTGTACTGAAGTGTCATTAGTGGGGACCTACCAGAGATTAAAGTTGTCCCTCTGAGACAAATGGCAAAATATCAGATCAGAAGTGGTGTCACTGATGAGTATAAATGTATAGCTAGTGGTTCCATTGTCTATAGAGATAAGTATTTCAAGATCCTTTCTTTTGAGGATTTAATAGAAAAGCTGGTTCACTGTTTGGGTGAAGGACCTAAGGAAAAATATTCCATGAGGTGGTACATCATTAAGAGGACTTGACTCGGCACAACTGGGGTTGCCCTGAGTCCTGAGAAGTTGCTGGATAGGGGAACCTTCTTGGCTGGGACATTCCCTTAGCCTGAGTGGTCAGCAGGACCAGCTAGGATTCCCTGTAGCAATGGACAGACAATGACTGTCAGACTGTACCCAGCCTGTGTTCAACAGCGCCGCTGTGTGGTGGTGAGAAACAAGTGCAGGACAGACCAATGAGACATCAGCAATCTCCACTGGGCATGTGGAAGTCAGGGGACATCTATGAACTGAGCAAGCCCTGGAGATTTCTGAACAATTAAGAGGAGGAAAAAGAATAAGGCAGAGATACTGGTTTGCTGCTAACAGGGTATATGGGATTTCTGAGGAATTAACTAAAAACAAGAGGGATGTAACTTCACTGGCACCCAGATTTGTGAGTAGTTCTCAATAGTTGCATATGCTTCTGACAAGACAATCCGGCTGGATGAGCTTTTCCTGGTAAGCATTTGGCTCAATGTGCATGGTATGTCTTGTTTTATGATTAAATTTGTTCTCTTAGAATCTCTACTATGCAACAAGTAAGGTATTGACTGACTCTTATTCAGCCCTCACAATAAATTATGCCATAGTATCCATGGCCATCATTCCAATAAGGGTGTTGCTGAGAACTTCTGGAAGGATTAACACAGTCAAAGACAATAGCGGCCCCCTTCTTAGTCTCTTACGTCTCTGTCTTCTCTTTAAGATTTTATTATTCTTCATGAACAACATCTTTCCAATAAGCAAAAATTACTTCATGCTGGAATCCTTTTCTCCTCTCCCCATTTCCTCTTCAGTTCCATGTCAATAGTTACACATCCCCATTCCCTCCCACTGTTTACCTACAACGACTTCCAGATCCTGTCCTCAACCGCTCATCAAATAACCCCATATTTTCCATTATTCAATATCGCCTCTCATTACATTTCCATTTCAACAGGAAAACAACTTTCCAAAGTCAACTGCTACTCTCCCTTTAGTTGAATATTCAAGGTGCCACGGGGAGCTATGAGAATACTGGGTGAAGCTATTTGTTCCTTTCCCCCTGTTCACTCAATCTTCATGATCTCTCTGGAAGTTAATCCAGAGTGTGTCTGGGCTGCTGGAGCAACTGCTCAGAGAGGGCTGGTTGTCATTGGCTCCTGCGACTTCTTTTCCCAAAGAATAAGAAGGAAGGGGAAGAGAAGGGCAAGAAGAAAATTGGGTGTCTTTCTTCCCACATGCGATGAAGTATTTTGGATTCCAACATTCCAAAAAATCTCATTTTTCCATGAAATGATTTTTCACTTGTCCTTTATCCATCACCCCACCTCTAGATGGTCACTGGTTTTTACCTATTTTATCTCAGAGAAAAAGAATTATTGTAGTGTTTCCCCTTGCTCTATCTCTATACCTAGCAAAGTGCCTGGGACACAGCAGGCCTTTGACAAATACGGTGGAGTGAAAGTGAACATTATTTCTTGCTTGCACTGGTGCAGTCATTTCCTGACTAGTTTCCCCACACAGCCATCAGCGAGGCTATTTTTAAAAACTCACCTCTCTCTATGCCACTTCCTTGCTCGCAACACCAGTCACTCCCCACTGTCTTCAATGTCAAGTTCGGTCCTGTGGTCTGACAGTACAAATGGCTTCACAGTCCGGCCCCAATCTGCCTTGATGCTCTCCCCACTCACTCCTGGTCTTCCTGAGCAGGCTCCAAGCTCTCCCCTCCACATGCTGTGTCCTGGTCCTGTCTCCGCCCCATTCCCCTACTCACACTGCCAGATTCCCACCAAACAAAGCCTGAAGTGATTCCTTGCTTTCCAATGACAAGTTGCCATTGATTGAGCATGTTCTGGCTGTCAAACACTGTCTTGAACACTTTAAATGACATTTTAGTAGTTCTCTGAATCCCCATAACAATGGAAGTTACATGTTAATCCACTCCATAACTTGTTCACCCAGTTAAAGACGGCAGATTTTGCTCTCCAGAACTCTTTATTTAACCCCATATGCCTGTCCTCAAAGACCAGGTGCTCTTACCTACCATGTGCACTGCGTCCCTCCCGCCCCCATGTGTCTCTGAGTCTAGGCATGTACCTCTGATCTCACTCACACCTCTACTATAGTGCTCACCGCACTGCAAGAGAGTGGCTGTTTACGGATGAGAGTTCCCTTGCGGGATTATCAACTCTTCAACAGCAGGCCCGGTTTTTATATATCTGTGCATCTCTAGTGTCCAGCATAGTGCTGGTACACACAATGTATAAAACAACTTTTTTTGATAATTTAAGTTGAATCCATACATCCAATGATAGGAAAGATCTCAGTCTCTACTTAAATTGGAGAGTTGAGCCACATGTAGATCTCAAAGCTCTTTCACTAGAAAGTACAAATCCAATGGCTCAGCTGAACAATAAAGAAGCTAATTCTCCACTTCTATCTCCAAGCCACTTCATAAATTAATATTCTTAACTCATTTAGAGGAACTTGGCATTGTAATATTTGTGGCAACCATCTACAATTCAACCAGCCAAGCATACCAGCAGAGAAACCTCCCACATTTTCAATAACAGCATTGCTTAATCCGAAATGCTTTTTGGAAGACAAAGAAGCATTCATAAAATGAAACAGTAGTGAATGTTGATAATGAGAAAGTTTTACAACAAAATGTCCTGCTGATTTATACAGTGATTCCCAGCCAATGGCTAAAAGAAATTTTTACAAAGATTCTCTCTCCTAGGCCTAGGCAACATGCCAGAAAGGTTGTCAGTGTCTTTAAAGACAAAGAAACTGAGGGAGCGAGAAGGGGAAGGAGGGAGGGAGGAAGAGGGGAAGGACGATGGCAGTGAGGAGGAGGAGAAAGTAGGCAGGGACTTGCCTTCAATATCCTCATACATAGATGGGGCCAATTGTAAGAAGTAAAATGTTAAGCAGTAAAGAAAACATACCACATTTTTTCTGAAAGGAGCTCTTATCTGAATTCAAGGTGGGTCTTGTGGGCGTCCCAGGGACCTGTCTCCTGTCAGGGCTGGGAGAGCAATGTTTTTATTCCTACCCTTATTTCGGTTCAGCCATACAATAAAGAGTCCCGGAGGGCAAGGAGCAGAGTGTCATGGAGCTAGACATCCACCTCCAAAGAAGACCAGACAAAATTACCAATTACCAATTAAGTGACCATACTGAATTTTCAGAAGCTACTGTCACATTCTTTGTATGAAAAACATCAAAATGTACAGCTACCGCCAGAGCTCGATGCGAGTAACAATATCTGTTGCTCAGAGTGTGGATGAAAACATTATTATCAGTAGAGCACATGGAAGGTGGGGGGTGGGGGAGAGATTGGCCTGATCCCTGATTAAACAATCCCCAACACTTACTCTCCCTCAGTAGGGCAATCAAGGGCAGCCACTCCTGCACTCTGACCCTGAGGTTCCCAAAGCCACTCCAGACCCCAAGGGGTTGGTCAAGTCAAGATGGTGGCCAGTAAACGAGCTGACCCCAGGTTATGGCTCCAGTCCCAACAGCCTGGATCTGACATGATTCTCCAAGGGCTCCTGACTGATAACATACAGATTAGGCCCCGTTAGAGAACATCTCATCCATTTCTCCCAGCAGAACACTCCTGATATTGACAATTTGTCACGCCAAGAACACATAGCCTGAATTTTCTACTCCTCCCACGCTGCTTGGCTGGCCTGGCTAGCAACGGGCTTTATTTTTACAACACTTATCACTCTGCAGCTTTGCCTTCGGGCCAGTGGGCTCTGATGCAGCTGGAAACAAGAGCCAGCTGGGGGCCCAGCTGAGCAGCCCCCACTCAGAGCCTGCCACACTAGGAAGAAAGAAAGGATTGGCCAAAGGCCATGCTGCTAAATATTCTGGGAAGGACAGATGACAACATGAGAGGGAAGGGATCTCCATTCATCCTAAAGTAAATGTAAACTGACATCCGGATTAGGGGTGGCTGAGGTTCCAGGAGAGCGTCTGGCTGTCTCAACCAGATGCAGCTAACTTCTTGTTAATTCAGATTAGCAAGAAAGGCCAGTGTGCGTTAGTGAAATTCCAGAACCACAGAGCATAGCATTTCTTTCAAATCCATAGAGTAACTCAACTTTACATGAAACGTAAATTTTCAAATTGAGGGGTAGCCCTATGTTATTGAATCTATATCTCACTTGGCATGGTGGTAGTCATTTAAATTCAACTTTTTCATGAAGTCCTGCAGAGGTTTGCTCTCATGAATACGATAAACATCACCCTCTCTACTCTTGTTTATCATATTTATTTACCCAGCTTGGCCCTTCTTCAAAGGCATCATGAAGATAAACCAAGGGCCAAGTCAGGTCAAATCATCATAAATTTCAAGTTAGCAGGGTGCAAATGGATGAAGTTTTCCCTTTTTAGTTTGAAGCCCTGTGTTCTGTCCCCTTCCTCCTGGGAGCTGTGAAAAGTTTGAACAGATGTTCAGATTCAAAGGGGAGGGATGCTTTACTGCTGCTCTATTTACTTCCTCCAGCAGGATCCGTTTTCATTTCCTTATGGACTAGAGAGAACAATTCTACCAGCTTAACTGCTACCTGGGGGAGGGGAAGCCTGAGATCCTGGTTCCCATGAAGCATGATGAATTAGGAAAGGAATGTGGCATACCACGAAACCACACTTAGCTTTGTCTTTTAGTCCTCAAAATTAGGTCAGCAAATTTGCTGGTGCAGAGGCTTCATCTTTGGGTGCATTAATGAGGCAGCTGATCAGCTGGAACATGAGTCCATGTAGTCGGAGTCTATCTTTTGCATCTGATTTACTACAGGCGGCCTCTCCGGCTTAGAATGGAGGGGTGTGTAGGTGTTTGGAGAACCTCTCTATGACTTTGTTGCCCTGTGACATTTATTTTCCTGTAGTATTTACCCTGCGATTGAATAGTGTTTGTTTTGGGCATTATAATAAAAACTCTCCATGAAATCTCTTGGATAAAAGTACATTAACCAAATCCCCTAATCAAAAAATATTTATTGACAATTTAAAATGTTCAAGGTGCTGAGAGTATAAAATGCAGCCCTGCCCTTTCAGATCTTATTACTTAGATGCAAGCGACAGAGATATTTACAGATACGGCCAAGCAAGGACTTATTTGTTCCCCAATAGTCATTCTTCCCTCTCCCTTTTAGGAATAGACTCCCCTGAGCTGTGCCTGTGCTGCTGCCCTACAGACTATGCTGCTCAGCGTGTCTCAAGTGTGACCATGGGGCTGAGTTCCAGCCAATCGGATGTGAGCAGAAGTGACATGTACGACGTCTGGGTCATATCTTCAGAAGGAAGCCACTTGCTCACTTTTCCTCTTCCTCCCATCCCAGGCCCTGGAATGTATATGTGGGAATATAAACCAGATTCTGCCATCTGATGAGAACAACACGGTAGGAGATGGTGGAGCAAAAACATGGAAGGAGTTGGGCCCCAGTGATCGTGGAAGCACAAATTCCTCTCCCTTCATTGCTTACCAGCTGGGACAAGACAGCTCAAAAGAAAACCATTCTGTCTTGTGTAAGCCACTGTTATTTAGTCCCTGTTAAATCAGCTGAGTCAGTATCCCAACTACTACATACGCATTTCCCCAAGCAGACCAGGCGGTTCTGGATGCCTGTTTACTTCCCCAACCATCACAGAGCCCGCATAGAGTACGGCATCACTCTATAGGTGTGGATTGTAATACGAAGATATATGTAATAAAAAAAACCCCATTTTGCTCTGGCGAGATAATTTAATACTATTATAAGTATCATAAAAAGATAAAAGGATTAGCTTGGAAGGAAAGCTCCAAAGTGATACCTGGCTTGGGTTCTTAAGAGCTTTTAAAAAAGGCAAGAGGAACTTAACATTAATCTATTAGTTTCTGAAAGGTGGAAATATTTCAAAACAAGGGGATTTTATCAGATGACTGAAAGGCCTAGAGATAAGAATAACAAAATAAACCTTAGCCTATGGTCAAACATAGTCATGTAAATTACCACTGGTCTATAGATACTGCTATCTAGACAAGGTCTACTTTTAATGAAAAATAGAAAATAGATGCCTAACAATAGTAATGTGGAAACACCCAACATCAGCACTTCTTGCCTATGAGTCTGTTAAGTACTGCTTTAGAATAGCTTTATTATTTCCTGTGTGACTTTGGCAAATTACTTAATTCCTTTAAGCCCCAGTTTCTTTATCCCTACAATGGCTATGCATCCAACAAATATTTATCGCATGTATACTACATAGCAGGCACTGTTCTAGGCATTCTACCTGAGGCAAACAGAAAAATGACAATCAGAGTAAGAAAGAAAACTGTATGGTATATTAAAAAGTAATAAGTGCTATGGATAAAACTAGAGAAAAGGAGATGAGAAATACTGGTGGCAGCAATTTTGAGATGGTGTTCCCATAGATCTCCTTGAACAATGATTATGGCTCAATTAAGGTAGTAACAATTAATTAATCTGTATTAGCAATGGAAATGGCAAGCTATGTTTGAAGTCCGGATATGTTTTAAAGGTAAACAGAATTTTTTGACAGGTTTTATGTGAGATAATGACAGGAAGAGAGGAATCAAGGATGACTCCAAGGTTTTTGGCTTGAGCTGAGACTGGAAGGATGCAACTGCCAACCAATGGCAGGAGGTCTTCTCTACCAAATGCTGCTGACGGGTCCCTGGGACTGGTAAATGCCATGACTTTTAGCAGTGCAGTGGCCTCTGGTGATACTGACAAGAAAAGTATCGCTGGAGAAGTAAGTGGGGCCAAAGCCCCATCAGAGTGGGTTTAGGAATGAATGTGAGGACTGAAGTCAGAGGTAAATAACATGGGCCTCTTTGAAAGACCTTGGCTTGAAAGGAGTGCAGGAAAACACCACAGTTGATGGCAGGGAAAGAGGGGTCAAGAGAAAGTTTTTTGGGTTTTTTTTTAATGGGAGCGCTAACAGCATGTAAATAATGTAATTAGCTTCCATTTATGGAGCACTTCACTGCTGGTGGAAGGTGCTTTGCATGTGACACCCAATTTAATCCTCCTAATTGTTTTGCAGTGTAGATATTAATACCTCTATCTTTCGTGCAAGCAAACAGATGCTAAAAGAAAGTGAGAAACTTTACAAAACCATAGTCAGTAAGCATCTGTGTCAGGATTTAAACCCAGGTTGTTCTGACCTGAACACTGGGACTGGATGACTACAGTATGTTGTTGCTTCCCATATTAGAGTCTTCTAATCACAGAGCCTGCCTCCTGCACCAGGTAAACGTGAACCATCAGGATTCTCATCAGCATGTAAGAAGCTCCTAACTGTGGAAAGCAGTATGCAAAGAGATTTGTATTTTTCTGTGGTCCAACCTTTAGGAATGAGATGTATAATACACATATCCTAACACAGACTTCTATACACTATATTGCATGCAAGTGACACTTACATTACATCCAAGGTGGGGAACAAAGAATAGCATGCAAATTCTATTTTCGGGTTGAGCAGGGGAGGGGAAAGAAATCCTGCTCTTTCTCACCCAGCAGAATGGTGTGGATTTAAAGAGCTTCATAAATATTTGCTGCTCCTGCAGTTGCTACATTACAGTGAGGGGGGGGGCAATGTTCTAGAAATGAAATGCTATGGGAAGGGCTCACCGCTCTCCTGGGTAATGAGAACTACTGGAGTCCCCAGCTACTGTCAAACCCTACCATGTGCAAAAATCCAGATTATACCAAGAATAAATCAGGCTGCAATATTATAGATTCCTTTTAAAAATGCATGATTAAAAATTTTTTCTTGATGAAAAGTAAGATGCTCCTGGAATCTCTGTTCATGCTCAGCATAAGATTTGATTATCCAGTGTATGTGAACCCTGCACTGAAGAGGAGTGGGGTGTATACATGGAGGAGGAAGTAGGAATGAAGAGAGAAACTGTCCTCAAAACCTAGCGTTACTATGTGAGATGATGATCGTGACACATCAACTGGCAGGGACGGCAACAGTGAGCAAGTCGTGAACATAAGGAAACTCCCTTGTTTAGCACCATAGCGCCCTGGAAACAGCCATTTCAATTAGTGCCAGACTGAGCTGAAATGAAGATTAAGAGGTCATTTCAAAGAATAGCCCAAGGATAATTTGCTTAGCATACAGATCTCTGCTGCAATATACTTCTGCTCCTTTCCTCTGCAATGCAGCATTAACCTCACTTATGGTTCAGTCCCACAGAGCACACAGGATTAGCCAGAAAGGTCCCTTGCTTCTCATGTAAAGAATTCCACTGAAAGTATCATGCATACATTTCGCTCACAGTGGGGACTACTGATGATGTTGCCAAAAATGCTCTTTATGACCCTCCCCAACATCTTATTTTCAGGTATTCTTAACATATAGGAAAAGTTAACTTAAAGGATTATATGAAAAATATCTTACAATCCTATCCCTTTAAGCAGCGGTCCCCAACCTTTTTGTCACCAGGGACCAGTTTCACAGAAGACGAATTTTCCATGGACCTGGCAGGAGTAGGGGGGAGATGGTTTCAGGATGTTTCAAGCACATTACATTTATTGTGCACTTTATTTTTATTTATTATTACATTGTAATATATAATGAAATAATTCTACAACTCACCATAAAGCAGAATCCAATGCCTGATTTGACAGGAGGCGGAGCTTAGGCACTGATGTGAGTGATGGGGAGTGGCTGTAAATACAGATGAAGCTATACTTGCTTGCCGCTGCTCAACCTCCTACTGTGCGCCCAGTTCCTAACAGGCCACAGACCACAGCCCGGGTGGTTGGGGACCACAGTCTTAAAGAACATGATTAACAATTTGGTGTATATCCTTCCAGATATTTCATTATATGTGATACATATATATCAGAGATCCCTACCCTGAACTTCTAAGTTGTGTGTGAAATTTTGTGTGCATGTATACATATGCACTTCTAAGGAAAAGGGCCCATAACTTTCATCAATTTCCAGAGAAGTTTTAAAACTATACATATATATATAAATTCACACTCATTTAATTTACAAAAACCAAATCATAATCTATGCATAGTTCTGCAACTCATTTTTTTTTCATATATGGACATCTTCCCATTTTAGTAATGTTGTTGTTGTTCCTGTTATCATGTTAATATCACTCGGGATTTCTCCCTTTAGGTACCAGAATCTAGAGCTTAGTGACAGGCAGTCCTGGCCTGGCCTCTTGGCTCTACCACTCACAAGCTCTGTAAGGGTGGTCAGTTACTCAGTCTGACACAGTCTCAGTTTGGACATCTGTAAGCTCAAGATAATAATAGAAGTATAATAGAATTATTTGCAAGGAATAAGCAGCAAAATATATTTCAGACAGTCAGCACTTACAATGGCATAAATATTCAATAAACGTTAGTGCTTTTTAGTATGTAGAGTCCACTTGAACTAAATTCATATATATATATGTATATAAATATAAAACAACATCTAGAGAAGGTTTTTAAAATCAGGACTTAGGATGATAAGAAAGTAGACTATTGAGAATAAAGCTGAAGCCACACTATGCAATAAGATGGTATTACCCATTACTTGGGAGTAAGTCAGCAGGCTAACAATTATTTTATAGCTGCAAGTGTTACAGTGGATAAGGTGTCAACCCTAACCAGCATGGCTAAGGGAATTGCCTATGGACTGAGCTGATCTGGGCCCCTCTCCTCTGGGACCTTAACCCTCTTCTTCTATGATCCTGAGAAGGTCACAGTCCATACCATTCCATGGTGAGGTTTGCCTTCCCATTATGGGGGCTTATTACTAGGTTCTCAGACTTTGCAGCTGCAAATGCTGCAAGTTCAGTGTAAGTGCAGAATTCCACTTTCCTTGCATGATGCTGGTGGTCAGCCTCATTTATTAACTGGAGAATGGCTCTGGTCTTTGGCCTGACCCGCAGCTTTCTCTGCCTTGCTTGTGGCCACTTTTCACTTCTGGTGTTTGTTCTCTACGGTCTAAAGCAAGGGCAGGCCTGTGGTACACCCTGACCCTGACCACCACTAATTGGGGAACAACTTATGCCAGGTATGTGCTAAACAATTTGCATAATTTATTTTCCTAATCTCACAGCAGTTCCAGAAGGTGTCTCTTTTTCAGATACAGAAATTGAGGCATAATGAAAATAAGGAACTTATACAACATGACACACTTAGTAACGGGCAGGTTCAGCATTTGAATTGCTTCATCTAGAGCCCTGTTACCTACAAACACTACTGCAATCAGCTTTTGATTCTGTGTAGTAAGCTACATGTTACATTTGCAAGACTTTGGTGGAAAAGGAGGAAACATCCACTTGGTGCCCACTGGAAGTTTCCCTTGGGCAGAGCAGATGCCACAACACCGGCAGGCCTTATTCTCACAGGAGGTCTTGCTGCAGAATGGCAGGTTCACATTCATGGATCTACTCCGGTAGATCCCAGCTGTGATTAACTCCTTCAGATTTGTAGGAAGGCCAATCAGAAAACTGAACAGAAAGGGTAAATTAATTTATCTACGATATCTACATCTATGGTAGACAGAATAATGGCCTCCCAAAGACGTCCATGCCCTAACGCCCGCCGCCTGTGAATGTGCTGCTTTGCAAGGCAGAAGGGATTTTTGAGGATCTGATTGAGTTAAGAATCTTGAGGATCTTGAGGTGGGAAGGTTATTCTGGAAAAGGCTCCCCTGCTGACCCATGTTAGGCTTCTGGTCTCCAGAACCATAAAATAATCAATTTGTTGTTTTTAGGGCACTAAATTTGTGATTTGTTGTAGCAGCAACAGGAAACTAACACAATGTCTACTTCTCAAGTGTCCTGTAACAGCAGTGTCCAGTAAACCTGAAGTCCTATGCCCAATTTATTTAAATTCATACTATTCCCCAGTATTTCAAATAGCTCATTAGTGATATCATGATTGATCTGGTTCTCCCTCTTCATAAAGAAAATGAATTATAACATACTACTTATGAGCTTTTAAGTAAACATACTCTAACTATTTCTAAACATAACAGTGGAAGACCATTTTCCTTTCCCTTAGAAAATACGCTAGGCATGCTATCCTCAAATTGCCGCACATTCATTCACTGACCCACAGCTTAAAAAACTAAAATAGGCAGGCATGGTTAGAGGTGAATGCAAATTCTCTCTCTCTCTCTCTCTCTCTTTTTTTTTTTTGCTGAGATACCTGTGAACATTTTCAACACCCACCTACGATGACATCTTTCATCTGCTCAATTGTATGAGGGTTAAAAACTCTTCCTAATTTTGATTTTAATAAAATGACTTGAAGAAAAGTGTGTCCCTGTTTGTTTACATATATAAATTTAGAAGCACTGTGAAATCTCAAACAAAATTAGCCCAGGGGTGGGGAGGGAATCAGATAACCTAATTAACAAAGGCTGAGCCACTTGGGTTCTGCACAGTGCTGGGCGCCCCACTGAAGGACAGCAGACAGACACTGATGGGAGAACCAGCAGCCTAGGGACAAACTCAGACGAACAGAGGCAAAGATCATTAACAGATTGATGAGGCTTTTGCTGTTCTTGGCATTGAGGATGAAGGAAAGAAGAGTTCTGTGGCTCTGGAAGGATCCTAACATCATCATTATTATTTGAGTAAGCCAGGAAACATCAGATCCCAGAAACACATCCTTTGTGGCCATGTATTTCAGGAAGAAAGCTTTCATTTTCAGAAAACCTGCTGTGTGTCCCTGTGCTCTCCAACTGGACACCAAAATAACCAATGTTTTCATGCAGATACCAGACTGCTTTGGAATAGCCAAAGGCACATTCGTTGGTTCTCTTGTATTATTCATTTCTAAAAATCCAGAGCTCCTAACAGCTGAATATGCCTGGCATACTAGGCTAACCCTTTAAAAAGAAATCTCAGCTAGAGGTCACATTATTATGACCAGCCAAAATTATTATAAATATTATTTTTTTCCTGGAGTTTTCCCCATTATCTAAGGTCTCCTTGTAAATAGGCTCTTTCTTCCTCTCTGGTGGTAACAATTTACACTGAATCAATGATTTAAAATGACAGATTCACTACACAAACTCCTTGCTGGCTTCCTGTAAAGAAGAAGTAGGCTGGCAAGTAGTTGCTATTTCTTTACCAGGAAAAAATAAAGTTAGAGCAAGTGGCTTGTCTGTGCGTGCCAGCTGTCATCTGGGACAAGCGGTACTCTTGACACACTTGGCAAGCACCACGGACTTCCAAGTCTCTTTCTCTCTCAAGGCACAGGGCAGAGACAGCCACAGTCCAGATTGCTCAGAAGTTGTGATTTCAAATAATTTTGTTTTTAATATAGTGATTATTTAATCTCAAACTAAATGTGGCTTAATTGTTATGCTGAAGACTGTTTATATAAATACATTTTTTTTAAAAATAGATAATGTCTTTAGACTATATTATGATTCAGGGTTAAGAAAATATGGTCATTGTATTTTTATATATTGTTATGTATGACAATAAGGTTTAAATTTAACCTCCCCAAATCAAACATAACTTGCAATGCAGAGGGTTCAAATTTTTTCTTTTCCCTCATTGTTGCAGTTGTGGATCTAAGTTCAGCTCCTTCCCATCAAAGTTGCTGGCTTCTCTTTCTACCTATCCCTCTCCAAAAAATAAAAATAAAACATGAACTGCTGTAGGGTAGGTGCAGTCGGATGAAACCATAAGCAATAACAAGATATGGCCCCCACACGAGGCAGCTCCCTGGTTAGGGCCGTGTCTGACTTGAACCTCTGCCAAGCTTTGGCAGGGACCACTCTAGAGTCATGGTACCTCCAGATCAGCAAGTTCAAGGTGGAGATGGGTGGACAAAAATTCCCACAAAATACATCATTCCTAGGAGGCAGTAGCACAAAGCACAGAAGAAAAGTTTTACTTATTTGGGAAACTTCTTAAAATAAACATTACCCACTATAAAACAGTCAAGGAAAACAGCCCATTCTTGTTCCATCTTTCGTCGTCTCCATTTATTTAATAAATTTGTAAAGCCTGTGGTTATAAAACACACTTGGAACAGACTTTACTGGTAAACATATTTGCTGGATGAGTGAAATTCAGCATGTTTCTTGACTGGAGGACTTTTCAGTGCTTTTAATTTGCTTGTAAATCTCTAAGAGGAAGATATAGTAAGATGTGTTTCCCATACATGTTGAGATGTTCTTGCTAGGCCCTTTGTTCAGACTAGGTACTGAAGGACCTAGCAGAAACATCAACAGATAGATCTAATTCCTAGGGAAATTAATGGAGTATATTTTGTATTTGTGAAGACTTTAATTTTGGCAAACTATTTCCATGACTATTTTGAAGTGAGATGGGCAAGGTTATTATGAGGTCATTTTGGATAGGTAAGAAAAGAAAGGCACCACGTTAGGATAATCATGCCACCTGATTCTTTCTTTCATACAAAATAGCCTCAGAAAACATTCCCCCCAGCAAGTGTGGGTCAGTTGTGTATTTAACCCTGGATATACCCAAGGCGCTATCCCTGGCAGCGATTGGAGTTTGGCATGAACTAGGTTATCCCATTCAATCAATGAATAATTATTCCACAAATAGGCACCATTTGAGTTGAAACTGTATGCCGGAGAGCATATGAACAAGGCAGGCATGGGCCTTACCTTCAGGTGGTTTACAGCTTCATCTCGTGCCTCTACCTGAAGGGTAGGGACCTGGGAATGAGGCCATGTCCCACAGAGGTTCCACACACCCCTGAGAAGGGAGGAAGGGCCTAAATGCAGAGGCTCCAAGTTGAGATGGCAAAAGCCATACGAGTTGGGGATTCTAATCCCAAGAAGAAAGAGTTCCATGGTCAAATTAGTTTGGGAAATGCATCGTACTATATCTTCCTCTTAGAGATTTACGAGCAAATTAAAAGCATTGAAAAGTCCTCCAGTCAAGAAACATGCTAAGTTTCACTCATCCAGCAAATATGGTTACCATGAAACAGCGTGTAGGACCAGCCTTCTGTGGAACCCACTCTGGGAAACATCAATAGGTCAGAGTCAGAGGACTCTGACTTAGAAATCACATTTTCCTAGCTGCGCACACGCTTATTAGAATGGCCTGCTGAGATTCTCACTTCAGGGGCCTTCTTGGCTTAAGCAACTCTCAGAGGAGGCAAAGAACAAGGAAACTCTACTTTTTCTCTAGCTTGAAGATCAGGAACTTGATCTCCATGAAACCACTTCCCCGGCTACGGGCATTTTCGCAGATTTCTGGGTCATGGATTTTCTTGGGACTTGGCTCCATAGCTTCTGGCATCGGTTGCTCTCTGTGTTCTTTGACCCAATTCTGGTCACAATCCCATTTGACCTTCTGGTACCTGTTCTCATTCTTTGGTCTGAGGACATAGCTCACCCTGGACCCCTCAGCTCTACCCTGCAATTCGGAGGCCAAGGGGCTCCTTCGCAAGGCGTTTTCCATGAAATCTCTTGCTTCTGAATCAACCCATGGCTCACCAGCTTCAATCTAACCTTATATTTCCTTGTAAGAATTAGTTACCTTGAAGGAGAGGGTAATTAATGGTCTACCTCCACTTTAATCACCATTAATTAATCATCATTAATTTTATTCAGTTCATTCATTAATTTAATCACCATTAATTAATGGTGAGCCAGTGACTCTGGAAAGAGGTGAGGTGGGCTCTAGAATATCATATCATATATTATCTCCTTTCATTGTCCCAAAAAGTTATGAAGTGGCTGCAGTTTTTAATCTCTGTTTTCTGAATTAGGAAACTAATCATTTGAGAGGGAGTAACTTGCCCAAGGTCACAGAACTTAAGTGACAGAAATGGATTTGAAGCTAGGTGGTCTGACTTCAAAGTGCATGCTGCTCTGAATCAAGAAGTCTCCCTTGATTTTCCTTCCCATATCAAGATCTACCAACTCATCTTCAGGAAGCCCTGCCTGGGAGCATGCCCGTCCTGTGTGGTCTGGGGCAGGCTGGGGTTCCCAGCTGCACTCCTTCCTCACCAGTCTGGTCAGCACACCACACGATGGGCTTGTTCTTCTCTCCCTGTTCCTCTACCAGAGCAATCTAGTTCTACTACAGCTAAACTGGTAAGCCACCCTGTGCTAATGTTCCCGGTCTGGTAACACAGCCTAGCCGTAAGCTAGGCTAAATGTGTGTCTCCAGAAGGCTCCATATGCCAGGGCTCTTGTGGTAGGAGGGTGGAAACCTGCAGAGGAGACTGCTGGGTCAGATCTGGAACTTTGCCTGGAACAGCATTCTCCAGCCTCCCTGTATGTGAGCATCACATAGGAAGTTTTTTTTTAATTTGTTTGTTTTAATTCAAATGACCCATGCCCAGGCCTCACCCTGGACCAAATGAATTAGAATCCCTGGGAGTGAGACCCTAGCAAGGGCATTTTATTCCTGCTCTCTAAGTGAGTCTCATGTGAGACTAGAGCTGAATACTCTTTCCCTAAACACAGGACTAGTTATATAAATGAAAACACACTTCCTAAATTTTGGAAATTTTAGGCTGATGAAAGAAAAAGAAATGTGCTTACTCAGAGGAAGGAAGAAGTTTAAGAATCATGGACGTGACTCTGATTATCGTGTGCTCTTGGGCCAGAAGCAACTTCATCAGGATTTGGTTTTCTCATGCAGTGATGAAGAATTCATACGAACTTAGCTCAACGGTAGGTAATGAGAAATGACTAATTCAGAAGGTCATGGGGTACTGCTTACGCAAAGTTAAAATGCTGCTATGACGAGTAAGGGGGATTTGGACATTTGCCTCTTAAATATTGCCAAGAAATCTCCAGTAATTACAAATAGGGAGGTAGGATGGAATGCAATGAATCATACAGCATAAGACACACTAATTGCCTGTGATGGCTGCTACTCTTGCTGTTATCTTTCCTCTGGATAGCAACTGGACAATATGAATCAAAGGAAAACTATGCAACATCTTGAAATTTCTTTGGCACACCTCAACAAAGCCAATGCTGTCCTGTTGACCACAGTTTCCTGGAAACAGGTGTGCCCCCACTTACAGAAGGCGGGGACCTACAATGAAAGTAATAAGTGAACAAAATATTCTTCCACTTTACAAAACTTTCTTGAAATAGGAACTTTCCTTGTGCATGGCTCATTAACTTATTATCCTTAAGGAGAGAAAAAAAAAACCAATCCAAAATGAAGATGTAACTGAAATGATCGACTTAACCAGTGTGGAAATGTAATTTAATTTTTGAAATCTTTATAGTAACTCATGTGTTATTTGAAGTGAGGTTTATTTTCATGAAGTTAGAAAGAGCTGTAAAAGAAAGAGAAATGTTTAGGTTACAAGATGCAACTTTCAGCCCCTGCTGGTCACATCTCATCTCACAAGTGATGGAGTGCATGGGCGATGAGTCAGGTGGATGAGTCAGCCCCACGGATGTGAGGAAGCCACCTGTGGCCCAAGTGGCCAGCACCTAGGTCAGTCTTGTTTGAATAAGAAGCATTCCGCACTGATTCCTTGCATGCAGCTGAGTGCTACACCAGGCTTTCTAAGGAAGGCAAAGACAAATAGGGCATGCCCTCTGCCCTTTATGCTTGTCAATTTAGGGTGCCCAGATATCCACGTTTGACACCCTCGATCTTTTGGTCAACCCTACTTAGGGAATCTGTGTCAGTTCTGTTGGGAGCTTTCTGAATGAGCCCTATCCTTAGGTTGCTCCTCACAAACAGGGAACTTGCTCAGAGTTGTTTTCCAGTTTTGGTAGTGAGCTGGGTGGACAACTTCCTACTGGCATCAGATGTCTTTGTAACCAGTGGCGCAGATCCACAACAGGAGCTTTTAGAGATGCTAGGTGGGGTCCATCATGTTGGGTTGGGGGTGCAGATTGTGACTTCATAACTTACTGTCCCTACAGGCAAGAATGGCCTTCGAGCTAAAGCAGTGCCCATATTCTAGCATTACTTGTTAAGTACAAGGGCACAGAACCTGTCTCCTCGTGTTATGAGCTGACTAGCCACATGCTTGGCTGAAACTCCAGGTGGTTGGCAAGCTGTCTGCAGCAAGAGATCCCTATAGAGTGTGAAGATTAGGAGGTGCAGGTGGCTCTCAAGGTTTAGTTGATGTGATTTAAGAATCCTCTAAAAACTTTTATAGAGGCAGATCCCTGTTGTGAATTCAGCCTCAGGAATCACACCACCGTGACTCTGACTCCAGTGGCCGGAAGGCCCTGTGTTTAGATACTGTACCTCTCCTCGCAGGCTCCTGGGAAGATTCTACACAAGGGCCGGGGGCGGGGGGCGGGCAGTTTGGGCCGATGCTATTGCCCAGTGATCCAGCAGCTCAGATCCAACTGGGATTTCAAGTAAGGCAAGACCCTAGCCTCTCTGCCTGTGTCACCCTCATGCAGTCATTTCTCTCCTGCTGTCTCTAGCCTGACTACTGCAAGGGCTGCTGAGAATGTGTCCCTTTGTGCCAGTTGCTTTACACTGTTGGCATTCCCAGGCCTCATTTTCCTATCAGGACAACCTAGCATTTCAATGGTCGTTGCCAAGGCAGCTCCTGAGGTGTACGACTGGGAATGTCCTGTTTTATATTATATCATCACACATCTAACACCAGCAGCTTCCTTCTTATAAACAAACCCAGTTTGATGCCAGGAAGTTGAGGACGTAGGGATGTGCCCTTTGAGTCCAGGTCTCGGCCTCAGGAGGCGAGGAGTGAGACCCTGGGAACCGCATCGCCCCCAACAGTGCCGTTATATGCACATGAAAAGACCCTACTGAGATGTCTTAGTGACATTCTAAGTCCTGGAATAATTATCTCCGAAGATGAGAGATGGATGACGTGTACAGTACGTGACTGGACTGACAATGGCTAAAACAGAAGGAGTGGCTGGCCTGTGAGCTGAAGCAGGTCCCTGTACTTACCTGGGACAGTTTCCAGCAAACGTGTTCCTTAACTCTACCTTCAGGAAAGGCAAACCCAATCTCTCCTTCAAGGTTAAATTCATTCTTTCACTCACTTGACAAATATTTATTGAGCACCTGCTTTGTAGATAGAATAACACACCTCAAAATTAAAATACTAATTTTAATTAACCAGGAATTGAGAGTCTACTTGTTTCTGACAACTGTTAGGGGTTTTTTTGTTTGTTTGATTTTTATTAAATTAGCAGAAATAGGAAGCAAGGCACTCAGACCTCTGGGGAAGACTTCCAGGGGCTGAATGGAGTCAGAGACATTTGAGCAAGGAGGTTCTAGCAAGCAGTCACACGGGCGGCAGAGCTCTGTAACTGAGGGGTTAGTGCTTTATCATTTTCCAGTGGGCAACAGGAGCCCAAGGACGACATGAAAGTTCCTTTCTAAGCTGTCTGTGGTTTTGTAATGTTCCTGTGAAGTAAGGGCTTGGTACAATTAATGCTACTTAATACAAGTGTAAGTAGATCCTTTAATGTAAATTTGCAAAGAAGGCTGGTGTAGGCTTTACATCATGGTTGTATAGGACCATGAAGGAGCCTTTGATGACACCTATCAAACTGAGGCCCCAGCATTTCCGCTAAAATAGAGCAGCTCTAATTGGACCTGCACTCACTGAACTGGCAAAAATGGGAAGAACCCTGTAATCAGACCACCACAAAGCACAAAAGAACACGACAAAGATTAGAGATTTATTTGGATGAACTAATAATTAACAGCCTTCTGGGAACAACTTCCACCAGCCACTCCTCCCGCCAAAAAAAAAGTCCTGCTCCAGTTTGCCTCGGAGCCTTCTCTGCCTAAAACACCCTTCCCAAAGCTTCTAATAAGACTAATAAGAGGGTCAGTGGCCTCATTTTCAGCAAAGAAAGACAACACGCCTATTTCCAAGGTCAACATCAAGTCTGTCCATTCCTTTGTTCATGCATTCACTTGCTCGGTCACTCAATCTGTATTAGGCACTTAATACCAGCCTCTGTGGAGTGCACTAAGGATGCAGGCATGAAATAAGTCACCATGTTTGCCTTCGGGGAGCTTAGAGTTTAATGAGGGAGACAGAGAGGAAATGGTAGAACTGTGTGCTTAGTGGTCTAATCGGGATTTGTACTGAGCCCTTACTTCACAGGAACATTACCAAACCACAGACAGCTTAGAAAGGAACTTTCAAGTCGTCCTTGGGCTCCTGTTGCCCACTGGAAAATGATAAAGCATGAACCCCTCAGTTACAGGAGTATTAGGGAAGTTAGGAGCAGGGCCTGAGTCCTGAAGAATGAGACAGTACTTGGTTGAGGCAGAATTATGGATCTGAAGATGGAATTAGCTCATGTGACTCATCTTTCATTTTGCTCTCTTTAGGAAAGGATCCCTATTGCTCATATGGCTGATCAGGGTTGGGAGAGCTGTCTGTGGCCATGAAAGATAAATAGCCCCGTGGAGAATAAGACATGTGCCATGCTTCATGGCAATCATGCACCAACACACTGGGACAACCTTTCTGAATAATCTCACTTCAAGATGGCAAATGAAGCACGAGAGTTTACCTATCCTTCTTCCAAAGATTATACCTACATGGCAGAAAATAGGTATGAAAAAGAATAATTCATAAAGCAGGGATGGGAATCAGGCAAGGTTACCATTCATAGATAGAAATTTCAAGGAATTTCTGGAAAATAGCAAACAGATATGGTTGGATGGAGCCAATAAAAGCCACAACATAAAATAGATTTCAGAGAGGGCTGAGGAAGAGATGAGGGCTGTTTTTCTCAACAGAACTCAGCAGCATACAGGTCTGGAATCACAGGGAGAAGAAGCAATTGGGGTAATTAATAAAAGGACTCTTTAGAATGTTGTTTTCCCTTTTTCTCCACCCCACTCTAAGCTCTTCACAGAAAAGCAGTACACAAAAGTAGTTCACCCCTTAAAAATAAAGGCTTCCTGATTTGGGCAGTTTGGGTAGTCATCAGTTTGCCTGTCTGCTTCTCTCACTCACTGTGCCACCCATGAGTCGGTCAGTCCTTCCATTCATGGGAGAGGCATGGTAGAAAACCAGTCCTACATAACTGCCAAGGAAATCCCACCAGCTACCTTACTAGGAAACCTAGCCCTTCATTTATAGATATGATTGGGCCAGTCAAAAGTCATCAATTATTGAAGGAAAACCAAGAGCATAAGAGAGAAGGATCCAGAAGAACAACAGAACAATTGATATCAAAGGAAATAGAGTTGAAACAGGACAAAGAAGATAACTTCTTTCTAAAAGTACTATTTTCAGGGATATTTGAGAGCATGTTGCATCCCTAAACATAAAGATTAAAAAATGATTTTTAAAAAGATGCTCAGTAGAAAGGCTGAATAATTGAAATGAAATGATGCAAAAATAAATTTGAGATTCAGAAGGCAAAATTGAGGAACTCCTCTGAATGCACATACAAGGAAGAAAGAAAATATGAGAGAAAAGTTAAGACCATAAAGGAGAAGTCCAAGAGATATAATATCTCCTAGAGCTAAAAGACCTAATACCCTTTCCATAATAGTTATTGGAGAAGAAAACAAAAAATAAAATAAAATAAAGAAGATGAACATTTCAAATAAATAATAGAAGAATATTTTCCTGAGCTGAATAAACCTCAAGTCTTGGATTTAAAAAGCCTGAGGAGGAACAATGAAAAAAAAAAACACACTCGGATACTTCCTTGTAAAATTTATAATCTTCAAGCACAACAAGAAAATCCTAAAATCCATCATGGGAATGGCAGGGGTGGGGAAAGCTACCTATAAAGGAATCAAGATCAAATGGCAGCAGACTTCATATCTGCTTTTCAGGTTCCCAGAAGACAGTGGAACAAAATCCATAAAATTGTGATGGAAAGTTATTTTGAACCTATTTTTCAATTATGAGGGCAAAACAAAGATCTACAAAGACATAACCCTTCTTCTGTCATTTTGGGAAAAAAAATCAAAAATATACTCTAGCAAAACTGAAAATGAATCCAAGAAAGGGGTAGACCTGGAGACAATAGAAATAATCCCATTATATTGGAAAGAAATCCTAGTGGGATTGCCTATACTCAGTCCAAATTAGAACAGTAGGACAGAGGGCTTGAAGAACATCTTTAACAAGAAAGAAGTTATCAAAACCAAGTTGAATAATAAATCGTCATAAAGTAAACTATGACATGCCACATATGTACTGAAGATTTAAGTTTCTTCAGGATAACCAGAGAAGACAAAGATAATTCGAAACTCTAGAAATATACATAAAGGGCAATCATGGTCTAAACAGGAAGCAAAGTAAAATACAGTCTGTATTTAAATAATTAACGGAGTATAAAAAACACTGGTGTTTGAAGCAAATGAAGTTAAACCTCTCTGGTCAAGGGAGAAAGTGGCTTTCTCCATATTCCTGTGAGGGAAAGAACTTTTGGGGCAAAGAACTTCTTCCCCATTGTATTGTTTATTTTTCTTTCTGGAAGTGGTTTATGGCTTCATGGACTATGGTTCCTTATAGATTACCCTTTTGTATCATTTTTTCCAGGAGAATAATCCTAAAGGTGAGATTAGGTTTTGAACTCTATTTAAAAACTTTTTTTTTTTTCATCAAAGGGTATTTTTGTACGATTACTTGTGGTCTTTTCTGGTCTTCATGAGATAGTTAAGCTTTACTAACAAAAATATAAGCCTATACTCATTAAGAAATGATAGTGTTTTTTAAAAAGTTAATCCCCAATCTCAAAGTTTGATTGATTTTTCCTTTTTAATTAGAAATTTAATTTAGTTAGAAACCAATAATTCCTGCTTTAAAAAAATAGTTATCTGAAGTTTAAATCCTTAGTTTCATTTCAGAGTTAATTTTCTTCTACTGATATAAAGTAAAATTAAATATAATGCTTTTTAGTTTAAAAATATTAGTAATGGTTAACCTGTAGGCAGTAGAATATTAAGAGTGATGCTTCTTTTCTTCTGTTTAATTTTTTTTAGAGACAGGATCTCAGTCTGCCTCTTAGGCTGGACTGCAGTGATATGATCATAGCTCTTTGTAACCACAAACTCCTGGGCTCAAGTTAAGTTTTAATTTTTTTGTAGAGACAGAGTCTCGCTATGTTGCTTAGGCTGGCCTTGAACTCTTGGCCTCAATTGTTCCTCCTGCCTCAGCCTCCCAAAGCTGCAGTGAGTCACTGCACCCAGCCTATTTTCTTCTTTATATTCTTCTATATTTTCCAAATGTTCTACCATAAACATATATTGATTCTACACTTAAGTTACTTAAAATGAATATTAATATAACACTAACATAAAACTATCTGAATACATCATTAGAAAATCTCCCAGGTTCAATAGTTTTCTTTCTGACAAGCAGGATGGTGAGCTGAGTGATTATATAAAAACTGCACCGAATATGGTTTAAGAAGGTGATGTGGAGCACACGTTTCAGCCCACCATCTCGTTTGTCTTCACAACAAGAACACATTTCCACTGTTGTGTCTGAAATATCTGTCATGGAACTCTGTGTAAATTTTGCCCACTTGTGTAAACCTAAGGGACTTCCAGCTATTTCAGGACTCTTAAGGGGGATTTTATTAATAATAATTGAAGAGCTTATGCAAGAGCAAGAGGAATGGTAGATTTATTTTAAACTTCCTAAAAATGTCCCTGTTTTAAAAAAAGTAGAATGCTGGTTGCCAGGGGGAATGGAGAGTTAGTTTAATGGGGTATGGAGTCTCGGTTTGGGAAGATGAGAAAGTTCTGGAGATGGATGATGGTAATTGTCGCATGACAATTCGAATGTACTTAATGTGCTGAATCATGCACTTAAAAATGGCTAAAGAGATAAATTTTATATGAATATCTTACCACCATAAAAAGGTCCCTGTTAATCTTAAATCCAGGCATGATGTAACCTGATTTCGCTGAGACTTTTATCTTTTTTACAGTATCTCAAAATCAGTGTCTTTTAGTCAACCTGTAGCATAACGAAGTTTTGTGCCTTTTGTAACTTTAACAAAGTAACCCTCCGACGGGGGATGCTGTCGGAGTGGCTAATGGACTCTTGGTCAGTTCCTGGCATTAATCCGTAGGCCGTTCTGAGGGCTGAAGGAGAAAGAGAATCCTTTTTCTGAATAGCAATGCATTGACCTTTTAAAACTGGAAGCTGACCAACATTTTTGGAGGTGGGCACAACAGATTCAATGACAGTTTCCTTTACAAAGTGGAATTCGGACTAGAGGTTGCATCTTTCTGAAATAACTTCTATTTTGTGAAGCATCTTCTAGATATACCAGAAAAGAAATTGCATGAAAACTGTAACCTCCACTTAAGTTTTTATTCACGCTCTCTGTAAAGATGAGAACCCCCAAGAGAGAGAATGGTTTGCTTTAACCACTCTTGGTATTTTGGCTTGTAAGGGAGCTCAGGGCTCTCCAACGTTCTTTGGCCATTCTCTCGAGAACAGTCAGGAGGTAACAAGAAGCTTCAGAGTGGGCAGTGGCCTCAAGGCACAGAAACCGATTTGCTCACAATGGCCAGCAGCAATGGCCAGGGATGTCTTGTAAGCAGAATGCACACCTTTTACTCGCCACCATAGCCTGAGATAACGGACTCTCTGTGCTCAATTGGTTTATTGGAGTGTTAAAAAATATATCAGTGGGCTGGGCGCGGTGGCTCACGCCTGTAATCCTAGCACTCTGGGAGGCTGAGGCGGGAGGATTGCTTGAGCTCAAGAGTTCGAGACCAGCCTGAGCAAGACGAGACCCCATCTCTACTAAAAATAGAAAGAAATCAGCTGGACAACTAAAAATATATAGAAAAAATTAGCCCGGCACGGTGGTGCATGCCTGTAGTCCCAGCTACCCAGAAGGCTGAGGCAGGAGGATCTCTTGAGCCCAGGAGTTTGCGGTTGCTGTGAGCTTGGCTGACGCCACAGCACTCTAGCCCAGGCAAGAAAGCGAGACTCTGACTCAAAAAATAAATAAATAAGTGTTTTAATTTCCTTCAGGCATTGGACCTTTGAGACAGTACTAATCTGTATGCTACTGTAGTAAAGTTATCTTGGATATCAACATATTAATATAACCTTACACTGCACTAGAATGATTAACGCTGTTTTTCTTGGCTACACAGGGATTTGTTTTCTATTATTCTTCATACTGTATGTGTATTACTTTCTTTCATGTATAATTTATAATATTTTTCGGAAGAATGGCATATTCTGGTTAACAACATTTTGATAGTTGCCAAACACATATATTGATGCCCAGAATTCTAAGACTGCAGACACATACTGACATGCACTCACAACTTACAACCAAAACATTACTGAACATAACTGAGTCTTTCATTGGTGACTTGATTCAGAGACTTGTTTTTCAGAATAATGATGCAATGTCCCAGGGGTTTCATTATGGATATCAATTATAATTATATAATCATTATAGTATAGTTTTACAGAAAATGTTACGAAGGCTTTAATCATTAAGTTGATTTGGGTTTTAGATGAATAAGACTTTGCTGAGTAACAGATAATGCATTTAAAACTGTGAAGTTACACATAGATATGCCTACAGGTATAACCTGGCTAAAGTTAAAAGAGCCACTCGCGCAGTGGGGGAGGAGGAGCCAAAAGAGAATTCACATTTTTTTAATTTAAAAAGTTGAAACTTTTCTATGAGAAAAATGGAGAAAAATGGAATACCTAGCTTAGCACATATTCAGGCTTTTAACATGACTGGTCTAAAGCCAAAGGAAACAAGGTCATTAAAATATTCTCACACAGGCCAGGTGTAGTGGTTCACACCTGTAATCCCAGTACTTTGGGAGGCCAAGGCAGGTGGTTTGCTGGAGGCCAGGAGCTCAAGACCAGCCTGGGCAACATAGTGAGATCCCATCTCTGAAAAAAAAATGAAAATAAAAATTAGTCATGGGTGGTGACACACACCTGTGAAGGCCCAGCAACTCAGGAGGCTGAGGCAGGAGGATCACTTGAGCCCAGAAGTTCAAGGTTGCAGTGAGCTATGATTGCACCACTGCACTCCAGCTTGGGTGACAGAGGGAGACATTGTCTCTTAAAAAAAAAAAAAAATCTCACATCATTTAATGCATATGTCAGTTACCTGCTCCTGGCCTTTCACTAGCTTCCTGCTGTCTATCAGATCAAATCCAGCTTAAGTGGATAAATTCTAGGTCCTCCATGGACCCACCTTATAGAATATACATTTTTTCTTTTTCCAGATCATGTTCTCGATTCCAGGTGTCCTATTTCTGTTACTAGAATGTTCTCATAATGCTCACTGGATTACACTTTCACTTCTGTTGGTCATGCCAAATGTTCTCCATCCTTTAAGAACCAACTCAAAGCTCACTTCCTCTCCAAAGTCATCCTGATGCCACATATCCTCTGTAGTTAATCTATTCATGAATCACCTAACAGAGATTTAATGTGTAGGTGCCATGTGTCCAGCATGACTAGGCGCTGTGAGAGGTTATAACAAGAGTGGAAGACATAGCTCTGGGCTTTGTCTAGCCTCCCTAACCAGACTGTAACCTTTTCAAAGACTGGCTGGTCCTATATTACCCTTGCAGTATCCCAATTAGCTGGTATATCTTGGACGAGGTGGGACGTGTCTTGGTTATTGAAAGGTCTGGGTGATTGCACCACATCTGCCCAGTGTCTATGGTAAGCAAATGAGGAACAACTGGAGGAACCTCACCAGTCCCTGAACATGAAAGGAATATTTTCACAGGTGCTCAACTCCAGGGCCCACTGGATGGAGTTGACAAGTGTTGGATGAGTAAATGAATGAGTGCCTTCTTAAGGGAAGGTGGGAAGACCACCAGGATGGGAAGTGTAAATGAGAAGAGAGTTGGAGTATTGATTTTTCTGTAGCAGAGAGACAGAGATGCCTCTTTGAGTAAAGACACAAGGACCACATTTTTGAGGATTCCAAATGCTGGGTTTGACCAACTCATAGAGCCACAAGCCAGTGGGACAGCTTCCATTTTGGAAGCTTTGTTTAGAAGAATGAGACTTGCTGAGTGAGCTAAATCTTACCTGGCTGAGGGGAATTTACTAGCTTTATTATAAACCATTAGAATAGAAATGGCCTAGAAGCATTGGAAATAGGCCAAAAGAGAGTGTCAAGGAGACAGCAGGGTCTAACAGTAGAAAACTAGGCAGCAGATTAGATAGAGCAGGTGCGGGAGACAAAGCAGACAAGGACTAAGCAGTGACCGAGGGAAAATGCACAAGTGCCACCATCGACATGGGGCTGTCCTGCAAGATGGGTCGCAGCCAGCAGGAGGCAATGAGTGAGACTTACTAGGGCATACGGTCCAGCCTCAGTGTTGCCCACATCTTCTCTGAGAGCCAGCAACAGCATTAAGATGCAAGACACTGTTCCAAATTTACAAGCAGGATGTGTTCCTAAGGCTCCTTCATAATTTTACTGGTAACAGAAATATATTTTCTTCCAGAAATTATTTTAGACTAGGTAAGGTACTTAGACCAGATCACATAAGCCTATTTAATCTATGTGTGTACCCGAAGTCTAGCCTTCTATACAGGCATTTTGTGCATTTCTAATTATCCCATATGTTCTGGTTACTCTGACTGCCTAAGACATTATTTCCAAACTTATGGGCTTAAAACAACAACAACTCTTATTTTGTTCATGAATCTGCAATCTGGGGCAGGGCTCAAGAGGGATAGCTCATCTCTGGTCCACTTGGCACCTGGAGGGGGAAGAGTGACCCAGTGACGGGGGCCTGGCATCACCTGAAGGCTTGCTCATTCACACGTCTCGTGGTGGATGCCGGATGTCTGCTGAGACTTGAGCTGGAGGTGTTGGCTGAGCTTTAGGAACACATCCTGCTTGTAATTTTGGAACCATGTCCTACATCTTTCTATTGTGAATGACACTGGCCCTTGGAATCTAGCCACTGTGTTGCAGGAATCTCAGACCACATAGAAAGACCTCGTGTAGGTGTTTTAGCCATCTACATAGTGGCTGGATTCCAAGGGCTAATGTCATACATGATAGAAAGAATAGCCTGAGAGAAAAAGAAACTGTATCCTTTTTATGATCTAGCCTTGGAAGCCATCTAGCAGTATTTCCACTGAACTCTCTCAGTTGGACCAATCACAAGCCCATTCAGGTGCAAAGGGTGGGGCCACAGATGCCACCCCCTTGATGGACAGAGAAAAGACTCTGGAAGAGCAGGGGGGAGTGGATATAACCATATGGTCATCTTTGGAGAGTACAATCTGCCACAACATATAACATGACGTCTAGGGAAAATACAATACAGTAAATCCTCACTTAACACATTGTTGATGGGTCTTAGAAACTGCAACTTTAAATGAAATAATGGACAACAAAACCAACTTTTTCTCAAGTTACAACAAAATGATGTTATTAGAGGACCTGCTGTATATTTCAACTTAAAAGGCAAAATAGCACAGTGAATAAAGAGCCAGGACTCTGGAGCCAAACACTTAGAGTCTGTTGTATACTTATGGGATGCCGGGCAATTTGCTTCAGCTCTCTTTTGCTTCAGTTTCCTCATTTAAAAAATTGTGACGTTGTGAAGAAAAAAATAGTTATTCTGAAAAGCGCTCTAAAGACTCTCTAGCTCCCTAAGTGTTAGCTACTACCTTAATTCCAAGGACACACCTCCTCCAACTCCTGGCTCTTGGTGGAGGGTGGTGCCAGCACTACCAAAGGTAGAAAATTAATAATAATGGTTCACATTATTGAGTATCTAACACCTGTCAGTTACTATGCCAAGGAAGTTGACTCAAAAATCCAAGGCAGAGGTACTAATATTATCCAGATATGAAAACTCTGACTTAGGTAACTTTCCCAAAGTATCACTGGTAGAGAGAATTTGCTCCCAGATCAGTTTAACTAGCTAGAAGGAGTCTGAGTCCCTGGATGACTCTGTGGAGCAGAGCCCTACTTCCAAACCCGATTTGTGGGTGAGTGAAAGATGCATAGTTTTGTATTTTGCCATTGGAATTTGGGGCTATTTATGACAGCAGTGAGCCTATCCTGACTGCATTAGTACAGGGAAGATGGGAGAGATATACTTGGGCACTAGTAATTTAAGGATTCTTTTAATAAAAAAAGGATTCTTTTAATAAAACAAGGTTTCTGCATAAAAGGAAATCATTCTCTAGGCCAGTCCCTACCAGTTTCATTTATCTTCTGAACTAGATGACAAACAGCCTTTCGCCACCTGGGAATAGGGCTGGGTGTACCAACCTGGAATCCCTGACACTGATGGGAACAGATTGCTCACAAATGAGACCAGCTGCTCACCAGCTGAAGAATGTCTCTTCTAAGGTTTGACTCAGGTATAAAATCTAATGGTTCCCAGGTTGTTTGTCTCTTTTCTGATGGTGGGTTTTTCTTCTTTTAGTACGGATTCTCTTTTTGACTGCAGTGGCTAGCATGGAACCTTGAAAGAAAGGGAACCTTGGTTGCTGGTTCACACGCCTCTGAGCAGGTGCCCTACACGGTTGGAGTGTAAGTTCCATGATGGCAGGGACTTGCCTGTACTGTCCCCCATGGCAGCACTGGTGTCTAGTCTAATTTCTGACACACTTTAAGTGCTCAAAATTTGTCGGATGCATGAAAGACTGAATGTTTGAATAAAAGCTCAAGCAAACAAAAGTCAGAGTCAACAAAGTAACTTGTGTTTTCTATGCCAGTGGCATATATCACTCAAGGAGCCCATTAGGGAGGGACCAAAAATGCCTGCCATAACACCATGGATGCAGTAGCTAGTTAATCAATGTTTGCTGCACCTGATGCATGGTAAGACATAGGAAGGCATGGGATGGGATAACTTTTGTGAGATGCTATTTTCTATGTTATCTTCAAGGATGTTGTAAATATAGTCGTCACAAAAATCGATCGTAGTTTTAGCTGTATGAATCATATAAAAGTCTGTGGGAGTCAGCTGAGTAGACAGCCAAAGAACATAACACTCTTCTCAACATTTACCTCTAATAGATAGAGTTTAAATTCATGAAAATAAAGAAAATCCAGAATCCTCTTTTTAAAACTCATCCTTGCATAAAAGCAATATGAAGCCTTTGGTGTTCCAAAGTCCCTGTTCCAGTGCAGTCAGTGGGACAGAATTCGGAAAATATTGACAATCTTCCCATGAAGACAGGCAACAGCTGGAATGTCTTTTAGACTAGAGATTTCTTTTCTGCAAATCAAATATAGAACTTCATTGTGCTCTCAGTATATTCTGTTTTGCACTAATGTAAGCTAAATTTTAAAGGGATGCTGTGTCTTTAATTAAAGCCATGATGGAAAGATATTCCAAAAAACTAAAGTTCACCACAGAGATAAAAAGAACAGACTGTGTTTAGTTTGGAAAATGTGGCTCCAGTGAATTTAAATATTTATCATATAATTTTTATATCAAAGTCTTAATGAGCACTAACTTCTGGTAGTATAAAAAATACTACATTTTAGAATGCTATTCCTAGTTGGATTTCCACCATGGGGCACTAGTTAAATAAAAGTGGATTTCATGAAAAATAATGGCACATTCCTACCTGAACTTAAAATTTCAACCACTTGTCATTGAGGAGCAAACAGTACAGCCTGGAGTCAGAGATTTTAGACTTTTCTCAAGATTTTTTTTTTTTTAATCAAGTTGTCACAGAGATTCAAAGTCCCCAAGGCAGGTGTCCTTTGCTAATCCAAAGAATAAGATAGGTTTGAGAAAATCTCTTTCATAATTCCTCTGAGAACACGCGAAGAAAAATTGCTAAGCTTCCACTTCAAATGTGAGGAATTTGGATTGAGTTTAAACAACAGCTTGTGCAAAATGTCATAGCTCCATTCTCTTACGCAGAGATGGTGGGTACTGATGTCATAGAAAGGAGGGTTTAGGACATGCTAAACGCAGGGCTGTGATGGCAGCTGACCAACTGCAAAGTTATCCTGCTGTCTGGAAAGGAAAATCAGGCACTATCTTTTGCACATTCAAAGGGACAAGGGGAATGAGACAATTACTTACATAAGTCATACTAAATAATAATATTAATACCTCCTACATTGGTCTTATAGATCCAGTAAATGAAATAAGGTTCTGTGTTCTGATTACTTGGGAAGTGTATCCATTTTCCACTGCACTTGGAATGTGTCCTATCCTAGAAAACTCTGGCAGATAAATTTTCCAGGTTTTATCTTGAATAACTGGAATTAACATTACAATTTATTAATCCACACATGTGTGTGCCTTACATCAAGCTGGAAAGTCACATACATTCTTTAGTGCTTGCTTCAAATGTGGTGAGCATACAATGTACCTTCTAGAGTATTTCTTCAGTTATGGTCTTATATAACATCCAGCATTCTTCATCTAAATACTATTTGCTTATCTTCTTTGAGTGGATAAAGGTCCCTTTGTAAACAGCTATGGTCTTACTTCTATGGACCATGGTTTTAACTTGCATAACTTGCATTAATACTATGAGGTTTCCTATTAATCCTTGTCTAAGCAGGTAAGGGTTTCTCAGTCCAGGTAAAATAAGTCTGCTTATGGATCTCAAGGAAGAAAATAAAGGAAAGGTACAGTTTGGTAGCCGCATGACCATATCATTCTTTTTCACACAGAATTTAGAGAATACTGTGAAATCCATACATTCAGAGAATAAAATCAGATGTGGTAGAACTGAGTGTGGAAATGGGGTTGTGAATTTTGTCCAGTGTAGTTCTATGGCCTTTTGGCATCACTAGCTTACATATTAATTAACTCAGAGGTGGACAGAATTCAAGAGGGCCCAGAGATCTTGGACGGGAAAAAATATTACATCTTTAGTTTCACTAACCTCAAACTGAAATTTAGTATTTCCTTCAATTAAAATGCAGGCCACAAACCACACTACCTGTGATATTGTTGCCAAGAGAAATCACAGCTATTTTCACATCAAAGTTATTGTAAATATCTTAAAATATCTTTTGCACACACCAATACTTCAAATTACAGTTTATTATACCTACTGCTAGTCTGTATTATTGAATAATGTATTATTAACAAAACACATATCACAATTTTTAAAAATTTGGTTAATGTAGTTCAATAAAAGTGGTTTCCTTTGTAACCCTGTGTACTTTATTTTATGCATTTAAAAACATCATTCTAAGAAAAGACTATAGGCTTCACCAGGCTGCCAAAGAGGTCGATGGCACCTAAAAGGTTAAGAATCCCTGTAACTACACACAAAGCACTTAATAATGCAATAGCCAGGTTTCTAGAGTAAATCATTCCTTGCCAGCATCTTTTGAAGCTGAGACAAACTTGACCTTGAAATCAACACAGTCTCATTGCTGTGAATAGATGATGCTGATGAGAATCATTTTTTCTTATTTTGCCATATGAAAAGACCTGTAGATTCTAGAGCATCTCTGCTTTCATGGCATAGGTTGATTTCTTCTAATGATAAACTTTACCATTGACATTTTGCCATCAACACTGAATTGTTCTCTTATATTTCATACTGCTGAAATCCAGTCTATTTTATAAGAGCATTCAATAAAATCATTTTAATGACTTTAATTTAAAACATCATAGAGAGAACGCCAAGAAAATCTTTGCTACCTGAAAAAACTATAATGATAATTCTAAATTTTGAGTAAAAGAAGTAAACATCAAAATGTACTTCATCTAAGATAGTGCTTTTAAATGATAGCACTACTGGTCCTATCTGTGTTCAACTGAAATGTTACATATCATTTAACATATTTCTAAAGGTGTTCAGACTATGGCCTCTGGGTTACTATAATTATGAGATCAATTAAATGATGACATGCTATCCAGTAGATGTGCTTTGAATGTAAGCATGTTAGACTTTTGGAAAATCCTCCACAGAGGCTCTGACCAAAACCAAAAACATATCAAATGCCAGCAAGTTAAACAAATATTCACTCATTGAAAGCCATTGAGAAATTATTGGTATATCCACAATTATTCACGTATCACTGCAGCTAAATATTGTTCAAAATTTTCACCTCCAAGAGTAAAATAAATGCTATTAGAATTCTGAATCTAACAGAAAACATAAAAATTATAAACAATATATTCTTGCATTAAATTGAGATATAATTCACATACTATAAATATACAGTCTTCATATATATAGTTAAAACAGTTGTTTCTACTTCTTAAAATACCAGCTATATTATATGCAGTGCTCCAAAATGTGTCCTTTTTTTCCTGTGAAATGTCTAAGGCTTAGAAACATGGTTATAAATCTAGACTTTGACTAACTTCTGTACCAGAGGTTTTCTTTGAATTACAAGCCAGAAAACAATCCAATTTGCATATCATGAAAGAAAGTCCAAAATGACTAAACTTGGGGAAGAAATGATCTATAACAATATAAATAAAACAATTTGTAATATATAGTGTCATTGGAATAGAGATTAAAATCCTTCTTAATCACAGTTTTCAAATTATTCATTGAAGATCTGGAGCAAATTTTTGGTGCCTGTATCTGTGTTTGCATTAAGGTAAACCATAAGGTAAACCTTATGTCAATGATCCATTTAGTTTTAGGGCTATTGTTTTCTTCTCTAGGTAATTATTTCAATTTTAAAAAATAAAAACAGCTTGCATAACTCCTTAGTAAAGAGCATCCAGTGCCATTCTTTTCACAGCTGAATTTTCAGGGGAGGACACTGAAAATGTGCACTTTGCTCTAACAACCAAAAAGCAACTGTATGCACACATGTAAAAGCTTCCACCCCAACTTCCTTGGCATATTTCAGATTATTTTTCTCTAAACAGGAAGCTGTTGACAGTTTTTCTTGGTATTCTCATAATACCAAAGGTCTTAGTTACAAGAAAAAATCCCAACTTTTGTTTCAAAGTATGTTATTTCCCGCTGTTCCTATTGTTGCTAATTATGAACACTGAAAACAAGATACAAAACAAATTCTAAACTATTTTAGGCTGATTCAGAACCAGGTATCAATCATAAGAAAGAAAAGTTAGCAACATATTGCAAGGCTATGCTGGAGTTTTTAAACCCCGAACAATACTGAAGGGAGGATTCCTGGAATTCAAGAGAGAATATTTGGCTCCAGCTGCAAAATCCGTATCTCTAAATAATGTTATGTTAGCAAGCGTTGAGCAAGAAAAGAGATTATATTTTAACCTACTTCACAGAACATTAATCCAAATTTAACCAAATTCCAGAGACTCTGCAAGAAACTCACGACTAGAAGCTGCTTCATTATTTTCCCCTGGTATAACAATAATTGCTCATGGAAAACTTGTAGGAGGTAAGAGAAAGGGAGAATCACGATGAGCTACAAAAACATCTAACTATTGTATATAAAGCAAACTAATTACCTCACACAGAAGAAGTGCAAGATTTAGCAGTCCATGCTCTCCAGCCTCTGAGAAACAGCAGCGGCAGGAACGTCCAGCATCCACCAGATTCTCACAAGCCTTTGACTGTGTGGACTCAGCCACAGACTCTGCCTCTAGCTGACGTCAAAGTCCCTGTCACATGGCCAGATGAAAGCCAAGAGATCATTGGTTGTCGTAGCAACCACAGACCGGCTCTGAAATTATTTCAATAGGTCATCTGTCACTGTGGGGTGTGTGTGTGTGAGAGAGAGAGAGAGAGTGTGTGTGTACACACACTCGGCACAAGCATCACGGACAGCTCCCACAAAGCTGTGACTCAGGCATGCCTACAACTTTCCTCTTTAAGGCTTCAGTGTCTTTTCTTTACGGTTACTTGCAGGAAATGCATGCCACTCTGAAGTTCCCGCTGGTCTCCCTATCCCCAGCATGAAGCATGTGTGTCTCTCTCAAGAGAACAAAAGGAAAGAAACTGAAAAACTCTGCAGGTGGTTTTCGTTGCTAATTACATTCGTTTGTAAGCAAATAAATTAAAACAGAAGCTCAAAGGGAGTTGGAAGAAAAAAATATTTTTAAAACTATATAAGAATCCACATCGCTGCACTGATACCATGCTAATGATGGAAAGAAAATTAACACACACAGGTGGTGGAGGCTCAAAGACAGATGAGAAGGTCTAATGATACCGACGCCAAGTAGGATGTGGAAATCAGGTAAGATGAATTCAGGATTCCTGCACTGTGAAATGTCTACGCAAAAATGATGACCAATAGAGTTTCACAATGGCACTACTTTAAAATAACTATATGAGTAGGCTGAAAACTTTGCTTTGGGGCAGTACAGGTGCCAAGTCCTTCCCTCCAAATCCTCTCATCCAGACCCCTTTGCTGGGATCCACGTCCAGCAAACAGGACCAGTGTCCCACAAATGCAAAGCCCAACGAAAGCCTAGAGATGCAGAATAAAAGGGTAGTCCCGCGTGTTTTCCAACTTCAGCTTCATTTCCTTCATTTCCTAGCTTCCTGTTAACTCTGCACACATGCTTATTTCCTAGTTAATTCTCCTTCTTAATTAACAGGAAGCCAATTAAACAAAATGAGATGAAACCCACAGGACTCTGAAAAAGACATTCAGAAAATGCATGCGCATTCAAAGGACAAAGGAGTTAAAAGGCAGGGGAGAAGAGACTGCCCTCAAAACCCTAAGGGCCTTTACATGCCAGGGTAATCAGGACTTTTATTCTAGTTTCTTAAAAAACATAAAGAGTAGCTATGGGGTGCTAAAATGTAAATGGACGCTAAGCCAGCTGGGCAGATTACATTTGTGTCACTGCAAAAGAATGAAGTTTCTTCAGTAGAGTCAGAAACTGTTTCCTTAGTAAAAGACTAAAGTCCAAACTGCTTGGCCATAAAATCTTCATATTCCATCTTCCTCTTCATCTTCCTTTGCTTCTATCCCAGCCACAATTGGAAGAAAAGATAGATTTTTATTTGAAAAGTTATTTTCCTGATGCTATTAGCTATATAGCATTGCAAAAGTAAAATCAAACGATAAAGAACTTTCCCCTTTTAATTTCAAATTAATGACAGTTTGGAATTTAGCTGTTTGGATGAGGACAATTGAATCCAATGTCTGTCTAAATGAGTCAGGATGTCTCACAAAGGGCTGATTTCAGCAACAGCCACAATTCACAAATTTGTAATTTGTTCCAATTATAGTTCTGGTTGTCTGTTCAGAAATGCACCCTAGTAATGAGGGGATGGGCAGAGGCAGAGAAACATACCCTTCTAGATTTCCAGGGCTCCAAGTTCTCTGAGTTGCCTGACTTATCCTCTCTGGCTCCAAATCCAATACTGTCTGATCAACTCTTCCTCCTCTTTATGTAGCTTTAGCATTTGAGACAGTAAAACTGCAGTGCCACACTCTGCCAATAGGTGATGTCTTCTGAAACAAGAAGTTCTCAGTTCTAAAAATCCCTAAAATCAAGACTTTAAATTGATTCCTCTTAAAGCTTAGGAAGTTACCAGTCTCTTGCAGACTTTAAAGCATGACGCTGACCTCTTCGGAGCTCAAGTCTCTAGAACGTTGGCTAATTAATCCAAATGCAGTTGAAAAAATCATAGGAACCATGCGTGATGGTTCTCCGATCATAGCCCACCACATTCAAGAGAATACGTGTCATTTTATTTTTTCTAATTGACAAGTTATTTTTTAAGGTGAAAGTGATTCACCGAATTTAAAAATACCCATTCAAAAATAGTTCTGCACCATATTTTTCACTTGCTTTAGGAATGTCAAGACTGCTTGTTATTAGTTTGACCGCTTTGCCAGAAAAAACTGGTAAATACCACTAAACAAGCAGTCTGATTTGGGTTCACACACCTGAACACACAGATGGTTTGGGCATGAGTAGACAATTCTAATCAGCCTTTTTTCAATGTTTCTAGGTAGAGATGTTGCTGTCCTTTCTGTCTTAATATTAGTGGGCAGGCCAAGGAATAATTATTTGGAGTTACTGGGTTGAAATCTCATGTCTTTTATAGTGGGACCTTGAGCAAGTTACCGAAGTCCTCTGAGCCACAGTGCCTACACTCTAAGGTTGCTGGGAGGATTATAAGGCTAATGTATTATAAAATTTTGACACCCTGCTACAGGGTAGATGGCTCAGTATATGTGTCATTTCTTGTTTATCTGTCTGACTGATAAATCTACGAAGACCTTCAGGGAAAGGATGAAATCTTACTCATCTCTGCAGCACTATGGTTAGCACATAGCCCAGAATATGAGTGCTTAAGAAATGTTGAATGGCTCAACTTTGGGAAATAAATGTTGAATAGTAGAAAGAAATGGTTTCTTTTTCTTCCTACTAACAGGGAAGAGAAAGCCTCTATTCACTTCGAACTCTAAAGAAAGGTAAAGAAAGAAAAAAATAAAAAACAAAAATGTTGCGTTATCACAAAATTTTCTAGCAATGGATGGGTCCAAATAAATTTACAAAGTAATAAAACTTATCCCTACTAAATCACAAATATTTATTATGAGTATATGTACGTTATATGCTGATGTATTTTATGGCTATTGCTGTTGATGCTGGAAAATGTTTTACGTTACCTGACATTGAGTACTTACTATATGTGGAAAATTGTTCTAAGTGCTGTACATATATTAAGTCATTTACCATAATAAGCTTATAAGGCAAGTACTATTCGTTTCCACATTTCACAACTGAAGAAACTGAAGCATGGAGAGAATAAGAAACTTGCCTACCTAGTACATGGCAAACCCAGGATTTACACCCAGGAAGCTTAGCTCCATAAGTTTCTGGAAATAATTTACAATGAATGTATTTTTAGAAAGCATTGAATTATTTCTTATATTTATTTTACACTTTAGGGTTGTTTTTATTTTTAATTTCTTGTGAAGGGGAGAAGGCCAACGTATCTTTCTGCATCTTAGAACTCTAAACATCTTAATCTAGCTTTGTCTAAAGAGAATAGGAAAAAGAAAGGAAGGAAGGAAGGAAGGAAGGAAGGAAGGAAGGAAGGAAGGAAGGAAGGAAGGAAGGAAGGAAGGAAAAGAAAAGAAAAGAAAAGAAAAGAAAAGAAAAGAAAAGAAAAGAAAAGAAAAGAAAAGACAAGACTAATCAGGAAAATTTTAATCAAGGAAAAGGAGCAAAGTAAAATAGTAAAAATATCCTGAAGAAAACTATGCCCAAATTATGATAGTCTTATCTGAAGCAATATTTAGATTGCAAAGGCTTGGTGAGTTCTGTTTCCCACTATGATGGAGTAGTATGTATGCAAACCAATACTCTCACTGAGACAACAATAATAGCTAGATTTAAAAAAAATGGTTGGAAGACATCAAAGAGCAGCAAAAGCAGCAAAAATTTTAAGTTCCAAAATCTCAGGTAAAAGGAAAATATATTGAATGTCTGATTCCATTTGGACTGCTATAATAAAATACCATTAACTACATAGCCTATAAACAAGACAAATTTATTTCTCACAGTTTTGGAGAATGGGAAGTCCAAGATCAAGGCTCCAGCAGATCCAGGGTCTGCTGAGGACCCATTTCTGGGTTCATAGATGGCGCCTTCTCACTGTGTCCTCACATGGTAGAAGAGCAAGGCAGCTCTTTGGGACCTCTTTTTATAAGGGTATTAATTTTATTCATAATGGCTCTCCCCCCATTACATAGTAACCTCCCAAAAGTCCCAACCTCCTAATACCATCACTTTGGGGTTGGGATTTCAACATATGGATTCTGGGGTGACACAGACATTTAGTTCATAGCACTGAGATAATTCTACCTTCTCTACATTACCCACTGCCTTTCTCCTTAAATTACTGGCTGGTTCTTAAGTGGTGTGGAGCTTTTACCATTCTTAGAGACTGAAGAGACAAAACTTGGAGTACAAATCTTTAAAAGCATCCAGGACTCAGGGGACTGAGATCCAGGTTAAAAAAAAAGGAATTACAAAGAACAGATCCCAAAATTCTATAATATTTTCCCCTTGAAGCATTTGCCATGACATAAGACAATAGGACAAGAAGTAAACCATAAAAATGCAGCAAAAAGGCTAAAAACATAAAGGGAGAGTTCAGCAGTCTTACAGTACTGGGGAAACAAAAATTATAGTTCAGGAGCCTCCAATAATTTGAAGCCTGATAAATACCTAAAGTTTTTATGTTTCAAAACTGAAAGGTTAAATCTTAGAAGTAATAAAAAACAGGAAATAGATTATCCCTCACAAAAGCCGGGACCTATCCTAGAATAATTATAACCCCTAATTGGATCAAGGTAATGTGTCCCTATTCTAACTACCTTTCAGAGAGAATTAACCCTCTGTAAAGGAAGATGACACCTTCTAGAACCTCTAAAATTTTTCATACACCATTTACAATTCAATCCAAAATCACTAAGCATGCCATAAAATAAGTCTAACTGACCAAAATCTATGAGGAAAAAATAGGCAATAGAAATAGACCCATAGATTATTCATTAGACAGCATCTTTAAAATAACTATAATTAATATGTTCAAGGAAAGACAAGATGGAAAGTTCTATACACAAAAATGAAATCTATAAAAAATGAACATATTAAAATCAAAGAACTGATAAATACACTCAAAAGTATGAACATAGTAGATAGGTTCAAAAGCAAAGAAGATACATCAAAGAGAAAATTAGTTAAATGAAAGATACACCAGCAGACAGTATCTAGATTGAAGCATGATGGGAAGAAAAGAATAGAAAATACATAAAAGAATGTAAATGACATTAGGAACATGATGAAAAGGCTAATGTGTATTTCAAAGAAGAGAGAGAAGGAAAGAGAATAGGGCAGAAATAATATTTAAAGAGAAGTAACTGAGAAATTTTCAAAACTTATAAAAGACACAAAATAACAGATTTAATAAGGCCTATATACCCCAAACAGGATAACCATACAGAAAATCATACATAGACATATCATTGCCAATCTACAAAAACTTAAAGACAAAGCCAAAATCTTAAAAATAACAAGAGAAAAACATCACATTAAGTTTAAAGGAGCAAAAAAAAAAAAAAAAAAAAAAAAAAAAAAAGACTTTTCAACAGATACTATTTAATATAAAATCCAGAAGAAAATGGAACAAAAACTTTGAAATGATAAAAGAAAGTAAATGCTAATTTTGAATCCTATATACAGAGAAAATGTCTTTTAAAAATGAAGGTGGAGTGGCTTCTGTTCCCAGGAAGAATACAAACTGCAAAAAAATAAATAAATAAACAGCTTCAGAGACCAGTGGGACTATAAAAAAGATCTAATATCCATGTCTTCAAAGTGCTATAATAAGAGGACATAGAGGGTAGGGTTAATTGAAAACATGACTGAAAATTTCCCAAATTTTGTAAAAGTCGAAAAGCTACAGATTCAAGAATCTGAGAAGATCTCAAACACAATCAACCCCAAGAAATCCACACTCACACAGATTGTAACTAAACTTCTGAAAACTAAAGACAAAGAAAAAATCTTAGAGCAGCCAGAGAATGATCACAATTTATCTATAGGGGAAAACAATTTGAATGAAAACAGATTTCTCATCAGAAACTAAACAGGCCGTAGTAAAGTGGCGCGTTTTTCAATTGCTGAAAGAAAATAACTGTTAATCTTATGCCCAGCAAAATATTCTTCAGGAATGAAGGTAAAATCAAGATATTCTCAGATGAAGAAAAGCTAAGAAAATTTGTTGCCAGCAGACCTACAATAGAAGAATAGCTAAAGGAGTTTCTCTAAACAGAAAAATAAAAAATAAAAGAACAATCTTAGAATATCATAATGGAAGATAGAACCTGGTAACCAAAAGTGGAATAAGTTTTGTAAATTATAGTCCTAAATTTTGTAAAGTATGTTTGACATTTAAAGCAAAACTTGTAACACTGTCTGATGTTATTCTAAGTGTATATAGAGGGAATATTTAAGACAATTACATTATAAAAATGGATAGAGTAAAAGGACCTAAAGGGGGGTACTGGTTCTATACCTTATGCAATCTGGTAAAATGATGACAGCAGTAGACTGTGATAAGTTATGTGTGTATAATGTAATATATAGAGCAAGCAATGAGAAGGCTGTATTAAGAGTACACTGAAAAACACTATAGATAAATTTAAATGAATTAAAAAATTCAGTAACCCACAGAAGGATAGGGAAACAAATCACATAAATGAAAAACAGGGAGAACAAACAGAATACAATGTCAATGAAAGAAATGTAGAAGAATGGCTGGAAGTATCAAGCTCACGGTAATCTGCAGCATTTACTTCTTTGTACTCATAA
The DNA here is from genome assembly GCA_008086735.1 of Cheirogaleus medius. Lineage (NCBI taxonomy): Eukaryota > Metazoa > Chordata > Mammalia > Primates > Cheirogaleidae > Cheirogaleus > Cheirogaleus medius. Next base: position 44,836,237 of record VBSM01001124.1, read on the forward strand.
CTAGGTTGGTCACATTGATTGGGTTTGCAATTTCCATACAATCTAGTTCAATTGACGTTACTTATTGACCACAGACTACATTACTAATACAAGCTTTGGCTTTAAAGGGGAGCCATGCAAGCATCTGTGGAAATCATTCCCGTCAAAGCCATGTGGTGTCAGTATCAAATAGATGTTTAGAAACATAGCAAATTTGTGCAGGACTGTTGATGGGGTCATTATATTCATTACATCTTCTTTAAATATAGTTACTAAAGCTCAAGCAGTTGTTTACTTCACATGTTCAGTTTATCCAGAAGAAAATGAAGCTGTTATTAAGAAAACACTGGAATTTCAAGATCTTGGGAATAAAGTACAACCTTATAGGTAAGAAAAGAAAGGACTCTTCCAAACAACTCAAACTATCAAATATTTTTGAAAGTGAAAAATAGGATTTTCTAAGTTGTATAAAGACACTCTACTTCTTCCCTGAGAAGATGTGGTCAATAACTTTGGTCTCCTTTTCCCATTATCTCTTAATCAAGAGATACAGTTATCTCCCTGGTAAAGGCAAGACACCAGAATTTCTCGAGTTCTAAGGTTAAATTGCTGGTGAGTGCAGCCAAGAGGTTGGAGGCTCCCATCTTCCATCTAGCCCCAATTCAGAAAGCAGAGACAGTACTCCAGGCACAACAGGACCCTATTGCCCTTGGCACAGCTTGCTTATAGAGCAGAGGTTCTATGCCAGGCAAAGCAATTCAAGACTACCAGTGGCCACTACCACCACCTAGTGCCCAGAGCACTTGTTCAGAAATTTTTCCCAGAGGGAGAAGCAGTACATAAGAATGGAGAGCTCTGAAGATCACCCCAAAGGATCTGACTTTATTTGAAATAGAGTTTGGAAAAGTTTAAGCTAAGGGTACTCTTGTACACAATGGAGATTTTGGTGGTAAACAATTAAGAAGAGGCTGATAACTATACAAAAGCAAAAGCTAACCTACAGATCAGTTGGTTTATCAAACAAAATCAGGGAAAGACACAGCTAAAAAGATTCTTCCTGGGATCAAAACAAACCACAAAAATCAACCTCCAAAACTACTCCTGGTGAATTTAACTGGAGCATTAATTGGAGTAATTATGCTCCAGAGCATTTTAAGAAATACTTGAAAAATCAGCCAAAAATTAGCGGAGCCTAACAGCTTGGCATAATACCAAATGAGGCAGACCATGTAACAGAGAGACCAGGGAAAGAGACAAACGATGAAAGCTCTGCTAAAACCAGTCATTTTCAGGGTGACTGTTGGCATGCCCAACGTTGTGCCCTCTTAAGATTGATAGAAGTAGCTTTATAACGTGGGGAAAATAGACCTCACTAAATGGTTTAATCAAGTCACTAAACAAATAAACAAGTAAACAACAACAGAAACAAACCCCAGAGAAGAGAGGAATCAGCATCCAAAATTGCTATACTACATTACCTTAAAGATCCAGCTTTTAACAAAAAGTCATGAGATATACAAAGAAAAAGGAAAGTGTAACCTATACACAGGAAAAAAGCAGGCAAAGAAACTATCTAGAAAAGGATTCAGATGTCATATTTAATAAAGACTTCAAAGTAGCTCCTATAAATATATTCAAATAACTAAAGGAAACCATGCTTCATGAAGTAAAATAAGCTATAGTGATAATGGCTCATGAAATAGAAAATCAATAAAGAGATAGAAATAATATAAAAGAACCAACTGGAAATTCTGAAGTTTAAAAGTACAATAACTGAAATGAATATTTCACTACAGGGAATTAACAGTAGATTTGAACTGGTAGGGGAAAAAATCAGTAAAGTTGAAGATAGACTGGCATAGATTATGTAATCTAAAGAACAGAAAAAGTAAAAGAATGAAGAAAAATAAACAGAATCTCATACAACTGTGGGACATCATTAAGTGCACAAAGCATATGCACTTATGCACAAACTCCCCAAATTTAAAGAAAAGCATTAGTGTACATATTCAAGAACATCAATGAACTCCAAGTAGGATAAGCACAAAGAGATCTGCACCCAGACACCTCATAGTAAAAATGCTGAAAGCCAAAGCCAAAGGGGGTGTGTGGGCGGGGTGGGGGGACACTCTTGAAAGCAGCAAGAGAAAAATGGCTCATTGCAAACCAGGGAACCTTAATAAGATTAACAACTGACTTCTCATCAGAAACAATGGAGGCCCAAAGGCAGTGGGATTACATATTCAAAGCACTGAAAGATGGAAAGCTCTCAACCAAGAATCTTATATCCAGCAAAACCATCTTTCAAAAATAAAGGCAAAATACAAATATTCCTAGATAAACTAAAATAGAGAGAATACATTGATAGTAGACCTACCTCACAAGAAATATTAATTGAAGTTCTTCATGCTTAAAGCAAATAACCTCAGATGGTAATTTGCATGACTTGAAAAAACTAAGAGTGACAAAAAGGTAATTATGTAATTATAAAGACATCATAAATGCATATTTCTTCTTTCTTTTCTTAACTCAATAAAAAAGCAATATATAAAAAATATGTACATATAATTGTATTATTGGAGCTATAACAAATAGAATTGTAAAATATTGAACAATAACAGCACAAAAGAAAAGGGTAAGAGCAAAGCTGTATTAGAGTAAGAAAATAAGACCATATGGTAATTTGAATCCACAGGGACAAATAGAGAAATTGAAATGGTGCAGAAGCTGAGACATAGAGGAATGAAATCATTTGTCCATGGTCACAAAACCAAAGAATTTTAATACTCACTGAATCCCTTAATAGGTTTGGTGCTCTGGTTTTAAAATCCAATAGAAATTTATCAGAATAGAATAAAGTCAAGGTGCTCATGAAAACAAAACTGACAGCTGAAAGACACATACAAACTATAAGGAGCAGACACAAAATCTCCAAAACCACCATCAGCTGCAATCATAAAAAGTCATAGTCACTGAAACAATGGTAAAGACAGCACCCTTGCATTGTGCTTTATGGTTGACATAGCAGTTTCACAATTCTATTTCATTTGACCCTGAGTGTCAATAAAAAGCATTTCATCTTTAAAATGGTATGATTTAAGTTCCTACCTCAGACAGTTGGGAAAAGATCACAGTAAAACCAAAGAGAGTAAGAGGAAGAAAATAATAAAAGGAGAAGAAATTCACGAAATACAAAACAACGTAAAATAGAGAAAAAGAGAAAGCCACAAGCTGGTTCTTTGAACAAATTAATCAAATTAATAAATTGCTAGAAGAGTGACCAAGAAAAAAACAGAATGAAGTCCCAAATTACCAATATCTGTAATAAAAAAGGGACATCATGATGGATCTTATAGCTGTTAAGAAATAGACTTCACAGGCTCTCTTAGAAAAAGATATCTTAGTGGTCACCTAATCTATCTTACTTTCAGTGGAGAAATCCCCGCTACACTATCCCTAAGAGGTAGTAAGTACCTGATGCTTGGATACCTTCCAATGATGGTGAGCTCTCCACTACAAATGCCAGGTATTCCAGTTGTGGGGATGTTCTGCCTGTTAGAAAGTTCTTCTTTATGATGACTCAAATGTCTCCTTTCTAAAATTTTAATATCAGATTCATGTTTTTCTCTTTGATGGTACAAAGAGTAAATTGAATCCTTCTGTTCACATGACTGCCCTTCAGAGAGCTAAGGGAGCAGCTATTATGTCTGTGGCAGCAGTTGCTAGTCATCTCTCAATACCCATTTACTCTGTCTTCCACAGAAATAGAATCTTTAGCTTAGAAATAGCTGCCTGGAATAAAGACACTTTCTAGCTTCCCTTGTAGCTCTGTGGCTTTGTCATTAAGGACAGGAAAATGGGATGTAAATACAGATATCATGTGGTAGCTTCCAGAACCTTCTTTAAAAACAAATGAACAAACTTGTCTGAGCCCTTTGCCCCTTTTCTTTTTCATTCCCTTTACCATGAGTGTGGTGGCCACCACTGTAGGCCATAAGGAAGTGGACTATACACCCTAGAGGTGGATGGTAGGGCTGTGGGCTGGAGGAAGGCTGTGTTCCTGAAGGCTTCATGGAGACAAGATGATTATTTCAGGCCCACATTACTTCTCTCTTGACTTTTGAGAGAGAGAGAATCTATTTAAGATGCAATTATTACATGTCAAACCTATT
>VBSM01001124.1:44844823-44914717 GCA_008086735.1 Cheirogaleus medius
TTGAAACAAGAATGGGAGCTGAGAGGCAGTAGGGGGTGCTCTCGCCAGAGGAAGAGAACCACAAAGTCCAGATGAAAGGAAGATTTCTGACCCATGAAGTCTGTCCACTTGGGAATGAGTAACAATGGAAACTTCTAGAAGAATTAGGGGTTTGCAGTCAGATTCCTACCAGTATGAGGTCCCAGTTACAGACCCTGAGCTCCGTAGGGCCTCTCCAGTTTTTACAATTCCTTTTTAGGTTCTCTGAGCCACGTCAACATCACACCAATATTTTTTCTTTTCGCTGAAGCCAGCTTGAATGGGTGTTCTATAGCTTGAAAGCAAATGACCTGTAATACAAACACAATCAGCACATTTTTGCTCTTTACTGAATGAGTGCCACTGACTCCTCCAAATAGAAAAAGACCTTGAGATGATCTACCTCAGTTCATTCCTTTATTCATTTAAAAATCTTCAACAAGTACTTTCCGTGTGGTGGGCCCCGTGCTAAGCTGGGGGATATAACATTGAACAAGAAAGACATAGACCTTGGCCTCATGAAGTTTTACAGCTATTGAAGAATTTCAGCATTTAATAAATAATGAGTGATATAGAAAAATAGCTATTGGTGTTAGTCCAGGAAGTCTTAACTCAGTCTGGGGTTTTATAGAAAGGCTCCCTGAGGGCATGACCTTTGAGTCAAGAAGAAAGAAGAGTGAGACAGTTGAGGAGTTGGTGAAGTCCTGAGCAAATAAAACAATGTATTTAAAACTCCAAAGAGGAGAAGCAGCATGGCATGTCAGAAGAATTGAAAAAGAGACCGGACTGGCAGAATGCTAACAAGAGTAAGGAACACATGATGAACTGGACAAATATGTGACAACTTATGGAGGGTTTTGTAAGCGAATGTAATAAGGAGGTAACTGAGCTACCTGCTCAAGGACACATACAGGTGGCAGATTGAAACCTAGGTCATCTGCTTTTGAGACCAAGTAAAGATTTTTTAAGTAATGCTCTTTTCAAGTTTCTTAACACATGCTCATTATAGAGCAAATATATTTTCTATTGGCACAAAGATCACTATGTAAATGACCCGCAGGTGGCACAGTACATAGTTTGCACAATGTACATGGAGGAATTGAATAATATCACATGATCACCCTGAGAAAACAGAATATCCTCAGAAACTAGACATATTTAAAATTCCTTTTAGTATAGGATTGATCCAGATTTTGTCATAGAAAAGTCCCAGTATTAGGGTTCATGGTGAAAATCTGTCCATGTACACAAAAGATGTCCCCCACCCCAGTCCTTCCCGATATGTGAGCTGATTGCCCATTTTTACTGCATAAAACTGCAGACTCAAAGATAATCCAGTGCAAGGGTGGGGAAGCTCTTTATGTTGGAAGGGTGTGTTAATTTAGCTGTAATCAAATAAGGCCACATTCAAGAAACTACAGTTAGATATACTTAAAAATGTACATTATTTTATAAAAATCTAACTACTATGTACTTAATAATTTCAAAAAATGAAAACTATTTGTTAATTTTAAAGTTAACTAACCTTTTAATGACTTTCTTGCATCTACTTTTTCTTGGAAAGCATTTGAATATTTGGTTGCAGCACAGAGGTCCACAGTTTCAGATGATTCCCTAGATGGGTGTCAGTCATTTGTGACCTTAAGGGCATCTTGATTTGGGTTAGGTAGGAGAATGTAGATTCGCAGCAATAATTGGTTGAAAAGCAAAAAAGTATTTTCAAGGCATTATTGCCAAAGGCATGGGTATTCTGCATTTTTCCATATTTCAATTGGATCTTTCTTAGCATCAAACAATGACTTTACAATGTCATCTACTGAGAGCTCAATAGATTCCATCTGTAGTTCTTTAGGTGCCTTGGTGATATCAACTAGCTGACACTGAAATGCTAATTTGAGTGTGACGTCATGATTCTCAAAGTCAGTAAACCTTTCATTATATTCTCCAATTAATAGGTCTATAACAGCTGTGTATTCTTCAAGTGATCTGAATATATCATCCTGCTCATCAATGACCTTTGCTAACTGGGGAAAATGTTCATCTGAAATATTTTTTTGAAGAAGAAGTGTTTTGAAAAAAGATGGCTTTTTTTTCAAAATGCTTGAATTTTTTTTTTTTGCCACATATCATATAGAGACTTAGTTTTGCCTTGCAAAGAAATATTCAAGTCATTTTGATTTGACATGATATCACACAGAAATGCTGCATTCCTATAGAAATCTTCTTTCAATAATTCACATTGCTGATTCTGTTCTTCATAAAATTTAATTATCTGTTCCTGCAGAGATAAAATTTTGGCTAACACCTGTCCCTGTGATAGCTAATGCACTTTAGAATGATACCACAAATCCACACTGAATACCTCATCCTTCAACTTTAGCATGTTATGAAACTGAGGACGCCATGTTGCATTTGCACAAATATAGTTAAAAATACTTGCAACTTGTTGCAAAGTGTCACTTAAAATAGTAGCTTTAGCACAGAGATTTTGCTGGTGCAAGGTACAATGAAAAGAAATGAGAGCGTCTGGATCTGTTAATACTTTAAATCTGTGCAATAAACCCTTCATGCTTTCCTGTCATGGAAGGTGCACCATCTGTACATACACTCACTAAATTTACCAAATTCAGTCCAACTTCATGGCATTTATCTTGAAAGTTGTTAAAGATACTATTTCCCATGTTCTGTTCACAAAAGTGCCCAAAGTGAGTAACTCTTCATAGCAAAGAAAATCCTCTGTTATGACCCAAAAATCTTCAACAAAATATTAGGAGATGCAATCCAACACTGTATAAAAAATTATACTCCTCAATCAAGTGGGATTTATCCTAGGTATGGTTCAATATTCAAAATCAATTCATGTAATCCATCACATTAACAAGCTAAAAAAGAAGAACCATATGATCATATCAAAAGATGCAGAAAAATCATGTGACAAAATCCAGCACCAATACATGATAAAAACTCTCAGTAAATTAGGAATAGAGGGGAACTCCCACAACTTGATAAAGAATATCTTCAAAAAAACTACAGCTACCATCATACTTAATAATGAGAAACTCAAAGCTTCCCCACTAAGATCAGGAAGAAGGCAAGGATGTCTCCACTCCTTTTCAACATTGTTCTGGAAGTACTAGCTAATGCAATAAGACAAGGAAAGGAAATAAAAGGTAGAAAGATTAGAAAGGAAGAAATACAACTCTGACATTATTATCTATGTAGGAAATCCAAAAGAATCAGCCAAAAATCTCCTGGAACTAATAAGGGATTATAACAAGGTTGCAGGATAAAATGATAGTATGTAAACATCAATTGCTTTCCTATATACCACCAATGAACAAGTAAAATTAGAAATTAAAAACATAATACTCTTTACATTGGCATCCACAAAAGTGAAATGTTTAGGTATAAATCTAAGAAATATGTACAAGATCTGTATGAGGAAAATGATAAAACTTTGATGAACAAAATCAAAGAACTAAATAAATGGAAAGATATTCTATGTCATGGATAAGAAGACTCATTCTCAATATGTCATTTCTTCCAACTGATCTATAATTCAATGCAATCCAAATCAAAATTTCAGCATGTTATTTAATGGATATTGACAAACTTATTACAACATTTACACGGAGAGGCAAAAGACCCAGAATAGCCAACACAATATTGAAAGAGAAGAACAAAGTTGGAGAACTGACATTACCTGACTTCAAGACTTACTGTAAAGCTACAGTAATTAAGACAGTGTTTTAATGGTGAAAGAATAGACAAATAGATCAGTAGAACAGAATAGAGGCTTCAAAAATAGACCCACATAAATATAGTCAACTGATCTTTGACAAAAGAGAAAAGGCAATACAATGGAGCAAAGATAGTCTTTTCAACAAATGGTTCTAGAACAACTAGACACACACAAGCAAAAAGTAAATCTAGAAACAGACCATATACCTGTCACAAAAATTAACTCAAAATGGATCACAGACTTAAATGTAAAATGCAAAATTATAAAACTCCTAGAAGATAACATAGGAGAAAACCTAGATGACCTTGGGTATGATGATGACTCTTAGATTTAACACCAAAAGCATGATCAGTGAAAGAAATAATTTGTAAGCTAGACTTCATTAAAATAAAAAACTTCTGCTTTGCAAAAGACAATGTCAAGAGAATGAGAAGACAAGCCACAGATTGGGATGAAATATTTGCAGAAGATGTATCTGAAAAAATGCTGTTATCCAAAATATACAAAGAACTCTTAAAACTCAACAATAAGAAACAACCTGATTAGAAAATGGCCCAAAGATCTTAATGGCAAATAAGCATATGAAAAGATGCTCAACATTCAATGTCATCAAGGAATTGTAAATTAAAATACCACTACATACCTACTAGAATAGCCCATATCTGGAACACTGACAATATCAAGTGCTGGAGAGGATGTGGAGCAACAGGAACTCTCATTTGTTGCTGGTAGGGTTGCAAAATGGTACAGCCACTTTGGAAGACAGTTTGACAGTCTCTTACAAAACTAAACATACTCTTAACATACAATCCAGCAGTCATACTGCTTGGTATTTAGAAAGGAGTTGAAAACTTACGTCTACACAAAAGCCTGCGCACACAGATGTTTGTAACAGCTTTATTCATAATTACCAAAACCTGGAAACAACCAAGATGTCCTTCAGTAAGTGAATGGAAAAAAAACTGTAGTATATCCAGACAATGGAGAGCCCTAGGTTTTCTCCTATGCTATCTTCTAGGAGTTTTATAATTTTGCATTTTACTTTTAGGTCTATGATCCATTTTGAGTTAATTTTAATTCAGCATTATAAAGAATGAACTATCAAACCATGAAAAGGCATGATGAAGGAGCCTTAAATGCATATTACTAAATGAAAGAAGCAAATCTGAAAAGGCTACATATTGTATGATTCCAACTATAAGACATTTGGAAAAGGCAAAACTATAGACACAACTAAAAAAAAACCAAACAAACAGTGGTTGCCAGGGGAAAGAGGGTAGAGACGGTTGAAGAGATGGAGCACAAGAGGATTTTTATGGCAGCGAAACTTCTCTGTGTGATGGTGAAACCTGGCAGAATGTGCACCCCAAAACATGCCACTGTGGTATAAGGATGTTTTAGAGCTAAACACCTAAGAAATGTTATGCAACAAGTGCATTCTAATTGCCCCCTCTTCTTTCCATGTGAAAGATGCTCTCCCTGTACCAAGAGAAAAGAAATATTCTTTGATGGGAAGTCATAGCTAAAATAATTCCATACAAACAGACCTTGTTAAAATAATTCTTTCCTTCCTTTAGTCTCCCACATAATTTCATTACTTTTCCACATCTGCCTGTCTTCATTCAATCTACTATAGAAGCATTTAGGTATTGCCACTTCTTTGGGTTTTCACTTCTTTATGAGGGCTCTCGTGTCATGTAAAACTTATAATAAATTTGAATGCTTTTCTCCTGTTGACCTGTCTTATGTCAATTTAAATCTCAGGACCAGCAAAAAAAAAAAAAAAAACCCTAAGAGGTAGAGGTAAAATTCTGCTTTTCCTACAACAGTATAATGGTAGATATGTGTTATGACACGTTTGTCCAAACCCACAGAATGTACAGCACCAACAGTGAACCATAATGCAAACTTTGGATGATTATGTCAATGTGGATTCATCAATTGTAACAAGTGTACCACTATGAATGTCAATAATGGGGGAGGATATACATGTGTGGGGGTAGGGGATAGATGAGAAATCTGTATCTTCCTCTTAATTTTGCTGTGAACCTACAAATAGTCTTTTTTTAAAAAATGAAATCAGCACATACCCCTTTCTCTTCATGGCTTGCCCTTCAGAAAGTTTCTATCCATTTCAAAGGCAGAAGATGATGTTTTTATCACTCAAGCCACAGAAGCCATTTAGGATGTCCCTTCCTCTCTCTGCACTGCTGGCTGCTCCAGTTCCTTAGTCAAACCCAAACTGAGCCCTTCTGATAGCTATTCATGTGCCAGCATAGAAGCCCCTTGTTCTTCCCCCTGGGAAGGTGCACTACCAGGCCACCAGAATCGACTTCCTCCCTCCTGGCTGGCGTAGCAAGCCCCAGGGCCTCGGGAAGACTGGCAAGCAGATCACACTTGGTTAAGATGCCATCCTCTTCACAGTTAACTGGCAGATCATTTTCAGAGTTCATGCCTTAGAATTTGTTCTTTCCGGATTGTCATTTTATTTTCCTGCCACCCACATTAAAAGAAAGTCTCTTTTGCTTGTTCTCCCAGTTCCCAAGGCTAATAATAATCACTGTTTCAGCCTCTTGCCTTGAGTTTCTGATGGCATAAATAATGCAGGTGCACAGAAATAAAATGTAGCTATGCTGGTTTTTGCTTTTTTAGCCAAGCAGCTACTGCAAAAAAAATAAAAAAAAAGGAAAGAGGCTGAATTGATAGAAAGATGCATTTTACTGTCCAGCTGCCAAGAAGGCACTGCCGACAATGAGGATTTCAGAATAATAACCCTAAAGAGAGGAGTTCAGAGCGTCCCATTCACTGCCCGGCAGCCTGAAAGATGCATTGTTCCCAGCAGGTCAGGTGGAAGACCCCTCCCGTGAATGCAGCATTCTGGGGAAATGCTAAGCCATTCATTTTTTTAAAGACCACCTGACACCAGAAATTTCAAACATGATTTGGTTCTCAAGGAGCAATACTATATCCTCACAGGTGTGGAATAATCAGACATCTAAGAACAGCAGTTTCTCCCAAAGCAGCTGCAGAAAGGATAAAGATACAATCGGTCCATTTTAAATCTGTGCAGTGGACTCTTCAGTTTAATATCCTCATTCTGAGCACTTGCAGTAAAGTTGTAAAATCGAGCTTTCCAGATGCTCAAAGGACGAGGCCCTGGGAGGAGGACTTTGCCCTGGGAAGTGTTTGAACTTAGAAATATATTCTTTAAAATGTCCATATTTAAAAATTGTAAGACATTATAAAGTGAATTGCTCAAAAATAAAAATTTCACCTATTCCACTATCACGCATGGGACCTTTCCTCCATTTTTCTCAGGCCGTCTTCTGATATTTAATTTGACAAAGAAAAAATAAACATAGTTACAGTAACAATATTTCGGTAGTGATTTACTTGGTTTGTTTTGCACTTGGCACTGCGCTTAGTGCTTCGTTCGAATGATCTCATTTGATCTTCACAATAGCCCCACGAGGTGAGTACCATTGATTACAGACAAGAGGACACTGAGTCTTAGGAGAGCGCCTGGCACCTGCCGGAGATGCCTGACTTTCTAGGTGGAGCTAGATAGTTCATGCGATAGCTGGCGCTCAAATCCAGAACTTTGAGAAGCCAGAGGGTTTCCCTCTTTTTTCACTCAATGTAGGCTAATACATACCCTCGAGAAGTCTTCAAAGCCTCCATATTTGTCCTTTTCATATCCTTTTCCATTGCTCCCTGAATTCCAATGAACTCATATGCCGTGATATATCTAACCATTTTCTGGTCACTGTCGAGTTCAACTGCTTCTAGATTTTCCTGTTATAAATGACAACTGTTAGTTTAATAAGTGCCAAATAATAAGTTGACATCGTTTGGATTTTTATTTCTTGAACTACTGGAGAGGTTGAACATTTAAAAAATATATTTGTCTGCTATTTGTATCTCCTTGTCTGTAAATTGTATTATGACTGCTGCTGCTATGTTTATTGAGATCCAAATTTTAATCCTTTACCAGATATAGCTTTGCACATTCTAAAACTGAAATCCTTCTCTCCTCAATTCCCAATTTATCCTGGTGAGATGATGATGATTGTTTACCACTATATCAGAGTTCTGTTGGTCTCCACCCAAAATCCCTTCCCACCCCATGGGTTTTGCCAGAATTGTTTGTGACAGTGCCAGGCCATTTTTGACACATGTCAACCATCCACATCTGTATCTATTCTTAAGTGGATTTGGAATCTTAAAGAAGAAATGAACTCATTTGCAGGTACACTATCCTAATGCTACATATAAATCATGGCTGGTGAGATGAAGAGCAGCAGTGCCCTGGTGACACAGTGAGGAGGAAAGACGAGAACCCACTGCCCAGCTGCAAACACCCGGCAGTGAGCACAGGAGCAGAGGAGCTGACTGCACTCCACCAGATTTTCAGAAAAATGAGGCTGAGGCCCTGACACCGCCTAAACCTGCAGATGAAACAGTGCCTAAGGCCACCCATCCCTTCAACTTTTTGTTTTGCTGAACTCTCTTTATTATCTAGATCATTAAATTAGGTTATCTGTCACTAGTAATAAGAAGTATTCCAACTGACTTTCACCTTTATAACTATGAGGGTAAATGTTTTGATTTATTTTTCATTGTTAAGAGGGACTTCAGGTATGAAGCAGAGAAGGCTGTCTGGAAGATAATTCCTCCTCTTTCCACTTACTGACCTCTAGTAATTTTATACACATATAATTGCAATCCTGCTTTACTAAAAATATGGCATCAAAATTTAAGGTGCTTTTGAAGTCTTTAGAAGTTAGAGATTACTTAGCTTTAACATTTTAAAACCAGGGACTTTTCCTTATTTTGTTCACTCTGTATTTACAGCATTGAACAGCACCTGGCACACAGTAGGTGCTCAAAATATATTTGTTAAATGAATGAATAAATGGACAGATGAATGAATATTCATTTTTAAGGGTGGAGACTCCTGAAACAGAGGCAGATTTATGATCTGAATTTAGAGAACTGTCTCGAGTGTGGACTAGAGGTTGGTACTGTAAAAAATAAAGGAAACCCAGTTAATATCGGTTTAGAATTTTCTGAAAATTGATATCCAGTCTGTAGAGTTTTTGCCAAAGTTATATGTGCCTTGGTAAAGGAGGGATCTCAGTTGAAGAACGCGATGGGCTCTAAAGGCATTCTGGCTCTGTGATGGTGCAGGACAAGGTTAATTTCAAATTAGCTTCTGTAGGTTAAACCAAAGCTACAAATGTCAGGATATGCTGTTCCTGACTCTGCTTCTCGAAAACAATACACTTGAAACTATGCAGCCAATATTTGAGTTTTCTACATTGGCACCAACTTGTAGTGCTTTTATAGAAGGAAACAGCAAATAACTAGCAATTTGGAAAAACCACCAGGGAGCAAGATCAAATAGGGACATTGTAATCATCAAGAATATAGAAAACTCATGGTAAGTAAATCAGGACGTGAGATTCCAAAGAACAGTTTTTCAGAAGAGAATAATGTCATAAAGATACCATATGCACAAGTAAGTATACACATGCATACACACGTGGTTTGATTTACCGACCTTTGCACTTGAAAACTCAGATCATTTCAAATTCAACCAATTGCTTTTTCCCTCCAGAAAGCTCAATAAAGACTCAACAAAGAAGCAAAGCTTGTTTATATTAAATATAAGAAATCTCTTATTTATAAATCTTTTAAAAAATCAATGCATTATTTTCAAGTACTAATCAAATTGATTTCGATGTATATTAACGTCAATAAGAAATTATACCATGATAAACTGGTATTTATTAAGCATATTAGCATATGCTAGCTATAGTGTCAAGAACTTTACATACAGTAACCAACATATTCTTACAATGACCGTTGAGGGATAGGTATTATTGCCATTTTATGGAAAAGATTATACAAAAATTAATAAGTTTCCCAAGGGCACACAGTAAGTGGTGGAAACTGGACTGAACAAAGTTGCCTCTGGAGATTATGGGTCCTGGGATCTGGTCCTGCGTGGCCCATGAAGGGGGCAGAGCCTTCCAATACCCACGATGAAATAGCCACACACCCCTTCAAGTGCCAGCCCTCTGCCAGGCCCTGTGTGGGATTCAGATATGAACATGATGCCACTGAATCCTCCAGGTGCTTCCAATCTATAGGGAGGAAACAACAGATAAGCAAATGAAAACTATGTAAGACAGACTGAATCCTGTGTTGCTGAGAGACTCAAGCAAAGAATTCTGCAAGTTCAAGATTGGCTCCTCTTCCCACTGGAAAACTCTTTTGAGTGTTCATTGCTCCATTGAGTGTACATTGCTCCTTTGAGCTCATAGTAGCATTACAAAGTTAAAAACAAAACAAAAACACTTTGGCAACCTACTCATAAATCTTGTTCTTCCTATATCCATGTACCTCTTGGGTTGTAAGTATTAATAAAAAAATTCCAATTTTCTTTTTCCAGGATATGAAGGCCCCACATGCTGGCTGAATAGCACTAGGCCAAGTTCTTATCCTGGCTCTGGAAACGAAGAGCCGTGAAACCTTCCCTGAGACATCGTTTTGTAAGGGGATAAAAGTAATTCCTACCTCATAAGTTGTATGTATTAAATGAGAAATGTTTGCATGTCACTTAGCATCTTTTTAACAGCATAAGTCAATGTTGATTGCCATCCCTCCAAAACTTTCAAAAGAAACAAATTACAAAAGATAAATTACAGAATGTATTGCTTTGATTTTTATAGTTATGTTCCATCTTTAAATATTTAATAAATGGAAGCTACTCAAACTTAAAAATATTTTAGGAAATGAAAAGAAAGCCAAATGAACATTTACTCATTCACAGAATGGGCAAGGGGGGTGTCACACCTTGCATTGTTCCATGACACATCCACCTCTTTATGGAGGAGTGAACTGAGCTGGTCCATTGTCTGTCTGTTCTCAATTCCATTCTTTTTCTTCTAGGCTGGGCTGTTTTGCAGGGAGCTAAACCCTGCAAAGTACATTCCCCAGAATCCTGCCAACTGACTTCCAGTTAGATGCAAGCAGGGGGAGCCATCGGAGGGTGTCAGAAAAGGGGAAGAGGAGAGAAGCTATTGTTCTTCTTCTCTCTGCTACCAGCAGTGGCAGTCAGTTCTCGCAGTGGGCAGTTCTGGGATCCAGGGATGCTGGCCATTCCAGCAGCAGCAGCATTGAGTAGCAGCCTCTGCAGTTGCAGCAGAATCAGAAGGTTCAAAATCAGCCGCAGACTCCAACAGTTCCAGTGAGCACATGCCGGGGTGCTGCCCCCAGCCCTTGCCCTTTCATTCTTCCAGTGGTAGCAGCTTTACGGTCTAATGTCTCAGTTGCTCTGCCCTTCTTTTTTGTTCCTTCAGCTCTTACTTTTACAACCAGTCCCCTGTTTTAAATCTCCTTTGTTTGACATACCTAACATGGTTTCTGTTTTCCTGATTAGACCTTTACTGACATATTAATAATTAATCAAGAAATGAATGAGAAATCCCTTTCTGGTGACCAGAATCAGATTCAACCCAAACAAAACGCATAAAATGTGGTCTAATTGTTTTTACAAGCCTTGTCAAGATATAAAAATGTCCTCTGATATCTTGCCTTTAAGTAGAGTTCAAAAGTTTTCTGATGAGAAACGGCATGTCCTCATAGAAAGCCAGAATAATTTGGCAAGTAGTCACAGTTTTAGAAAATTAAAGATGTAATGAGCACGTAGAATGTAACATTCTTCTTTTTTTTTCCTCCCTGTAGATAGCAAGGCCATGCCATTTTCCACTTCATCAAAAGAGAAAAAAAAAGAGCGAGATCTTATAACTGGCTGAGAAACTAGGTCCTGGAACGTCTGGTTAAAAAGTTGCAATTCTAGGAGGCATCGATATGAAAGACGAGGAGTATCCTTCAATCTTCTTCGTTCAAGTCTAAGTTTCAGTATACAAGGCCTCCCCCATGGGTGAACATCACTCCAACCGCTGGCCTGCATTTGGCCTGCCTTGTAATCTAGCAGAACTCTTTAGGACAAAGGTTTTAAAACAACATTTTTGGACAATCCTGGAAAAATTTTGAGCAAATGAAAATGTAAAAACCATCAGTCTCCAGGCTTCTTAATGTCAACAGCATGGAAAACTCATTTCTAAAAAAGACAGATGGAGCCAATGGACATTTACAGGTCTGATGGGTTCTCAAAATGCAAGAAAAACTCAAGACTATACTCAGAATGTGCTGTTCTTTACCTGGGGTTTAAGATCAGAATGCAGGAAAGCCCCAGAAAGAAGCCATAGAATTCTCTGAGTGTGGTGGAGGATGACAACCACCCAGTGGCAGCGCCAGTAGAGCAATTATATAGGGGAGTGCCAATCAAGTCAACTGAGGAGGAAATTTCAAGAAAGACCTCTCAGTTTGCCTTCCAACATCTTAGGAAGAAAACTGACTGCATTAGCTTATTTATTGATCTACATGGGGGCAGTTTGCCTTGAGAATTTTAATTTCCTTTTGATCAACTGTCAAAAGGAAACAATGCTAACCCTGCAATTATCCTGAACAAAATGTCATTTACTTGTCATGAAACTTCTATATCCAGTCAATTGTTTCTTTGTTCTGATCTCAAAGAATAAGGGAAGAAAAAATACCTTCTGGAAGTAGAGCACAGAACCTATGCTCTATTCTAACTGTCATCTTGGCCCATTCCCATCCTTTATATAGAAGCTGGACTATGTTATTATTCCTGGCAGTACTTGGTGCAGATCAGCGCCAGCTTTCCTGCCTATTGAGCCCTCTCAGTTTCCACTGGCCTTTTGTACCATGGTCCTGATGGGGCCCAAAGCTGTGTCTATGAACAAAACATTGTTATTGCTATTTTCACAGGCTGACAACAGCTTCCAGATTTATAAATAAAACCACCATGCTGGGGTACAAATACATGCAGATCTTGCCTTCCCTTAATAACCCAATGCAGATCTATCCTCATTCCCTTACATAAATCCTTAAAATTTATTTTATTTTATTTTGGCTGAACTACTGCTCTTACTACCCCTTCAGACAATGAGTTCAATAAATTTACTACTCTTCTTGAGAATTGTGTTTAGGTCAACAAAAAGACAAGCTGAAAAGGGCAAAGAACTGAGTGACTACTATTTGCCCAGCAGCGTGGAAATCTTTTCTGTTAACTCTTTTACTTAAACTTGACAAGAATGTTATGAATCAAGAAATATAATTCCCATCTTATAGGTGATAAAACTAAAGGTAATCAAATTGACCAAAGTGGCAAAGGTAGAATGAGGTGAGCCCCAAATTTGAACCCATATCTGCATGACTTGAAAATCTATGCTCTCTTGAACGTCCCCCACTATGGCAGTCAGACTGGACAGGGGCTGTCATTCATTCCTTATAAACTAGTAGCAAATTACACATGGTACTGAGGAGGAATCGGAACATTATCACCCACCAGACTCATTATATGATGGACTATGTTTCTGCAACAAGACAAGGAATCTTTTCCATGAGGCAATTATATAGGTATCATTTTATTTCCCTCTCCTTTCTTTGTGACATGTTCCAGTGTGGATACCCACCCCCACAACCAACCCAGCTTGCCCTGCAGTGATTCCTCCAGACTCACAGGTGCCCAGTGTATTCAATGGCACTTCCCAAGTAGTGAGCCTAGGACCACCTGCCTCTATCTGTTGTCATCCTCTTAGCAGAGGATTGGGTCTCACAGTTAACTCAGCACACTGTAAGGGTGCTCCTTCCCCTCCAGGTTGCAGACACAATGTGCCAGAGGATCTGGAAGAAGAGTTTGTTGTCCAGAAGGTTTGTCCTTGAGCATCTTCTAGTCTAGTTCATCCACACATGAAGGAGCCTGAGGACTTAAGGAAGTGTGAGAAAACCTGTATAGACAGAGGGGTACAGCCCCAACTGAAGGGTCCTTGAGTCATCTATTTAGACCTGGGCCACCTTAGAATGTGGATCAATGAAGAGTAAGACATCCTTAGGATGTGTGTTGCCACCATCCCTGAAGAATGACCCTTAGCTCCAGAGAGAAGCTCGCTCTTAATTTTTTCAGGAAACAAAAAGATAGATACATCTGCAGGTGATTGTGAATCTTTGAACACACTGAATTTTAATCATAAAGTAAATAAAATCATAAAGCAAAACGATCCAGTAGTATAATTTCCTTTCGACCACTGTTTACAATTTATAAAAATGTTTATTAGAAAACAAACTTCTCATACCCTAAATTAGGAGGATCCTGGCTGAACAGGGATATCCCATACCAAAGAGGGTTTATAATCACCTTGCCTCGGCTTTAAAGTCACTCTTGTGAATAGACTCATTGCTGAAATAGTCATAAAAAATTTAAAGACAACATTTAGTTGCTCTTTTGAAGGATAAATGGCCATCCAAGAAGTAAATTAAAGCTTACTTCACTATCATATTAATGTATTCTTTTCCTGTGGCTGCTATGATAATATTTCTACAAATCTGCTGGCATAAAGAACAGAAATTTATTCTCTCACGGTTCTGGAGGAAAGACAACCAAAATCAGTATTGTCGTGCCAAAGTTAAAGTGTCAGCAGGGCCAAGTTTCCTGCCTCTTCTAGCTTTTGGTGGCTGTCACACTCCTTAGCTTATGGCTGCACCGTGATAGTCTCTGTCCCTGTGTCACACTCCTTCTCTTCTGTCTGCCTCAAATCTACCTCTGCCTTTCTTTAGAAGGACACTTGTGATTGCATTTTGGGACTACCTGCATAATCCAGCATTATCCCCCATCCCAAGATCCTTAATTTAATCAAATCTGCAAGACCAAAGACCTTTTTTCCATGAATGGAAATATTCACGGGTTCCAGGGATGAGGATCTGACATCTTTGGGAGCCATTATTCAGTCACTATACCCAAACCAACAAGTCTATGAACGAATAGTATGTAAGATCATGGCTTTTGCTTTGTTTCTGTTATGTGAATTTGTGACATCTCCCAATGCTAGAGACTTCCCAAAGATGTGACAGAGAGATAGATGTCCATAAATCATGGCCACACTGCACAACCTTGGATCCCACTGCATTGCATTCTGTGGGAAAGGCATGTCCTGGAATTGTGCGATGCAGTGGGTCCAAGTATTACATCAGATTGAAACAGTTTTATGTCTTAGACCAAAATACCCAGTGATGTGTTGGGAAAGGAGGATTTTTCTTAAAATCAGCTCCTATGACCAAGAATATACTCCCTAATCATCTGCTTTCTCATAGTAACTGACTATCAACCAGTGAATTTTCCTTTAATCCTTAAATAAGTCACCTTTTCTATCTCAACTACCTCTTATCCACAACGTGAGGGCAATGATCTCTATATAACCCTCAAAATGAGCATGGTTCATTTCCAAAAAGGAGACAGTTCCTGATCTTTATGGGTGAGCATGGTGACAGGTGCTGGGAATGCCCTGTGCAGGTGGAGGAGACAGAGTAAGTGGACAATTTCAGTGTTACATGGAGATTGAGAATCCAAACCCTTCTCAGCACATCCACTCTGGTCCAAGCCACTGTGGACCATTTCTCACTTTGATTATTGCCCTGTCTCCTACAGTTCTCTTGTGCACTTGCCTTCATTCAGTCTACTCCTGATAACACAGCCCAAGTGCTCTTGTTAAAACACAAGGCAAACCATGCCATGGCCTCTCCATGGAACCCTCCGGGGATTTCCCATCTCATGTGGAGTAAAAGCCCAAATCTTGCAAGCCTCCCAAGGCTCTGCCCAGTCTGCCAGCTGCATCCCCACCCCACCCCCAGATTCCTGGCCTCAGTTCTTCCCCTCCCCCTCACTCATTCACCTCCAGCTAAAACCCAAAGCACAGTCCTTCCTGGGCGCTTTTGTACCTACTGTTCTCTCACTCAGTAAACCTTCCCCCAGTTATCTGCAGGCTTCACCTTCTCCCCTCCATTGGGTCTTTTCTCAACATCATGTTCTCAGTGATGCTCTCTTGGATTATTGAAGTTAAAATTGCAATGTATTCCCTGGCACTCCCTAATTTCTTTCTCTCCTTTGTCTTTTCCCATAACATTTATCACCATCTAAGTTGCATATCTTATTCATTTTTTAAATTATCTGTTTTCTCCCAGTTGGAATGTAAGTCTTATGAGAGTTGGGATTTTTTTATGGTTTTGTTTACTGTCTGTTTGCTATATCCACCATCTAATACACTGATACCTAGTAAGTGATCAATACATATTTTTTGCATGGATGTGCACACAGGCATTATGGGAGTGCAGAGAGGAGGAGGGCACTTAACCTAGCCTGAGGTGACAGGTTTGGGGAAGACAAGACGTTTAGTTCACCTTGGTCACAGCCTTCTTGGGTCAGCCACACAAAGAAAATGTCTCCTTCACTCCTTCGTTCTTCATGACAATTTTACAGTGCTGATTTTAATTTTTTTAAAAAACAATTTTTCTGATAGAATTTTTATCACAGAAAAGGCTAATGTATTTGGATCTCATCTGTTTCTAAAAGAAAAAAAAATAACTCATTTTAAGTTCAACAATCCCTTTCCTATTTTGACAGAAGATAACTTACAAGGAACTTACAAGGAACCTCATCTATGTATTACGAAAGACTTTCATGATCACTACCCATCTCATTATACAGTGTTATAAAGACTTCACTGTATTTTAAAGGTCTTGTTTTTATAAAGTTAACCCATATGGGTGACATCCTGTAGCATTTTGTGCACTTCTGGCATTAACTACTTTGTCATAAAAGCTTTCCTGTGAATGAGTCAGGGAATGACTTTTATCTGGCTCGGTCTCTGTCTCAGTGGGCACACTTACCTAGGTTTCCCATAAAACTTCTTTTTAATTAAAGAAGTAATTTAATTGTTGAGGAGATATCTTTTCTGGTACATTTTTCCATATATCACATACACACAAATCTAAAGTCGTTCTTTAGATTCTGAATTACTGAAACAGAAAGTAGCAAACACCCTAAACAAACATACTGACAACATACATGCTTTAATGCAGCCAAATAGCAAACACCCTCCACTGCATCATCTGTTCTAATTCTGCTTCTGCAGACATTCAGCAATATTTTCTATTTCTATTCCAACAGTGTTATGTGACAAAGAAAGGCATCTGACATTTTGTTTGTCATTATGTATTTTTATAGTATTATTTTAACCATTTTTAACAGCATCAGGAAGAACAAACATTTGCCCAGTCACATGTGGCTTTTTTTTTGCTAATAAGTAAGAAATCTCAAAAGAAGCTGCTTAATATTTTTTAATAAATTTGGCAAAATTTTAAAGTACTGTTGAGAATTGTGTGTCTTTAATTACCACTGGAGGTGGGCGGCAGGGAGGGAAAATTGTAGAGATTTGTTTTCCTGTTCTAGAAGTTTAGTAGTTGAATGAATTGCTAATCACTATGGCTTCCGAATGCCCTTGAGCTTATATTACAAGGTACAATGGATATTTGGGTGATATTCAACATCAAGGATACTGAAGATAATTCACATTTCAAATCATCTTCTTGAAAATGTTCTGGCAATTTGTTAGCTTGAAAGAGACTGTCATTGTTTTCAGTCTCACATTGTGGTTGACAAAGATCACATACCAGAAGTAATAAGCTTCTGCTCAGCTGTCTTCTGGGCTTGGTGTGTGCTTGCATCATTAGTATTACTCTCATTCATATTCTTCTTTTTTTTTGCAAGAATCATTTTAAGTTGCTAGCCCATTCAGCCAGTGTAAGGAAGATAATGAAATCAATACATTCACTTCACTAGAGCTGAGTAAAGGGCAACAAGAGACAATGTGCCAAAAGTGAAGACCGTGGGTCACGCCAACCCTCTGGAATGTGGAAAGTCCCTCAATCCTCAGGAGATGTCGCATGGACACATGCAATATGGGACTGTCTGACATACAACTGATGCAATACGCCAGGCTCAACCCACACTGTCAATGTCGGCAAAGCTTCATTTCTTTCTTATTTTTAGAAAAGAATTGTCTAAATAGTGTCCTTTTGCAAGCAATGGATTATCTTGTACATCGCACATTTAGAGGCCACTGGTCTAGTGGAAAGAGTACTAGCCTTGAAGCTCAAGGCTATCTGGGCTAATTAGAGGGAAATTCCTCATAAGATTGCCTGAGGATCAAATGAGAACAGGCTGTAAACTGTGAGAAGCCATGCCACCAGAAGATACGATTATTACTGCTTAGGAAGACTTACCTGTGCCATTTGGATCGTCTTAACCTAAGTAAGTCCATTACCTCGCATCATCTACCTGCTCTCAAATCTGTCTCCAATTCCCTGGTGCATCAGAATTTTAATACCCTGATGGGTGAAACTTATCAAATGGTATTTGAAATTCTAAGTAGCTAGTTCATTGCCCCTTTGTTCCCCTCCCAATTTTTATACTTCTATACATTCTTTTGAAGAAAAACTGGGATCATCAGACAGACTTGCTTTCCCTGAAAAGGCTGTTGGCGTTGTGGGTTCCTCCTAACCTTTCCCATGAGCCCAAGGTTACTTAAGGCCCCTGAGAATGACCTCCTCAGGTCTCTCCCTGTGATCCCAGCAACTTCTCTTCTCCCCTGGAGAGTCCAAATCAGAACTGCCCAGTGCTCCCGCTGACTTCACCTAGAATATTCTACGTTTCAATGGCTCTTATCACTTCAGACCGAGGCCACAGGAACCCTAGTCCTTGTCAGGAAATCCAAATTCCCCGTGTCCCCAGAGGCATGGGGACTGCATCTGCTGCTGCTGTTCCCACGAAGCAGCCATGATTCATAGAGCTGCTCTTTTATTAGTAACAATGGAAACATTCTCCTTTATGTTTTGCCAGCACAGATAAATGCCTCTTGAGCAAACCAAATCTGCCTCTGGGTTTTGCCTGGACTGTGCCGTCAGCCTGACTCAGAAGGGAAGGGAGAAGAGCGCAAGAAAAGTGCATCTTTCGGGAGGCTGGTTCTTACGTATACACACTAGGCTTCATTTTAACGTATGTTATATCTCATTTACTTGTTTCCATCAGTAACAAAGGAATGCAAATCCTCCTTTCTCTGCCTTTTTGGGAGGAAAGAAACAACTCCCTCTTTCCCTCTCTTCCTCTCTTGGGGCCCACAAATCCATGGGACCTCCTGCCACAGGCCTCTAACAGCCGACCCTTCTGCCCAAGGCAGAGAACTCAGACCTATACATGGGACAGAGTATTTTAACTTCTTCCTCTCCTATAAGAAATACATGGCATTTTATTCTCTCCATCTTGCCTTCTAAAAGAAGTGCTTTCATTGCTTCCAGCACATAGCAAGGTTTGACAATCAAAAATGATTTCTTTTTATAATGACAGCAAAAAATTAGAATCTGTACACCGGTGACCAATTCTACTGAATTTATAGCCCTATTTACAGTGAAAATAAAATCTAACACAGCCCCAAAGAGCTAGGCTGCTTAGGTAGTAATTGCATCAAACCTGAAATATGAGAAATAGGTTATGTTTATTGTTTTAAGCAAACACCTGGTTTCAGGGGCCCACTCGATAATAGACATGTTTGGGATTCATGAGGATATTTCCTCATATAAACAGTGAAAACTCCAGCATAAATATTGTGGGTTCTGCCCTCCAGCTTCCTTGTGGAGTAGAGACCACGTTCTTGCCACCCTTGGAGAACTATTCACAGCCAGTAGTCCGAGTAGAGGGTGACGCATTATCCACTTGTCAGGTGTGAAATGACAACATCAGCCCTTATCTGTCCACTAGGTAAGTCTTTCACAGTTATTTTTAGAAAAGTACCCACCATGGAAGCAGCTCTAGAACATTCTCTTACATCATGGTTGAAAATGGATATCATGGAGCTTTCAGCCACACCATGAGCCTGGATCTGGAGAGGTGATGAAGTTCGTGGTGGCTTGTTTTTAAGGTATAACCTCCTTTCTGAGCCACAGTCTCCCCTGGCACTCTGAAAACCTGCCTGGGCCTCAGTTTCCTCATGTGACGAATGAAGGAGCCAGACTGGACCAGTGCTTCTCAAATTTTAATGTGTACACAAATCACCTGGGGTTCTGTTGAACTGCAGATTCTTATTCAACGGGTTTGGGGTGGGGCCTAAATGTCTGTATTTCTCGAAAGCTCTCAGGGGATGCCAGTGCCGCTAACCTATGGGCACGCTTTGAGTAGCAAGAGACTAGATGACTTTTGAAGACACTTTCAGTGCTGAAGTTTTATCCAATCCAAAATGATGTAAAAAGATCAAGTAACAAATGTGGCAACATAATACAGAAAAGCTAAATATCTAAAGTTTCAAGTCTCTTAACAATAACGCAGTTCAGCAGACTGTCCAAACTGCCTTGGCCAGGACTTCATAGTTTGGTTTAACAAAGCACATAGGACCCCAAATGTCTGCAAATTACTTTTTAGCCCATGAGCAATTAAGATGATTTCTTTTTACAATTTTGTTGGCTCCTGACAATTCAAAAATTAACCCCCAGCTCAGACATCCTGAGGCCAAGGTTTAATTCCAAGAACTATTATCCAAACTAAAAAGAGAAAGAGAGAGAGAGGGAGGGAGAGGGAAGGGGGAAAGGGGGGTGGGGGGGAAGAGAAAGTGTTTAAAACTGGTGAATATCTCAGTTTAAAATAAAATCTGTAATCCTCAAAAAAAATGAGAATGATTGTTCCTCTTCTCTCAACTTAAGTTTTGGCTGGAAGGAACAGTTAGCAGAAGAGAAAAACAACGGATCTGAATGCATTTGGCAATGGTAAGGCCGACACAGCCTTCCCTGGTGGGTGAGAGCCTGGCTTCTGCTACTTGTGACAATTTATAGAAGCTTAACCACCTGGGACAGTGATCATTGTTTCATAACAACCCCAGGGAAACTAAGTCCATTCTTCTCTCCATAACTGGCAAAAAAGAGCAAGAAAGGGACTCCATGATGTGTGCCTTCTGGGGGGACTTGCAAATCCAGGAGTGGCACCAGGGCCCACACATGAAGAGCTGGCTCCGGGGCGAGGGAGCACGAAAGAGAGGAAGGAGGTGTAAAAATGTGTGCCAGGTACATTAGGGGGTGAATTTACTCCACACCTTTCTCCAGAGGACGCCTCTGTGATGCATGAAGAGATGCCTGTGCCTCCCCACCAGGGTGGCCTCACCAGCTGCCCCAAGAATGGCCTGCAAGCTGAGCACTGCCCAGGGGCAGAGGGAGCTGCAGGAGCCAGGCTTCAAGTGCAGCTGGAAACATCTTCTCCACTGGCCACCCGGCTTGTGACTCAGTGCACCCTCCAGGGTGGCTAGGCCGCCTGATGAGCTTGCGGGTTTCCCTCCCTGGTTTCCTACTTCCTCTGCCCTCTCCTCATCCCAATGGGGACCCCATGCTGGCCCTGCTTTGGGGACTGACCTGCTTAGAACCCCATTTTAAGGCCCTCCTTGTTCTTCTGGGGCGGCTGACTAATCTAATAAAGGGACCTGTACTAATAGGTGGCACATGTAGAAGCATCATTCCCTCTGGGAATAACCTGCGTTTAAGAGGGTCTTTGACAAGCAAGGCAATCCCTTATCTCCAAATCGTGGCTCAGATGATAAGACACAATGAGTAGGTGAAGACACATGATGGGGGAGGGGAGAAACTTAAGGCATTTTATCCATCCATCCTACCTGTAGGACTGGGCTGACATTAGTCCAAGATTTGGCCATGTTAAAATCTACCAAGGTTTTTGAGACAGTGTTATTTTTCAGCGTGGCTGGTTTTATCATTTCTATAGTTACAAGGTAGGAGACTTCAGGTTAAGGCACTGGATAAAGCACCCAGAGGCCTGAGCTCTGGGCCCATCTTTGCAATCACTAGCTGTGTGGTCTTGGACAAGTCACCTTGCTACTTTGTAGCTGGCCTCATATGCAAAGGCAAGAGACTAAACTGGGTCAGAAGTTTCCAAAGGTTTTGTTCATTCATTCTTTAAAGGAAACTCTTTCTTTAAAAGGTATCTTACACAGAAGTTCAACTTGCAAAGTAGATAAAAAGCAGTGTATTTGGTTAGGTACCATCAGGTACTGTAACAAGTAAACCTCAAAATTTCCATTGCTTACCAGCCCAGAAATGTGGTCTGAGACTGAGTATCTACTTCCCAGAAACAAATCTGTGACACAATTCCTGCCTTGGGAATTTTTGTGTTTAGAGAGGAGAAACAGATCCACTTCCATTCACAGCTGGCACTCTCCCTGTGACCTTGAACCTGTTTGCCCTGTGTCCTTGGTTCATGCTATTCTGGAGCTATAAACCCACTGAGAATCAAAGCAGAGCTTTCTCAGCATCTGGTGTGGTTCTTTGCATAAAATAGATACCCAAGTGCAGTAACCCCTGGTTGGAATTCTACCATCAGTCAAAGATGGAAGAAGACCCATGCTTCTTCCCTCTCTTCTTCCCTCCACTCTCTACCAAACCAGGGGGCATTTGCCAATGTTTGGAGACACTTTTGGTTGCTCCAACTGGGGGAGGTGCTACTGGCATCGAGTGGGTAGAGGCCAGGGATGTTGCTAAGCATCCTACAATGCACAGGACAGGTCCTCATGGCCAAGGATTATTCAGCCCCAAATGCCAATTGGGCTGAGTTTAAGAGTTTATTC
Source organism: Cheirogaleus medius (assembly GCA_008086735.1). Taxonomy (NCBI): domain Eukaryota; kingdom Metazoa; phylum Chordata; class Mammalia; order Primates; family Cheirogaleidae; genus Cheirogaleus; species Cheirogaleus medius. The sequence goes on from VBSM01001124.1 coordinate 44,867,183, forward strand.
TGAGTTTATTCTGTATATCCAGCCAACAAATAGGGAGAAAGCACTGAGGAGCACCACAGGGAAGTGTTTGCTAGGCCAGGACTAGAAGTGACACATATCACTTCCAAGAACATGTCATGAGCTAGAACTCAGTCACATGCTGTACCTAACTTGGTGTGTGTGTGTGTGTGTGAGAGAGAGAGAGAGAATACGTGTGCGTGTGCGTGTGTGTGTGTGTGTGTGTGTAATGACGAGGCAGGAGGGGAGGAGGGATATGGTCTCTGACTGAATAGCTACTTCCCAGAAACAAATCTATGCCACCAAGTATGCATGCTGAGTTGGTGGGCGGCTAGCTGTCTCTGCCACCCAGAGTCTTCTCAGCTGACATACCCTATAACAAAAGTCAAACATTATGGCACTAGATTTTTTTTATTTCATCATATTATGGGGGTACAAATATTGTTAAGGTTACATATATTGCCCTTGCCACCCTTCCCCACCCCCCGCTGAGTCAGAGCTTCTAGCGTGTCCATCCTCCAGGTGGGCACTAGATTATTTTAACAGTAGTAAGGCAGACTCATGTAGGGCCTTGCTATCCAAAGTGTGGCAACCCCTGGGAGCCTAGAAAGGATCTCCCAGTGCACATAAAAAGCATGGTGAGAGCCAATCTGCTCTAATTCCTGGATGCCAGAATCGCACAGAAGCTCTCACACAAAGATGCACGTGGAAATCTGACACCTTCTGTGGAACTGCATTTCCCACTGCAGGGAGGGGCTGTGGCATGGCTGGGGCTCATGGAAGACTCTCTTTTCTATGTGAAGAGCACAGAGGAATAGCGTCAAATCCAAAAGGGCGTAAAGAAAGACACAGTGGATGTAACCTATTTCCCTCTACACCCAGGACACAACAGTCATTCTTTTCCACAGTTACTATCACTAATCAGAGAGTGGCCCAATTTTAGAAGCTATAGGCATTTGGAAATGCAAATGAAAAGATATGCAAATTGTGTTAGGTTTTCAGAAGGAAGCTCAATGAAATAAGCCAAAATAAGTAAAAACAAAAACAAAAACAAAAAAATCCTCGATCCTTTTCTGCACCTGACAAGCAGTACTATGGGGAGATTCACTTACCTTTTCGGGGTCTTGGCATTGTCATAAGTAAAATGTGTAAATTGGCCTGCAACAGTTTTCAAACTGTGCCCTGGAGAACCCCTAGAGACTATGTGGAACCCCTTGGAGACTCAAATGGAGCAAGTCAGTGGGGATTAGCTCTCACTTCCAAGTCCACTTTTGTCTGTTTGACATATCACACTTCAGTATAAAACTCTGTTTAAACAAAGGATTCTAAGGCTAAACAACATTTCAAAATCCCTGATAGAGATAATACTCATATTTAATTCTAACATTCTATGGGTTAGTCCACAAGCCTAGAACAATCTCAGGAAAAAATTCTATACATCTCTCAATAAGATAATTTTTCATCTATCAATTTTAAATTACCACTGAAAATACAAAGTTAAGTTGGCCCAATCCCCTAATTCTCTATACATGTTTGTCAGGAAGCCTTGAAGTCTTAAAGTTAGTCTCAGTCATGTAGAAGAATAGACAATGAAATCCCTCATGGCCTAAAGAGATCTTGGTAGATTCTAAATAATTACTAGCTAAATTGCATTTTTATATACCTAATGTAGGTAACTCTTATTTCCAAAATCTATAATAAATTTGATTTTTAGTGACCTCTGACATTTATTCTCAAGTCCAGCACCTGCTGCTATAAACTACCCAGCTGTGATAGGATTATGGGATTCTTCTACCTGCCCTCAAGACCTGGAGGAGCTGTCCATTACCAATATCTTCACTGGGATGAGCTTTTAAAACAGTGCCACACAATACTCTTGTTTTCCCATTAGGAACCAAGATCTACTTTACAGCTGGCACCCCCCCCCGTGACCTTGAACCTGTTTGCCCTGTGTCCTTGGTTGATGCCATTCCTGAGCTAGAAACTCACTGAGAACAAAGCAGAGCCCCCTCAGTATCTGGTATGGTTCTTTCCATATAATAGATACCCAATAAATAACTAGACATTAGTGTAAGACACATGTGGCAAAGACCATATAGGTACAAATCAAACAATTTAATTTCATTACTTACAACATTTTTGTATCTATATAGTTCAATCATATTTTGATATATAAGCAAAATATGCTTCCAGAAACTCCCCAAGTAGGAACTTCGGCTCCAAGCAGTAGCAATTACTTTCCACATTCTTTACTTAAACACAGTCCTTCTTGTTGGGGCTACCATTGGGAGCAGGCACCACTAATAGGCATCACCATTCTCCTCTACATACAGACCACTGAAACCATAAATATAAATCTTATTAGCCTTAGCCAGCCTCAAAATCTTACCACAAAATACTAAGAATAACCATGTCCAGAGAAATCGCTGTGGACCCTCATTAAAATCCTGCTTCCTGCCATCAGGCCCTTGTCTGGGTTATCATAGTCTCTTAAACTAGTGATGGAAAGGTTGTAGGAATTTGAAGTGATCTGGTAAAGGTGGCCAATGTTTTATGGGCCGGTGAAAGTCTCAAACTTGAAACACATTCTATCCTGCAATTCTATTTCTTGATCTGTCTCTCCTCTCTAAACATGAAGACCTCAGGCAGGAATTGTGTCTGTCTTGCTCACCCTTAATTCCTCAGATCTAGCACAATGCATAGCACATGGTACTTTTTGAATGACTGGGTGAATAAAAGACAGATAAAATCATTTTTGTGGTGACAACAACCTGATTCTCTAAAGGAGGTAAAAAATTACTTCACACAAAAAAAATTACTTCACAAGAAAGGTAATATAGTTCAAGTTCATATAACCTCCTACGGTCATTAAATATTTAAAAGTTCCCTTCCTGAATGTTAATACTTTTCAGAAATAGGAAACAGGATTTTTTTTTTTTGAGAAGTTCACACTAAATAATATGGGAAAAGAGTGCTATATTCCAGCTGCTTTATAAGTCAAATCAACCCGCATTCAGTAATTGAAATCAAATTCTGACAAAATAGAGTAACATTTGGTGCTTCATTAGAAGGTCACTGGGTGGACCAATGCTTTGTTGACATGTATGTTTTATTTAAAGGTGCGTTGCTCGACATCATTATCTCAGGGCACCTCTATAGGTCGTGGAATGCAGCTAATATCAGAGCTCAGTATGATGACCAACCTTCATAGCAACATTCCTGAGTCTTGAAGTAACGTATATTTTAGGCCTTTTTACTAAGGTAGGGACATACCTTTTTTCATCCAGAAAGTGGTTCAGCATTTCTTGGGTTATGTTTTAGCAACCTGTTCATCATGTTACTGGGGAAACCCTCCTTCTACCTTGATGCCAGTAAAGCTAACATACCATAGTAACAATAAGACCTTAACACAATACACTTTTACTGAGTGCCAGACACATGTCAGAAACCATCTGGGCACTCAGGATGCCGAAGTGAGTGAGATACGGGCCCTGCCTCCCAATCCAGCGCAGACGAAAGCTGCGAGTTGGACAACTAGAATTCCATGCCCGACCTGTGATGACTAATATGCAGGAGTGCTGTTGGCAGACAGAAGGGAGGGCTGAATCTAGACGTTGGGGACATCAAAAACTAAGGAACAGAAGGGGGAAAAAAAGCTAAGTGTCCTGTTCACAAACGGTCCCAGGTTGGCTAGGGGGAGGCTGGGGTGGAACCTCAGGCACAAAGGAGAGGTTGATGTCAAACTCCTAAAAGCCATACTGAGAGGTCTGACCTTCAGGTGGTGGCACCAAAAGGGGCTCTCCATGGGGAGAATGACCAGTGGCTCTGCAAAGGATGACTTAGGGAGCCTTATACTCCCCTCCCCAACCAAATACCCATCAACCTCCTCACAGCTGCCTAAAAAGAATACAATTAAACTAAAACAAAATGTTTTCGCCCTTAAAACACACATTCAAGATAAACTCCTGGCCTTCTTCTATAGTGCTGCCCTTAAGCTCTTAAATGGAACTTCAGGAGCCGCCCCTGAAGGCTTCCAAACTCCACACAGACGGGTATGGATAAAGCCAAATGTCTCTAGGATGAAGTCAGGCCTCGGAGGTTACTTTGTTTTCCTTATTTCAATCATGGCACCAAACCGAAGACAGTTGGGGGGGGGTGAGGGACACGGAGGTCCCCGAGAAGGAAGCTGTTTGGGAAGCACGCCTCAGACTCAGTCTCGGAGGGCAGGGATCACATCAGTTAGCTCAAGCTCCCTGTGGCACAAGCTGTACATACTGGAAGGAAAGTAACTGAGCACAGTTGTGTCCCCCCAGGCAGTGCTAAATTAGATGTGCAGTGCATCCTCAACAGCTATTAACAGTAAGGAGCCTAGAGCCAATTAGAAACATGTCCATATAATAAAATGGAATGAAGTGATCTTAAATGTGTAAAAACATCGTTATCCATCATGCATAGGCAGCTAAATAGAAAAACACAGCTGAAGAGCATCTTCAAACTGAATGAATATTCTTTTGCAGACCCCAGGTCTATAATAAGCCAGAAACTGAATTAAAGATGACAGTTATTATTTCTAGACACTGGCTGGTTAAAGGAAAGAAACGAATGTTAGAAATACATGTGAACACGCAGGAGCACATATAAGTGAATACATTTGTGGTGATTCTTTAAGAAATGAAGTCCAATGTAAGCTTTTTGTTAATGAATTAAGGAACATTTAAACAAATGTGCTGCTTGGTAGGCTTTGTAATTTATAGCCTGAAAAAATAGAAAATGCTTTGCAGTTTAAGCTATGTGCTGTTTGCTATATCCAAAGTCGATATATTATGATATACATAAAAGTAGGTGCATGATCACTTTGAACGATATCAAACACTATGAAACTGTTAGCCAATTTGGCTAACTGTTAGCCAAAGTCTTTTATGTCTCTTCTTTTATTTTTATTTGAGGGGAAAATGTGATGTTGTAAGCAGCAGCCATAAAGCAAACAGGAAAAATTGTATCTTTGCAAAGGATATTGTAGGTCATGGCATTGATTTTTTTTTAATCTAGCTACCTTAGTGGAAATAAGTGTGCCCATAATTCACATATACAAACCATATTTAAGTAACTTTTGCAAAGAAGTTTAAAAACTGCTGAGGTATTATTTGAACCACAAAAATACTTTATTACACCATTTATTACTTGTGGCAAAATGTCAAGATGAGTGAATATAAAAAAACCTCATCATTCATTATAATGCTTAAAGAGCTACTTTTTGAAATTATTAAGGTAATTTAAATATATACCAATATATCAAAGCAAGATTATTAATATATTTTAAATATTAAATGGCATTAATTCAATAGAGTGACTGAGGCCTTATTATACCCATAGCTAGTGAAATCTAGTGACTAGAGTGACAGGGTACCATATTTTCATATTTTTAGTCTTATTTATGTGTCAGACTGCAGTCTCAGAGTATCTAAATAGACATATTCAAATTTATTTCTAAATAATCACTCTTCATCTCTTTTCTAATTTTAGTCTGCACAAATCTTTCTGATTCACTCGGGTCTCTGACAGACAGCTATAGGCTGAGGGCTGGCTGGCCAGTGTGACCAGACCAGCTTCCGTCACTCTGGGATGTTGTGGCCTGAAGCCGACTAGACCCTAAGGAAGGCTCTGCATGTGTCGTTCCATGCGTGACAAACCGCTGTCCTCCTAACAGCCATCCTCTCTTCTCTTTTGCTAACACAGGGTTCCTCAATCTAGGCACTACTGACAGTTGGGCCACATAGTTCTTTGTTGTGGGGGACTTCCCATGCATTGCAGCACTTGCGCAGTATCCCTGGCCTCTACTCATTAGATGCTGACAGCCACTCCCCTCTTCCCCCAGGTCATGACAACCAAAAACGTCTCCAGATATTACCAAATCCCCCTTGAGTTAGGGAAAGTGTGGGGGTAAGATCACCTCTGGTTGATAAACACTGTTCTTACAGAACCCCGTTTATGATCTTATCCCTGCCATTCCATAAGCCATCTATTAGCTGTACAAGAAGCAGCTTCCATTCCAGCCCCAAAGGGTGACTCTTGACTGGCTTAGATTAATTATAGTGGTTCCATTCCTCTTTCCAGATAACTGCTTTACACAAAAGCATGCAACACAATTCTGGCCAAAGAGACACAAGGAGAAGTCTGCTTAGGGGCCCCAGGAAAGGAATTCCTCACTCTTGGGTGTCCCTTGGGTATAATATATATATATACACACTCGAAAAAGGATATATATATATATATATATACACACACACACACACACACACATACACACACACACATAAAGGAAAAGAAAGAATCTATTAATAGATTTGGGGAGGGGAAGGCAGGAGGAAGGAGTTTATTCATTTGCTAGGACTGCCATAACAAAGTACCACAGACTGAGTGGCTTAAGGGACAGAAATGTATTTTCTCACAGTTCTAGAGGGTAGAAGTCCAAGGTCAAGGTGTCAGCATGGTTAGTTTTGTCTGAGCTCTCTCCCTTTGGCTTATGATGTCCATCTTCCTCCTATGTCTTCACATGGTCTTCCCTCTGTACATCTCTGTGTCCAAATTTCCTCTTCTTTAAAGGACATTAGTCATATTGGATTAGGACACACCATTATTCCCTCATTTTAACCTAATCCCCTCTTTCAAGGCCATCTCCAAATACAGTCACAAGCTGAAGTATTGGAGGGTAGGACTTCAACACATGAATTGGGGAGGGGGGCACAATTCCATCATAACAAGGAGAAAAGGAAAAGGAAAAAGGGAGGCAAGAAAGAAAACGAAGGAAGGGATAGGGACGTATCAGTTGGGAATGATTTCCTCTGTAAGTGACAGAAATTAACAGAGGATTAAAACAGAGCTTTGCTTTTATTACTAACATCAAGTCTGAATGTGGGTGATTTGCTAACTTGGGTTGAGTTGGTCAAAAAACGTCATCAAAGACCAGGCTTTTTCACTCTACAACCTTTGCAATTTTTATCCTCAGGCTAGTTGCCTCCCACCCACAAGATAGCTATTGCAGCTCCAAAGCAGGAAGACAAGGAAATGGGCTGTACCAATGACCTTCCTCTTATTCCTGTTCCTTTTATATAGAAGCGAAGTCTTTTCCAGAAGCCTTCCTGGCATATTTCCACTTATATCTCATTGGCCATAACTGGGACATGTAGCCAGCCCTGGCTGCCCGGGGCAGAGCAAATATCTGGCTTTCCAGAACCTCTGGTAACAGGCGTGCGCAAGAAGGAAGTTGGGATAGCTGCTGGATTAGCCAATGAACCACCACGTCTATCCAGGGGGCAGGAGAGAGAGAGGATGGAGAGAAAAGAATAGGAGGGGGCTGAGGGGAAGATGAGAAGAGAAAAGGGAAATTATCTGCATTCATTATTAAATACTATATATAAAAAGCAAAGTTTTTGTACACAGCCAGCCCAGGGGGTTCCCCTAGCCTGTTGATTAGCTATTATAACATCCAACAGCTTGCTTCAATGTCTAGATGATTGCTCATCTATTGTCATAAACATGTAATATGTATTTAATGATTGCTGTAGATAAGGAGTTGTATGTGTACAATAAACCCTATATCCCTAGCATGTAACACAGTACTTAGCACATAGTAGGTAATTACTAAATATCTGTTGAACAAGTGAATCAAACCAATCTGGATAATTGGGGGAAGAGTACATAATATCTACTCAACAAGACATCATTAGGATTTCTTTTTCGTGGGACTTTGTTAGAAATGCAAATTCTCAGGCCTTACCCCAGCCCTATTGAATCAGAAATAGAAAGAGTCAGTAATCTACATTTTAAACACTCTGTAGAGGATTTTGATGTGCACGCACATGTGTGCACACACACACACACACACACATACTCAGTCATGCACAGCTAAGTTACATCTGCCCTTCATAATTTTAGGGTCATGAATATTTTAGTTACTGTAGTTTCTCTTCTTCTGTCCTACATTGATGACCTGAAGACACTATTCTAAGGATCTTATTTAAATTTTTAAATGTTAAATTATGGAATATTAAAACAAAGAAAAGTACAGAGAAAAAATAAAACACCCACGTACACACTCCTCAAATTTAACAAGTGGTAACATTTGCCATAGTGGTGTGCCAGTGGTGTTGCTAGGCCCAGCACTGTTCTCTTCTCTCCTTCCGTCCCCTTTTGACAGCAAGTCTCTATTGCTAAGCATCCTGACCTTTTCCTGCTGCTTCCTAAATCCCTGGGCCAAGAGAACACAAGCACTGGGGAAGCGCATATTCCCATAGTGGGTCCCCAGAGGCCAAGTTGGAGCTTTGTTATCCTTTCCCTTAGGTTCCAGTGATCTATGCTGAGATGGCTTTATATTCAGACACCCATGACGGAGGTTGGGAGTGAACTGAATTGTCAATTTCATATGCTGTTTATCTGAGATGCAACTCTAAATTCTTGTGTTTCCTTCTTAAGATCAAGAGCAATAGTCTTGCAGAAGAGACCCACCACAGTGTGAGAAAAGCATGAAGCAAACACAGGTAGTGGCAAGGATGCCAGAGCTCTTCTTCTGGCAATATCATGCAGGGTGCTGATTCTCTCCGCACCTTTTATTCCATCTACAGGAGGGAAGAGACTAGTGCCTGATTCTTAAATATAATTTGGTTTATAAGGTGCTTCCACACATACTTTCCCATCTGACACTGCCTTTTGATGACAACTGGTATCTTTGCTGTGCTCCCAGCACTCAGCACAACATGGTACAGGGTACACTGTAGCCCCAGCTGAATGTTTATCAAAGAAATTAAGAGCAGAGGATGCTTAAAGTGGCAGGCCCAGAACTTCCACGGAGGGCAGGAGTGACTGTCTAGTTGGCAGGGAGCCTTGAGGGCAGTGCCACTCAGAGTTGGGCTGCTATTTGTTTCCTATTCTGCACTAATTTCTTCTTTGAGAAAGTCTTAGTATGAAAAAAAGGTCAGCTGAACTAAGGAGAGAGCTTAGTAATGTACTTCATTCACATTCTGATTCAAGTTCTTTGTCTCTTTGCAGACACGCAACAAAGAGTTCTCAGGTTGGATCTGCCTGTGGACAGTGCTCTGGGGAGCCCTGGCCTGAGGACGCGACTGGAAGCTGCGCAAGCTCTGGGAACACTTTTTACTTAATTGCATTAGTTAATTATGGGTTACTTGGGGGAGAAGCAGATGAGGATGTCTAAAACCTCCTCCACTCAAGCCATCCCTACTGGTTCCATTGAAGCTTAAGAATTGTACATTTCAAATAATCTTTCTTTCTTTTGTTATTCCCACCAACAATGTATAAGAGTTCCTCTTTCTTCATATCCTTGCCAGCATCTCAAATAATCTTTAATTACAAAACCCTAGAGTAGAGTAAATCCTACTTTCTGTTTTGGCTACCGTACAGGATAGAAGCCCTTCAACTGCGTAGAACAAAAGATGGCATTTGAAGGGAAAAAGCCTTTGGCATCTGTTGGCACGTTGAAGTTGGTTGGCCTGGTTCTACTTTCATACCAGTTTTTCTTCAAGTTCCTCTTGCATCCAGCAACGTCACGTCCCTGGGTTGATAGGGCTCTGTTTGGCTGAGCTTAAATTGCTTTGTGAAAATTTTTCTAGTGTCTAGGTTGGCCACCAACCCACCCCAGCCTGCTCTGCTGATGTCAGGACAGTAAGAGTCTGAGAGTCTAGGACTCTATGCATGGTCATTCTAGGCCATTGTTTCTTTCTTTCTTTTTTTTTTTTTGGATTTTTTTTTCCTTTCTATTTTTCCTTTTATTTCATCATATAATGGGGGTATAAATATTGTTAGGGTTACATACATTGCTCCTACCACCCCTCCCCCCCGCATGCCAGAGTTTCAAGCGAGTCCAATCCCCAAGTGGCACGCACGGCACACATTATGTAACTTTACCCTTCCTCCCCCCTCCCGCCTGCCCTCCATCAGGCCATTGTTTCTTACACATTAGCAGGATCAGAATCCTCCATAGGGTGTTTAAAACACAGATTACCGGCTCCATCTACTTTTGATTCGGTAGGTCTGGGATGAGGCCCAAGAGTTTTCATTTCCAACAAGTTTTTTAGGTAAAGCAGCTGGTCTGGGGACCACACTTTGAGAACAACTCTTCTAAGTACTCAACACAGCTGCTCGTGGTGGAGGGGCATGTCTCCCATTCCATCAATAAACAGAATTGTTTGTTACACACTTATCCCAGTAGAGACTTCAGGTTGCCACCAAATAACCTTTATCTCTTTCTTCTTTAACAACAGAACCCCCCTCCAATTTTATGAAGAGCAGCAATACACTCAGCTTCCAAAACACTGCATTTTCCAAACTTCTTTTAGCTAGAGGTGTCCATGTAATACAGTTTTTACCAATAAAGTGGAGGTGGACGTCACCAGGTGGCACTTCTGGAAAGCCCTTTAAAGAAGGTTGGCTGACTGTTGCTTTGTTGATATCATCCACCACAAATTGCTCCTTTCCCTTTCTTTCCTCTTTGGCAGGATACTTATATAATGCTGGAAGGGGCTCGGCCATCTTCGTGCCACAGGTGATAAGCAAATACTAAGGATGCTGGAGAGGACAGAGGCACCCGGGTCCCTGATGGCACCATGGCTATCAGGCCAGCTCTGACTGCCCACCTCTAGACCTCTGATTAGGTGAGAAAGCTAAAACCCCTAATTTACTTATTTAGCCATCATTTCGAAGTCCATGTTATCTTTAGCCAATGAAATTGTTAACTAATACACCTACCATGTTAAAGGCCAGTGCGAGATGAGAAGATGGAAAATATAAGACATGTCTCCTACCTCAAGGAGCTTACGGCACAGTTGTAAATATAGGAAACAGACATAGCTCCTGGGTGAATGGGGGACCCAAGGCACCTGAAGGTTAACAGCAGCCAGAACACCAGTTACCCCGGCATTCTGAGTAACTGTTTCAGAAAGATTTATATCAGGGAAGAAAGGGCAGAGTATGAGGCTGAACTTAGGGATCTTGAAATAAGACAGTTTAACTCACGCATTTAAGCTCATAAGAAACAGTGATCCTACAAAACAAGAGGATGCTGGGAAGTATTCAGGTCTGTGGTGGGGATGGGAAATAGTAGAGAATTATTTATCTATTGTGCAAAAGGGAAATGAGAAGGAACAAACCTTGTGAATGTTTAAGAAAGACAATGTCTCAAGAAGGAAGAGAAAAAGTTGACATAAAGAGACTAAGGAATTTGGGTCAGTAACGCTAAGCATGACAAGCATGTGGTTTTGATGGGAGAGAGTAGTAATTTGAAAACATTTTAAAGCCATGGAGCCCCTATTTTAGGAAAATATCATAAGAAAAACAGCTAAAAATGGAGCTATTCTGGTTAAATAAGCTGTAGAGAATCCATAGGCTCAGCGAGCAATCTTGCCTCTCCTATGGCATCCCAGGGTCTCCACAGTGGTCCAAGGAGTTACAGGTACCAATTTATGGGGAGAAGATGAAGGGACAGGTGGAAAATGAAGTGGCTTGGATGCTATGACATAATTCAGAAGTGAAGGAGCAAGAGAAAACTTGAAAAAAGTATTGTTTGGGGATTTAGGAGCTCTGAGTTATAGGTCTGCTGAGCTATTAACGCTCAGACTGACACACACAAGCTGTTGAACCTCTCAGAAGATCCATTTTTCAATATCCTTTTCAGTAAAAAGTATTTTGGGAAAATTATGTTTAGAAAAGAAGAGGTCATGGTTCCCAGAATCTGTGGGTTTTATATGAAGAGTCACATTGAACTGGTCCTAAGATTTTGAACATTCAATTGCTTTCTGTTCTTGAAAGTTAAAGTTTCTCTAACTCAGTCTCTTCTCTATTTTCTATTTAAAGGATAAAATCTATGATGTCAACTTCAAATGCATATGTGTATCTGATAGTAACAAAGAAAAGTAAAAGGTAAAATCCAGCCTGGAAAATGTTGTTCTACAACATTGCTTCTAAGAATTTTAAAACAAATGAATAGAATTTGATATCTGATTCAAACTGGGAATCTGTGATCACCTTGGTTTTTATAAGATAAAAATTGCATGTTGATATATAGCCTGAATCTGGAGCTGTTAATTTGTAAAGTGCTCTCTAAGCAATTTTTTGTCCATTATTCATAATGTTACTCTGTAAAAGGTCTTCATGTCCCTGCCCATTTCTCGATGGGAAACGAGAAATACACAAAAGTGAAATTCAGTTAATGCAGTTTGATGAAGGTAGTAACTTGGCAGGCTACATTAGCATAGGAATGGAGTCTCCTGCATTCTAATCTTTCTAAACTTAGCCAACCGTGATGGAAAAAGTCATTTGTTTCATAAACCTGCCCTCAACAGAAGAATCACGAGCGAGCTGAGACCAGCTAGCATCTACTTTTATCTTTGCTACTGTGACTGACACTGAATTTGAAAGAAAGAGCTACAACAAAGGACAGGCTCTGAGCAGGGCTACACAGTACATTCACGTTAAAGACAGGGGCACTTTCTTGTAGCTTCCCAACTGCTCATATAATTCAGGAAGTTCTTCCGCATTCAGTAAAACTAATTTAACTTTTTTTTTTCAGACACTATTAATTCAAAGTACTTTCCACATCTGATGAGCCGTTCCCTTGTCGCCTGTGAAGAGGCCTTTGGACGGAGCATGTGTAAGTCCTGCTCTGCTGGATGCTACTCAGAAAGATCTAGTGCTGCCCTTGGGAGCCCATGTTACTGACGAGGCCCTAGGCTTCCAAAAGAGCCAAAGGAGTGTCACAGGCCCTGGCATCAGTCCCCACTCTGCAGAGGAAAACTCTCACTTTATCTGAAATCCTGTCCACTTTGGGATCTCTAATTCCCTGCATCACTCCTTAGATGAAACCTAACCCAGATGAACCCTGAGCCGAGGCACTTCCAAGATACAGGAGCTGGCTGCCCACACAGAGAACCAGGACACACCAGCTACCTGCCGTGTGAATGAACCTAATCTGGAATAAATTGCTTTCTAATAGATTTTATTTTCTGTAAGGAAATGAGAGAGAAAGAGAACAAACATGTGTAGAGCCTATGAGAAATACAAAATGCTACAAAATTGATACTCTAAAGGACTTGTGTTAGGTTAATGTTTTCCTTGAATGCAAAGCCACCTGGGGAAGAAAAGGAATACGTAAATCCATAGGTTGTTGAAGGGCTCTTGGATGTTTTGACAAAACCAAAACACACCAAACAACAACAACAAAAACCCAAAATAACTGGGTCTTGAGTCATTATAACATAGAAGATAGAATTTCGAGAGTCTCAGAACAACTTTTATGTAGATTGCATATGAGCTTTCTCATTTTGTATCTTTATACTTTTGAACACAGTTTGTGTGAAGCAGAGGGTGGAAAACATGCTCTTCTGGATTTCTTTTTTAATGTGGGTCTTTGGGAGTTAGATAAATCTATAAATATAAAATATGACACCTTTAATGAAAGCAGCAGCAACAATAATGAATCCGGTTCTAAGGCTAGAAAGTCGTTTAATGAGTAGCCCCAGATCAACAGTTCTCCAAGTGGATCCAGCAGGGTGTTAATAGGGTTTACCTGGGAGAGGAAAAGTGTCCTGATAAAATGCATTTGAGAAATATTGCACTAAAAGTTTTTGTTTTTGTATTTTTTACTTCAAGACCACTCAATGTCTTGCATATGTTTTAACATAGATAGCAAATCTCAAAGCGGGAGATAAAATATGATGCATTTCCCAAATTTATTTGATCACAAAAACCTGTTATTCCTGGAGAACCTTGTGGGATTAGTGTTCCTTAGCTTACACTTTAGGAAATGCTGAATTGGATGATGAGACAAATCTGTGAATTGCCATAAGGAAGAAAGGGAGCTAAGGAAAAAGGATGTAAAGCAATAACGAAATGCAAAATTGTAAGTCATTTGAAGTTGGAAGCATCTATGAAATCATTGTCCACACAATATCTCAAGGTGTGAAGAGAGAGGGAAGTATATGCCATTCTAACCGAACTTTAAAAAAAAATACAAATGGTGTGACAAAACACTCAGCATCAACACCCACAGTTAACCCTACCTCTCTCATCTATCACATTTACTTTTGCAAATAAAAAAAACCCCTCAATATAAATAAATGTAATAAAAATAAAATAAATGATGGCAACACAATGTTAAGGTCATGAATAATCAATTTCTGTCTTGGATTTGCTCTGAGATCAGATGGGACTCATGCACACCCCACCCTCAACTCTGCACGTAGACAAACTGCAAACACTCATCAGTATTCTCAGCAGCCACTAAAGACCTCCTGGATGCTTTGGGTTACCATGATCACACCAGACACCTTGCTGAGTACATGGAGTGCATTATCTCATTTAATCCCTCCAGCAACTCCATGAGGCTGGAGCTTTGATTTTATTGTAAGGTGCTACAGTTTGAATGTGTCCCTCCAAAATTCATGTTGAAACCTAATCCCCATGTAGTGGTATTAAGAGTTGGGACTTTTCAGGAAGTAATTAAGTCACCAGGGCTCTGCCTTCATGAATGGGATTAGTGTCCTTATATAAGAAAAGAGGTTGAAGGGTGTGTCCATTAATGAGGACACAGTGTTCGTCCCTTCTCTCATGTGAGGATGTGCAAGAATGAGGAACAGGTAGGTCCTCACCAGACACTGAGTCTGTTGGCACCTTGATCTTGGACTTCCCAGACTCCAGGACTATGAGCAATAAATTTCTATTACTTGTAAATTACCTGGTTTAAGGTATTTTGTTATGGCAGCCTGAAAATACTGAGACATGGATAAGAAAGTGTAAACTCAGCAGATATTAAGTAACTTTCTCAAGGGCATTTTATCCAGCCTGATTGGAGTTCCTCCTCTGGCATGCTACACTGTATTACATTCTTTTTACTTTCTTACTCTCCTAACTCCTTCTGTGCCCAACTCTGAACTTCTGGCCTCTGTGATGCCCTTGGTCCCCCAGACCTAGGGCTGGTTTGACCTTCAAACTTTGCCTTTCACTACCAGGTGCAGGTTTGGCTTACCCTGTGATCCAGTTCTGGCTCTGGCAAACCAACCCAGGACATCAGCCATTAGCCAGAACCTTTGACAAAACAATGGAGGTATGGGGTCCCAGGCCAGAGCTAGCGGCTCACTCCCATTCAGCCTTTATCTCTGGGACAGATCAACCATTAGACATAACTTACCAGAAATCCAGTTACAGGGAGAAATGAGTAAACTAGGTGTCTAGAAGATCGAGGACTGCATTTTGGAGCAGGCCCTTGCTATACTGGAGCAGTATGCATATGTACATCAGCTAGAATAGAGGTGATGAGCTCAAAAGCTGCCCTGAGTCAGACGGGAAACTCACCTGGCCCCTGTGGTCTGCAGCAGTGGGGACTGTGCAAACTGCAGAGCAGGTGCCTCCTCCAAACAGCTGACTGATGCTCACCTGTTGCTGCCGAGTGGGAACACGAGCCTAATGGTGTTTGGTATTCTCATTTTCTATACACATTTTTTAGTTTCTGAATTGTGTAGGGGCCATACAAAACAACTGTGGGCCAGTCTACGTCCTCCGATCTGGAATATTGATTTGGAAGACAAGTTGCTTGCAAGGCGGCATGGCACAGTAGTTAGGAACATGCACGTTAGAATCAGATTGCCCGTGTCCAAACCCTGGCTCCACCCCTCACTAGCTGTCATTTAACCTGTCTTTGCCTCAGCTTCCTCATCTGTAAAATGAAAGTAATAACACTTAATATTAAGTATTATTAATACTTAATAATACTAATTATATTAATTAGTATAATACTTATAATAATACTAATAATATTAATTATACTTAATATTAAGCATTAATATTAGTACCTATCTCATAGGGTTTTATGAGCACGAAATAAATTGACATCCATAAAGTGCTTCCAGTACTATTAAGCATTTAGTTACATGCGAAATAAGTATTTAAAATTTAAAAAAGCTCAAGAAAATCTGACCAGGCCAGCTTTGCAACCTTCTCTATGGCAGATATATTAATTAACATTTCTCACTTGGGCTTATGCTTCCTGGGATGGGAAGACATTTTAGATTAAAAGATCCCACAAAAATAAATGGGAAGAAATAAGAAAGCTTCATAATCAATTTGTGTGTGTGTGTGTGGCAGAGCCTAAAAGACAGAGGGATCAAAATGTCCCAGCACTAAAATCTAATGGTTTTATGTGGAAATGAGATTTAAGTTTATTATAATGTTGTTTTTTTCTGGTGTTGATAACCCTCTACAAGACCTGGGCAATTTTGAAAGAGGAAAGCAAATGGTTCCTCCTATGCAGAAGAAGAAACAAATGACTACTTTTCTAATTTTGACTGAACTAAGTTGATCTGTAGGTTTTTGGTGGGTGACCCAGTGCAAAGTTAAGAGCAGTCTCTGGGGAGCTGGTGCTTGTTCTTTGCCGACAGGCAGAAAAGGAGCAGCTGAGTGTGGAGCGAAAGCTTGAGAGACAATTAACTTCCATCTGTTTAAGCCTCCCCAAGGGACCCCTCTGTCCCTCCCCAACACACACACATCCCATTCAGCCTTATTTCCACCAACCCAGTGTGAAGTTAAGAAAACCAAACCCATCTGAAACACAATCCCTTACACATCAAAAGTCATGGGAGAGGCCTGGTTGACCTACGGGCCACCGCATGAGACACAAAGAAGAGAAAAGGGACTTTTAGGAACAACTGCTGCTTCGAGGATTATAAATCAGAGATGTCACATCTGCTTTGGCCCAAGAGCTGGCTTGAGCTCCATAAGATGAGGGATATAAAATACATTAAAAAAATGAAACCTCTCATTCTGCTTGTTGTTTACTCAAAAAGATGAAAGCATTCCCTTGTGCCAACAAGGTCTCTGAGTTGTCTGAAATATGGCAGCAGGTGCCGCCTGGGGTCGCCCTTTGGGTCTGTACTTGGAGTGCACACAGCTGCTGGCCCGGAGACGAGTGCTGGTGCCTGAGCACAAGCAGCTCCTTTGAACAGATCAAATGATTTTCACGGTGACAACCGTTTCACTGTACTTCCAATCTGGTTTCAAACAATTCGGTTACTTGCAACCTAAGACACCAAACAGCATTTTGGGGGAGAACTGCGTTCCCGAAGTGCATGGGACAGAAAGCTCCCATGCTCACTTTTCTACTGCCGCCACACTTTTTCTCTTCCACTCACTGCCTTTCTTCTTCCCCTCGTATCTTGCATTTTACTATTCTATTGTCTAATTTTCCTGGTCTCGCCTCCAACTCATTTCTTTTTCTTGATGCTTTATTCCTTCTAGCACGAGATCAGAAATTGATAAATAGTTTACTTAAATTCAAAATTGCATTTCACTGCTAAATAAACCTATTGTTTTTCTAGTCTCCCAGTCAGGGGTGGGGAACCTGCAGCCTTCTGATTTCAAGATTGTTCCTTTTTAAGCACCAAAAGAGGCAAGAAAAGCTTTGTCTTTCTCTGCTGCATCCCTTTTTAAAAGGATTTGTTCTATAAAATTTGGATTCAGTCGACAGGCCACACTTAAGGACCTAGAAGGCCACATGTGGCCTTAAGGCTGCAGGTTCCCCACCCCACACTCTTTGATATAACATCATATGGTTTTTTTAAAAAGTCCCTAGGGTAACAGACTGTGTATGTGAATCACTCATTTAGGAATTTACAACATTTATTCATTCATCTTACCCAATAAACCCTAATGAGCATCTACAGCGTAGCATGTAGGTGCTACGAGGATAGCACCTGCTATGAGGTGCTAGGGATACTGGGGTCAGTGACGTAGCCAGGCACTGGTCCAGCAGGGAGAGACTGGCATGCCCACACAGATACCCCAGCGGGAGCAGGCTGGGTTAGAATTGAGCACAGGGCTTGGATACCTGGGTCACAGCCTCCTGATGAGGTTGCTGGGGAGGAGGGGGAGGAGCCAGGGAAGGCCCTCGGAGACAATGTTGAAGCTGAGTGTGAAAGAGTAAGTGTCAGGCATCACACGGACTGGCATCCCTAACAGAGAGAACAGTAGTTGCAAAGTGATGGAGAGAGAGTACACAGGGCTTGTTCCAAGATCTTCTAGTTACCGCATCTGGCTGGAGCATGTGGGAACGTGATGAGAAATGAGGCTAGACACATAAGCGGGGGGGTCAGATCATGGAAGGCCACAGTAAGGGAAGAGAGTTGCTAGTGAAGGAGATGGGAGCTGCTTAAACACTCTAGATCTCGCTGGAGGCAGTTAGAGGGTGAATGAGAAGAGAACCAAATGGGAGGCAGGTGTCCCTGCTAAGAAAAGATAGTGCTGCAGGTGAAAAATGACAAGGGACAAAATGAAGGCAGTGGTTCTGGGATGGACTAGAGATGGCTGGAGGAGCTGTTTAGAGGAGGCGAGCAGCAATGACACTAGGCTAGGTGACTACACATGCAGCAAGTGAAAGAGGAACTTAGCATGATCCTAACTACCTGGTTGGGATATCGTAGAATCTTCTATCTTCCCCTCGTATCTGGTTCTCCTCTCCTCTAGGCACATAGGAGGATAATACCCACCCCCCTTGCTGTTGGGTAGGACTACATGACTAGCTCTAGCCAACGAGTTATGAGCAGAAGTGACTTGTGTCGCTTCCAGGCTAGAGCATTTGAATGGTGATGTGAGATCCCCCAGTCTTATCTTTTCTTGAAAATGAATCGTTGTAAGATGAGAAGCAGCCTGGAATGCTGAGCAAACATCTGAACGAGCTACTTCAGAGCATCCTCGGGACCCGCAGTGGATTTCATGTGGCTGAGAAATAAATTTCAATTGCAATAAGATTTCAGTTGCACTGAGATTTTGGGGGCTATTTGTTATAGCAGCACAATACAGTTTATCCTGACAGAAACAGTCTGCTGTATGGAGAGAAACAGATACACTCAAGAAATGAAAACTCAGATTTAGAGGACACAGTAATAAGAAAGTTTACAATGGCTATGGCACATCTAGATAGAGACACATCAGGACCTGCGAGGGAAGATGAGAGTCACCAGTGGACAGGTGGAACATGACATCACGAGTGTAGAGAAAACACAAAACATAAGAAATAGATCAGAGGGAAAGGGGATGATCCCCAGAACAGACAATGAGGAGCCGGAAAGGCAGAAATAAAAAAGAAGGTGGTGTCCTGGAAGCCTGATGCTCTTAAATGTCTTTTGTATTGCTGATGCATGGGATTTTTTTTAAATAAAAGGTCTTAGCAATTATTTTTCCCTTCCTTTATCTGAAGTCCAGAGATGATCAAATGTCCATATCTTCTTGAGCACTCACACTTCTTGCTGTGATATCCTCTGGGTTTCATCTCAGGCTGAGTCACTGGGTTTCAAGCTCATCTTTGCAGGACACTAGGGGTTCCGTGGAAGCACCTTGGAAATAGCACAAGGTGAAGAATGTGATCTAAACCCCACCACTGCATCAACTACAGCAGCTTTGATCATATATGTTTCTATATGAGCTCATATGTAAGTTTTTATTTGAGAAGGGGGTTCTGTTATTAAGAAAAAAAAATTTAAAACTACTGGTCTAGGTGAGCTAAAATATCACAATTTATTTATGTAAATATGAAAACTTATGGTATAATTAATGAGCCAAAAAATAATACTCTACGGTAGAAAATCCTCCCCTTTTCCAAGGTACACAGGAGCCCCTGGAACCCAGGGTCATTCTACATATCCCACCCTGTAGCTTGCTACTCTCCACCCAGCCAGACACAATCCCCAACACATCACAGCAGGTCACAGTGCTGTGTTATGACACATACAGATTCCTTATGATGTCCTTGCTCCTTCATCTCCTGGAAAATTCCTGCTTTTCCATTAGGAACCATTCAGATGTCTACCCTTCAATAAAGCCTTTGTATCCTTTCACTCCCTCCCTACACCGCAAGTAAATTATTCCTTCCTGTGTGCTTATACTTACAGCACTTCACTAATATCCCAGGTATATTATATATATGACTCTCTTCCCCACCAGGCTGGGAGCTCTTTCACCTCGAGTTCCAAGTGTCAACGGAGTAAGCAGATGAAGACAATACCAAGCCAAGCGTTGCTACCATAAGGTTGTTTCATAGTAACACAATGAATAAATAGGATGCTAAGATTTGCTTTAAATTTTAGCTTTCATACAGCACTGTCCTTCTTCCTCCTCTAATTCTGTCTGCTTTCTGATTCATAGTTCTTCTGATTGAGAGAGTTTCGGTAAGACCTGCCTGGGAGCACAGCTCCTCAGTTTCTCTTTGGCGTGGTGAATTTCCAACATGGTTCCCAGCCCAGGCGCAGCCTAACACGGACACAGCCAAGAAGACACAGATGCACGTATCTACTCACTAAAGACATTCTGACTTCTCTCTCTTGCAGAACTCCAGTTTTTCACTGACTTCTAGTCTTCAAGCACAAGGCCCAAAGAAGTAATACAATACTTGCTTCAGATTTCTCTGCTAATACCATCCACCCTGCCATCACCCTCCCAACAGCACCTCCAACTTGCTCCACTGTCTTTGAAAGAAAAGGGGACAGAGATTTGCATGCGTAAAAGGATGGCAAGCCAAAGTCTGGTGTTTGTTAAAGCAGATGGAGGAAATGGAAGTGAAAAGGGGAGAAGATATAGTTCTTTTTCTTTCAGTGTCAGTAATTACTTTAGCTTTAAACAGTTTGGGAGAAAGCACAGTAAGTCAATTAAATTAAAGCAATTAGTAGGGTGATGAGCTTGTTTTGGTCTACTCAGGACTTTCCTAGATTTAGCACTGAATATTCCATATCCCAGAAAACTCCTCAGCCGTAGGCAAACCAGGTCACCCTAGCAATGGGATATTTTTCCTGACAAATTAGCAAAGATACAAATATATAATTATAATACCTAATGTTAGCAAGGATGCAGGCTAACGGGCACTGACATTGTTGATCGGATTATATATCGATTTCTTATTTTTGGAGAGCAAAAAAAAAAAAAAAGAAAAAAACCCTTAAAACCATGCAAACCAATTTATGTCAAAAACAGTAAGTTGAATGAACCCACTGGTATTTTTTCCCTGCCAAACCCCTAACAAAAAGATAGCAAAGGAATACAAAAATTTAAATCCACAGAGCAAAGAGGATGAAGAAAAAATAACATCAAAAGAGAGATAACAACAAAATTTCAGAAAATGGAAAGCAGTTTCGTGAGTGTTTGGATTTACAGAAAAACCAAAAATAACCACCTGCAGAAATTGAAGTTAATGATTTTCCTCTCAGAAACCAGAAAAAGCTCAGGAACTAAAGGCACCAGATACCTCTAAAGATAAAGGAGAAGGGTGGAACTGAATAAAGAGTGATAGAAAGGTAGTTAGAAAGCGTATTTGTTCCAATACACTCTTCCCTACCTACCGCCAGGAAACCACCTCCCCTACCCCAGCAGGAGCCTGGAGGTTTGCTCACTAAAGACTGAATCAGAGAGGTTCTGCAGGAAAGGCACAGCCAGGAGTGGGAGTCAGACAAGAGGCTGAAAATGGGATTCACAGCTTCCATCCCATACACAGCATCTAGAATGTCAGCAGCCTGGCAAGAAATTGGAAGGTTTCTCTTGGGAGAAATAGAATAGCCCCAGGAAAAAGACTGCAGGGCAGATATTTATGGGCCCCACAACAAAATGAACCAGTGTCTGGTGGACAGCCCTACAGAGAATCCCAAGGAAGTGCATTCCTGTACCTAGAGCTTCCAATGAGCTTTTCTGTGTCTTGCACTTAATTATGAATGGAAAATTGAGAATTATCAGACATTTGAGAACAGTCTCTAGTGAAAAACAAGCAACAAAACCAGAGGAAAAATGAACTTAGAAGAAACAAAAAATGTCAGGGCCGAAGGAAACTTGAAGACAAATACAACAGCCTCAGAAAGGCAAGATAAGATATTATATCCATGAAACAAGAAGAGGCTAAATTAGGACCCATTGTAAATCAACAAAGAGATCCTAGAGACTAAAAATATGATAGTAGAAATTTTTAAAATTTAATAAATGACTCTAAAGATACAATTTAGGAAATCTCCCCACACACAATGTAAAAAGAAAGAGGAGAAAGGGAGGAAGACAAAGAGAAGAAGAATGAAGAGAAAGGATAAAAAGAATAGAGCATCAAACCAAGAAGTCCAATATGCAATAATAGAGATTCCGGAAGAGAAAATATCAGAGAGTAAGTTTCCAAAATAATAATATAAGAACATTTCCCAACATGAAAGGCACAGGTTTCCAGACTGAATGTGCCCATGCACCCATAGGCCTGGCACTGTAAATGAAAAAAAGACCTCGGTAAGGTATATCATTGTAAAATTTTTAGAATGCCAGAGATAAAGAGAAGATTCCAAAGTTTCTAGAGAAAAATAATAGGTTATTTTTAAAAAAAAAAAAAAATCTAAAAATCAGAATTGCATTTTTGAAACTTTTCAAAAGCAACATTGGACAATGAAATGTCATCTTCAATGAACGGCAGAAGACAATGGAAAGTCGTCTTCAGAACATTATGGGGAAATGATATCCAGCGAACAATTGTCTACAAAGCTAATCTCTAAATCAATAATTAGATTATGATAAATAAATTTTCATATATGCAAGTGTTCAGAATTGCCTATGATGTACCCTTTCTCAAGATGTTTTCTAAGGAAACTATGGGGGCTACATTCGGTGAAAACAAGGATGAAAACCAGGAAAGATGAAGACGTGAGAGCCACAGAGGACATCCAACACAAGAAAGAAGGGAAGAATCTTTCCAAGATGATGATGACATGGATTCTCAGAATGGAATTATACAGCGGATCTGGAGAACAATCAATCTTGCTTGAAATAGGAAAGCAGAGAGCTCCATAAGGATAGCTCCAAGACACAAGCAAAGAAGAAACTAGTAGAAAACTAATAGAAACTAGTAGAAATGGTGAACCCTGCTGAGAGGATGGCTCAGCTCTCCTGGATCATAGACACTGGTAATTAAGTCCAGAAGAATAAAAACAATTGTATTAAGAAAGGAAATGTAATCATATCTCATGCAACCATGAGGCTCATATGTTAGCCATAGTAAGGCAACAATAATAACAAACAGTAATATTGCTTTAACCCATGATTATTAAATTGTTAATTGGGAGGATGTGGGGGAGAAGAGAAAGTTTGCACTGGAGAACTGAGGGAGAACTGGGTGGTCATGAGGGGCAGTTCCTAAAGAGCTGAATCTTCATCTTCCCTTATAAGGAGGTAATGTCAAAATTGAAAAACCAACAAACAGCAGTATAAGCAGACTATTTAGAAATATGGAGGCAGTGGTGGGCTGTAACTGCCTTGTACTGCCTCCTGAAAGCTATTAAATTTTCAGAAATTTTTTGACTTGATTGTTAAACACAGCCATTATTAAAAATTAAATTATATAAACTTACAGTTAAGTAAATTAAATTAAAAACCAAGGTCATAAATCTCAAAACACATCATTCCTCTACACGTGGAAAAGCAAGGAAAAGATTCTCTCCTGGAGTTTCTAGAGGGAATCGGCCCTGTCTACACATTGATTTCAGCCCAGTGAGTCTCAGTCTGGACTTATGACTTCTAGAACTTTAAAAGATAATAAATTTGTGTTATTGTAAATCATTAAGTTTGTAGTAATTTGTTATAGCAGCAAAAGGAAACTAATACAGGAGACTTTGTTCCTCCTGGCCTGAGTTGTCAGTAGGGCTGAGGGGACAAGAGACTGAGATATCCCTGGCCCAGGGGAAGTTCATGGTGGAGCT
This sequence comes from Cheirogaleus medius, assembly GCA_008086735.1. NCBI lineage: Eukaryota > Metazoa > Chordata > Mammalia > Primates > Cheirogaleidae > Cheirogaleus > Cheirogaleus medius. The sequence goes on from VBSM01001124.1 coordinate 44,890,945, forward strand.
CATTAAATTCACACCACTCTCTGGGTCAATGAGGTTTTTCACGCCACCCTGGGGTAGACCACTGTGGTTCTAGCTGTCAGAGCACAATATACACAGAAATGCTAAAAATACGGATTGAACATACGGATGGGAGGAGCAGAGGGAACGAAGAACTCATGAAAAACCTGGAAGAAATAGTCTGAGCAAACCAAAATAAGTATTTTAAGACCATATGTGTGACATTTTAAAAAACAAAACAAAAACAAAAAAGCTTACCAAAGTATACAAGTGCCCTACTTCAAGAAAAGTAAACATATGAAATTTGCTATCTAAAAGAACAAATACATTCAATGGTAAAAAATCATTAGACAGCTATGTGTTGAGTACCTGCCGTAAAGATAACCTTAGGTTTCTATTGTGTCCTCTCATATATGGTTGCATTTCTCACATATATGATTCCATTTGAGACTCTATGAGTCCCTGAGATAGAAAGGCAGATGAGAAAATTAATGTTTACCAAAAGTAGGGGCCTCATCCACATAAGTTAGTTGTCAAGGCTGCATGTGTTCCCAAATCTTGGCTTCATGTCTAGGTGCTAACTTTTCTCACTGTACAGTGCTGTGGTAGATAGAAGATATATTCCCTGCCCTCAAAGAATTTGTAATCCTTTATCATCTCAGTTAATATAGCCATGATTACAAAAAAAAAAAAAAATTCCTCAAATTTGCAAAAGGATTCATTTCCAGGCTGCCCTTAAGTAGTAAACAAGACTTTTACATTTCAGGTATTCATTTACATGTTTTTAACTACCACATCTGACAATAAATTAGAAGTTACTAAGAATTAAAATCAATCAGAAACAAAGACAATGTTTTACAAATGTTACAATGTAAGTTAATGGAGAAATGAATAAAATTATAAAAATTGGTTTCAGGCAGTTTTTCAAGAACACAGTTATGAAATAAATTAAATCTACACAATAATTAATAACTACTTATGGCAATTATGACATTTTCTGGGACTTAGAGGATTTCCCCTAACCAAGTCATCCCTTTGAGGATACACAAAGCCTTTTTGGGAGCTGGTTCCAAATGAAGAGTGTTTTCTTAATTATGACTCATGAGGCCTTTCTTAGGCTTGATCTTTTCGAGTCTTGGACAAAAGTTAGAAAATATTTAGCATGTGCTTCACTTTACTATGCTTTTTTCTAAAAGTAAACCATTCCGATTACAAGCAAATATTAACTGGTGACTAGTTTCTGATAGCATAATAAAGAAGGAACTCAATTTTGATTAAGATTTTAAAAAATGACAAACACCCAAGTACAGCTGTGTACATTTTTTACTAACTTTGATTACCGTCATTTACTATTTAATCTAACACTAGTTTTCTCTAACAGGGACACACAGAAAACTCTTCCAGCATTTGGGGGAGATTCAAAGTCAGGTCACATGCCCTGTTCCTGGTTCCAGGGGATTAGTGCTATGTGACTAAAAGAAAACTTTTTTCACCCTTCTCTGGTAGTTCACTACTTTTTGATAATAAACATTTGTTAAGCATGTGCTATTTCCCCAGGGCTCTGCTCCAAACTTTTACATGTTATTTCTCCTAATCCTCACAACAACTCGATGAGCCAGGAGCTCCTGTCATCCTCACCTTACAGGAAGGAAAGCCAAGTGTGTAAGTCCTCACAGCTACTCAGCGGTGGTGCTGGGTTCAAGTCCAAGCAGGCTGACGCTGGAGCCTGGTATCCACACTGCCATGCTTGCCTCTTGGAACTCCCACCTGCCTCCCAAACCTCCCCCTCACTCCAGAACCTTCTCACTTCCTTTCATCCAAAAATTGTTCTCACGGTGTGAGGTGTAGGATGGAAGAAGATCGGAGCATATCGCACTTGTGATTTTATTTTTTATCAACCTTGAGGTTTTTCTTTGACCAACCAGATTTACCCATTCAATCTAGATATTGGTTCTGTAACTGCAGGGATAAGGTTTCTTTCCATTTGCCAACTTGGCCTCTGCCCAAAATTTGCTTTCAGTTTTTAGAAAGATTGTATCCCCTTCCCTTTCTTTTCGGAATGTCTTAAAACCATTTTTTCTCACTTAAAAAACAAAACAAAACATAAAACCCAGGCTTCCTCTATCATGGTCTGCTTTTTTCCACCGGCCAGGAGGATTTGGGCTAGCATTCCATTCTGTGGCTGGTATGCTTAAAATAATAGGGCATTGGCAATGTGGGATGGCTCCTTGGGAGTGCAGGTCCCCATTCCTGCACGGAATGGCATTCAATTCCTTATCACTCCGCATATGAATATCACGCCAGGTTAAATGCTTTGAAAAACACAAAAGCACTTTGAGGGTGTAAAGAGCTACTGGCAAGGGTGGAGAGGACTATTTCAGACAGAGGGGTGAAGGAAGGACTCTGTGAGGCAGTGACATTTGACGAACATGTGGATGAAATGCAGGAGTGAGCTGTGTGAACGTTTGGGGAAGATTTAGTTGGCAAGAAAGAGCGAGAACCAGGGCAGTGGTTCTGGCACCTGAAGAGGCGTGTTTTTAAAAATACAGAGGTCTAGTCTCCATCCTTGAGCAAAGAAGTCAGAATCTCTGGGGGTCCGGGGGCCTGGGCATGAGTGTTTTTTTAAAAAGGTCTTGAAGAGATTCTAACATGCAGAAAAGAGAACTGAACTACATTAATCAACAATCAAATAATATTATAATACTTTTGAAAGCATTTTCACATACTGTATATCATTTTAGCTAAGCTCAGTCAACCTTACAAGACACATAATACACACAAAGTGAGTCTACTGCCACTACACAGTGCTCCAGAGAACACAGAGCTTTTGGCTTCAAGTCACCTGTGTAGCTCTGAGCTCTATTTTCTTTCCAAGATGCTAACAGTGTATGAAAATGCATCTACTCGCTATACAAGGATATCAACAACCAACAGCAAAGTAAGACTGTGACCAACCAAAGCCATCATGCATGGTGATGGAATGCCAGCTCTGACCAGGGTTGGAGGATTACTTATGGATGCCTCCCTGGAAGCGTAGAATCTCAAATGTCAAGGGAGCAAAGGAGAGGAACCTGGAGAGAGAGGTGAGCCAGGCTTTTTAAGGTAATAAGAAACAGCATCTTTATAGATTTGACAAGAAAAGCTGCATTGTACATGACCTGATAGGATTGTTCCAATTTTCTAGAGGGATAAAGAGTACTTGTAATTTTTTTTCTGTCTTGAATAAAAGAGTCAAAATGTGATCCCTTGCTTGGGTAGGTCCTCCCACGGGCAGACAAAGCAACTCTAGCACAGGAGGCAGGGAGGGTAGAGGGTGGAGCCGGAAAATGTGGGACTGGAGAGTTCACATCTGTGCTCGGCCTCCCCAAGATATCCACATCCTAGTCCCCAGAACCTATGAGTATGTTACCCTCCATGGTAAAGAGACTTTCCAGATGTGACTACATTAAGCATCTTAGGATGGGAAGGTCATTCTGGATTATCTGGATGGGCTCAATGTAGTTATAAGAATCCTTACAAGAGAGAGGCAGGAGGGTTAGAGTCAGTAGTAGGAGATGTGATGATGGAAGCAAGAGGCTGGAGTGATGAGAGAAGGGGGCCATGAGCCAAGGAGTGGAGGTAGCCTCTAGGAGCTGAGAAACGCAAGGGAATCCAGAAGGAATGCAGCCCTGCTGAGACTTTCATTTTAGCCTCTGACCTTCAGAATTACAAGATAATTAACTGGCATTGTTTCAGGCCACTACATTTGTATTACTCTGTTACAGCAGCTACAGGAAACTAATACAGCCTGATTGCCTGGGCGTGCTGTCATGAGGAGCCAGGGATGGGAAGGAAGAGAAAGTAAGGGGCAACAGGCTTCCATCTGTATGATTGCCTCAGGACCCTCAAATATTAATTTATAGCAATACAGGCTCAAAAGGTCCTGTCTTAATGAAAGACTTAAGGCAATGTTGATACATGTAGTCTAATTTTTAAGCATTATGTCTGTGCAGTGACCAGAAGTCTAGGTATTGATAGTACAGTAGCATTTAAATAACCCACTCACTTATGTATTAGTTATAAAATCCTTCAGGAGTGTGCTAAAAAGAATGATTTAATTAAATCATGATAAACCAGATGCAATAAAGAACATTTTATTGGGGCTTGATTTCATGCATCTTTTTGACAAGCTTCAGACTAAATTTCTGTGTATCAAATTTCTCAAATATTTACATGTGTTTTCTGTTCCCAGGAAACAGACACCATAATATGTTATTCTAAAGTTTGAAAGTTGAGGAAATTAAAAACAGAAAATACACCAGTTCATCAGCATGGGCACAATACTAATTCCCCAGAAGAGAGAAGTGAATTAGATGTTGTGGTCTTTCCAGCTCAGCCTCCCATGATCCTCTTCACTTCATATACAAAAGCTTCCCTCCGACAGAAATGTGATTGCATCAGTGGTTCAGATATACAGAAAAACTATTCTTTTCCCTACCCAAGAGCAGCGCTAGAAGTGAGTGTTTCAGAGGATGGACAGAACAAATGTCTAATAAGAAAACATTTTCTAATAGTTTCGGTTTTATCTTAAGGGATTCTGTTAAATAGTGATTTGTCTATACATATACTCACCAGAATACCTTTGTTCACATAAAGTTCATAGGCAACAAATAAATAAGAATCAAAATCACATAAAAGAAAGTGCATTTAAGAATCTGATTTTTTTCTGGTCCAATGATTTAAGTCATTACTTTGCTTGAACCATTTTGGGAAGGAGCCAAGGATGGCGAGATGGGCTGTCAGACTCTCTTTAACTCAGTGGATGACACCATGCAATGAATTCTCTTCTGGGGGAGGCCAACCCACCCCAGCTGCTAAGACTCACGGACTCTACACAAAGGTTTGATTTGGTCAAAGATTTGAGACAGTCATGACCTGGTCAAACATGATCTGTTTGTTTGTTTGTTTTGAGGGAAAAGGCCTGGAGAAATAAGATTTTGTCCATGGGTCAGCCTCTAATGAGACCCAAGAGTAAAATGGAGAAGAGAAAATAAATAGGGAATGAGGACAAGGAGACCTTCTAGGGACAGTCCTCTGACCAAAGAAGAAGAAAGAAGAAAGAAAAAATTTTCATAAGTTATCTAAACAACATCTGGCAGAAATTGACCTGAAAAATGTAATTTCGGATGAGTGTTCCTTCAAGTCTGGAAAGAAACCAAAACCTTATTATAAATATCCTCATTGAGGTTTTGGAAGAACAGTATATGAGACTGCATTGCATGGCTTTGAGTGCAATCTAATTCTTGGGTTTTTCCTAAATTCATCCCAGGAAAGGATAATCAATAGCATTCTTGGCACAGCTTAACAAAGAGCTTCTTGTCTTTCAGCTGAATTTGTTCTCTCTGACGTGTGGGCCGTACCCAATCTCCTCAGAGCCTCCCAGTCCTTGTCCTCTTTTGGAAAGGATGGAAATCGTATCAGCACGCCCTCTTAGTGGGCACTATTTTTAAATAGAAAAATCTGGAAAAATGCAAAACAATACAGAAGTTTTTCCCAATTGGTCTTTCTGCAGCTGACTTGGCTCCTAACATACCTCCCTCCCCTTCATCAAAATTCTACGAGATTAGAACTCATCAGCATCCACAGGGGCCTAGTATAATGCTCGCTGGACCCCAGCACAGTCCCCCCAACAGGGCTGTGACCATCTGCAGGCACTTACTTCAGCTGTGTGCCAGGAGAGATGTTCCCAAATAGAGATATTTTAATCCTCTGGAATTCAGATTTTAAACAAAAACTATTCACAATTTAAGTTTGACAGACCCTTGCAGATATGTGGGTCTGGGTCAATCAGATCTGTATTATGACAAAGGCTACAGTCTTTCCCTTTCTTAAAGAGGTATGAAAAGACACTAGAGAAAACCTAGAATCATTTCTCACTCTTTCTGTCCAGTAGCGTTAAATGCATCTTCCATGCCAAGCCATATGCCAACGAGGGGCTAACTGCTCAGAGAATGAGCCCACGGCAGGAAGTGTACAGAACACCATTGCTTTGGACCTTCAAGTGAAGCCCTCGGATGTGCCTAACCAGCTCTCACACCGTGAGTGAGAGTCCAAAAGTCCCAAATGCGAGGGAGACGAGGAGCTCTGCAAAGTCTCTCGCCTTCCATTTGAGGCTCTGCTTCTGCGAGCAGCTGCATGTCTCTCCAGTCGTTCCCACACCACCCTTCTCGCCTTTCTGCTACTTCAATTCACTCCAGCTAATTGCTCTTTTTCTTCAGCCCTTTCCTCTCCATGGACTCCTATTTCTCAAGCCAGCAAAACATTAATATCTTTCTTGCCTCTTTCCAGCTCCCCTTTACCTCTCCTTCAAAGCGAAGGCTTAGTCACTTCTGTACCACATTCCAAACCAAAATAAAGCAAACGATCCCCAATGCCTTAGAAGGGGAGCCCTCATGCCCTTCCTCCCAAGGTCCAAGACTACTTGGAAGAAGACCCCTGAGGGCAGTGAAACCTCCAAGGCTCTGCCCACCAGCTTCATGGAGGTGTTTCCCAAAGCATGGAAGGCAAAGCGCTAGTGTTACTCGAGACTCAAGGCAGTGCATAGTTACGGTGGATTACGGTTGTATATTTATTTTAATGTGCATTAGAAAAAATATATCTGGAATATCCAATTTCACTGCTATTCACAACTATTACTGCTGCGTAGGGCAAGTGTAAGTTCAAATATAAAGAGGGAGTTGTTTAAAGAAAGATATTAAGTAAAAAATAGCATAGGTAGAATGTGATATGGTAAAAATCATGGAGATGGAGCATGAATGACTAACGCTTGGGAAATGCTGTTTAATGGAAATGACTTGGAACTGGGAAGAGTGGGACATGATGTCAGCTTCTGGCTCTACTGTCTCCTCCTTCGCAAAGTCCTGAGTGGGGGTAGAGGGTGGGAAAGCAGCTGTTACCCTGTGATTCACCACACTAGGATTCACAATTTCACACCAGGGACCAAAAATACGTAGAAATGTTTCTGAATGGATAAATCAAATTTATATTATGCTATAACCAAGGATATCATTGCCATTAAATTCACAATTAGAAGCACCCTGGTCCAAAACCATTTCCATCTAGAGGCTAAAGCCTAGAGAGGTCACATGATTTGGCCCAATATCACCCTAGGGAATAGTGGCAGAACTAGAATTTAAACTTCAGATGTTACTTATTCTGAATCTTCCTATTACATTATTGCTTCTGGATAAGTCTTTTGGATGCCCCCAAAGTAATATCTATTTCTGATTATATCTAGCTAGATTTAAGAGAGTAGTAGGAGATAAAATGAGAGAGGTAGCATGGGGAAGGGGAGATTGTGTCAGGACTTGTAGGCCAGTTTGAGAACTTTCATAAGGTTCAGCCCAAAGGTGGAGCTGTCTCTAGACACTGAAGAATTAGCAGTGAATAAAAGAGAGAACAATTTTTGCCATCGTGGGAAGTTTACATTTTAATGGGAGATAAAATCTAGATTATGACATTGCAAGCTACCTATGTCTAAATGCCAAATAAGTAGCAGCCCAGGATGATAGAATACACACTGGGAATGATTTCTGTAGGTTTTCTGGTTAGCTGTGGTCTGGTGGCCTCCTTTAGCATTTCCCACACTTCCACTCTATCCCAATAATCAAAGACCCCCAGCTGAACAGCTGTACTTTTCTGACCCAATTTTTTAATTCCTTTCCTCTCCCTAAGTAGAATAGATAAAGGAGAGTGGATAAGGGGAGAAAATAACTGGTCAGAAAGAGAGTGAAGAGGAAGGAATGGGAACAGTGACTCTCCTACAACGTATTTTAAATCATGACCTGTGACAGGCTAAGCACATTACCTACGTTAATAATTTATTATCATGACATCAATAAATTGACCACATAACTGTCTAATAATAATGACTAGCCAGTACTGAGAGTTTGCTATATGTCAAGAAGTCATCTAGACACTCTAACCAACTTGATCTTGCTATTCCTTACCACAACTCTATGACACAAGTACTATTATTTTTCATTTCACAGATGAAGAACTGGCTGCTCAGAGAGGTAAAGTCATTTGCTCCGTATCCCACAGCTAGGAAATGAGTCCAGACACAGATGTCAGGATGCTGGACTCCACAGTCCCAGCCCTGTGTGCAGGAATGTCCCTACCCAAAAGGAGGCACCGGCTAGCCAGGGCTGTCCAGCCAGGGCACCCTCCAGCCAGGGTTGCCCGCCCCACACATGTTCTCCCTCAAAATAGGCCCTCTTGATGAGCCTGTCCCGTTCTTTTTTCTTTCTTTTTTTATTTTGCAGCACATCTCTCACTGAGACCCTGTCCCTTTCATTACTGAGTTGTATATTTTTTAACCTCTCTGCCCCAGTAACTGTCCCCCTGATTACTGGGGTAATGGATATGTCAGGTGTTTTTTGCTGTACTTCCATGACTATTGTGGTCTCTCTGTCTTTCCCAGCACCTCTCAGCCTTTTCATTTTCTCCTCCTTATTTAAACCAGCATGGAGCAATTTTTCAAAACATCCAATTAGCAAGTGCACACAAGGAACGAGGTCCATAATTAATTAGTGATTCTAGGACACAACAAAGCAAAAGCAAAGCCAAGGATATGGAAAGCATCAAAAACTGAAACTGCGTGAGGAAGATGTACACATTCAGGACCCCTCTCCAGGAAGGACAAAGAATTAAACCATCTGGTTACTGATTCGAATCCCTGAAGCACCTCCACGTGTCTTGGAGTGGAAGGACATCGATCACTGCATGACAATCCCAAGTGGAACATCTCTCCCCTCTACGATGAAATGACTGCCTCTATTCTAGCGGTGAACTGATTCTTCCCCCATTGTTTGTACAAGGGAAGGTTGGCCCCTCTCTCTTCTTGAAATTGTTCTTAGACAAATTTAATTGTTCTTAAAACTGTCTCTTTAGAAACAGTCTTTCTTGCAAGATGGCCCTAACTCCTAGGGTTTCTTGCTCGTCCCAGAGCAGAAGTCAAGTTAGAATACTAAGAGTTAAGAGATCAATCAAGCCAGGATGACTGTGGAGAAAAAGGGAAAATAGTAGGGGAATGCCAAGGTTCTCAGATGCCAGTTGGGATTCTAATTTGGAGAAGAAAGGAAGACATGGGTGGAAGTCCATCCAGCTCAAATTCTCCCAAACACCAGTTCATTCTCCCACACACAGGGTGAAGTGTAAATGAAGGGAGGGCTAGCGCTGTCATCAGTGAAAGTGTTGCCTTTCATTAGGAGGAAATAGAGATTATGTCATTTTTGGTTATTACGGACTCTAGTTGTTACCTGAAAACAAAAGACAACAAAACAAGTGGCCTGAACAGTATTACAGCAAGTCCCTGCATCTCAGAGGGTGACATCACCACTGTGATATATTTTTAGAAGCCTCATATAGAACATGAGCATTGTAGGAATCCTTTACTACCTTTTATTACCTTCTGCCTCATTTTCTTTTGGTTCTAGATTGGGCTAATGCTAGCTTTCAGGGCTGTTATTTGGACTTAGGGGAGTATACCTAAACCCACCGCATCAAGCCACAGACTAAGCACTTTGGTTAATATCGTAGCAGTGGATGATACAAGCAATGTTAGATGAAAAGGAAAATGAAAGTACCCACCAAGATATTGACAAGACAAACTTATACTACTGCTGCTGCTGCTCAAATACAATACTTGAATAAGATAATAGTAAATACTATTATGCATGTTGCTAAGCAATATTGCATTTTCAGTCCATAAATAACTGCCTTAGTCACACAAGATGGGAAAAGCTACATGTTGATATTGATGAGATGCTTTGCCTTACTTCTTTGAATAATCAGCCTGAGCAACCAACGGTTTCCATCACAAAGAAGAAATGAGTATCCCTGTGCCCTGGCTGAGATATGTATGAGAACCCAGTGCTAAATCTCCTATTGGAAAGTCTAAGGGTACTCTGCTAACCCACTCCCCTACAAAGTCTTCAAGTCTTAGATTAAAAAAAATAAACTAATAAATAACCAACATTCTTTACCTGATATGTCTTCTCTTAGCTACTGTACATGTATATTTAGTGAGTGCTAAAAAATAGTAAATTTTAAATACACTTAAAGATTTGGAGCAAAATACAAATATTCATCTTTCTGATTCAAAGATAATACTGATTTGAAGGATCTTGTGTGACGATGACCAACACTGCAGGCCAGCCCCAGATTCTGAGATAACCATGCGGTTTACAGATGCTAGAAAGTTGCTCAGGATGAGCGGCTGATGACTTCTTGCCCCTCTCCCCAGTTACCCAGCATTCCCTGACTACCCAGCATTTCCCAGCTAAGTAAGCATTAGACAGAAATAGTCTGCAAGAAAATAACCTCTTTAGCTGGATGCTACCAATGGAATTCCAGAAGTTTTCATCTCTTCAGAAGAGCGATATTGCACAAGAGACACTGCTGTATTAACATTATAACACAGACCCTGGAGCCAGACTCCCTAGGGTGAATCCTCACTGCACAATTTCCATTTAAGTGACTTTGAGTAAATTAATGTCTTTGTGCCTTTTTTTCATCTGTTACTGCAATGACTAAATAAGCTTATATATGTAAAGCGTGACTCCAGAATGTACCCTTAGGATCTGTATTTACTGCTTTTATATTTCACAGGAAGCCACTGATCTAATAAAACTAGAAATTACTAAATTTTGAATTCCTATAACATCAAACTGTTACTAATTATGGTTCTGGTCATATGCCATATGTTTCCCAGAAATAACAAATGTTCCATGGAAAAGTAAATGGCTAATAAGGGTGGGAAAAACATATAGTAAATGATCTTGTTTTTCTTGGCTGCTAACTTTAATATAATGAAACATTCAATGAAAACTATGAGCATGCAACTGCGACTTCTTACCATTTAAGAAAAACACTCTTGAACTACTGAAAGTTAGAGATATGTTCAAATAGCACTGTCAGGTACTTTAGTCTGAATCTCTTACATTTTAAATTTTGAAAAATTTTACTCATGTCCCAGGTGTTTTTCCCAGTAGAAATTACATTGGTAGATGCTAAATTAACTCCATGTGATTCTCATTTCCAGAAATACAATTTCAGACTGTTCAAGAGTTTCAATGTATTCCCTTGAGCTGCATAAAAGAAACTCATCCTGGTTTTAAATATAGTTTTGTTTTTGTGGGGGTTTTCTTGTCCTAGGAACACATTTCTCTCAGACAACATTGCCATTTAACACGCTAATTGTTTTAGATTTCTTTTAAGGTCCCCTTATTTTAATTAAGTGAACTTGAATTAAGTGAATTTTTGCAGCTTTCTAGTGAAATTATTGATCAAATGATCCTCATTTATAAAGGTCATAGCAGCACTAGGAAGCTAGGGTTATATTTTATTTTAGTAGATTTTATACTAAAGGGCACCTACTTTTAATATAAATCAGTCTGATATTCTCATTCATTACTATTTTCTGATATAGGTAAGGCATGAGTATTCTATAGGTGCTAAAAATATGATCAAGATCTGATTCAAGCTACTTTGGAAGCAGGTACTGTTACTTACAGAACCTCTACATGTAATAAATGTGCTTATTATGTGATGGGCAATGCCAGGTGCTGGAATTATGATGATGAAAAACAGCAGCCCTAGGTTCTGTCCTCATGGAGCTTAGAGTCTAAGGCAGTGCTATGTGAAGTGTGGTCTGTGGACCAGTCTCATCAGACTGCAACAAGTACAGACATTGCAAGTAATTGCTGAGAAACTTTTACAGCAATTAGACATTGCTGTAACATTCAAATGTGTGATCAAGCGAACTTGTCTCATTGAATGGGGTATAGAATGCTTTGGATATTGTCAAATTTGTATGTTGAGTTTCATGTGGCAGGATCTCCATGGATAGGAGGACACATATTGGCTTGCGATGAATTGGAAATTAAAAAAATAAATCTAGCTCTTCCCCCAGATAGTTTGAAAACCACTATTCTAGTGCTTCCAAATCACTATAAATAAAAAGAGAGAGTTTAATTAAAGCTGAGAAAATTTGGGAAAGTTTCATGGAAGAAATGATTTTTAAGGGTAGATTAGAATTTTAAGGGGTAGAGATCATAACACGAGAAGAGTAATGGAAGCAAAAAAGTGCAAGGATGCCCTGAGCCACCTAGCTCACTGTGGTTGGAGTAAGACATGGGGACAGGGCAAGTGGAAGTAATGGAGATAAATGTAAAAAGGTTGATTGCAGCAAGTTAGTAGAGGACCTCAAATGCCATGAAAAAAAGTTCGAATTTTATTTATGAGAGAATTGGAAGTCCTTAAATATTCCCGAACAGGAGACTGACACAAAAGCTCTGTTTTACAAGTAATATTGGCTTCATCTGAACTATATTCTAGAGGCCTTTAAGTAAGGTAAATAATACCAGTAAAATGGAATTTTTTAAAATAATCTTTTTAATGACATCATATATTAGTCATATGTCTAAGTAAATTTTTGCAATCTGAAGTCTTCCCAGTACCATAGCATAGTAAAATACCACTTTAGAAGATCTACTCATATATGAGTAAAGTGATTTTGAAATACCATTTCTTAGCTTTACAGTGACAGAGAGAACACATTCTTCTCATTTTCAGAAAATTTGATTAAACTACAAATATTAAGGGAACATTAAACCAATATACTGTTATAATAATTTACACCAAAATGTCAAGTACCATCACCAAAGGACACAAGAACAACACTTTTTTCTCTCTGTTGTTCTCAGCTTCCTATAAAACTAGAATTGATCTCATTAAATGTGCCTTATGTAAGTTTCCATGTGTGACCAAAAGGCTATTAATTCTTGACACTGAGTTAGAGTCTTCTGTGGCATTAAGATTCCCATAACTATATCTTTTAAAAAAATAGTTGAACGACTAAGTTTTAAATTTGAGAGTAAAATTTAATAAGGTTTTAATAAAACAAGGCTCTCAAAGTATATAACCCCTAGAAAAATATCGTGTTAGGATTTCACATGCTTGGCTGAGTAAATATCTAATGATCTTAGTCTTCTAATTCTGGTTTCATAATATTATTTTTAATTGTGATGTAAGAACTATATAACTATAAAGATTCCATCCTGTTAAACTGAAAGCTATGTATTTAGAATTGGACACGTTTGCAATATGACTACCATACAAAGCTACAACACAGCATTGTGAGTCACTATGATGTACTAAAGCAGTGGTCCTCAACTGAGGGTGACTTTTGCCCCTTCTAGGAGATGTCTGGCAATGTCTAGAGATGGCTGTCTTGACTGGTGACATGTACTACTGACACCAAGATGCTTTTAAATATTCTACAATGCACAGGACAGCCCCTTGCAACAGAATTATCTGGCCCAAAATGTCAATAGTGCTGTGTTGAACAAACTTATACTAAAGGATCATACTAACACCATTTTCATTATTCCTCCAAGGTCTGAGACTCTTGGCATATACTATGGTCTGAATGTTTGTGTCCCCCCACCAGAATTTTTATGTTGAAATCTTAACCTCCAAGGTGATGATCATAGGATGTGGAGCTTTTAGGAGGTGATTAGGTCATGAAGTTAGATTTAGTGCTCCTTTGAAAGACACCCCAGACAGCTCATTTGTTCCTTCCACTATGTGAGGACACAGTGAGAAGGCACCATCTATGAAGCAGGAAGCAGGCTCTTTTCAGAAACTGAACCTGTCAGCACTTTAATCTTGGACTTTCCAGACTCTAGAAGTGTGAGAAATAAATTTATGTTGTTTGCAAGCCAGCCAGTTTATGGTAGTTTGTTATAGCAGCCTAAACAGACTAAGACAGCATATAAAGAAATAATCACTTTGATTCATACAATCTGAAAGTCAGGAAGAAGGAAGTTCCTGAAGATTAAAATAAATAATTATGCCTCCCTTTGATATAAAGAACTACTTATATCGTGCCCTCTGACTTCTGCAACCAAGACCTGAAGACAATCCTCACAGGTGCCCTGGTTTAATTCCATTGACGTCAGTAATACTTTCTATAGAGATATGCAAATGTTCACATCAGGAAGTTTTCAGGCAGATCTTCAGAACAGACAGGCATCAATGAAAACCTCAAACTAGGTTCCAGGTATGTATTGTTTTCTCAGTGGTAAGTCATTTATGATTTTAAGAAGTAACATCAAATAACAGCTTCTGGGAATGTGGGAAGGACATCCCTCTCCTTCAATACGTACATTGATTATAAGATGTGAACCTTTTCTAGAGATGCTAGATGTGCAGAATCTATAAAGTATATTAAGTGTCTAACAAGGAATAGACACTTTGTAGGGTCTTTTTGTAAGAAGAAACAGACTCTGAAATGCTCTCCCTCTCAGATTCTTCTCCATCAGTGTTAAACTCAGTTGTTTTCATTTGTCTTTACATTGCTCCCCTCCTCCTCATCCTTCTACCCCTACTCCAGAAAGAGGTGCAGGGACGACAGTGGTATCCCTAGTACTAAGAAAAAAGAACAAACTAATACAAAGTCCACCATTTCCCTCTCTTGGAATTTCTCCCAAGTCTTTGTGAATTGAGTGCTATGAATAACACCTGTCTTGAGCTTCATCTCAGGACTGCTAGAGCATATACCTTTATTTAATTAAACAGAAGCATAACCATACTTAGATGCAATACAATATATATTTGAAATCAATCTTTAAATTCCCCCTAAAGATCACCTACACTACTTACTCATAAACAAAAACTTACTATAAACCTATATATTAGCTTATTGGTGTATTATTTGTGTATTCCACTAGAATTTAAGATCCATGGGCACAGGGATTTTATCTTGTGTTTATTGGCTGAGTGAATGAATATCTTCTCCCAAACAGCAGTCATTACATAATTGTAAACTCCTTTTATTTTTACACCCATAACAGGAGGCAATAGGACTCACTCCTTATTATAAACTACTCATGTTTGTTCATTTGTTCATTCTCTACTACGTCTTTCATGATCTGGCTCCTGCCACCTCTCTAACATTCCCTCACGTCCCCTGCTGTCCAGCAACACTGGCTTTGGCTCGGTTCCTAGTAAGCTCCATGATCCCTTCTACTTTGAGTCCTCTTACCACCCCTAACACCTTCAGATTTCTTCAGGGAAGCCTTCCTGATCACCACTGAGACTAGGTATGATACCTGCATTCTATAGTCTCATAGTTCCCTGTGGTTTTCTTTTATTCCCCATCATAGTATTTATCACATTTGTAAAATTTATTTGTGTAATTATTTGATTAATATCTCCCCCAGCCCCACCCACCCATCTGCAGCCAGAAACCATGCTTTCCTGACTCCATTAATGACCACGTCATCTAGCACAGTGCCTGTCATATAGTGAGTGCTCAATATGTATTTCCTGAATGAATAAATGAATTATGTTTCTAGGAACATAATCTGTTACCAAATATGTAAGTCCATGTTATATCTTATCATTCTTCCCTAGTTAGTAGGTACTTAATCAACACCTTTTGGTTAATTGAAATCATCATTTATCTCCAGCAAACTACATTTTCCAATGTCTATATGACAGTAAAAGACCTTGTTCGCAGGGTTGACATGCTTGAAGCAGTAGCACGGTGGGGGGGGAGGGTTGGCAGGGGCAATATATGTAATCCTAACAATATGTGTACCCCCACAATATAATGAAATAAATAAAAAAAAAGACCTTGTCGCAAAATTGCTGGGAAATAAACTGCTCTCTTTCTATCCTTTTTCTACATACTAATAAAAACCGGTTTGTTTTTGTTTTTGTTTTTCACTGAATTTATTAGCTGTTTTGGAATTAAGAACATGACTGGGTAGAAGATGGTTGGCAGGGAATCAACTTAGTATTTGTTTCTATGGCTATATTTAAAAACATCTGGAAGCATACTTTAATTATCCTCTGAATATCTGAAATCTTATGTTCTCAGCCTCTGAGATAATCTCTTCCCATATTGTTCCTAAATGAAAGGTGTTCTGTTGACAAAATAGGTGGGGTTTTTTTGACAGAGAGGAATTTATGGGGCATTGGAAATAGAGTAGTGAGCTCCCAAGCTAAGAGGACTAAAATTCAGCATTCATTTTTTAAAAAAAGGATGAGCAAAGAAATCCTTAGTTTAGAAAACTGAGGAAAAATATAATTCCATGTAACATTCTATAACTTAGAAGCTAGTCACATAGGAAACCTTGGGGAAAGTACAGATTTCTTGGGATCCAGACAAAACAATACTGGTTAAAGGGTCTAAAGATAGACACCCAAACAACAGGAAATCAGTAATAATTGTAAACCTAGAGTCTATTCACATGCTTAACTTTAAAATAACATCTTTACATATATTCTTCCTATCTGTCGCTATTTGGATCTCTGCCACTAGGCAATTTTTACTAGACTGTCTGGAATTCTTCAACAAAATTCCAAAAAGCCCAGGACATTTGGGCAGTATTTGCTAAGTTAGGCCATTCTTTTGGAAAGCCCCAGTTAGGAAGTTTAGCCTCCAGTAGTGAGGTCAACCTCATCCCTGCTTTGCCCACTACTCTCTTGGGCCAGCAGTCTCAAACTGGGAGTGGCTTCTTCACTGCCCCAAGAGCTTTTCTGTCAATTTCTTGTCCAAATCGTTCTTTGGATCTGGCAGATGCTGCAAATCACAGCATGAACTCCTGCGGTCTCTCTTTGCTCCATGTAAATCAGAGACGAAGTACAGCTTATTTGGAGCTCACTCTAGAAGGGAATCTACAGCAAGGGATTACCTACCCCTGAGATCACAGACACAGAGAAGGACCCAGATGCTTCAGGAAGGGCAGAAATGACCAGACGCCAATAACATCATATTGATTTTGTACCCCTCCATGTCAAGGGGAAAGGTTCCTATGTTAAATCACACTCATGGCTGTAGGCAAAAATACACATTTTCCTGTTATGCTTTAAGTCTGATATCAGAAAGATTCAAGGAACTAAAGCAATGGCCACTGTCATATCTAGGGTTGTGATATCCATAAGTAGTTCAACCAAATTATCACAAGAAGAAAGAGCTTCTCAGGCTACCTGCTCATTACCAATTTAAATGCACAATTCTAGCTTGGCCTCCAGGAGAAATGCAATGGTGTTAAGACTTAGCTTTTCAATATCATGAGAGGAAAAAAATTCGATTTTGCTTAACATGCCTTCAAATATTTTATTACTGTTCTATAGATCTCATTAAAAGGACTGGCCTACCAAATTTGGAATAAAAATTTCTCACTTTCACTTTCTTGTTACATCCAGATGAGCTGTGTTGCTCATCTAATACTTAATTAGACCACAGAAGACTTTAAGGAGGGAAAAGGAAGTAGAATGGAAAAGAGTTAAGTACACTTAAGTTTCATTTTACATCAACTTATCTCCTTTCCCTGCAATACCAGCAAAATAAAAAAGAAGGTTTTGTTCTTGCTCTCATTTTTTATTTTTTTGCCATTTGTTCCTCATACAAAACTGTTTGGTCCAGTAAATATTAGATTAAGATTCATGCCTTGTTTCCGAATAGGTACAAAAGTATTACCAAGCTCTAAGCCACACTACCTTGCCTCTAAATCTCGACTGGCTTCTCATTTGAGGTCATTAGCTTATTTTGAAAAATGTCTAAGAAATTCATATAGTAGATTTCCCTTCCTGAAAAGTCAATTTCCTAGCTACTCAATGAGATGGCTTTTGAGACCCATATCAACAAATTAGGAAAGTAATAATGTTTCTTTCTTAACAGGAAATTCACTGTTGCTGGTGCTGCTGCCCTAATTATACCATAATAGAATTTCAAAAGAATCTTCTCTGAATTAGAAAACATCCCATATACTTGCTGCACAATATCCTCTTCAATTTCCCATACCAAATGAGTCGATTTGGAAAGTAAGGAGGGGACCTATTACCTTTTATTCCAGGAAGCAACAAGCCAGGTTTTTACTTCATTATCATATCTGTTTTGTTTTGTTTTAGTAAATCTCTTATACTTAAGTAAGGTTTCCATTTAATCAGAGTCATCGTAAAAGAGAACAGGATTTTTTTTTTTTTTACAAAATTAAATGGGCGTATAGCTTTCTTTTCAGTAACAAACAAATTCATCAAGAGTGAAAAATAGAAATGGATACCCTATGACAAAGCTTTAATGACAGATACAAGCTAGCATTTTCTATTTAGCAAAATAAAAACATACAAACACACAACAACCTAACTAGGTTAACCTAGCATCTTTGCATTTTGAGTCATAATTTACACAATTTAAAACCCAGGCATTTCAAGAGGTCAAAAGAGTAACTCACAGTATGCAGTCACTCAGCACCTGGGATCTCAGAGCCTTCTTCAGTAGTAGGACAGATTTTATCACCAGCAGATCAACAGCCCTGCAAGTGAGATCACTCATAATTAGTGAGTATTTTACTTGAACATCTGACAGCTCGGTAAAAAGTTTATGTAAGGCTGTTACAGTTATATCTTCTGTAGTTGCGTTTGCAAACAGGAAACAGGAAACACACCTACAGGAACACTGACATATGTCAGCCTAATTGGTCGGTGGTTCAAAATACTTAGGAGTGAGTCTTGTACCACAAAGGTAATAGGCACAGTCCTCAAAAGAGCACGAATCAAGTCTGAGCATTTCACTGTCAAATCCTTTGGACAGATGATAAGCAGGCAATTTATTATAGGGAGAAATAAGAATTCTTAGTAACATTCAGGCCTTGATTCAGGAAGGACTATAAACTTCAGAATAAACTCATTTATATATAAATAGATACATATACAACATATTAAATAATATATTATTTAAAATATATGAATTATTTAAAAAATAAATATTAATAAGATTTTAAAATATTATATATTTTTTTCTTCCTGGAATATATATAGAAACTTTCATTTAGGAATCTTTTGGTTATAAGTCACAGAAAACCCAACTCATATATACAAATAAATAACAAAATAAGGGAATATTTTGCTTCATTGAGCTGGGGGGAAAAAAACAGAATTAGGGTTGGTTTGGGGAAACCAGAAGTCTCCTTTATCATTTGATTCTCTACCATTTTCCTGGCACAGGTATTCTCAGTGAACTGACTTCATCTTCAGGCTGCTCTCCTCTTGGTACAAAAAATGACTATAGCAGTTCAGGATGATGTATTTATCATCCAAGAGGATAGTATGAGCATAATGACAGCCCCAGTGGAAGTTCTGAAGTCACTGAGATGGCCCTTTGCTGAATCAGTCCCTACACGTTGGGATCTAATATGTTAAATGGCTTAAACTAGTTGAAGCTTATCCCTGGAGGTGAGAGTAGGTTCACTCCAAACAAAAATCACATGATGAGACATTCAGGATGACAGGGAAAGCAGGACGCGGCCGCTTGCCGCCTCCCTGCCGCTCCCACTCCAGGTCCGCTGCAGCGCTCTACAGACACTCCACTGCTGAGCTGCTTGCGCCATCCTGATTGGATGTTAAAGCTTGTCGCTAATTGGATGTTAACGCTTGTTGCTGATTGGACGCTTTTTGACTCCTACCAAAGGTATACAAGCTGGAGGAGAACCCGGAAGGGGGGGTCAGAAGATCACAAGTCAGCGGAGGGTGCTGACGGAGTAAAGGCTGTTCTCCACTCTCCACGTGCCGCTTGGTTATTTCCCTGGTCAAGAGCTGTTAACACTTGCTGACATAGAGCTGTTACAAGAGCTGTTAACACTTGCCGGAACAAGGACACTTGGAGAAACAGGAAAAAGGAGAAGGGATCAACAAATGTCCATCACCATAATGCTCGGCAACAATCGGAAGACTGACATTTGAGGCTGTGTACCTGTATCTATGAAAACACTAGTACTTGGGTTATCTGAAGATAGAGAATGAGCTGAGGGTCAATAGATATTGATTACCCAAGGCTCTTCATTTAGTTGGACTTTCTATTAACACTGGAGAAAATAGATCAGAATATTTCCACTCTGTTCATGAACTATGATTTATAGTGTATTAAGTACTCTTGCATTTGATCTTCCATTTTGTCATCCAAACAACCCTGCTGGTGGTGGGCAGGTGTCCCCACTGTAAGCTTAGACAGTGGGGCACACACTGCTGGTTGTCTCTCCAGTGCCCCATCTACGCTTTTTCTTCCAGAATCTTGATTTGGTTCAGGTCAGGAATTTGCCATATTAAAACAACAGCTAAGGACGATGGGCAGGTGGAACAGTTTTGGCCCTGGAGATGTCAACTGAAGTTACTTGGTAGGACTCCTAGAAAAACACTTTAAAAGAACTTTGGCATTCACTTCTTTTTACAGGCTGCTGAACATAATCCGAACTGACACAAAGAGGTTTCTCAACCAGGTAATGACAGATCAAGACTTAAACCCAGGTATCCCAACTCCCTGTCCAGTGATATTTCCAAGAAACTGCATTGCCTCTCCAGAAGCAGAACCCATAAACTCATACTCTGAGTACTATACAAACGGAAATTTTAAATATATGCATTTTTCCTTCAATAAGTAGCTTGTTTAAATGATATGAGTCATAGTTCAAATGCTGAGAGGGGATTTTAGATTTTGTTTTGTTTTTTGACTTTTTAACACGTGACACTCAAGCATTCACAAAATTGCTAAAGCAAGAATGCCTTGGCTACAGCAAAGGAAAGCTAGGTTATTTTACCAAAATTTGTTTCAAGGCTGCCTAAGCAGGAATTAGCCACCTTCCCAGATCTTGCTGTGTTTGAGGATGTTCTTTCCTGACTTTCTCATTCACTCAGCTATCACAAAAGCTGGAATAACTTACTGAACCCAAAGTCAAGGAACCATACCCAAAGATCAATTCCAGAGGGATTAAGGGTTTGGTTGTGAAAAGCCAAAGGTTTAAATTTTTAGAATAAAATATAAAATAACATCATTCTGACCTTAAAATAGGAGAGTTCTTAAGGCACAAAAGTGCTAACCATGAAAGGAAAGACTGATAAATTTGCAACTGTAATATTAAGAGCTTTAGTTCATCAGAAAGTACAATAAAGAAAGCAAAAACACAAGCCAATATCTGAGACAAATTTTGCAACACATAAAATGAACAAAAGATCAGTATTCATATAAAGAAATGTTACATTTCAGTCATAAAAAGACAACACAGGCCAGGCGTGGGAGTTCACACCTGTAATCCTAGCATTCTGGGAGGCCGAGGCTGGAGGATAAATCAAGGTCATGAGTATGAGACCAGCCTGAGCAAGAGTGAGACTCCGTCTCTTCTAAAAATAGGAAGAATTAGCTGGACAACTAAAAATATATAGAAAAAATTAGCCAAGATGGTGGCGCATGCCTGTAGTCCCAGCTACTCAGGAGACTGAGGCAGAAGGATCGCTTAAGCCCAGGTGTTTGAGGTTGCTGTGAGCTAGGCTGACGCCATGGCACTCTAGCCCGGGCAACAGAGTGAGACTCTGTCTCAAAAAAAAAAAAAGACAACATGATAGAAAAAAGGAACAACAGATCTGACAGGCATGTCACAGGAGAAAAACATGAATAGTGAGTGGACATATAAAAAGATGAACAACCTCATTTGTAATCAGGAAAATGCAAATTAAACTGGTAGTGGGAGTATAAATTTATATAAATATGGAACAATTTAACCTTATCTTATAAAGTTGAATGTTCACTTAACCTCCATCTGAGCAAATCCACTCCTACCTACATTCTCCAGTGCTGTGGGTTGAATGACAGTGTACCCTCCAAAATTCGTATTGAAACTTAATCTCCAAAGCAGCAGTTTTAAGAGGTATGGCCTTTAGGGGTGATTCAGTCATGAGGCTCCACCCTCATGAATGAGATCAGCCCATATAAAAAGGGCTCCAGATTGAAGGGAGTGTCCTTTTGCCCTTTTGCCCTTCTGTCAAGTGAGGACACAGTCTTTGTCCCCTTCCGATGGTGCAGCAACAATCTTTGAAGCAGAGACCAGGCCTCATAAGACAACAAACCTGCTGGCACCTTGATCCAGGACTTCCCAGCCTCCAAAACAGTGAGAAATAAATTTCCATTGTTTATGAACTACCCAGTCTCAGGTATTTTGTTATAGCAGTACGAACAGACTGAGACATCTAGAAAAACTCTTGCATATTTGCACCAGGAGATATGCACAAAGTATTTATAACAGCTTTATTCAAAACAGCAAAAAGCTCAATTTAACACAAATGTTCATCAGGAGAATAAAGAAATAAATCGAGTGATATGCATACAATGGAATATTAGGCAACAAGAAAAATCGGTAAATCACAGCTGCATGCGATAGTTTGGGAGAACCTTAGAAACATGGTGAATGAAAGAAAGCAAGTATCAGCCAACTGTGTACAGATGTGAAAGGGGAGGCCTTGCAAACATAACAGGAAAATACCTAATCCTACAATTTCCCCAGTAACGGTTAAAGATCAGTCCAACGAGTTCCCTCACTAACAGGTACCACGCAGGAGCTCTGTTTTGCACATCTTTTGCAGAGAGCTGAATGGAGGGAAAAGAGATGTCAATCTCTCTCTCTCTCAAAATTGTTTTTTGAAAATCTGCTTTTACAGAGTTTCTGAGTAAACAGCAGAACTAGCTACAGCCTCAATGGTATCTTGAGGACAGAGTCACATCTCTTGTGATAATCCCTTCTCCAAGGAAAGGCAGGAAACCAAGTCTTGGACTTTGACATCCTTGCAGTTATTGTTATCTACCTGCTGCCGCTTTTGTTATCAGCTGACAACCATCACTATTTTTTCTTCTCTTTGTCCCTCTTAAAACCAGAGAGCCACTTGGCCTCGCTGCTGGCATCTCCCTTCTCTTTCTTCGGGATGCCATGCTGTCTCCCTGTTCACTCCCCCCTTCCCTCTCTCTCTCTCTGTCTCTCTCTCAGTCTCTCATTCTCTCTGTCCTTCTAAAGGATAAAATAAACTTTTACTTTTATATATTAATCTCTGCGTGAGAAATCTCCACCAGTGCCATGAGCACCTACTAGGCTTTCCACCCTAACAGATGGTAACTTTTTTATAAAGCCCAAGAATAGCAAGACTGAACAATTACCCCTATATTTACTCTTTGTGTTATTCTTTGTTCTTCTTGGTATTTCAAGATTCCTTCTTTTATTATTTCCTTCTGTTTAGAGAACTTCCCTTAGCCATATGCTAAGTCTTTCTTTAGCTGAGAATTCCTTGATTTCCTCTTCATTCCTAAAGGATATTGTCACTGGATATAGAATTCTAGGGTGACAGTTCTTTTCTTTCAACATTTGAAAAGGGTTTTGCCACTTCCTGCTGCCCTACGTGTTTTCTGATGAGAAATCTACTGTCATTCTCATTGTTTTCCTCCTATAGATAAGGTGTCATTTCTTTCTTGTTGCTTTCAAGATCTTTTCTTTAACTTTATTTTTCAGAAGTTTCACTGTGATGTCTTAGGGTGGATTTCTTTGATTTAATCCTTTTTGGAGTTTCACTCAACTTCTTCACTCTAAAGCTCAATGTCTTTTGCCACATTTGGAAATTTTCAGCCATTGTTTCTTTGAATACTTTTTAAGCCGTGTCCTCTTTCCCCTCTCTTTCCAGGATGCTGATGACACACATGTCAGACAATTTTTCTATCCCCATAGTTCCCCAGGGTCCTATCCTTTTTTATTTTCAGTCTATTTTCTCTGTTGTTCAGGTTGGGTAATTTCTATTATTCTATTTACAAGTTCACTGATTCTTTCCTCTGCCCTCTCCACTCTGCTGTTAGCCAATCCATTGAGGTTTTTCTTTTTATTTCATTTATTATATTTTCCTAGAAACTGAAAAAAAA
>VBSM01001124.1:44914817-44937240 GCA_008086735.1 Cheirogaleus medius
GCTGCTTGCGCGATCCTGATTGGATGTTAAAGTTTATTCCTGATTGGATGTTATAGCTTGTTCTTGATTGGATGTTGAAGCTTGTTGCTGATTGGACGCTTTTTGAGTCCTACCAAAGGTATAAAAGCTGGAGGAGACCAGGGAAGGGGGGCTCAGAAGATCAGAAGTCAGCAGAGCATGCTGACGGAATAAAGGCTGTTCTCCACTCTCCACATGCCGCTTGGTTATTTCCCTGGTCAAGAGCTGTTGTGAGAGCTGTTAACATTTGCCACGTAGAGCTGTTACAAGAGCTCTTTCCTCCTCTGGCTTTTTTAACCACAGCCCTAGCCCATCTTACTCCAGCCCTTCAGCTCCCTCAAGTCCCTGTTTCCATGGATTTTAACACTATTCTGTTCTCTGGCATCTGCTTCCTCCTGATTTCTACTTGTTTACCTGGCCTCTGACCCACTTTTGCCTGCATTATGACATTTTGTGCATGGGTGGATTCCTTGACCCAGCTCTCTGGCGGGGGCCCTTGACCTAACTAAGCATCACCTAGATAAGTCTAATGGGTTCACTTTCACCAACACTTGTGTTGCTCTGCAAGGCTACTGGAATAGAGATCTTCCTTTCTTCTCTTCAAGGCGGGGGTGGAGGAGACTGATTGCAAAGGTCCGCTCTCGAGGACATATGTCTGAGGTCACCAGCTGCTCTGGTGCTCTTTCCATCCCAACCCCAGCACGCGGAGGCAGGAAGAGAAATGGGTGGGAGGACAAAGTAACACTGAAAAGCTTGATAAATACTAACAGCAAGGACTAAAAATAACTAGACAACAGTAGTCTACTTTTAGGAATTTCATCTGTGCTTTTGTGTTGGGGGCGAGGGAGAGAGAGGGCTGTGGAGAAAGGGGTGGAAACACTGATGTTATCTGATGGCGGAGGCACTGAGGAGCTTCCCTAGGCAGACAGCACTACCCCACCCGCTCCCTGAAATAACTCTCTCTCTCACTCTCAGCTTTCCAGGGCATCCTCGGCTCTCAAAGGCATCCCTGCTCTTACCAGCAGAGAGGAAAAGCAGCTAAGAGCGCGCAGGCTGTTTTGACCCCCATCTCCCACCTGCAGAATAGCCTGGCCGCCTTTTGACCTCAGCTTCCAGAAGGCAGAAGGGTGGCTGGGATCAGTGTGTGTCACCTGTATATCTGTGAGCCTCTGGTATGCTGGATGTGGGATGGCAAAGCCATTAACCCCATATGACACAATCTGCACCGTGGAGAAAGAAATGCCAGGCTAGGATTTCCACACGTCTCCCAAAATACCCATAGCCGGGCATTCCTGCTGCCCCTTCCTAGGACTGAGGATGTGGATAAGCAGACCTGGTCCTTTTACAGCCAGGGTCTCCTGATTAAACAAAATAGAGGAAAGCAAATCTGTTCGATTCCGTTTCTATTATTTTCCCTTCCCTAGTGAGCAATTCAACTATGCTGTGAATCGATATTGATCGGCAGAGCTAGTGGACAACACAAGATGAGGAAAATAAATTGCTCCCACTTGGATGAATTATAAGCACCTTTGAGCTCTTCATCATATCTGTCCTGAACAGTCAGCAAAGAGGGAGTATTCTGAGTCTGAGCCCTTCCCTTCTGCTCCCATACTCCCTCCTTCATAACGTGTACTCTCATAGCACAGAATGACAGCACAAAGAAATAAGGGTCCTGCCTTCCTCTTCCCTGCTTTCAAGATCACATCTGTATCCATCTTGCCCTCCTTCCTGCACGACTCTGATGAAAAGGGAGCATCCTTCATGCAAACGTCAGTCCCTCCATTTATGCCCTGATTCTCTCCTCCAGCATCAGCCGCATCTCGCTCCATCCCTTCCCCATGATGTCTCCTGGGTCTTCAGGATGTCACCTGGCTGGGCTCCTTCCCCCAAGCTGGAAAACAGCCTCAGATTCTGTAATCCTGCAAACCTGCCTTCTATTTTGTTACCCTTTACAATCCCATCTTTCTCCTCTTCTCCATCCTGCTTTCTAAAACAAGTGTCTACACTGATTATTTCCATGTCTCTTTTTTATTTATTCCTTAACCCACTGCAACCAGACCCCCATCTGCTTTCTGTAAGGTCCCCACTGATTTCCAGGTTGCCAAATGCAATGGCCTTGAGCTCAACCCTCCTGAAACCCACTCTGCCCTTGGATCCCATGAGAGTACAACAGCCTGGTTTTCCTGGGACCTATCTGTCCATTCCTAGCCTCTTCCACTGTCTGCTCCTCTTCTGACCATCCCATAAATGAGGGCGTGCCCCCCATCTAGGGTTGTCAAATTTATATATATATAATATCTATAATATAATTATATAATTTTTATAAATGACAATATTGAATGCCCAGTTAAATTTGAATTTGAGATCAATAATAAATACTTTTTATAATGCATAGGACATTCTTATAATAAAACATTCTTTGTTGATCTGAAATTCAATTTTAATTGAGTTTCCTTCTGTTGTTTTTTTTTTATTTGACAGTCCTACCATAGTTGTTTCTCCAGAGCTTATCTTCTCTCTCTAATATCTTCCCTCATTGATGTTTTCCATGCCCATGGCTTCTATGATTTCTTTACTTGGATAATTCCTAAATGTTTATCTCTAGCACCAATCTTTGCCTCTCTGTGTCCTTCTCTCTCTCCCTCTCCTCTCTCTCTCTCTTCTCCCCCACCACCTCTCTCCCTCTGATTCATTTCTCTGTCTTCTAAATATTTTATAGCATCTCTACTTCATTATATATCAAACTAACTTATTATTTTTGACCTTCAAACCTGCTTTTCTACCTAGACTCTCTATTTCTATTAATACCTTCTCCAGCCTCCCAATCACCTCAACTTCCAGTCCAGGAGCCTGCCCTCAACAAGGGGCCGAATCTTGGTTGGATTTGCCCCAACCGGCACTCTCAGGTCTGTCTTTCCTTCCATTTTTATGGGTGCCACTGACTTGAGGCCTTTGTCATTTCTGTACAACTACTAACCATACCAGGCTATTGAAATCACCTTCTGACTACTCCTCCTACTTCTACGCCCATCCACCCTCCACCCCTCCACACACCACCACTCAGTTACATCCTGCTTAAAGTGCTAGTGTGCATATGCCACTTCCTTGATCGAGGAAGCTTCTTCCCGCTACTGATTAAAGTTCAAGCTCCCTCGCCGGCACTCAAGGCCTTCCATGAGTTGACCTTCCTCCTCTTAACTCCCTGTGGTTTCATCCGTGCACCCCAAACTCAAGAAGCATCAGAACATGAATCCAGGCCTTCCTAGCTCTATGTGCTCACACTCAGATGTAGACTACTATGAAGGCGACTCCTACAGTTTCTGTGTAAATAGTGCTCTATAAATGCTTACTGAATTGGGAAAGTCAGTCAGTTTGAAACTGACCACATTAACAGAAGGAAATAATTAAATCCATGAATCATTTATGTGACAATGCAAATAAATGCACCTTTTCCACAAACCTGTTGTTTGCTCATGGCCAAGCATGGCTGACGTCAGGTTCCCATAAGCACCTCCTGTCTCTGTGATGTCAAGTCACACGCGGACTCCGAGAGGACTCCACGGGCCTGAGCAGACACAGACCCACCCCCACCCCCCTGCTGCTTCTCCAGATTTATTTTTTGAACTCTGATCCCTTTCCCATTTCCCCCACTTCTTACAGATGGAAGGTTATAACATGCTCTGTAAACGTCCTTGAATTCTGTTACATAAATCTCCAAACAACTAGAAGTTCTAAACTGCTGCCAAACCCACATTCTGATCCAAGAACATCTGGATGCTTTAATGATCCAAGTCAGAGGCCCACAGCCTCTTTCTCTAACAGGCTGGATAGTAAATATTTTTGGCTTTGCAGACCACACGGTCTCTGTTGCAACTACTCAACTCTGCCATTGTGGCACAAAAACAGCTACAGATGAGACAAAAACACATGAGTGGGCCTGCGTTGATGGTAAAACTTTACCTACAAACACAGCTGGCCAGGACGCAACCATTGTTTGCTGACCCCCAACGTAAACCAAGCTTCTGATGAATGATTTACTTGATGTTTTCTTTCCAAACTATCTCTGTCACTGTGGTCACTTGATTGGAAAGAACATCAGAATTTCAGTTGGTATAGTCTTTTCACTAGATTGTACTTCAACCAAACTCAGGACTCCAGAGTGGATCAGGGGAAAATGAGGAGTGGGGACTTGAAGGCCTCTGAGGGATTTTCTTCCCAGCCCAGTGGATGTCACCCCAGGGCAGGGGCCTGGGAAGGCCAGATAGGTGAGTGGTGCACCCGCCCTGGGTGCAAAATTTAAGGGGGTGCCCAAAAAACACAAACACATTAGTCAAGATAAATAACATTTTAATGAAATTTTTTAAAAAATCATAATGAATGCAAACATCCATGATGAATAAAAGATTAAAATTTTAAATTAAGACAGCATTACTGCTACTTATTTTTTTTTGCCCTGGGCTTCAAGGTGGCTCCGCCCAGCTCTGTAACTGATGCCACCTTCATTTAAAATATTGATCGTTTGTTCATTATGAATGTTTTGCCTTTATTTTGATTTTTTAAACATATTGCAGTAAATGTCATTTATTATGTTGATTATGGAGTTTCTGGCACCCTCCAGTTTTTCACCAAAGCTAGTATCCTACTCGCCTCTCCCCAGTCTCAGCCCTGCAACACCCTCTGTGTTACCGGCGTCTACCCCATTCCAGAGAATGATGTACATCTGTTTAATGTTACCTTTGGACTAGATCATTCCTCCTGGCTGCTTTGGCAGCATTTTCAGCTACTTGGATCTACCCCATACACAGGTAGATTCGGAGCATGTGGAAACTCTTGTGCCAGACTCTATAGAGTCACTTCTTAAAGGACATGTTAAGGAGAGAAGGGAACTAACATCTTATTAAATACCTACTAGGTGCCCAGTGGCACCACGCTATGGAACGGACTTTATGTCCATCATTTCATTTAATTCTTGTGACAACCCATGAGGTTTGAGTATATTCTTTCATACGGATAAGGGAACAGAGGCTCAAACAAACTGAGATTATAGAAAATATGAAAGCCAGGCTAAAGCTTTCTGCTACATCACATTCTGTCAAGAAGCTATACATTTTGGACAGGGTTAAGGCACTTTCTTGCCTTCCTACCTTACATCCGCATAGCTCCTCTCTCATTTATAAAAGGCTTTCAACTGTTTCTCATTTGAGCTTTACAATAATCCTGGGAGGTGAAAGTCTCATATTATTTAAGACGTGCCAGCGTGGATTCATCAATTTCATTACACGGGTGAGGACGCAGATATTCAGAAAGGTTAAGTAGCATAACCCAAGGTCGCCAGCTAATATGTGGCAAAACTAAAATTAAAAACACAGGTCTTCCGAGGCCTGTTGAGCTGTGCTTTTCATTATATCCCTTCACCCTAGAGGAGCACAGCCAGCACGGGCATCCTTGACCCAGCACCATCCATGTTCATACAGCGGCATGAGCCCTAAAGGAATAATAAGCTGGGACTAGAAATTTTGGTGGGAGGAAATTAGCACCTAGGGGAAAAAGGCTAAAGATCAAGTGCTGTCTGCCCTGACTGAGGCAAACAGGCATCAGCAGCAGAGAGGGATACCCGGAAGCGAGGGCGTGGTACAGCCCTGGAAGGACAGAGCATGATGAGGCTCTGAAGGGCAAGGCCAAGCAAGGCCTGCTCCATACTTTCCCCAGAGCCAGCCCTCTTGGCGCTGGGCGCTGTAATGATAATCAAAGCAATTGCAGTCCAAACAGCTTCTCCTCTACTCCTTATCCTTTCTCAGTCCCATGCTTCGAGAAACCCAATCTACAATTTCTAGCTTCCGTTTCCCATCTGCTCCAGGTGCCACCACGATTTTGAGATCAGGCGGGGCATCATCTGGACACATGGCACAGAGGCCATCCAGACGGGTGAGATGGGTCAGATCAAAGTGAGGGCAGAATGCAGGAGCTGGGGACTGAGGGTGGCAGGAGGCAAAAGGGCAATATCCCCAACCCAGTGCTGGGGGAAGACGGCAGGTGCTCCACTTTGGAAAAATTACAGTGCATGCTACTTCCAAGGAGGCATTGGCCCACGTGAGAAATATTATATCTCTGTAACGAGATGCACAGTGGGCACTTTCAAGCATTTAAAATACTTGAATTTGCAAAGTCTCACGGTTGGTCACAAGTTCATAATAGCTACATGCCTCTTTTATTGGGGAGATGCCATGCCATGCTGAGATGTCACAGGGCAGCAGGGCTCCCCCATTCTTCAAAATAGAGCAGCTCAAAAAAGTCCTCTGGCAATTTTAACTACGTGAGAATAGAAAACACCCCAGGCAGAGTGTGAGAGACCAATCTTGTAAACAGCAGGATAGCAAGGTATAAACAAGAATGAAAAGAAAACATACAGCCTTTTAAAAAATCATTGCTTTTGACGAGGACAATAAGACGGGAATAAATTCAGCCCCAAATATCATGGAACAACAAAAGCTCAGAGAAGTGTTAAATCACATGCCAGGTGGCGGCAGGAATTTGCAATGATCTGTTCCAATCTGCCAACTCGTCCCTTTTGGCACCAGGCTTGATTTTACAGACTCTTCTTCCAGTTTTACATGCTTGGGAATTTTGGGGGTGGGGGATTGTTTGGCTTTTTTCTCCTTTCATGCAGCACAAGCAGCATTTTCAAGGGTGTTGTAACTTCCCTATGTCACATATTTCTTCTTCCTCTGACCCAACAAACAGTGTTGTTTTGGAGAACCACAAACCACAATATTTCCATCTTTCATTTGACTGAATCATGTTCTTGCAGGCAGTAAAAACATGTTCATGTACTTGTAGTGAGTCTCAGTAAACGCAGGCGGTCCTCGGGTTACATACAAGATACGTTCCTGAGAACTTCTTGAGGTTGGATTTGTATGTAACTTGGATCACTGATGAACAGTGCATATACAGTAATAATATTAATAATAATAACTAATAATACTATAATGGCTCATATGTGGTAATAATACAGTTTAATACTATAATAATAATAATACCTCGGTACTGAAATAAGTTACAGAAACTATTGTGCTCTTTCTTTTCATTCAAACAAACAGAACATAAAAATAATCTCATACAAAAAGTTTAGATAGGAGATAGGAGAAATTTCAAAAAAGTGTTGCATCAATACTAGGCTAATAGGAATGTCACGCTTATTTTGATCTTCTAACCAAATCAATAATAACCTATAATAACATTTCCGTTTCAATAATTAATACAGTATGCTGCTTAGTAATAACTAATGCTTTCATTGGAGCACTGCCTTTCACATGGTCTATTATTCTCACTTTACCCTTTGTTAACTGTTCCGATAGTCTAGCGACAGAAGCCTAAGGCTTTCCCACTGAATGATGGTCTCTGGCCTTTCTCTGAAGGCTTAATTATTTCTACTTCCATTTCCACTGTGATCACCTCTCTCTTCGCTGCAGGCTCACCTAGACTTGCAGCAGACTTTTGCTTTGGAGGCCTGGTCATAGAGGGAAACACAGACTCACAAAATCAAATAAAGAAGTTAAGACAAAAGTGATGCCGTGTGTAAGTGCTGGAAAAACAACGAACCGCTCACACCATGTGGTGTCGTTTACATGTGCGGAAGAAACTAGTTCCCAAATTATTAATTTAATTATTTAATTATAAATTATCTTTATGGGGAGCATTGGGAGGCTGTTCATAAGTACAGAACGGTCGGGTCATCAGTAACCCAGGGACTGTCTGTACATCTTATAATCATCTGTGTTGTTAGAAGATTTAGTGCAGTAAAACTTCAGGATTGTCTATGCTTTCAACCAGTCTGCCAATCCTTAAGCACTGAGCATGCACTGGGGACAGCAGAAATGAGCAGTCAGATCCTGGCTTTGAGGACCACATAGTCCAATGGAGGAGAGAGACCTGGAAACCAACAGTTATAACAAGAGATGAAGCCACCTTTACACCTCGGTTGTAGAGTGATAACGTGCATGGATTTGTTAAACAAAAATGTACGGAAGGGCATTATTTTGGACGAGGCTCTTGCACTGGGCCCCAGCAAACCCAAACCAACCAGAATGGATTCACTCATGCTAAGCGCCACGTCATCAAACTGAACTTTGCAATTGGGCCAGTTTTCCAAATATCAAGAGATTCACACCAACCAACCAGAAGGGGCCCAGTTTACCTGAGCTGGCCTGATAAAGTCCCCTCTGTTTTAACTCTATGAGGAAAGTACCTTTGAAATGACTAATCCGCTATTTGTTACCTGTTTCTGCCTTCTTCAGCCTTTTTCTGCCTATAAAGCCAACCGCCTCTGCTGAAGCCACCTGAACACCCATTCTGTTATACTTTGAGATGTCGTCCGATTCTAAAATCACAAATAAAAGCCAATGAGATCTTTAAACTCAATTTGTAATAATTTTGTCTTTTAATAGAAGAACCGAAGAACTGATCAGGGAGGAGGTGCCGGTGTCTGAGCAAGCGCTCAGGGTTTCCTGTGAGGCAATGAAGTGCTTTTCTGTGACGTCCTCCTCCACCTTGACACTCCTGTTCTCAGCCTCAGACTTCCACGCTGCCTTGCTCGGGCTTCCTGCTGATGGCACACATGTCATGCATATTTACTATGTGCTAAGAATATATAATTATCTCATATAATAGCTCGTATAATTAGCTCATTGAATTTTCATAACAACCTTGGAATAGGTTTTGTTATCCCAGTGTCACAGATGAAGAAAATGAGCCTCTGAAAATTTCAGAAACTTGCCTACGGCTACACAGCTGGTAAGCAGGAAGACTGAGGTTAGAACCCAGGATTATGTGATTAGAAAGGTTCTTAAACAGTACATTAGTCTCTCTCCGCAGGCATGTTTAGTCTACTCCCCTAAGGAGTGAGGTGATTTGGACTTTAAGAACCGGGATCAACATTTCCACTTTTTAATAGTTACCAGGCAGGGAAGGCCCATAACCAAGCAGAGTAGACATCCACCTATGGGATGCGATTTAAGGGAGGATGGACAAGTGGGTTAAACATATCTCCACCATTGCCTATCACAGTGCCTGGAATTTCACCATTGGAGTTCATTACTTTGGGCCTTGAAGTCTTTCTGGTCTTTAGGATTGCACTCTTAGAACATGATGCGCTGGGAGGAGTGATCCTCCACTGAGACCTCAGTGAGGATGAAGAGCTCTGAGAATGAGACATCAGAGAGATGCCTTTCTAGGCATCTGGGAGCTCCGGAATGGGCAAAGTGGCCCTTAGAGGAGGAGGGGGAAGCTCTAAAGACAGGTGTGGATATTTCGTTTGGCTGACCCCATCTTTGTGTCCTTGAGCACAGGGCAAGGTGAATGGAAGGCATGTCGTACTTCCCTCGATTTAAGGAAATGCTGTTTGGATCAGAAGTAAGAGGAGGAGGCATGAGGGATGGTGAGAGGTGGGTGTCAAGTGCCGCGGACTCGGAGTATTGTGAAAATATCAAAGACAAGGAGGCAGGATCCTTGCCCTCAAAGAGCTTACAGAC
The DNA here is from genome assembly GCA_008086735.1 of Cheirogaleus medius. Lineage (NCBI taxonomy): Eukaryota > Metazoa > Chordata > Mammalia > Primates > Cheirogaleidae > Cheirogaleus > Cheirogaleus medius. The sequence goes on from VBSM01001124.1 coordinate 44,924,363, forward strand.
TGGAGAGAAAAAGTCATCTACAGAAAACAGTGGGTAAATAAGACAAGACAAGGAATGACCAAGTGCAGAGTGTATGTATCATAGGAGATCCAGGAAAAGGAGAGCTCAGAGTGGAAGGAGACAGTAGGGGGACACAGGCCCCAAGAACAGTACCAAATAAAGAGAAATGACAAGTGAGCTGGTGAGTGCATGTCTTGTGGGAAAAGACATCCCAGACTGCCACAGCCATTTGCTCCCTTGGCACTTCCAAACAAGGCAATCCAATGTGGATTTAGTCACCATAATGCAAAATGATGTTAAGATGGTCTAGTAAGAAAATCTGAAGACATATATAATGTGCAAAGATACTATTTACAAAATGCATTATTTCAAAATAAACCCAGCTCTTTTGATAATAAGATCTAGTGATTGCTACAATCACATAATAAATAAATCCAGAATTTCAGTAGTAGGTGAATGTACCAGATTTATACATTAGCAGTCTTAACCTTCTTGGCACCAGGGACCATTTTCATGGAAGACAATTTTTCCATGGACCAGGGGAGGAGGGAAATGGTTTCAGGATGATTCAAGTGCATTACATTTATTGTGCACTTTATTTCTATTATTATTACATTGTAATATATAATAATTATACAAGTCACCATAGGTTGGGGACCACTGCATTAAGACACATGGTAAATAAATCTGATGAAACCATTAGGCAAGCCTAATGCCCTGGTGAAGCTCAGTTAAAACCACGGGAAGCAGATCTGATGACCAGCACAGGCCAACAAGCTTGAGAAATTCCAAGACTTTCCTCTGAGTTCAGCTCTGATCAAAAATCATGTAACTCTGTGACCTTCTAGCCAAAGATCAATGAGCTTCTTCTGGGCTTTCACTTAATGCTTCCCTCAGAAGCAGGAAAGGTTACTTCTATTTACTCTAACTTATTTTGTATTTTTTTAAAAAGACCCCTTTATTTAATTCCCAAAAGGAAAACAACCCCAAGGAGGAAAGGAAGGAAGGAAGAAGCAAGCTCTGACCTTTATCTGCTAAATGAGTTATTTTACTGATAGCTACAGGTGATTATGTTCTCACAATGCTGAATAACAACCCTTTGTACCCCTTGGCAGAAGAGGAACCAATTGCTGAGCCTCTGGCTTACTGTTAAGTAGAAAAAAGAAAAATGTAGGTAGGTAGAGACTTGGAAAAGAAGAGGAGGAGAGGGGGAGAAGGACCCACAAGACATGCTTCCTCCTGCAAGTTTCTTAATTGAATTGTTGCAATATACATTTCCTTTCCTTTTCAACTTAACTGCTAATGAGCTGCATTTCCTCAAGTCACCTGCTTTCTTCAAGGTGGCTGCATATCTGGACATAAATAGCAAAGGTCTCTAGTTGAGTCCCCTAAGAGGTTTGTAGCAACCTCTGTGGAGATGCGTGGACACAGTGATGACATGATCCAAGCCCATAATTAGACACGAGGTCTAACAAAAGAGGCTTGTGCTTTATTTCCAGATGCAAGCAGCAACTTGGCAAATGCACTTCTGATGACTAAATACTAGGATTTCTGAGACAGTTCGGTGTTACAAAGAACAACCAGGAAAAAAATTTTTGAGGTCCTAAAAATCAGGGTGGTGATTATTACACCGGAGCAAAATGGTAAAACCAGTATTTTTATAATCAATATTTTATAAGATTGGATTTATAAGATTTATAGGATATATATAAGATATATCCTTTATAAGAAAAGCATTCAGAACTCATAGAAAGAAATCAGTGAAAATATTTAATGCATTTAAAATATACAAATTAATAAATATCATGTAAAATGTAAAAAATATGTAACCTGGACAGTATCATTCCATTAATAATCATTAGCAGACAGAATTTAAAAACATAAGTATTAAAAAAAACTAAACAGTCTCAAAAATAAAAGAAATTAATCATGAAAAGCTGAAAATGAGATCACATTATTTGAACTTTTATAAAGTGAGTTCTTAAGGTGCATAAACATTGTTGCCATGGAGTTGAGAGCATATTTTTGTGCAAATTTCTTCACTGCTAAAAATAAAAAAAGTCCTAGTCAGGGAAATGGTGATGCATTTATGAGCTATCTCCAAATATTTTTCTCTGACTCCTTCATCATCAAATAATCCTAACTCTCATTTGATTACTCTGAGGACTATTTTTTTTTTCTTAACAACTTTGTTGGGGGTAGGAGACGAAGCCTATCTATTCACCTCAAGCTGCAGTTTGCTTGGAAGCAAGAAGCAAGTGTTTCTGATTTGCCTGAGATCTATGGTGGAATCTCAATGCCCAGCCACCTGCATCTGTTTTACCACTGTCATAGTGCAGCAGTCACATCCTCAGGCGATCCCCACTGAGTCACGTCCTAGTGCGATCCCCTCCCACGGAGCAGGCACGACCTGTGACTTGCGTTTAGCCAACAGAATATGACAAAGCCAGCAGGAAAGCCCCTGCCTTGATGAGGTTACTTGCTATTGAAGACTCCAGCGTGGCAGACTGCAGTGGGAGTTTCTCCTGCAGGCTTTGAAGAATAAGCTTCCATGTTGTGACAAGGCTGTGAGATACCATATGGCAAGAAGCTATAGATGATTCCTAGGACATGAGAGTGGCCCCAGGTGACAGTCAGAAAGAAAGTGGGGACCTCACAGTCCTGTAATCTCAGCTCAGTTCTGCTAACAACCATGTGAGCTTGGAAGAAAAATACTCAATCCCCAGACAGGAACACAGCCCAGCCAATGCCTTGATCACACCATCGTGAGACCCTAAGCAGAGGTGTGAGCTGAGCTGCACCCAGACTCCTGACCCACGGAAGCTATGCGATAACTAATACATGTCGTTTAAAGTCATTATATCGGTGGAAATTTGTTATGCAGCAATACACAACTAGCGCACAAGTCATAATCCACTTTGGACTCAAATAACAGTCATTCTTGCAAAAAAGTTTTGCTTTGCCAAATGTTATTTTCTTCCTCCTTTTGAAGATAACAGAACTATAGCAGAATGCTTTATAAATGTATATACCTTTATCCAATTTAAAACTTTAATGCAGAATATAATTCTCTATGTGTGAATCTTGAAACACCAATGAATTGGATTCAACATTTTTTCAAAATATTAAAATACTTCTATTTTAGTACTTAAAAATCAGAACATACACCACCAAACCAGTGTTTTGGTTTGTTTTTATTGTTGTTTTTGGTTTTGGTGTGTGTACTTCACTATTTTTAAGATAAATCTTTTATTTTCAAATAGTTTTAGATTTACAGAATTATTATATACTATGGAGAGTTCTAGTATAAGTATACTACACACCTAGTTTCTCCCAATATTAACATCTAACATTAGTATAGTATATTCATCATGATTAATGAACCAATATTGATATATTATTGGTTAACAAAACTGCACACTTTATTCAAATTTTTCTGGTTTTTACCTAATGTCCTGTTTCTGTTCCACAATCCCACATTACATTTAGTCATTGTGTCTCCTTAGGCTTCTCTTGGTTGTGACAGTCTCTCAGATGTCACTTATTTCTGATGAACTTAAGTTTAGAGGAGTACCGGTCACCTATTTTGTAGGATGTTCCTCTATTGGTGTTTGTCTTATGTTTTTCTCATGATTAGACTTAGATGATATATTTTGGGGAGGAAGATCACAGAGGCAAAGCACCTTCTCATCACATCATATCAAGGGTGCCTACTACCAATAGGACTTAATCCCTCAGCTTGAGGAGGTGCCTGTCAGGTTTCTCCACCATAAAGTTACTCTTTTCTTCCTCCTTCCTATACTGTACTCTGTGGAGGGAAGACACCACGTGCAGCCCCCACAGGGAATTATGCTTTACCTCCTGAAAGGAAGAGTATCTACATATGTTATTTGGAATTCTTTCACATGGGAGATTTATGCATTTTTCTCATTGATTTATTCAATCATTTATTTATATCAGTATAGATATATATTTTGAACTTTAGGTTATATACCAAAACGTCCTTGTTTCTTTCTCTTCTTTCCTTCCTATCTTCCTCTATCTTTCTTTCTCTGTTTTTCTCTTTCTTTCTCTATCTTTCTCTCTCCCTTTCTCTCTCTCTCTCTCCCTCTATCTTCCTTCCTTTTGCTCTCTTTCTTTCCCTCCCTCCCTTCCTTCCTTCTTCTGTTACTCAAATTTTCCATCTTTGACCACTGAGAGCAAGTTGGCTTCTGTGTCCCTTTGACACACACTCATCACTGTGGATTTCTTTTTTAAGCACCTCCTTACTCTCTGGCACTGTAAAATGCTCATCTTATACATTCCCTGCCCCAGTCCTAAATTAGCCATTTCTCCAATGAGCACTGGTTCCTTTTATTGGAAAATAATATTAGAAACCAGCAGCGCAGTGGCTAATGCCTATAATCCTAGCACTCTGAGAGGCTGAGGCAGGAGGGTTGCTTGAGCTCAGGAGTTCGAGACCAGCCTGAGCAAGAGTGAGACCCCGTCTCTACTAAAAAAATAGAAAGAAATTAGCTGGACAACTAAATATATATGTATATATAAAAAATTAGCTGGGCATGGTGGCGCATGCCTGTAGTCCCAGCTACTTGGGAAGCTGAGGCAGGAGAATCACTTGAGCCCAGGAGTCTGAGGTTGCTGTGAGCTAGGCTGACGCCATGGCACTCTAGCTCAGGTGACAGAGTAAGACACTGTCTCGAAAAAAAAAAAACAAAAAACCACAAGCTCTGGGAGGTAGGTATGCTTATTGTTTTGGAGGTATCATTGCTTCTAGACCAACTCAGTTTTCCAATCTTTAAATAAGGGATCTTGGGATGTCACTGTATTCTTAATTCATTTTAATTTATTTGACAAACATTTTTTATAGTGTTTACTGTTTTATACACTGTCAAATGTCAACTTATTTAATCCTGGTAATACTCTCATGACAACAAAAAGATAGTATTAGTATCATTTTATGGACCAAAAAACCAAGGCACAGAGAGATTTGGACATGTGCCCATAGTCACCCAGATACTAAGTGGCAGAGCCAGGAACTGAACTGAGTGTATTGGATCCTGATTCAGAGCAGTAACCACTGCTACACACGGTCTCATGGTGCCACAAAAACTGGTGGATTATTTAACCCATTCATTCTCTAACAAATATCTGTTATGTGCCCATTAGGTGCCAGACTCTCTGCTAGATGCTAATTGGTGCTTAATGCCCTTGGAGATACTTCTTGGACCTTGGCCCAATTTATCACGAAGGAGGAGGCTGTTGTAATGTGCCCCTTAAAAGGACTCTGGCAGCTGTGTGGGATGAAGATGTCATAAAAACCACTCCCCTCGGTGGCTGCAAATATACCTCACTATGCTACAGGTATATTCAGGGGTGCTAGGCAGTACTGTATTTATTTCATTTCTATCCATTTATCAATTCCATATATTTTAAAGAGGAGGCTTAATATCTTTTCTGTATATGAAACTCCTATTCATTATACTACTATTCACTGATAAAATATTTGAACAAAACTGCCTCTTGTGAAAACCATTGAACAAAACCAAGATTTCCATTTATAGCTGAATAAGAAGAAAAACTTAAATCTACACTTACTTTATGACTGTCACTAGTGGATGGTTCCAGGGGACCAAAGTCAAGATGATCTGAAAGAAAACATGCAAAACACCAATGCTGAATGCAAACATCCTAAAGGACTCTTTATTATCCTGAAGTCATTTATTCCCCACCTGTTTTAGTGGAGCACTTTGAGACTTCCCATGACTTGGGTATACTCCTTGTCAATAGCACTTTCTAGAAAAGGGAGGGCAGGTTGGGGTTGGGGTAGGGCTCAGCACAGCAGACTCCCCTAGAAAAAGAAGGTGGAGGTTGACACAACAGAGAGGCTGGAACTGACCTCTTATTAATGTTTCTAAACTCCTCAGAAGAGGCTATGGGATTCCAGTGAAGGGACACACAAAAATGTGGGCCTTCATTTTCACTGCAGTATGAGCACCAAATGAGCTACCTTCCAGGTGTGCTAAAGTTTAGGGATATTCAAAAAAGGTTTAGCAGACACAGTTCCTGTAATGTAACAATAAGAAATCACAATAAAATGGGTCAATAAACGTGAATAATATACTGGTTAGATTCACAGGGCAGGTGTCAGAGAAAAGGAATGATCAAAGGGATTAGATCTAATTTAGACTAGTCTTTCTAAATTGGAAAGACTAATTTAGCATGTCTGAGAAGGCTCAAGGGTATGATCTACTGGATCCCATCGCTAATGGACACAGGGAGGATGTGGTCTCTCAGACTTTGTGCCTGACATTTATAACCTCTCTTTGAGAAAAAGTGCATTCTAGTACCTCTGGGACCGCCTGTCTAGACAATCTATTTAGTCTATCTAATGCAGTTTCAAAACCATCAAGAGGGCCAAAGCCTTCTTAGGAGATCCGTTTAAAAAAAATCCCAACTCCTATTATTGAATTCTTAAATATCAAAGTATCACTTTCATTAGGAATGAAACACCAAGAAACATATACAATTGTTCTGATTTCTAAATATCCTTCTTTTTTATTAAAAAATCAATTGTAATAATTCAAGAAAAGACATCCCAACTGACATGTTAGAAACAAGTGAAACTACTGACTTCTGTGTATTTGATGATGTACCTATGATTGCAAAATGCATTTCCAAGGACTCATATTCCTCTAAGCATTTAACAAGAATTGAATACAGTTAAAGTAAATGTATCCCTTTGAACACAGAATAGAGATAATATATTCAGTGGTAAGAACCTCAGGCAAGTTACTGAACCTCAGAATGTTCCATAAATGATAGCTACTACTTTATTTTTAGTTCCAGCAATCTAAGAATTCTGATCTAAGACAAATTCTTACTTTTTTTTTTATTCATAATAACCTGTATATTTTAACAATACAGATGTAAATAGAAAAGATTTTGGCTTAATAAAAAGAAAAATCTTTCCAAGCACAATTTTTTTACTGAAAAAAAAATCTGTGAAATGTTTTTTATGTATTTTCCTCCATCTCAAAGTTACATTGTTGACATCCAAACATAATCACAACTTGAAAAGTGACATTCTAAGATTTTTCATTGCTAAGATGTGGAAAACAGTCAAAGTGAATTCACAGTGTTTTACGTTTTAAAATAACATAGTTAACTCCATTTTAGACTTTTCAGATTTTACTGAAAAGGGGGGGGCACGTGGTTAAAATGACAAGGTAAATAAATGAGCAGTTCCTAGAGCTGACCTGTGAGGGGACACTGATAGCTTTCTCTAGCATCAGACTGGGCAGCCCACTACAGACCAAGCTAGTTTGGTGGTGACAAGACAGCTAGGTGAGACCAAGAGAGGAGTTCTGTCTGGCCTCCGCTGTTGGACAAGTTTCGCTGATCTGCTCACAGAGGCACACTGAAGCACACCCTATCTTGCCTATTTTTTCTCAGAGATCAGTGAGAAAATGATGAAGGTGGGGTGGGAGGAGTGTGGACATATAGGAGTACAAGTATAAGAAACTGACAGAGTATATATTCCATTCATTGCATAATAGCTGCTTTCATTAAAACATATACAAAAAGAGAAAATCTGCAGACTACTGCTACAGTTTGAATATTTGTGTCTTTCCAAAACTAATGTTGAAACTGAATCTCTCCAGGGCAACACAGTAGTCCCCCCTTATCCACAGGGGACATGTTCCAAGATCCCCACTGGATGCCTGAAAACTTGGAATAGTATCCAACCCTACATATACTATGTTTTGCTTATACATACCTACCTATGATAAAGTTTAATGTATGAATTTGGCACAGTAAGCGATTAGTGACATATACTATAATAATAAAATAGAAAAATTATAACAATATATTCTAATAAATGTTGTGTGAATGTAGTCTCTATTTCCCTCTCTCTCTCTCTCAAAATATTTTACTGTGCTGTACCTTAGAGAGCAAAACCACAGACAAGGGACTACTGTCATCCTAGGAGGTGGGATCTTACAGAGGTGATTAGGTCATGAGCACTGCTCCTCATAAGTGGGATTAAGGCTCTTATAAAGGGGGCTTCACACAGCATCTAGCCCTTCTTGCCCTTTCTTCCCTCTTTCTGTGTGAGGACACAGCATTCAAGGTGCCACCTTGGAAGCAGAGAGCAGCCCTCATCAGACACCAAATTTGCCAGGGCCTTGACCTGGGACTTCCCAGCCTCCAGAACTTTTAGAAATCAATTTCTGTTCTTTATAAATTACCCAATTTTAAGTATTTTGTTACAGCAGCATGAACAGACTAAGACAACTACATATCTATCTTGCTAATTTAAATTCTCACTTTAGTGAGACAAGAGCGTAAGGCAGAAAGAGCATGCAATGGAAGTCTGGGGTCTAGCCCCACCTATGCCACTGGTTAGCCAGGGAGGGGACCTTGGAGCAGCCACTCACCATCACTGTCTGTCTATACACAGAAAGGGATGTGTAATTACTGTAAAATTCCTTCCATTTCTGACACCTATTTCAAGTCAGTCCTAACTGTTCTTTTAAGATCACTATCAGGAAGTTTACGGTTTATGGACAAGCAAATAAATGCAGCTGGCCAAATTCGCTTTTTCAGTGGCTTGGAGTGGATCCTTTTGCAATAGTGATAATGCGAAAAATACTTTATATATTTTGGTTTGTATATACAAATTTCAGGGTTAACACACTCTTAGAGATAGGAAAGTCTGACAACATTTGGATAGAAAGTGGCTTTGAAAAGTTTTAAATATTATATGCAGATACCGTGTAGTCACCAAGACCATTTAAACACTATTTCTAACCATCCCATCAGTCAGCCACACCATCCATTCATCCTCATTGTGAAATGGTTTCTGGTCTGTCAACATTGGTATCTAATTTCTCACCCAAAACATGGCATTTTCATTGAACAGTACAGTATAGTGTGACAAACATTTGTAAATAAAATCAATAGCTCTTTACAGTTTGTTTTAATTTGATTTCACAAGTTTGGCAATTTGTACTTTGGAATCCAACCCTAATTTCCTTGGAAAGTGGAAAAGGCTTAATATTCATTCATCTGGAAAAAAATGTACCATGCTCCAAAACACAGCTAAACGGGAAACAGATGATATTCATCTTCTCAGGGGCATTTAGCATAAGCTAAATATACTCCCGACACAGCTGACCAGTATAAACATAGCTACCATCGGAACCAGAGGGCTGTGTCAACGGCAGCCCATTCATTGGTCTGCAGTGCAAAACCACGAATTCTGCTAAGGTGGAGGCCACATCTGAACATCATGGCATCCTCACTGCTCTGTTTCACACAAATGTCTAATAAAAATATTTCAAGGCATTCCACTGCCTTGCTTTCTACATTTAGACTGAGTCCTTAAAAGAAGATTCATCTAGTCCTCTCCACTTTTGTAAACATGGACATTAAATACGGAGGGAGCACATTTAATAGGATCCAAGCTTCCCTCAAGTACCACTGCTATAGCCCCTGGTACCCAAGGCACAACCTCACTGGGGCGAGGTGCTCTCCTGAGGTTGCTTCGGAAGTTGCGATTCATTCTGATGTCATCATTCTGTGACTTAGGTTGTGAGGGATACATATTTTTCTCATTTATAACTCAGAGTTGGTCTTAAATTCAGAAAGCATGCATGACAAAATTTAAAAAACAAACAAACACACACACACAAAGAAACCAACCTGATTCCAGAGAACAGAGATTGGCTAAATGGGGGGTAAGCAAATGTCATATTTAGCCAGTCAGTCTGTGAAAAACACTATGGAGCACCTATGAGAGCAGAGCCCAGATGGAATTCTCTCCTCTGTGCCCCACTGGGAGAATGTTTGGCTCACAGGCAGAGAACACAACCATCCGACAGCCATGCTAGAAGGGGTGTATTTATCCATTCACCCAACAAACATTCATTCAGCATCCATCACGAGGCAGGACCCAGGGCACTTTAACGTGCTCGCTCCAGAGGGGGTGAAGCCAGCTAGTCATTTGTACCAGACAACTAAACAAATGAAGTAACAAAACATGATCAGCTGAAGGACAGACACCTAGAAACATGAATAACCAACCCGAGCCACACTCCCTACACACCACACTCCTTCCCTGTCTCATGGTTTCTCTCATTAGCACTTGATGATTAGCACCATCACCACTTTAGGAAGTATGTCCTTGAGGGCGTGGGATTTCTTCGGTTCACTGAGGTAAACCAGCCCCCCGAAGAGAACCTGATACTAGCAGGTGTTCAATAAATATGTGTTGACTAAATGAAAGTATGAGTGAATCAACACAGTAGAAGTCATCTGGAAAGATAGGAGGAAATGATGTTGGGTTATGGTTAAAGGCAATTAAATTCTGACATGGAAGACATTGAGAAATCAGGCAAGAGAAGCTTGCTGGGCAGGTGGGTGCTCAGGACACCCTGTGATGGGTGTAGGGAGAACAGGCGGTGTTGTCTACCCAGTGTCCTGTCCTCATGGAACTGTCCTCCCTAGCTCCATGTGGCTTGGTGGAGCAACCAAGCCCCGACTTGGACTCCGCTGACCACAGAGAAGGGCCCAACCCAATGCAGGCAGTCGATTCTCCCTCCTGGGCAGTTAAACCTAGAGCCACCAAGAGACGGCAGCAGAGCCGGAAAGACGGCACGTGCCTTCCTGCTTCTGGGGCCCCCGGTTGCTCTGGTTCTCCTCTTCCCTCAGTTCTTTACGCTGTTAATGTCCTTCCAATACACTTTATTTTTCTGGCTCCAGCAGTCTCTGTTTATTCCTGTTGATTACATTCTAAGCTTTCTACGACCACAGGAGCTGATTAAAAGATAAATGCGGTTTGGCAGGACTCACAGTAATGACTCTATTGAACATTAACCATGTGCAGGTACCGAGCTAAGCTCTTTATAAGAGTTACTCGATTTAGTCATCAGAACCACCTCTATCAGTGACTATTTCCATGTAAAAATGAGGGACATCAGACTTAAAGAAGTTAAAGTGCCCAAACTGACACCCTACCAAGTGGCAGAGCTGGCATTTGACCCCAATGACCGTAGTCTTAACAACTTCTCCCCTCTCGCTCTCCCCACTTAGGTTCACTGACAACTCTTGGTAGACACAAGTTTTAGTATGTGATAAACAACTAGAAATGCCCCTGGTGTCACGGCTGGGTTAGGTAGGGTTCGGGTTAGGGGCAAGTGGGTGGGGGTCTCCCTAGGGAATGGGTGGAGCTCAGGGTAGCAGCACTGGTTTCCATGGCCACTTTCCGGAGATGCCCTTCCCACATTCTGAACTGTGTGAGGGGTTATTATTTTCTGTTCCTTCACCATGCAAAGAAATTAGAAGAGTTTCCTACTGAGAAGAGCTAAACTGCGTGCCTGGAACAGGTGGCTCCAAAGCCTTTCTTCACTTAACAGACACTGGTCCTGTCCTCCCTGTGGCTTCCCCTTTCCTTCTGCTTATTGCTGATTTGCAGTCACTGCCCACCACAGCCCAGATCCCAGAAAGTCTGTTCACCCTCCGGCACATCCTCATCCTGCCATCCTCTGTCACTTACCCTCGCTCCTCCTGCCCCCTCATGTTAGCTTTTCACCGGTCGATAATGTATTCCTTGGCAGTCATTCAGAAAATATTTGGGGGCCTGAAGGTGCCAAGCTCTGTGCTAAGCACCGGATGTGTTCAGACAATAAGACAAGCAAACTCCCTGCCCTCGTGGAGCACACAGTCTGGGTGGGGACGGAAGAAACACAAGTACACACACACATCCATATATATAATAGCACCAGTTGCCGTCAGTGCGCTGAGGCGGAGCAGTCGGACCCGAGACAGAGTGTAACAGGCAAGGGTTTGTGCAAGACGAAGGTCTCTGAGGAAGTATCTTCTAGGTTGAGAAGTAAAGAGTGAGAAGGAGCCAACCTTGCCAAGAGTTAGGGGAGGGCAATCCACACAGAGGGGACGGCTCGTGCAAGGGCCCAGTGATGAGATCTGGTCCCGGATCTGAGCAGTGAGTACAGAACAAAGTGGCACGAGAGGAAAATGGCATGTGTGCCCCTGAGGTGGGCAGGGCCCAGGCGGAGTTCGGATTTTGTTCTGAGTGCAACCTATGCACCTAGTACTCCTAGAAAAAACATGTCAAAGAAGACAAACCTAAAAATAACAGGAAAGAAAAGATTTTAACAAATATTTTCATGTCTACTGAATGCCCAGACAGCTGATGGAGTGCTAACCTTCCTCACGACACTGGAAATCTGTTAGGGTTGCAGTCTGAATGACAAGCCAGGAACTGACTAGAAAATGATCTTGCAAAAAGCTTCACATGGCAACTGTGCTATGAATCCTTAACAGAAATTAATTAATAAGTGGACAATCTCTCAAAGATCCTGTCAGGTAGAGATTATGACCTTCACTTTACATATGAGGAAATGAAGCTGAGAGGGGTCCCAGAGCTAATCAGGTAGAACTAGGATTTCTGACCAGGCTCATTTGACTCCCAAACTTAGTCTTAACTTTTATGTTGCACTTCCCCCTAATTCCATCAATTTAGTAAAATACCATCTTGTGTGATCAGCATTACTGAAGAATAATGTATGCTATAGGAAGAAGCCTCCTGGACCACAGAGATGCTGTTATAATTAAAACTTTAAATTTATTCTTCTTTGGATGACAATTTTTCAAACTCTGCCCTTTGTATTCCAAATCCCACATTGACATTACCAGCATCCGGATTCCAAGACGCTGCCCTCGGGCACTTTGAAGTGCAAGCACCTGCTGCTTCTAAACCAAATGGACTCAGACTGAGACCGCTATTTTATTTTATTTTTTAGTTTTCTGTGTTTTATTCTTTTCCTTTCTCTTCATTCACTTTCAGGAGTTTTTTT
>VBSM01001124.1:44938572-44987881 GCA_008086735.1 Cheirogaleus medius
TGCAGCCCCGCTGCCTCCTAGCCCTGTTGAAAGGAGAGCTCCTCAGAGCTGCCCCGCACTGCAGGCAGGCCCTCTGCTTAGCTAAGATGGGGAACAGAGCATATTGTAATTAAACAAACTTAAATGATGATAATCTAATAAATTAATTAGTTAGAGAATATCAATTTGCTATCAGGTATTTAGGCATAAATTATATGTAGTTCATATAAACAACTCTAAGGTTTATTACTCTTACACAAAAAAATTTTAAATGTTTTCCCCTTTACATTATTAGTTTTCTATTACCTAGAGATAGCATCAGAGCAACAGTTTTTCGTCCCTGGTGCACACATGTACACATACATTTTGATTCTCATACTTGCTAACAATCAAAGACTCTGGATCTCCTTTCACTAAAAGTGGTTTGCATGTGTTTCCACCCTGACCCAGGACTATTATTATAGGCTGAATGATGGCCCCTTGAATAGGTCCATGTCCTGGTCCCCAGAATCTGTAAATGGTACCTTGTATGGCAAAAGGGATATCACAGATATGATTACGAATCTTGAGATGGAGAGATTATCTGAGTGAGCCCATTGTAATCATAATGTTCCTTATAAGAGGGAGACAGGAGAAATCGGAGTCGGGGGAGAAAGCAGTGAGATGGCAGAAGCAGAGACTGGAGTGATGTGGCCAGGAGCCAGGGAATGCCTGCAGCCTCTAGAAGCTGGCACAGGCAGGCAGATGCATCCTGCCCTCAGAGCCTCCAGAATAAACCAGCCCTGCCGACACCTTGACTTTAGCCCAGTGAAACTGATGTCAGACTTCTGACTTTCAGAAATGCAGGAGAATAAATCCGTGTCGTTTTAAGCCCCTAAGTTTGTGGTGATTTGTTATAGCAGCCATAGGAAACGGACACAGCTGCCTTCTCATCCTGCAACTTCCTTTCCAGGCTGCCCTGCCCGGCACCCACCCTGCTCCATGCCCCCAACCTAACATCACATTCCAATGAGGGGCTCAGGAGCAGCTCGCTCCTCATTGTCCCCGAACGACATGTCCTGGGTATTGGAGGCCTCGAGGCAGCAAAAACTCTGTACCAGGAGAAGAAATGCTTGCAAGCAAGGAGTGGGAGGTACAAGAACAATCGGGAGTTTAGGACAGCAGCAGGGGCTACAGAAAAGGGTTTGAGAGTTGTCAGCATGAGAGTTGGATGGCTGAAGGCAATCAGTAGAGACGACAAGAATATACGACAGTGACCTGAACAGAACTAGGAAGATACCACAGAAAGTTGACAAGAGAAAATGTGATCTAGACTATCATTTTTAAAACTTTTTCTTGAGCTGAAATACACTCTCAGAGAGATGATGAAGAGGATTCCATCTCATTCAGAGAAAGCTGTTGAGGTCCATCCCAGGCATAGGAACACAAGAATAGTCAGAGCCCATAAGGCGGTAACTGATAATTTCATTATAACATCATGCGTGGTAATGGTATCAGCCAGTGAACTCAAGGGGCACAGTGGAGGAGACAGTTAGTCCAACCTAAAGACTGGAGAAAACCTTCCTGAAGGAAGTAATAGTTAAAAGGGTTTTGAAGGATGAGTAGGAAGGGTGAGAAAGGAGAGAAGTCAGTATAGGAAGTAGCATCAAGGCAGAGGAGCTAGTTAAATGGATATGAGTGTAACCAAGTCCAAGCTCTTACTACTCAGAGATTGGCAGGACAGCCAATAAGCTGAGAGATGAGGAGTTGGGCAAGGATAGCAACTTTTATTCAGAGAACCAGCAAACTGAAAAGATGGTGGACTAGCGTGCTCAAGAACCATCTTAAGTTAGTATGAACTTTAGGCTCCTTTTATCTTAAGGGAAGGCGGGGGCTGGGTTATAAGAGCCAACCAAAGTCCGATCACAGATATCTGGATGTCACCAAGGGTCTGAGGAGGTTGTAAAACTTCTTTGTTCTTGGTCAGTTAACTTTGAAGGACAAAGGTCAGGTTAGGATGTTCTTACAAATCTTCACCATAACATTGTTACTTATATATATGCTTTCCTTATCTCTCTGGGAGCTAGCTTTGGGAAAGGGGGCAGTTGTCACCTTGCTTCTAGCCTACCTGTGGAGCTAAGCAGAAGTTTTCAACCTAAAGGATATTACCACAAGGGGTCAGAAACAAAATGGAGCCAGTTATGTTAAGCCTCCTTTCCACTGCTACATGAGGAGATAAGCTCCCCAAAGAAGCTTATGCATAGTAAGAAGAACAGAGGAGCAAGAACGGAGCCCAGGAGGAGACTAAGGGACAAAGAGAAGGCAGAGGAAAAGACGCCCACAAGTTAGTCCAAAAAGAAAAAAGAGGAGACAAGGAAAGTCTAGAGAAAATGGTGACATGGAATCCAAGAGATCAAGGGCTTCAGGAAGGAGGTAGTTCAGCAAGATAAGTACTGAGAGGGATGATAGAAAGTCATGAGTGAATTTTCTTGGAGTAGCTTTATTCGATTATGACAGAAAAACCAGATTGCAAAGGACTTAGAAGTAAATGGAAGTGTAGAAGTGGGGGCAGCGTGTTGAGACTGCACTTTCAAGTACCTTGGTGGAGAAGGAAATGAGAACCATGCCTACTTGTCAGGTTTTTAAACTTTAACGACAAAAATAGGCTTTACAAGCTGCCACTGAAAAGAAGAGATAAGACTTACATACACAAAGAGAAGATAAGAATCAACTTGGATCATCTTCCTCAGACTTGGGCAAAACTAAAATAAGTGAAAATATCACCACAAGAACAGTGGGGCAAGCTGGCTGGGAAGAAGAAAAACATTTTAAAAAGTAAGAGACTATATATAAAAAACTTGTCAAAGAAATCTCAAATTAAAGATCACAGGAAGAATTAAAGACATCTGAAAGCAGATGAACTAGAGAAATAAGTGGGAATAGTTAGAGAAATTTACAACAAAGGAGTGGATTCTACATCAAAGAGGCAAAATTAACAATAATAATTAGACAAAATGTTGTGAAAATTACAAGGTGAAAAAATAGATATAGGTTAAAGATTTCAGACAATCAATATATAATGATGAAGTAGGAGACAGAGGAATACATATTCCAAAAACCTGGTTTCCACTGTCAGTCATCTCCAAATTTAGCAAACATTCCCTAAACGCGGCCCTAGGGGATAAGATTTTATTTACATGATAACAAAACAATAGCAATAAACACAAAAATGAAAGTCAAGTTTAAGTAGAAGGTTAACATGTTCTTTTTATGGAAACCAAGTGGCCAGAGAAGATTTTGATGGATCTAATATAAAACTAAAGAGTTTGAAGTCCACAACAGAAAACGAGTGATTGAAATGGTAAAGGAAAATAAAGAACAGGAAGGGAATGATCAGTGGTGCCAAATGCTGTTGAAAAGTCTGGTAGGCCAAGGACTGAGAACTGATCATCAGCGTTAGTAACGTGGAAGTCACCGAGGACCAAGACAAAGTCTTCGGTGGAGTATAGAGGAGGAAATTCTGAGTGGAGCGGATTAGAGAGAGAAAGGGAGGAGAGAACGTGGAGGCAGTGAGTCTGGACAACTCTTTTGCCATAAAGGGGAACAGAGAGCTTGGGCTACAGCTTATCGAATCACATGGCTCACACCTGTAATCCCAGCACTTGGGGAGGCCAAGGCTGGAGGATCGCTTGAAGACAGGAGTTTGAGACCAGTGTGGGTAACATAGTGAGACTCTATCTCTACAAAAAATAAATAAATTAGAAAAAAAAACACCACAGAATCAAGAGACTCTTTTTTAAAACCTGGAAGATGTTATACTATGTCTATAAGATGATGGGAATGACCCAGGGAAGATGGGGAAATTGATGAAGCAAGAGTGATTGGCAGCCAATTGCAGGAGCTGAGCCCTGAGCAAGAGAGAATATGGCACGCAAGGCACATGGGAAGCACTAGCTTTAGTTAGGAGCAGGGATGATTCATCTCAGTGAACAGGAGGGAAGGAAGAGTACATAGGTCCACATGCAGGTAAGCGAATATATTTTGTAGCAGGAATCTACAGAATATTTTTGATTGCTTCATCACCATGAGGGAAAGAGAGTCATCAGCTGAGAGTGAGAACAGGGTTGGTTTGAGGTTTAAGGAGGACAAGGGTGCAATAGTTACCTACAAGAATGAGAGAGCGAATTGACTAAGGTGATTTAACATGATTTCCATGTGGCCTTTTCTACCTGATATTGGTAGTCATGAATTTTCAGTAAGACCAGTCAGCATGTTTGCATGTTTTTCTTCAGCCACAGCCTGTCTCTTTTAGATTTCATCAGGGTTAGGGCTTGTCAGGTGGGTAGGCAAAGGTATTGAGGGTACATGCAAGGCAGTGATTACTAAAATAGACCATGGAGAGAAATAGGGAGATGAGGGGCATGAGAAACAGCCAAAAAATGGCAAAGTCAATGGATATCAGAGGTCCTACAGTAGCACAAAAATGTGGCAGTGGGATTATTTAGAAATATGGAAGGTAATGATCAGAAAGTGGTATGCTAGAAACAGATATGGAAGGTATGTAGTGACCAGTAAGAACAAAGTCAGGCTAGAGGTTCTTAACCTTGCCTATACATTAGAATTGTTTAGGGACCAAAAAAGGAAAAAAACAAAATAGAACAATACCCAAATCTTTCCCAAAACAAGTTGACTCAAAGTATCTGGTGGTGAGGACTGGGTGTCAGTGTGTTTTTGTTTGTTTACCAGCGCCCCGGGAGATCCTAATATGTAGCTAAGAACCACTGGTCTAGGGCAGGTTTATGTTAAAAACATACCATGAGATAAGTGTTTTGGGCTCAGATTAATGGGTGGTCAGTTAAAATCCAAGTCTCTTCCACATAACCTCCTGCAGGACCTTGTCTCTATTTATCGATTTATCTGGGAAACCAAGTTTTAAAATCTAAATGTAAGTATTTTTATTTTTTCCTCTTCATTCATTCAATCTTACTGACTTGAGGTTAAGCCTATTGAGATCATTTTAAATTTTGTTTCATAGTATTAGCTGCATCTTCCAATTTCTTCCATCCACAGATATGATTAGGAAGCCTTCTATGTCTTCCTGTAAATGATTAAACTGTGAAATGAATCTAAGGGGTGACACTCTAATAGAGACCTCCTTCTAGCGATCCAGTCCCCTTTGGAACACACCTTTTCAATCTGCCAAGAATGCTCTCATTTCTTACTCATTCCACAAATATGTAATGATTGCCAACTGTGGGCTAGGTCCTGTACGAGTTTGTTGGGATGCAAATGTGACCAAGACAGGCCTGGTTCCTGCCCTCGTGGAGCTTACATTCTTGTGAGAAGACAGTCAATAAGTAAACAAATGAATCAGCAAAATAATTAGATTTGTGGTAAGTGTGATAAAGAAAAACAAACAGAATGCTGTGCTGGAGACTACTGAAAAGGATAATTGGGAGATATGGTCTTCCAAGCCATGTATTAGCCCCAAATTTTCAGTTGTCCATAAGGACATTATAAGAGACTTAGAAAAGATATTTCTGACATCCATAGATCTCGAGTCTAATGCATGATCCTGTACTAACCATGGTTTGGCATGATTTGTTCTTTATGAACCCCTACTGCATCTCTCCAACTCTTTCCAAAAATGCCCATACACCTTCTGCTTAATCATCCATCCTAAAGCTTATTGAACTCAATGAGCAATTGTTTCGAGAATCCATCATTTTCTCACTTGAACATCAGAACATGTGGCCTATTAGACTTCTGGTATTAATGATAAATTACTATTTATTTTGCATTTTATATGTATAAACATATATTTGAAGACTCATATTAAGTATTTTATGTGCAATATTGCATTTCACCTTTATAATACTCTTACAAGGTATATACTCTTATTCCCACTTAAGAGATGGGGAAGCCATTGCTCAGAGGATTTAAATTCCTCTGTGGTTAGTGAGTGCTTCAGTGGAGTCGTGGAGATTTGAATCCAGACAATCTGTCTCAGAGCCAGAGCTCTGAACAATTATATTTGACAGAGCCTAGTAACAGTCTTGTTGTCAAAGACAACCAGCTGTAGCTTCCAGCTCACACATATTTAGATAATAATGTGAAGCAAAGATCAAAATTGCAGCAGCAGGATGGGCAGGCAAACAGCATGATCCAACTCACTGTTGTTATTTCTAAGAATTAGAAATAAGACAAAGAATTAATGGCAAAAATATGCAAGTTGCAATAGAAACATGCAACAAATAATTGCATCCACGAAAATGTCTTAATAATGATAATGATGTATGGAGTATCCTCAAGCCTGAAGCTGGGGCCAGACCCTCAATCTGTGCTGAGCACAGGGACATGACCCCACAGATACCTGGTAATTACCAGGTGATCACTAGCATCTGTCTGGCTTTGCTAAAGAGCTGGGTCATTCTTGTATTCACTACTGGAAGTCAAACAATTAACTCCCGCCTCATCTTTATTCATTCAAAGCATGGAGTTTAGAGTACAATAGATGTCATTATTAAATACCTTGTTAAATTTGGGATCTTTCAGTGCTTTGATGTGATTAGAATTCCCATGTAGACGGAGAAAGCACATTTTCACTATTACAGAAGGCAAGATTTGGCCAGGTGCGGTGGCTCACGCCTATAATCATAGTACTCTGGGTGGCCAAGGCGGGAGGATCACTTGGGCTCAGGAGTTCCAGACCAGCTTGAGCAAGAGTGAGACCCCATCTCTACTAAAAATAGAAAAATGAGCTGACTGTGGTGGCATATACCTGTAGTCACAGCTGCTCGGGAGGCTAAGGCAGGAGGATCGCTTGAGCCCAGGAATTTGAGGTTGCTGTGAGCTAGGCTGATGCTATGGCACTCTAGCCCAGGCAACAGAGCAAGGCTCTGTCTCAAAAAGAAAAAAGAAAAAAAAAATACAGAAGGAAAGATTTATCTCTGTACCCTAATGCCAGAAGAAAAGTTCTTCATTTTAGTAACTAAGTGCCACGTCCCTTGTAATAAATGTTCAATAAATTAAGGGAGAGGAAACGGGAATTACAGTGATAGTGTAAATTAGTATAAGTGAATCAAGGTCTTTCCCACAGTTTTGGTGACAGCACTTTACCTGGATTGAATGTTCCACTTTTTCAGTGTTAGAGAAACTCAAGGATTCAAATTCATTGAAAGGAAAGCACATCTTAATTGATGAGATGTCTGAGATACAGACCAGTTTTAATGAGGCACACCATTGTAACCGATTGCATGCTAGTCAGTGGCAAGCATTACTAAATAGGTTGTCTCCCCAACCCTTTCAATGGCTTAGATAATGATTGTTTTTAATTAATTCTTTCTCTTTATCTGCAAATTGGAGTTTCTAAAAGCTTTAAGTAGCTTAACTTTTCTTCTTATCTCCATTCTGGTTGACAGAGAAATTTGCTTGGCTAATCCTTTCTTCTTAGTGAAAAAATAAACTTCTGCTCAACCCTATCCAAACAGCTACAAATTCTGATTTAATTAATGAGGCTTTGTAATAATTAAATTCAGTGTACTTATCAACGTATTACGCAACAGTCACATTGCATTGACGAGCCTGGCAGAGAGAGATGAGCATTGTGGAATGCCTACCATTGGTGAGGCACCTTACATTTGATAGGTACTTTGATCCTCCAACAATTCTATGAGGCAACTACTGTTAAGAGATTCCAAGAACTTAAATAATGTCCTTAACATCAGACAACTAGTAGGTGGCAATGGGAACCTACGTCAGTCTTACTTTAAAGCTTGTAAATGCTTTTCCCATCACATTGTAAAAGACAGACCAGATTCACTGAGAGCCAACTCGGTGCATGAAAGGAGCTTTTTAGAGAGTGCCAGTTGGCATGCATTTATTGCTATTTTTTTATTACTTAATATTCTTTTCAAGGTTAAAGTTGTGCTTCTTTGAATACATATCCTTATCTTGAGCACAGTAGGTTTTGCTCCATGTGCAATTTTGAGAGTAGTACCTAGAATAATATTCTGAATGCATCATGTTGAAATGAATCTCAAATACTTTTAGAAAAGTAATTAAGGCAAAGATCCAAGGAAAATTGGTTGCCTTAGGTAGCAATAAGAAGGAATTGGGTTAGATATCAACAAGAACTACTTGATAATAATAAGGCAAGATAAGCACTGAAATGAACCAAGGAAATTTAGTGACACCCTTGTGTGAACCTATGTTCACAATCAGCAATCCATCATCCACCAGAGGAATGGTGTATGGAAGCAACAGAGGGGTTCATTTTAGATCATCTCGACATGCCCCCATCACATGATGACACTAACAGTTAAAGTACAAATATACTGAACAGCACTGGATATTTGAATCTGCACAGTGCTCCAGCATCTGTTTAACCTTTGGTGTGACAGCCTTTTTCTCCAACTGAACCTCTGCAAACAGCAGTAGGGACAGCAGGTTTTGGAAAACTCAGAGGACAAACAACACAACGAACTCAGCTGTTAAACCAACAGACAATCCAAGCCTAGAATGAGGCAAGCTCTAGGTTTGGACAAAAACATTATAAAGCATAACAATATATGGGATAAACTTCCCAGAACCTAACAGATTAGCTGATGCATGGAAAAACAGAACAAAACTGAATCACACAAAAGAGCCCAATCTGCCATTGGTACAGCAAACACATTTGGATGGATCCAGAGGCTTCCCAACAGGACTCTGAGTTGATAGAACCCACCACCAAAGCTGTCAAATATTTTAAGATACAATTAAGAATGTTTATTTAAAAAGATGTATTTAAGAAGAGGATAAATACCAACTTTTCACCAAAGAAAAAGCCCACTACATTAAAGATTTTAGTCTGAAATAATAACAAATGTAATGAAGAGATTCCATCAGATAAATTTCCCTCTGCAGTCTAGGCTACAATACATTTTAAACCTGAAAAGTAATCTATGCTTCTCTTTTATCAGAAATCTAATAAAATATTCATTTATTCACTATCTACATAAACTAGTGTTTATGATTATTTCCACACATAACATAAATGTACGAACACGATTCAAAAAATAACATCTATGCATCCTTCCAACCACTATGACAAACGAGCGCTCATCTTGGGAGTTTCCTGGTGCATTTGTCATGTGTAAACACCTGCAAACATTTGTCGCATGTAAGCACCTGCAAACATTTGTCGCATGTAAGCACCTGCAAAGATGTTTACGAGAGAATGGGGTGACAGACTGACATGGGTGTTAACTGAAAGTACCATCAGCCCTACTACAACAATTTCTGAAATAAATCATTGTTTGATGTCAACTCTTTCACAGTCACTAACATCTCACAAGCACTGGCCAAATGGGTTTAAACTAGAAAAAGATATATGTCTTGTTATATAAGGAAACCCAGAATCGGTAAGTGATAAATCATTATTTTCTTTTTCTTTCTTCCCCCCAAACATCTAAAGTTTTAAGCTCGATTAAGGAATTTAGTCAGCCTTCACCTGAATGAATTATCTTTCAGATTTATCTTCTTTCACAACGAACAGCTCTTCATGGTGGTGGAATTCCATTTTAAGTCAAGGGTATGAAACCAACATTTGAAACCAAGCAAATACTTAAAGTGGAATGACAGGGAGAAAATGCAAGTCTCACCTAATGTCTTCATTTCAAACACTGTAGATAGTTCATCTAAAGAATAGTACCATGTCCTCTCAGAACTAAAATCTATGTTCCAACTTTGTACTTGGTAAATGACATGAGCCAATGAGGAGGGGCACCCCAAATCAGAGGTCTTAACCCCTCTGCTGCTGGCCTCTCTCTGCACCAAGAACTTCACTATCAAACACCAATCTTGAGGCTAAAAACCTTGCTGTGCTATGGCAATTTTCATTTTAACCAATCTCAAATATTTATTAATTATCTACTCTTGCCTGTAAAGAGCTCACAGTCCAATATGGAAAACAGAATACAAACAATGACAATACAGTGTGAAAAATACTGTTAGAAGTGTGTTCAACATGCTATGGAACACAAAAGAGGCACGACCCCTCCCTGGCTTGTTGGAGAGTAACAATAAAAATGCAACATAACATAATAACTACCACAATCATTTATTGAGAGCTGACTTTGGGGCAGGCATGATTCCAAATGCTTTACATGTTTTACCTAACTTAATCCTTATAACCTAATGAGATACATGTGTTTTATACCACTGTAGGATTACTATAGTTAATAATATATTACATAGTTTCAAATAGCTAGAAGGAGGATATTGAATATTTCCCAAAGAAATGATAAATGTTTGAGATGATGGGTATATTAATTACCCTGATCTGATCACTATACATTATAAGTAGCAAAACATCACTGTATACCCCATGAATATGTACAATTATTGTCAGTTTAAAAATTAAATTAAAAATATTTTTAAAGAAAATAATAAAGTATAACATTCATTAAAGTCTTAAACTATGTGTGAGGTGTTTATTATAACAGCTTTTGCTTTAATTAACTCACTTAATCCTCACAACAAATCAATACACATTTCACTATCTCCATTTTACAAATGGAGAAAATAAGGCATTGAGAAGTTCATTATCTTTCCCAAGGTCATATAGCAAGGAGGTGGTTGAGCCAGAATTTGAAACCAGACAATCTGGATCTAATGCCCACGTGCTTAACCATTGTAAATACAGCTTCATCCAATTACCAGCCTTTATTTATAGATGATGAAATTAAGGCCCAGCTGATGACTGGTGGACCAGATATAACATGCAAGTGGCTGACTGCAGGGCCTGCTCTCCCAAGTGCTATCTCACAACAAGGGGCATGTGAGCTGGGACTTGAAAGACGAGAATTTCACAAGATGAAGGCAAAGGGGAAGAGTGCTCCAGAGGGGGAGGAGAGAGTGTGTACAGAGAGACAAACATCACAGGGAGCCCTGACACTGAGGAATGTTGTGGACTGATGCCGTAAGTACTCTGGGTTGTCCCACTGACTACTCTTGAAGCAGCTGGCACAGAAGAGACTCCACACATGTGGAGAAATAGGCACTGGAAGAGAATAGCATCCCTGACACCCACCGAGGCTGCCATCCTAGAACTTTACCAACAACCAGTTGCTATCATTTTTTGTAAATTCAATTCAACATAATCCAAAATGCCAGAAAACAATCATTTCCTATTTGCAGGAGGCTTGGCAGAGCTGATTAGGACTAAAAAGGCATATGCCCTGTTCTTTTTTATCAGGAACCTCACTGACAGAGGCATTTACTTTTTATGAAAACAAGTGACTTATGGTTATTCTAATTAGAAGCAGAACAACATCAGCTCATGAACCAGACTCTGAACACAACATGTGGGGCAGGACAGATATCCCAGCTAATCCTGGAGCCGGGGAGGGAGCTGAAGATGCATCACGTGAGAAGACCCACCAATGCTGTGCACATTTGGTGAATCCAATTAACAGAGCAACTTGTCCTGCGTTACTCTAATAGTGAATTGATACTATTATCCTTCATATGGGAGATGGTCACCATTGGGGTGGATATGAGGATGACAATGTACTTGACAAGCCATTGCAAGGTGGCCTTCAGTCAGATCGTTTCCTCTGAGGAATCGGCTATACCACTCCCCTGTTTGAGGACATCTTCACCATAGGCCAGCCTGCTTTGTAGCTGATTGGACCAGAGATAGGTGCCTGATGCAAAGGCAGTTTTTACAGGCCATCTGTGAGCACCCTGTCCAAATTGGAGGGTGCCACCATCAAATTCTCTCTGGAAGAGTTTAAATGCAAAACATACAAAGAATAGTAGGGAGTATGGAGGCAGAGAGGTATGAACACAGGGAGATGCTGTGAACTGCAGTCCAGGGCAGCAGGTGCTGTGACTGCCTGGCACTGGGGTGAGTGGGATGACCATGCGTGCAGGCCGACTCTCCATGTAAAGTAAGAATCACAGTAATGGCACGTGCTGGCTTTTCTCTTGCCCTACAGCTCCATCCCCTGCCCTCCTGTGGCCTGGGAGGCAGTGTCACCTGTGATCCCTTTTCCCACTGGGCAGTGCCAACTGGAGCCTAAACAAGAGATGAAAGGGCAAGAGGAGAGAGTTTGTGGTGTTTCTTCCCTGCTTTGCACCATGCTTCCGATGGTGACTGCAGCCTGCTAGAAGTTGGCTCCTGTCCAGTGCCCTGTCCACACGTCCAGTTCTCCCAGGCTCCAGCTTTTACCACCAGGCCCAAGGGTGCCAAAGGCTTCTCATTACTGCTAGTCCTGGTGCCCCAGCAACCCTCTGGTTCCCCTGCTCTTGCTCACACCTCGATAAATAATCCTGACATGGTTTGGGTATTTGTCCCTTCCAAATCTCATGTTGAAATTTGATCTCCAATGTTGGAGGTGGGGCCTAGTGGCAGGTGTGTGGCTCATGGGGCCAGATCCCGCAGGAATGGCTTCATGTCATCCTTGCAGTAATAAGTGAGTTCTTGCTCTACTTGTTCCCACAAGATCTAATTGTTTAAAAGAGCCCTCTCCCCACCCCTCTCTTTTTCTCTCGTTCTTTCTCTCACTTCCTTCCCCTCAAAATGTGATGCCGACTCCCCTTCCCTTTCCACCATGAGTGGAAGCTTCTGGAAGCCCTCGCCAGAAGCAGATACTGGTGTCATGCTTCTTATACAGACAGCAGAACTATGACTCAAATAAACCTCTTTTCATTATAAATCACCCAGCCTCAGGATAAATTTCTTTATAGCAACACAAACGGACTAAGACAAATCCATTCATCAAATTATCTTTCAAATCCCAGCCTGTAGCCTTTTCTTTCTGTTGGGGCTGATGTGTGACAGAACACAAAACAGAAAACAAGTGACACAAAAATCAGTGGAATGATAGTTGGCCTCTCAGAGCAACGTTCATGCCCTACATGACATCTGTTAAGAAGCCTTCTTATTCTTCCTTGTTCCTCTGTTACAATAAGTCCTTTCACCTGAGGTAACCTGAGCAGGCCTCTGTGGAGAGCCTCAGTAATGTATGCAAAAGGTCAGGGAGTCATCTGCACGCATGCCTTTCCTCATCATGATGTCCATTCAACCAGACACTTTTAAACAAGCATTTATCAAGCCCCTGATATGTGCCAGGCATCATGCCAGACTCTGGGGAGAAAGTGAGGGAAAAATAGACACAGTGGCTGCCCTCATGGGCCTCACAATGGTCAGGGCAGGGCTGGAGGTGGGGGG
Source organism: Cheirogaleus medius (assembly GCA_008086735.1). Lineage (NCBI taxonomy): Eukaryota > Metazoa > Chordata > Mammalia > Primates > Cheirogaleidae > Cheirogaleus > Cheirogaleus medius. The sequence continues at coordinate 44,951,750 of VBSM01001124.1, forward strand.
AGGGGAGAGGCAAGGGCTGAAACAGGGAGTGGAGGAAACAGTAAACAAATAATCATGCAAACAAGCTTATAATTACAAATGATAAGTGATTCAAAGAAAAATTGAAAGGAGGTAAGAAAATAATAGAAGGCCTCATTTAGAACGCCATCTCTATTGAATGACTGGAGTTGCTACTGGCCAAATCCTCCATCTTCTGGATGCAGAGACTGATACAGAGGAAGTTAAACCACAGTGAACGTGGAGAAGAGTGTGAGACAAGCTGTTTAAGGCCGGCACTGTGGACCCACAGCACCTCCAACGAGGCATTTTCTGCTACTGAAAATAGATGATGCTTCGGTTTGATAGATGTTATGTTTTACGATGGCCAAGGTTAGGCCAAACACTGTCCTCAATCCCTGCTTTCAAAGCATCCTAAATTTCTAGAGACCTGTCTCCTGCCAGGCAAGGATTTTAGGGTTTGAAGAGGTGTGAAATGAGGCCACCTGGTGCACCAGTCACTTCCTTTATTCAATTTGGAAAACGATTCTCAACACTCCTTTTTCTGTGGGCAGCATTTAGAAACATCCTCTAGAACCCCTCCTATCCCATCTGCTATTGTCTCCTCATCATCCCATCACTTCCCTAGGGGTACAAGTGATCCCAGTTAATAGGGTATCACAATTTCTGAAAAACAGGAAGTGGAAAGTCTGCCTTTTACTATCTTTTGTTCTCCCAATGTCTTAAATAAAGCAAAAATTTGTCTAACTTGGTTATCTATGAGGGACAAAAGAGCACTGCATTTTAGGGAGTCTTAATTTTTAGAATGGGGCAATTTACAACATTTGATGTTTTTATATAACTTTTTTAAATATTCAATGAATAATTATTGAATTTCTGTTATGTGCCAGACATTGTGTTAGTCTCAGGGGATACAGTAATGAGCTAGACCTACATGAAGCCCACCCTTAAGGGATTTACAGTGTAGCCAGAAAGACAATTAAACAAGCAATTGCATTAAATTATAGTAAGTGTTGCACAGAGTACATATGAGTGGTCTTCAAAAAGTTCATGGAAAATGCATATTATGAAAAAACTATGCATGGATTTCAAATTTTTTTGGACCAAAATAAACTTGCACTAACTTGTTATAACATGTCTGAACAGCAACTAGTTTGAGACACTAAGAAGGATAAGACTTCAGTTTGAAAAGAGCCCCTATCAGAGCAAAATGAATTCTGCTAACACTGAAGCAAGAACAAACACCAAATTTATGGTGACACTTGGGTGGAAGAATAGTGAAATCACTGATGCTTTATGAAAAGCTTATGGGAATAATGCCCCAAAGAAATCAACAGTTTACAAATGAGTAACTCATTTTAAGGGACCAGACTATGTTGAAAATGATGCCCAAGGCAGCAGATCATCCACATTAATTTGCAAGGAAAAATTAATCTTGTTCATACTTTAATAGAAGGGGACTGACTATTAACAGCACAAACAATAGCCAACACCATAGACAAATTTATTAATTCAGCTTACACAATTCTGACTGAAAAAATTAAAGTTGAACAAACTTTCCACTTGATGGATGCCAAAACCATTGCACCCTGATCAGCTGAAGACAAGAGCAGATCTTTCAATGGAAATTTTAAACAAGTAGGATCAAGAGCCTGAAGCATTTCTTCAAAGACTGTAACAGGAGATAAAACACAGCTTTATCAGTATGATCCTGAAGACAAAGCACAATCAAAGCAATGGCTACCAAGAGGTGGAAATGGTCCAGTCAAAGCAAAAGTGAACCGGTCAAGAGCAAAGGTCATGGAAACAGTTTTCTCAGAATGCTCAAGGACTTTTGCTTATTGACTTTCTGGAGGACCAAAGAATGATAACATCTGTTTATTATGAGAATGTTTTGAGAAAGTCAGCCAAAGCTTTAGCAGAAAAATGCCCAGGAAAGCTTCACCACAGAGTCCTTCTCTACCACGACAATTCTCCTGCTCATTCCTCTCGTCAAACAAGGGCAATTTTGTAAGAGTTTTGATGGAAAATCATTAGGCGTCCATCTTAAAGTCTTGATTCAGCTCCTTCTGACTTCTTTTGTCCGAATCTTAAAAAATCTTTAAAGTGCACCCATTTTTCTTCAGTTAGTAATGTAAAAAAGGCAGCATTGACATGGTTAAATTCTCAGGACCCTCAGTTCTTTAGGGATGGACTAAATGGCTGGTATCATCACCTACAAAAATGTTTTGACCTTGATGGAGCTTACATTGAGAAATAAATTTATATTTTTTATTTTTATCTTTTTATTTAATTCTTCCACAAACTCTTTGAAGTCCCCTAGTATAAGTCACTTAAAGGCTAGAAAAATCCAAGAAGACTTCCCAGAAAAGATTTCACTTTATGTTAATACCTGAAGGATGGCTAGGAGCTGAGCATAAAAGTGTAGTGGGTGAGGGATTGTGCAAAGTCCTGAGGGGAGAGGGGTGTATAGAGATTCTGAAAGAAGTTCACCACAGCTGTAGAAAAGGATGGAAGAAAAAGAGAGTTGAAAGCTGAGGCTGAAGCAGTAGGATATGGCCAGGTCATGACTAGCCTTGGAAGTGAAGTTAAGGAAGTTGGCCATTATCTCAAGGTCATTAGGAGTCCTTGAAGAGTTCTAAGCAGGAAAATCCATGATTAGGTTTATGTCTTGAAAAGTTCATATTGATTGCAATGTGAGATAAAAACTGAAGGATTGCAAAACTGGAGGCAGAAAGACAGGAGAAGATGTTGCAATACTCTAGATGAGAGATGATACTGGCCTTGGACTAGGGTATTGGCCCCAAATATAAAGACACAGACAATGTTGAGCTATTTAGGTGACTGAGTTGACAGGACCTGGAAATGGGCTGTAAGTGGATATAGGAGGTGAATAAGGAGGAGACTCAAGGATGATCATATGTCTCTTACCTGCCCACCTAGGTGAAGGGTACTGCCAGATTGAGAAGGAGCAGGCTTAGCGAATGAGAAGAAAAAATCATGAGTAAAACTTTAGATATGAGGATTTAGAGGTGATTTTAAGCTATCCAAGGGAAGACACTTAGTAAAACAGTTGAGTAAACCCTCTGAGTGCCAAGAGAGAGACCTGGGTTGGACACAGGTATGGAAGTCATTAGCATATAGATGGTCCTTAAAGCCATGGATATGTAGCAACTGCTCCGGAGAGGATATTGAGATGAGAAAAAAGCCTGAGGAAGAACCCAGAAGATATTAACATTTAGTGAACCACCAGGGGGAAGAAGAGCCTAGAAAGGAAAGGCTGGGGAGAGTGGGAAGTGTGCGTGGAGGCCATTCCACAGCCACAGAGTGCAGGGTGAGGTAACCCTGCAGCCAGGCTGCCCCTGGGTAGGTCCTGGCTCTACTAGTAAATGAGATGAGCTTCAGCAACTTACTTAGCTTCCCAAGCCTCAGTTTCCCTCATTTTAAATTATGATAATAACATTTACAGAAGGCAAATTCACAGAGTTGTTCTGAGGATTAGATGACGTAACATGCATAATGTGCTTAGAACAGAGCCGGCATGTCCCAAGCATCCATCAGGTGTTTCTTATTAAGTGTATCTTATAGTAAACAATTTGCAGAGTTCATTCAGTTTGCCAGGGGTCATGTGTTCCAAATAATTGAAAGCACATAAAAGGGGACTGCTTACCACTTTGTATAAGCTACTGACATTCATAACCATCCCCAGATAAGACTTGTATTTGAATAGAACGTTTACTTAACAAAGAGCTTGTATTATGTCCTTTACTTTTACCAACAACCCTATGAGCAAAGAGACTCTTCTCATCCAAGAGATCAAGAAAATGACCCGAGGACATACAAATGTGAGGAGCAGTATCAGGATGGGAAGACCAGTGTTCTGGTTAAAGGTTCACTAACCATTAGAGGTCAGTCTCCCTTCTTCCCCTGCTCAAAAATCTGTCTGTGGGTCCCTGTCCCTATAGCACTCCAAAATGTTCCCATTCAGTTTTGAGACGGCTTTCATCTGCGAGAACTCCTGCTCTGCTAGCTGTTATACCAGGTCCCTTTACGGAGGCTGTGGGTCAAACAACTTTAGGACACCAATGTTCTTACTGCCACAGCGCTCCTAGGTCTCCACATCTGTCAGATGGTACACTTCAACGGTCAATCCACACTCAGGAAACACTGAACAGGTAATCAAACTATGAGTTATAGAGTATCCCTCCCAGTCCCATCATTTCCAACGAACTGATAAAAAAAAAAGAATGAAGGCAGTCAAATAGACCAAGAATTTATATTTTGTATTCTTTTGCATTTCAGCTTAGGATAAGAAAATCCAGCTGGTTAGTGTGTGTGTGTGTGTGCGTGTGTGTGTGTTCAACTAAATGATTTTTATCTCTCAAGTTCAGATCAAAAATAGCAGCTGATAGGATGTATTCAAAACTCTGATGAGGTGGATGGTTTCTTCAAATCTATTTGTGTGCATGGACACAACATTGAGTCAGAAAGGGTTACTCTGCAACTGACACTGTGTTCCAACAGCCATGCAGACTGAGAGGTGAGTCACCGCCCGTCAGGCACTTCATCAAAGTTCCTCTACTCGGTTGTCACCGGGCAACAAGGGGCTCTGAGCAGCACGTAATTAAAGCCAGAGCAGCTGAAGAGGGAAAGGCGGCGGATCATTAAGGTGTCAAGAAAGAGCCAGGTTGGCAGCATGATGGATTGAAAACATGCATTTAGCCCTGCTCTCTCCCCAAACCCCACGAAAATGACAGTGAAAGGATTTTATTACAGGCATAAACCCAGAAGGACAAAGAAAATGTGAAAAGAAACAACAGTAATGAAATTTGGGAAGCTGGAAAGCAGATGGGCAAGTGGTGACTGACTCAACAAACCTGAAAATACGAATCCTAAGGCGGTAGTGGGAAAGCCAAGCAGCAGCCAGATTGATGTTGCATAATCCCCAAATGGCTCGGGAGTTAGCAGGACCGGGCGTTTCTGAAAGTAGGGGTTGATGTTGGGACTAAAAGCAAGAGGATTAGCTGGAAGTCTTCTTAAGAGACCGTCAGACCCTCAGATAGCCTTCCTCTGCAGCAGAACTGTGATTGCATTATCTTCCCCATTCATAATCCCTCCCTCTGCCCTGTGATTTTGTAGTTGCTCCTACTAGAAGCAGCATATCTATCTCTACCTCACAGAGGTTGTGCTTGACTATGAGACTTGCTTTGGCCCGTGAAAGGCGAGCAGAAGTGCAGTGAACATGTTCTGAGCCTGGGCCGTAAAAGACATTGTGTGCTTCCACTTGTCCCTGTCGAAGAGCTAACACTGCCGTGAGAAGAAGATGCTCCAGCAGAAGAATGAGAGCTGCATGGAACAGACCTGATGCAAGCCCACAGCCTAGATCCAAGCCCAGCCAAGCCCAGCTGACCTGCAGCCCCATGAGCTGGAAACAAGTGCTTGTGGCTATAATAGGCCACTGATACTTTGTGGTTTATTTGTTCCACAGCAGAGTTGGCTGAGATGGCAATAGGTACCTGGAAGTGGAATGTTGCTGTAATAAAAAATACAGTATGTGCTATTGCCTTTGAGGAACAGATGACAGGTGGTAATATATTATTAAATATAATATGTCACTATATATATACACACACATGTATTTAGAGGCTGAAACAATGAGGAGGAAAATATTATAAGAGACTAGAAAAATGATGCCCCATGTTTTGAAATGGCAAAATATTTGGTATAATTGTTATCGACAGTAACTTGGAAGACTGACAATATACTTAATGAAAACCCAAAGCCTTGAGCAAGGAGGTTTCTAACCAGAATGTTGACAGAGGCAACCTGGGTGTCCTCAACAACCTTAGGCCAAAGACAGTAAGGAGTTGGCAACTGTGGAAGAATTTAGAGGGGAGGCCAGGCTACACGGAGGTGTGGAAGGCAGCACGCCAGGGCTGGACTCAGGGCAGAAACCTGAGCCCAGACTCCCTGCTCTCACCTGCCTCAGCTGGGGCTCGCAGCGTCCCAACTTGACCAAGGGGCACCTGGGTTTGAGGAGGTTCCTGTGGCTGGACTGGCTGTGACTGGAGTCTACTGGAACTGCTGATTCCTAAAACGCTCCATTCATGTCATATTTTAGCATTCCTCCCAGTGCCTGGTACTCAGCAAATGGTTCTTGAACAAGTAAATAAATGATCTGAAGGCACCTAACCCCCCCCACCCCGACTTTAGTTTCCTTGGTCTCTTTCAGCATTAAGTTTCCACGATGGATATCTGTCCTGATTCTCAAACTATAGAGAGGCCTGAGAGCTGCTGTGGTCTGTCTGTTCACCCTCAGACTGTCCCTCAGGCATCGTGGGTAGGACCAAGTGGCCAGTACCCTCCATCCTGAGCCCCTGGTTCTCTCCAGAGCAGGCAGCCCAGGGCCAGGGCCACAGGCACAGCCAAGCCTGACTGAGCAAGAGAGAGGAGAGGGATAATCTAGTTTGGGTATTGTTTAAAGACCTTATTTCTATTCCAGCTACCATAAATTATTTTTGTCATCTCAGCAAAAAAGGAGCAAGTTCCTCAGAGGGCAGGGTCAGGTCCGAGTGCTTCTTAGCATCCCTGGAAGACACCAGGCAGGAGGGCAGTGGGAATCAGCCACTGCATGTGTCTGGGAGAAAGCCCCAGAGAGTCGGCCCTCCTTGTCCTCTGTGCTGAGGGAACAAGGAGTCTGGGTCTTGTCCAAACATGGGATGCAAATGTGAGTTACTCAGACTCTGAGTATGTTCAATGAAACCACTAATAGTCACATCTTCTGCCTGTGCGCCTGTCTCACGCCAGACCCGCTGAAATCCACCAGGCCCAAAAACCTCCCCCCCTGCCATGTTCTGCCACCTCTTTCTGACTCCAGCATCTTCTCTTCCTGTGGCCCCATCTTCCACAGTCCCTGGCTGGCAGAACCACACTTCCTCTAAGCCCCGATTCTGCCAGCTGTAGGTAGGCAAAATCATGCACGAACCAGATACACCTCAGCCCTCCTTCCAGGAGAAACATTTCCAATGCTGACACCCCAGCTTCCTCCCCCCTCCCACCCTGCCATCTCTGATCACAGCTGCAGAGCACCTGTGCTGTCACCGGGCTCTTGATGGGGGCCCTTAAATCAGCACCAAAAGCCCAGAGAGCCTGAATGCAAACTTAGCACCTAACGTACCCTGGCTGAGGATGAGGCAACAGGAACTCAGGGGAGACATTTGACATGAATGTCGTGATGATGAGAGAGATTTTTAAGTGTAGATGGCACCGACAGGTTTCCTGGGGCTAATTTTTTCCAGGGTCCTAAGGGGCAAAGAGACCCCCCCCCTTGTCAAGATTAGAGCAGAGCTCCCCACACCTGCCACCTGCCCACATGGTGGCAAACGCAGCTAACAGAACTGACCATCGGAAGGCAACAGCAATTCCTTCATCCCTCCAGGTTTTGAGGAATTTGGGTGACTGCACATCCTGGGCCTGTTGGGAATGTTGCTGCCCCGGCCGGGCCTCCAGCTCTCCCTGCGTGGAGGGCGCTGTCAGGACAAGCACAACTTGCATTTGGAGGGGCGACAGCGGCTCTTCCAACCTGAGGTAGGTGAGGCAGTGGCTCACCCCTCCAACACCCACTTCATCTGTCACCAGATGAAGAATAACCACTGCTGATGATGACATGGTCCTCAATCTGGGAGTCTGACTGCTGGCGCTTCCCAACTTAGAGAACTGTACAGGAGGTGTGAGTTTGCATAGTCCCACTGAGGTCTTCGTGATGTGAACTGAGGGTCAGCGGACGGCTATCAGGACCTTGACCTTACACCAGCCATCTCTGTCAGTGTCTCTCTTGCCTCCAATCTGGAGAGACACTGAGAGTCAGGCAGAAATCTACCTTGCACTAAATGGTTTGTAAAACAAAGATAGCGAGCAGCTGCCAACCTGCCCTTCTCAAGAGCCAAGGAAATCGTGCTGAAGGATCAGAGTTTGAATTGAAGAATCAGAGACCTCAAGGGGGTCCTGTAACACAACAGTTCACAGAGAACCACGGCTCAGCCCAGAGCTCACTCACAATGGGCGCTTGATAAGCGTAGGCTGCATTCGATGCGATGGAAGGAGAGTAGCTCGGGCCCTGGTGCTATGTATAAAATGACTGTGGATTTTGGAGGGCACAGCCGTCTTTGTCATGCAGCACTGTGACTGGCTATTTGTTGGATACACTGAGTTATCAAATCCGAGGGGGTCATGGGAATTCCCAAATTTGTAGCCAGTTGGTCAAAAGTGCAGGTGGCCTGGGAATCCCAGCACTTGTGGCCTGTGTCTGCAGTGAAGGGAGTTGTGTGGAGAACTGAGCCCTTAACCTGCAAAATCTGACCCAACTCCAGGTAGTTATAATAGCAACAGAATTGTATCGCAGCTTCCGGGGACTCTGTAGACATCATGGTGAGAAAGACAGACACAGACTCCGGCCTTCTCGGGGCTTAGATCCAGCCACGATGGCAGACACTGACTAAGCAATCACTGTGGGGAGCTTTGTTTGACATGAGTTCCATGGCAGGGGGGGCCTATGACAGAAAGAGCCTCCAGCACCCTAGTGACAGGGGCGAGCCTGTCTCTTACTCATCCGTATTTTGCATGACGACTCAGGATGGTGACTTGGACATCACAAGTGCTCAGTAAATTATTCCTAATTAAAGCCAACGGAATATGACAGGACTTTGTTCAGAACAGAACATTTTCTACTTTGGAAATTCCTAGGGAGTGACCCCTTCTCATTTGCTCAGGTGGGTCATGCCACATGGAAACCAGAAATATTCCTGGCCTGAGGCTGTTTGTCTCTTTCTCTCTCTCTGAAAAATATTCTTACTTTGGAGAGGAACAATCATCCTCCCCCTTCAATCAAAAGGATGACTGCATTGTTCTGTAAGAACATTCGAGAGCAATCTGGACAAGAGGGGAGAGAAGAGTGGACAAGGGGAGGAGAACACAGAATTGGAGCCAGAATTCTCCCCACAGTATTCCAGGTAGGCCCTGCGACGTGATCCAGGTAGCACTCGAGATGAAACCTGTTAGCATCTCCTGGCAGCGTAAATAGACTAGTAGACTATAACTTGTGCCAAAGATATTACAGAAATGAAAATTATCATCATAAATCTAAATACTGAGCACCTGCTATATACCAGGCATGGTTCTAGAATAACAATTAACATTTTCGTAAATGCGTATTCCAGGAAGGTTAACCCTTGCCCTAGTAGGTGGCAGAGCTGGGGGAGAGTTGATCTATGGCTTTCCCCAAGTCTGAGACCCTCTCTGAGCCTCTGTCCTTTAACTGCAAAAGGGAGCTCAGACCCATGTTCAAGGTCACAGAACAGCCAATAAGGGAGCCAGGACTGGGCTCGGACCAGGTGCCTCTGAGCCCAGAGACCTTTCCTCCACCCCACAGCCCACACTCTCCAGATCACTGTAGTCTTTTGCCAAGTGAAGAAATGGCAAAAGCAATGAATAAAGTGAGAGTAAAAACTTTAAAGAAAAAGTATCCTCAAATGCCCCATAGTCATTAATTAAATGAGACTATATAAATGGGACAATAATGTCCCTAGACTAGTTTTGTATTTTTAATGGGGAGGAAGATGTGGCCCCAAAGGATACAGAGAGGAAATGCTTTCCAGAGTCCCTAAAACATTCCCTTTTGTGGAGGGGGCCAATGTGAGTACATAAAATCTCACTAAAAAGAACAGACTTACCAGGGCTATCTCGGTGAAGTGCAAGGATGTGACCTATATGAAAAAATAAAAGCCATGGGTCATTAATAATTAGGAAGCTAAGGCATCTTGGGTCTAAAATTGGACTTTTATCCATTTGCTCCGTTAGCAAATACATGCAGTGAATTAAGGACTCCAGGAGACACAAAGTTTAACAACACAACACACTGCCCTCAAGTGGCTTGGGCTCACATAAAAGCTTCCAGTAAAACATAAATCAGTACTTTAGAAACCACAAAATTCTTAATATATTTTCAGTTCATTTAAATATAATAATGATGGGGTAAATAATCAAGCAAACATAGAGGTAGGAAAATCAAAACTGTGTTTTTGACATAATTAATCATAGAAATAATTATAGAAGATATTAGGATAATTGAAAAAATGTATATCTAGACTGTGGATCAGATAATAGTATTGTGCTAATGTCGAATTTCCTAATTTTGGCAGGGCATGGTGGCTTGCACCTATAATCTTAGCACTCTGGGAGGCCAAGGCGGGAGGATCACTTGAGGTCAGGAGTTTGAGACCAGCCTGAGCAAGAGTGAGAATCTGTCTCTATAAAAAATAGAAAAAATTAGCCAGGTGAGGTGGTGCATATTTGTAGTTCCAGCTACTTGGGAGGCTGAGGTGGGAGAATCACTTGAGCCCAGGAGTTTGAGGTTGCTGTGAGCTATGATGATGCCACTGCACTCTAGCCAGGGTGACAGATCAAGGATCTGTCTCAAAAAAACAAACAAAAAAATTTCCTAATTTAGATCATAAAAATGTGGTTTTAAAAGGAAATATGCTTGATCTTAGAAAATACACACTCAAGTATTTAAGGATAAGAGCTCCACCTTACTGAGAGAGAGAGAGACAGAGAGAGAGACAGAGACAGAGAGATATAAAGTAAATACGCCAAAATGTGAACCTATGGAGAATCTAGGCTAGGGAAATAGATCATTATTTGTATTATTCTTGAAATTTTTCTAAAAGTTTGAGATTATAATTTAAAAGTGCCCCAAACCCTCATAATTGATATACAATGAATAAATCGTAGATATTAAAGGAACATTGCCTACCCCCCCGAAAGAGACTTCGCCTGGCCAGCACTGCGCCTGAATCATGGTTTTCCTATCTTCTGCAGCCAAAACACAGGAAAATCTCAGGCTGGTTGCATGCCAAGCATGGAAAGGTAACATATTGTAAAATGTGAGTCCAATCACTATGTTTAAATGAACCAACTCAAACCAGTTTCCCCAAGAGTTTATCCAAACACAGCTGGTGGAAGGAGACACCTAATCAAAGTGAGTCTGTTCAAATCCCAGGAATCTTGTTAACCCCTAATTGCCCCTAAGCTATAAATGCTACTGCGAACATGCACCAAAGACAATTTCTTTGAAATTTCATAGAAATGCAGGTATGTGTGTGTATCTACATACATTATGAGGAAGGAGAGAGAGAGAGAGAGAGAGAGAGAGAGAGAGAGAGAGAGGAAGAGAGAGAACACGAACTTCTACAATGGACTGTTAGATAATGCTTATTTGGATGACCATCAGAAATAATACAGACAACCAGGGAAACCCTGTAGTCTCCTACATAATTTCACAGGACTGAGCAAGGAAAATGACTGAAAGAAGAACACACTTCATAAGGCTGAAAACCCTTTCACCCACGCCACACCATGGTGCCCAGCTGGAGGATGTAATCATCTAGCAATTGCACTTCACTTTCATTCTCAAAATACATTTTACCCAAGGTTCATTTTGCAGTTTACAGAAATATAAAGATACCAACTGGGGGAAAGTTAAATTCTGAAAAAGTCGTACTTAAACAAAAATGTAATGTCTCTCCCCCCACCAAAGAAATAAATAAAAATAGGAAAGGTTTCTTCCTTAATGGATCTCAGAGATAAATACAGATACTATCATTACCCCAGTGGGATTTAGGAAAGTAATTTTGATTCTTGCATTACTGAGAGGGATCTAGTACTGGCATACCATAAATTCTAATTAAACAACAAAGAAAAAAGTTTAAAAATGCAATCAAATATAGACATTCTATTTAGACACAGTAATGTTAGCAGAACAAGTGGGCTAAAAAAGGAAAAGGGAAATAATTATTAAACAGATGGGTGTTAAAAAGAAAAGTTGGGGTTTTTTTTGTTTTTTTTTGTTTTTTTACAACAAAGCATTAATCTGAAGCCAAGCAGATGTAAAGGTGAACAAGAAGTTGCCCTCCACAGCCAAAGAGCATAATACCCAGGAAATCAAATGAAATTGGTCTAAAATACTGACTGCAGTTCATATGAACTTAAGCATCCTGATGCCAAACAAAACATTAAAGCAAGTTCCCTATTTTTAGGGCTTTGTATCTTAGTGGTTGTATAATGACTCAGGATGTGTCTTGGCAAACTCACTGGCAGCCTGGAGGATATTTGTTTTTCTACCAAAAATAGTTGGAGTCTCCTGTAATGTGGAATGGACACGAAGTGACCAGAGCACTTGAGGAATCTGGCTCAACCACTGAATCAGAAGAGATGGGTCAGGAGCCCAACGCCAAGGGGCCTGATACCTCATCTGGTTATGTAAGAGCCTGTGGGAACACAGGGATGGCAATTCAAAGATGAGGCAGTGTTTTTTCTGTGGTGTGTGAGACATCTTACAGATTTCCTGAGAAAATCTGGGGGTCCCAGCCTTACCAGGATATTGGAATGGAGCCCTCAAGTGGGATCTGGCAGATTCCTCCCACCACCTCTGGAAGATGTGTATTTCTTCTCTACAAACACTCTTCTCCTTCTCTCATGGGACCTCAGCATGGCCAAAACTATTTTACTTCTGTGTCTGGATGTCTCAGGGTTCAAACTCCAGTAGTACATCCCTGCCCGGGGTATCTTTCACCATTCTGTGCCCAAGTCCCCTCACCTATAAAATGAGAGGGCTGGACCTAGTGATCTCTGAGGTCCTTTCTGGTTCTACAGTTGAAATTACAACGAACAATTCTAGATTCCAAACCCACAGAAATTACTTTCGGCCCTCCATAGTTTTGGCTGTGGGCACAAGTGACCAACATGTTTTTATCTGGCCAAATCTCACAATGATGTCTAACTGGCCAAAGATGGACCAACAGGCTCCCCAGTAGCTTTTAGGAAAATCTATAACTCTGTTTCCATAATCTCATGCTTGTGGGAATTTCCTTTTACAACATAATCGGTCATATAACCTGGAGCTTAGTTATAACACCACAGAACAGACAGAGGAAGGAGCACAGTACCAGGAGGGACCTTCTTAGAGATCATTCAAGGGAGTTGTGTTGTTAAAAGACTGAGGAGGCTAAATTACATAGATGTTTGACCTGCTTAAGGAAGAATAAGAATAACAGCTAACATTTGTTGGCTATTTATCATATGCCAGAACCTGTTCCAGGGTCTTTGCATGATTATCTCACTAAAATCTCTTCTCAACTCTAAAAAATGGGTCATTATCCCCCATGCACTCCAGCACAAGAGGAAACTGAGGCATAGAGAGGGTAAATAATTTACCCAAGGATATAAAGAACTAGGATTTGAATCCAGGTAGTCTGGTTTCAGAGCTAGCATGCTCATAACAAGGCTTCATTTTAAATACAATTGCACAGCATATGAGCGATGCTAATTCCTTGACCTTCTAGTCTGCTTGTATGCTTTTATGTAATTCTTAAAACTTTTTATTTGGAAATAATTACAAACATATAGAAAAGTTGCAGAAACAGTACATTTGAACCATCTGAAAGTCAGTTGCTGGTGTTTTGCCTCATGGGCCCTGTGAATGCTTTAGTGGAGTTATGCTATCACCACAACATGACCGTCAAAATCTGGAGATCAACATTGAAGCACTACGAGCATCTCATCTTCAGACCCCATTTAGGTTCATCCACTTGTCCCAATGATGTCTTTTCTAGCAAAAGGGTCCAGTTCTGAATCACTGGTTGCATTTAATTGTTGTGGCTATTTAACTCCGTTCAATGTGCAATAGCTTCTTGATCTTTCCTCGACTTTCAGGACCTCAGCATTTTTGAAGATTACAGGCTATTTTTTTAAATGGCCCTCGACTGGAATTCTTCTGCTATATCCTCATGATAGGTTCAGGTTATGCATTTTTGGCAGGAATATCACAAAAGCGATAGCATATTCTTCTCCCTGTGCTTATTAGGTGGTGTGTAATTCAAATTTGTCCCATTACTGATGATGTTAACTGGAGAAATTTGGCAGACACACAAGAGCAAATTGCTCCTTTTTCTTTTGTAATTTATATGTATTTCATAAGAAGGTACTTTGAGACTGCATAAATATCCCACTCCTCAAAAAACTTTCAATTAATTTGCTTCTTTATATTAATGTGGACTCAGATTCCTGTTTTATTCATTGGGTTATATTCTGTTACCACCTTTTTTAATGCTCAAATTATCATAGATTTGGCCAGAGGGAGGCCCTTCCAGCCAGCTTCTATGTCCTTTTGACATGTTTCCACCATTCCTTGAGTCTTAATTTTTGGCATAACATGACGTTGCAGGCTAATCTTGTATTTTGCCTGCCCTGGCTCTGAAATCAGTCAGGTTTCTTTTAGCAGAAAGTATTATTAGGAACCAATATCTGGGCACTCAGTGTGCTGACAGCAATTGCTCACTGTTGCCCATCCTCCCCACCCCCAACTATAGACAACCTTGTCACCCCTCTCGGGCTTTAATACCTTAGTATTGTGCAGACACCCTCCTCACCTCACCTGGGCTCCACTGTCCTGCCAGAGCCACCAAAACATCCCTCCCCTACCCGCCATGAACACTGAGTGAACACTTACATTGCTCAGCCCTATCTAATGATCTTTTGGACTAAATTGTACAAGAAAGACAGAGGAAGAAGACTTAGCCTGCCTTTAAATGACCGCATTTGCTAACTCTTTCAGGTTCACAGGAAGAAACACTAAAGAGCTCCCACATTGTTTATTTCCATATTCCATACATTTTCACTAAGACACACTAGTGCCCACTACACCATTCTGGTGCATTAGCCTGGCCAGTGTCCAAAAGATAATGGCAACACCAGTCAGAGCGAAACTCACTGAAGGAGCTGCTAGAAAACTTTTAAAGATCAGAATCTACACAAAGAAAAAATAAGTTCCTTCAGTGCTTTAAGAGCAGAATGCAGTGAAGCACATTGCCCCTAACCCATTTTTCAGGGGAAAAAAAATTAGAGCAAACACTTCAAGTCAAAAAGTTTCATTAAACATATAAGTTTAATGGTTTCACATGTAGCAATAGTCTGAGTAGAGGGGAGAAAAAAACTGGTGTCCAGAAAACCAGCACGGCATGGGATCTGGAGTTGTTCAGATCAGAACTGACGTACCTGTGCCATGGAAGAGCCAGATGACCTGAGGCAAGTCCCAGAACCTCTGCTTCCCCTTGTAAAATGAGGAAGCATAGAAAAGGAACAATAATAAACATAAATTGTATCATTTCACTCCTTTGCTTTTAAAATCCCCCAAAGGCTTTCCACTCTCTAAACTCTTGACCTTGGCCTTGAGGACCTTCATGGTTCTTACTTTATTTCATTTTTACCCTCACCAATATAGTCTGATCACCCTGACTTCATTCCTATTCTTTGAATACACTAAGCTCCTTTCTTCCTTGGGGCTTTGCATTTGCTGTTTCTTCCTCCTGAAACACTCTTCTTGTCACTCAGATCTCAGCCCAGATGTCACCTCCTCAGTTTAAAGCCATCCTCTTTCCACCTTAGCCACCTTCCCTCATCATACCAGCCTGTTTCATTGTCACCATAGCACACGCCGCTATCTAAATGACCATATTTGTTGGCTTATTTAATCATTGTCTACTATTCCCACTAGAAGATAAGAATATGGATGCAGTAACTCTGGTTATATCCCTAGCACCTTGGACAATGGCTGGCACATAGTAGGTATGTCTTAAAAATAAATGGCATAAATGAACGATAGCTATTTTATATGGTTTTATGAGAATTAAGTGAGATAATACAAGTAAAATATTTAGCATAGAACCTGGCACATGGTAAATCAACAATTTTGGTATAATAAAAAATATCAGGGAACCTGAGTTCTAGTCTCTGTCTCCAGCTAACAAGGTGACTTTGGACAAGCCATAAAATTCTCTGAGCCTAACTCGTTTTCTCATCTATAAATCCTGCTGGGTAAGTTAGGGTATTTCTCAGGTCTCTTCCAGGATTAAAGTTCAGTAGTTTTGCCTATCTAATAGTGAAAGTTTTCAGTCCCATCCAATGATAAGTTAATTCTTCATTGGTAAAAAACTGAACTACTGTTGCCATAGCAGCATTTCAGAAAGGCTGATTGTGGTATTACTTGAGTATTCTAGTGTCTACTTGCTAACTATAATTTTAACTCAAGTTTAGGGAGAGTTTTATTCAACTCTGTAGAGTTCTGCATTTTTACTGTACCTCAGCTCTCTCTGTTACCCCAATTTCCAAAGACAAAACAGAGGCCAGCTTTAGCTTAACAGACATTTGGCTTGGGCCATACTAAAATATTTATCAGAACAACCCAAGGAAATCTCAGAAAGAGCAGTAAAATTTGGCTTTTCTCCCAGATATATTTAGGAAAATTTCTAGACCCTGGATGGAAATCTATAGACCTACAGACATCAGTTTATCTCCAAAGAGAGAGGTCCTAAAATCACTATTAAAGGAAAGGACCAAACTGTGGCTCATTCATTTTGTTATTTCAAAAAATAAATAAATAAAAAGCAGAAGTTTATACCTAATCACTCAGAGCCCCATAATAATCTCCTCAACGACACCGAACTCAGTGACTTAGCAATCATCCACCTCTGAAAAATGATTCCTGGGCAACAAGGTTGAAAACAAAGTAATGTGTCTTACAGACAAAGCAGTGTCTTGGCAGAATCTGCCAAACTCAAGTTAGGAGTATGCATTCATCTTTTTACCTTGCTAGTCCAACATAATATATGATCTATCTACCTACAGCAGAAACAAACACAAAAGAAATAGGATAAACATCTCATCCACTCTGCTTATTCTCATTTCTTGATTTTCTTGAACCAGTCAAGCCAATCTGGCTACCGGTCTGTGCAGTAATCAGGTTCAATTAAATCACTTTTAGCGTTCCCAACTGTCTGCTTCCCTCATCCTTTCCTCCTGCAACAGGTTATAAAATCAGGGCTTAAAAAGGTTTAGAGACTTGCTATTTAAAGTCCCCAGACACATTAGAAATGGCATCACCTGGGAGCTTGCTGGATATGCAAAATCTCAGACACCTCTCCAGATTTACTGTGTCAGAATCTGCATTTATAGGAACTCCAGATAACTGATATGCACACTAAAGTTTGAGAAGCACTAAGTTAGAACAATGCCTTTGAGGTACTCCAAATTAAATAAATTTAGTCCCTATTAATTTAGAATGAAGAGAAATAGATTGTTAGGCCTGTCATAGAACAATAACTTATAATTGACCCCATGGGATTTCTTTGCAATATCATTTTGGTCTTAGAATTTATTTTCCATTTTTCTTTAATAGGGTTTCTCATAATCCTGGGGCAGGTTAAAAAAAAAACAGATATATTATATTGAGACATACCAGTGGTATTTAAATTGGCTTTATGGAAGGGAAAAGCTCTGATTCACATCTTTTGCTAATAGTCATTTAAAGCTGCCAATGGTTTAATAACTGGCATGCAAAATTCCAGAACATTTAATAATTGGCCTTTATAAGCTTGTGTGAACTACTCCAATACACCACTAGACCCTAAAAATGGAAACTTCTTTTCAAATATGGCCACTCCTCACTCAAGCCTATTCAAAATGAAATGACATCAGGCTAGACTTTCTAAACATACCTTTCACTATATCTTACCTCTGCTCCAGAACCCAAGAAACTTACCTATTGATTATTGAACACACATATCTAACTTCCCTTTTTCTGTTTTTTAAGACTCCCTTTCAACTCATCATACCCCACTTATCCCACTTCGTTTTCTAGATCTCCTCAACATGCACTAGATTTCCTGCTTCTATTTCCTGCAACCTATCAATTCTTAAGGTCACGATGGAGGAGGCATGATACTCCAGTTGTTGCTTGCATCACTTCCAGTAATGAGGGACACAATAGCACTAGCTCTGCACATGGCACGCAGAGGGATGGAAAAAAATCTTGGTGTTGATAATACCTTTGAATTGCTGGATCAACCTTCCCTGAGGCTTTTCCTTCTTATGAACTTTTCATTATATGAGCCAATAAATAGCCAGGTTTTATACCTGCAACTGAAAGCAAACCTAAGAGTGGGTCTAGAAGGAAAGTTCCTTGATGGAACAACAAGCAACATCATTGTGAATTCAGATGAGGCCATCACAAACACAGCCCATCGGCCCTGCAAACCCAGAAAAAGAGAAAGTATCTGGAAAGATATCACTAAGAAGTTGGTCATGGTAATAGTGTGGTACAGCAAGTAATTCATAGTTTCATTGAATCTTAGATATGGAAAGATCTTAATGGTCTTATAATTCTGCTTCCACCAAAGGAATCCATCACAGGTGACTACTAGCCTCTTATAGTGATAATGAGAATTCATGTCCTTCCTAGCAAGTACACTCTATTATTTTAAATTCTTTGTAATGAGCTAAAATATGCCTCCCTGTAATTTCTAGTCATTAGTCCTAATTCTCTTCTTTTAAGCCACACATAAAAAGCTCTTGAGACATATGTAAATATTGATCTTCACTCTCTTCTAAGTGCCTTATTCTCAAGTTTCCAAAACTCTCACCACCTCTCATCTATAAATAGAAGAACAGAGCCTCTAGACATATCCCTCCACTTTGACATCAGCTGGTATTCATCTACTGTCTTTGTATACAATGTTACAATCTGTTACAAATCTAAATTTTCTCTACCTTGACCACAAGAATATAGTATTAGTTAAAGTAACACCAGTTTCTATAAACAATAATCCTCCAAATTTCATTGGCTTAATCCAATAGAAGTTAATTTTGCCCTTACATAGATTCAAAAGCAAGGTTCTGATAGGTGACGATTCAGGGTCCCAGGATCTTGCCTCCTGTGGCTCCACCAACTGCACTGCACGGTTTCCAAAGCCACCATGGAAACAGCAAGAGTAGAGGATCTGGTAAAAGTTGTGGTTATGGGCCAAGTCTGGAAGTGGTGCACACCACTTCTGCTCATATGGGCATTTTATTGGCCATAACCCAGTGACATGCCACACCTAACTAAAAACACGTGACCAAGAAATGTATTTAGCTGTGTGAACAGGAGGAAGGGGATGTAAGTTCAATGAATGGCAACCCAATCCCTTGCACAAACACCATATTAAAATGTCTAAACATTTATCTAAATGTCTAAACGTTTACAGAAATCCAAATTATCCATAACAATAGTCAAGGATTTGCCTAACTTTGAAAAGAGAAGAGTGGCATCCCACAGGAAAATAGGTATAGCAATACATTCTTTATATTTCATAAAAATAGAAACTGTTTTGGCACAGAATGGGGAACACCTGAGAAAGACTGCCTCCAAAAGCTCTCCTAAGGAGTGTATTGGGAACACCCACAATCCCTCAAGCATAATAAAAGAGCAATAGTAGGTTGAAAGTAAAAATGCTTTTATCTTTAGAAAAGATTTTTTTGTTTCCTGAATTACTTGTATAGAATAGCAATGCTGTGCTGTGTTATTCTCAAATTGTTCATATTTACTTATTATTTAAAAAATAAAATAGTTCAAAAAGGGAAAATTGATAGACTTGACTAGGTACAAATAAAAGCTTTTATTTGGTGGACCACTTTTGTTTCTGTTTGTGTGGCAGTTTTAAGTTATTAGTTTTTAAAATCAGTGCTTTTTAATGGAAACAACTTGACCAAAAATCTGTCACAGAATTTTGAGACCCATTAAAACAGAGTTTAATGAGAAAAAAAAAAGCTTTGATTTCAATAAACAGCATAAAAATTAGGAAGATTCTTGGAATGATTATGACAAAGAGCTAATATACCTAAAATACAAATAACACTTGCAAATAATAAAAAATATTCTGATAAAAAAACAAAGATTATTAGATAATCCACAAAATACAAAGTATCAGTAAAATAAAATAGTTTGATTCAATAGCAATCAAAGCAAAAGGAAAAAAAAGAGAAAAGTTACCCATTTTTTACTCATCAAGTTGGCAAATCTTTTTTTAAAGGTTAGTATTTAAGTTGACATGAATGTAGCAAACCTAGCATTCTCATCTAGAACTATTTGACATAGGTATGAAGAGCCTTAAACTTGCTTTCCGATCCAAAAATTTCATATCTGAGAATCTACCTTAAAGGAATAATCAGAAGGCCGGGCGCGGTGGCTCACGCCTGTAATCCTAGCACTCTGGGAGGCCGAGGCGGGTGGATAGCTCAAGGTCAGGAGTTCGAAACCAGCCTGACCAAGAGCAAGACCCCGTCTCTAAAAAAAAAAAAAAAGGAATAATCAGAGAAGATCACAGAAATTCATGTGTTAAGGATGTTCATCATAGTATTATTTTTAATGGTGAAGATGGAAATAACGAATGTGTCAAAAAAATTGCTTAAATAAATCATGATGCATTTATGCAAGAGAATATAATGCACTCATTAAAATTCATGCTTTGAAAAATATTTAATAATGTGAAACAATGTTATATAGGAAAACAGTATACAAAATAACATATACTGTATGACCCTAATTTCATGGAATATATGCCATACCCCAGTGTATATATCAGCAGTATATATCTGTGATAACAAGTAGTTGGAATGCTTGATGAAGGGAAAGAACTAGAGCTTTCAAAACAGCTGCTGAAAAATTTTGGAACAAACTAAATTCAAATAATTTCCATTTTTTACTTATCTGTTGGTGATAACATGGGGCTTACTATGGCCTTAAAACCTTAAAATTTTAGCAACTGATTCATGAACAGTATTATAAACCACAACAGAAGGTGCCATTATAACAAAGTATGCTGAATTCTCATTTCTCCAAGAGGAGGGGAGCAAACGGCATGAAGAAATTGAAAGGAATTTTAAAAATACAAGGACTTTTATTAGGGAACACTTAAATGCATCTTCACCATATTTTGATGTAAAAACAATGTAACTCCAAGATGATTCCCCTTTTAGTGAGGATGTCTTCCTGGGGACTCCTTGTCTGGATGGGACAGGAATCCTAGGGGCCCCTACTCAATCCAAGTAGTCAGATGGGGTTACTGTTCCTTTGCAAAGGAAGAGGTAGAAAGTTGTATCAATTGGATAAAGTGCCCTCATTCTCTGCCACCGTGGGCACCCACAATGGTGCTGCTGAAAGCAGAATGCAGCCCTCCGGTGTCAGGGTCTGCCAACCAGCATGCAGGCCAGAAGCCGAGGGCCTAGGGATTATCGATGCCACCAGAGCCACAGGCATGAGGCCCTGCACCACCACCAGCAAGGGACCTGAGGGTGGGGATGCCTCTCCCAGCCTCACTCTCTTGGACTGTCCACTCCAAAGCAGGCTTGCATTCCCAGCATTAGAGCTACTTGTTGGTACAGCTCTTGCAATTTACACACACACAGACACACACACACACACATACTCACACATACAGAGCCATTTTCAAGCCAGACCCTCTGCCAAGGCAGGTTAGCCAGGGGAGTTCTAGCATCAGCAACCTCCCCTCTGCCAAATCCAATGAAGTGTGGAATACAGATTACCAGCCAAGAGAACAAGTGAGAGTTTCAAAGTGGTGGAATAAGGAGGGTTGCCCCTTACGAGGCCGTAGGAAGATCTGCCCCTTACTTTAAGTTCTGCATAATAATTGGACAATATATGGCCGCTGCTACCCATCTATGCACCTCCAGGTTTCTCCAAGCCCCAAATTCTCCAGTAGGTGAGTGTTTGCTTTGCATCTACTAAAAGGCGCTACTCAAGTGGGTCTTCCCAGAATAAAGATTTGCTTCCAGGTGAGGAAATCACAAGAGCTGGAAACAAATGGCCAACAACTTTAAAGGACAGTTTGTCTTGTTCAAAAGAAAAACAGTAATAGATTTAAGTTCCACCTCACTAGGTCCCCTCTAGCTTAGGGCAACCTTTCAGGATCAAACAAGGAGATCAATACATAATTTTTATGACAAATAGGTTTTTCCAGGATGGAGTTTAATCATCTAGGAATAAGTCATGGTAAACAAAGGTCATCTCTTTGAGGTCAGTGGTTGAGACCAAGGCATGGCCTAGAATACTTCACTGTTGGACCTCAGTTTTTTATCCATAGATGTGTCATAATGCCACCTGCCTCACAGTAAGCTGTGAAGAACACATGACACAAGGCGAGCACCGTTGTGGCACAGAACTTGGCACAAGGGAAGTGCTCAGAGTTTCCTTCCCCACTCCCAGTGCCTGCCATCCGCCCACCCCCTTCCTCAAAGCCGTGCATGCACGACCCTTTCACATAAAAAAAAGCATGAGTCCAAATGGCATATGCTTTCTGCACACTGTGCTCTTCAAATTCTATCAGTGAATTTATTTCCCCTCCAAATGAAATCTCAGCAAAAACCCAAAATGTAAAATCGAGCAAACTGATGAATATGTTCCTGAAACAGCATGTCTGAAGCTCCATTGCCTGGTGAAAAATACCTGTGACAAAATGCAATCCGAGCATCTCCGTGGACCCCAGGGTGCTTTAGAATCCAGACCTGGATGAATTGTGATTGTATTCTACTGTGTCCACAGGAGGACAAGCGGGTTGGAGCTTTCATTGGTTTAGCCGTTTAAACCACCTTGGAATTTGGCGACAGGGGCATTCTCTGCAAGTAAGGAAAGCCCTCGGGGCAAAGCTGAGCATGCCACCTGTCTCCATTAGATCTGGTGACATACAGAACCATTTGTTCTCTGCAGTTCTCAGCACAAAGCTAAGGATATTTTTAATTTAAAAAAATATGGTGCCATTTAAATGACGTCTCCATTTTTATCTAAGCTGTGCTCTGCAGGTCCAAACTTGAATTAAGAAGAGAAACCTCCTGCCTGCATTAGCTGGTGCATGTACTACTCAGAAAAGACAGAAATCTGGGTGAGTTGCTCTTATTCAAGATTATGTTCTCCTGTCTCTGAACAGTTTCAATCTAATCCCTCCACACTTAGTAATGATAATACTTCATTACTCAACGTAATTTTTAACTTTCCAAAGCCCTTCAACATTTATTTCATTTGACTAAAAGAAATTCTAAAAATTGACATAGGTTGGGGGAGGGTACTCATTATATTAATTAAATATAATCTCTTTTAACAATAACGTAAGTAAAATCCAGGTCATCTTATTCTCAGGCAGGATCACTGGCTGTGAGAGCTCAGGATGGCTTCTGCCTGGCAAAAGAGCTCAATGTTTCAAGACAAACCTCAGAAGACTTTTTAATTTCTTCCAGTATGAAGCTTCATCTTGATAATTACCATCTTGATAATTACCACCAGATCAGAGATGGAATTTCATTTCTTTTTGTGATACATCTAGAATTTACCAAACCCTTTCACTCATTAAATCATATGAAATTACTGATATTTGGCTGTTTTTGACTTAGAAAAACAATTATTTCATATGATTTGACCTAATAATTTTCCAACTTTCAACCTTCTGTAGAATAAATAGGTCCAAGCTCTTAGATTTATTTCAGATCTGGGAAATGCAGAAAGCAGGAATAAATCTAATTACGTGTGTGTGTGTGTGTATGTGTGTGTGTGAGTGAGAGAGAGAGAGAGAGATATTATAGATAACAATGCACAAATCATTTGGTTTAGCTACTTAGGTACAATCCCCAAAGGGCTCTCAGAATAATACTACAAATAATAATTATGAGGGGGAGGAAGAGGAAGAGGAGTAGATACATTCTATAAACATTAACTTGCCTGTAACTTGACTCTTAGTAGCTTTATTTTTCCAATTGCTGATTTATCTCTTTAGTAACTTAGCTACCACAAATGATTTCCAAGCCCAAGTCCCTAGTTACTTCAGTTTGTACTTCCCAGATACTTAGAATTCAGGTAATAACAACCTCTTTGATGCCTTTTACTTCTTAACGAGAAAATTATGGGGGTTTTATTAATTTATTTAAACTGCTTCTGATGATTCTTACTTTTCCTTCCAACCTCTTTTCAGCAACAATGATCCCTTAATTGCATCACATAGTACTGCATTGTAATAGTGTTGTAATAACAAAATCTTTCCTCGAAAATTTTCCATCACTTTTACTGCCTGCTCCCTCCTGAAGAGCAGATTTCTACCATTCAGATTCTCGAAATTTTGAAGAATTTTTGTGGCCTCAAACAGACAAGGTTCTATCTACCAAAAAAATAGTTGTACAGCTACATAGGTTAACCATATTCTAGCAGTGTTACTCTATAGTCATTATGTTTCAGGGCTTAAAACTTAACATGGGGTTTAACAGAAACTAGGCTGTTCTTAAGAAAGAATTCTATTTCTATCACTGTTGTATTAGAATTGATTTTTTAAAAAACTCAGAAGAAACCCATAAACAGGTTGGATCAAGTGCGCTTGTTACAATGCTATTTGAATCTGCACCACAACCACCCCACCCCCAGTGCCAAAAGTCCTTTCCCTGAAGAGTTTTAAAAACACTGCTATGGTTTGAATATGGTTTGTTCCCCTTGAAACTCGCGTTGAGATTTGACTGTCATTGTGGTGATGCTGGGAGTCCTAATGGGAGGTGTCTGGGTCATGGGGGCAGATCCCTCATGAATAGAAAAACGCCCTCTCACGGGAGTGAGCTCTCACTCTCTCAGACTGGATGAGTTAGTTGTTATAAAGCGAGGTTCCTCCTTGGGTTCACCTCTTTGCACACACCTCCCCACCTATCTGCTTCTCTGCCATGTCCTCATGCAGCACATGGCCCTCGCCAGAAGCCCAGAAATGTCTTTAGAAATTAGCCCCGGGCATTGTGTTATAGCAACACAAAACTGACTAAGACAGATACGAAGCATCAGGCATCGTGTCTATCATGATCTTCAACTTCTGCTGTCTTTGCAGCATCACCTCTTCCCTTGGAGTGTAAAGGTCACATGAAGGTCCAAAGTGGCACTGGACACAAAGTGGGCAACAATGCAAGGTCTTGCCTCTGTCAATGGCTAAAATGGCTTAACAAAAGACTCCGAGATCCCAAAGGGACTGACTTGACCTCCTGACTCTTTTTTTTTTTTATCTTAAAGGGATTTATGTGGCTTTTTTTTTTCAGCATATTATGGGGGTACAAATATTATGGTTACGTATATTGCTCATGCCCCCCTCCCCCCTCGAGACAGAGCTTCAAGCGTGACCATCCCCCAGACGTTCCACATCTCACTCATTACTGACTCTTTTTCTTTACCTGGCTGCCCACCTGACCTCAATTATTCTCCACTTTCCCTTCATCTTCTAGCTACCATGTATGAGAAAGCTGAAAAAAACATGAGAAAATATGTGCCGGATCACAAGAAAGCCATGCCATCTTCTGCACTTGGGAGGGTGGTCCTGGGAAGAGATTTAGAACCAAACAGCCTTTCCGTGAATTCTCACAAGATCCCTCACAGGAATCAACCGATTCACTAGAGATATGTGAGGATGATGATGATAATGATCATGCTGATGAGGGAAAAAACCAACATGCAAATTAAAACTTCTACCTCTGCAAAGCACTGTCAACATATAAAAGCACAAGTCAAGGACTTGGAAAAAAATCAAGTGCTTCTAATGATATTGGCACCAGGCCTGCAGGGGCGGCTGGGTAAAGAGGTAGGGGCTGTGGATTGAGCCCAAGTTCCGGGGGCAGGCAGAGCTGGGCTGCACCCACACACATCTCAGCTTCCTTGGCTAAAATTACAATGGAAATACCTACTTCAAAATGTTGTTGTGGGGATTAAATAAGATAACCAATGTGCTACTCCAGCAAAGTTTGAGTAAGTATCTTTTCCCTTTTTTCCCTTCTTTTTCTGAGGATGGCCTTAATGAGAACAACACAGATCAGAACCCACTTTGCAACCTGAAGAGAATTTCTGCGGGAACAGCGATGTTTGAAAACTAATATGAAATCTGCTACTCAGTGAACTCACCTTATTTCCAGAGAGTTCATTACTAAGAGCATTTTTAAGTGTTCTCAGTGCCTCACACTGCATTGGGGGTTATTTTTTCCCAATGTTTCCCAAAACATATAATTAATATTAAGATAAACCTTGAAAGATGAGCAAACCCTTCTCCCCATGGTGAGCAATGTTCCACTCGGTGCAACCCAGCTGTCCTGAGCCAGGCCACAAGCCTGTGATCCCAGAGTCTCACAGGACTATGTAAGACGAGCTGGATCTGGGCTGAGGACCAGCTCTCAGCAAACCGAGTCAGTTTGCTCATTTGCAGTGGGAAGAGACAGTTGTAACTTCAAGAGCAACTGGATGAGCGGGGGGCAGGGGGACCTCAAAGTTCTCCATGAAGGAAATTAATGGGGATGGGGGTATTCAGAGGTGCCCCAAGGCAGGAGAGGTATAAGCAGCCACAGGGCAACAATGTGGATGGTGAGGCCAGCACCTTGGCAGGAATGCGAGGAGGAAATGGGGCAGAGAGACTTCTTCCATTCCAGGTATGAAACCAGGGGACCATCGTTTATTCAGATGTCCTCAGTGCTTCCCCAGTATCCCTTGTCTGTTCCAGGATCCTGTCCAGGACTCCACATTACATTTAGTCATCGCATCTCCTTGGGCTTCTCTTGGCTGTGACAGTTTCTCAGACTTGCCTTACTGTTGATGACCTTGAGAGTTTTGAAGAGTCTTAGTCAGTTATATTATAGGATGGCCTTCTACTGGGATTTGTCCGATGTTTTCCTTATGATTAGAATGGGGTTAGGGAGATTGGGAAGAAAGACCACAGAGGTAAAGGGCCATTTTCCCCACGGAATCAAGGGCACGTACTCTGAACACAGCTGATTGCTGCTGATGTTGACTTGGACCGCCTGGTTGGGGCAGTGTTCAGGTTTCTCCACTCCCCACCCCACCTTTTCCACACTGTATTCTTTGGAGGGAAGCCACCATAAGGAAGTTGCAAACTTCACCCAAGGAATTGGGAGCTATGATCCCCAAGAGAATTTTTAAGATCAAAACTAATATTTAATCCTAAATTAATCTGTGTGCTATTGTCCCCCACCTGGTATCCCTGAGTGACTAGGAATGTCTACTGCACACAAATGCCATGTGTGAGAATTGTTTGAGGCAAACCAAGGAGAAGGGGCTGCTTATGGGCTTGCACAGGACAGAGAGGAGAAGAGCCACAGGTCAGACACATGTGTGACCAAGAGCTCTGTAGCAACCAGAAATCAGAGCAAGAGGGGCCATGAGATCATAAGCTTCTAGGATTGCAGAGCACCGAGGATAAAGTTCAAGTCTCCTTTATTTATATGTCAAAGAACAAGGTGATCCAAGGTAACATCTGAGTTACAAATTCATCTGCACTTCAAGTATTAATTGAACAGCTACTATAAGACAGGCACTGTACCAGATACTGAGGAGCTGGAGAAAGACATGAAGATGAATCAAATGCTCCCCCTTCTCTGAAGACCCTCACGGAATATAAATGCTACCAGCTTGATAATCCTTCTACTCTTGTACTTCCTCAGTTCTTTCATCAGTTTATTATTCACAAGATCCCAGGGTCACACAAGAACTATGTCAAAAAGTGGCTGGGGGCAAGACCTTCAGGCCTCCTTGCTCTCAATAATCTTCCCTAAAAGCCAGCCCAATTTTTTTTAAAAAAGTATTCCTTCATATAATTAATTGCCACTTTATCAATTTTCTGTACATTATAAATAAAAACATCTTTAGAAAACTTTTCTAATTTTCTGATCTTTAATATACAAACTAAGAAAAACAGTGTGTATTTGCTTTGCAAATTTACCTTCAAGACAAGTCTCTGTCTCACTCCCCACACCCAGCAAAAAGATTACTGCCCCCAACCCCCTTCTGCATAGAAATTCTGGTACTATCTCAAGTGACATAGGAGGCAATATGTTAGTATGGCCTTTCACAAATAATAGAATGCAAACACAGAAAGGATGGGCGATTGCTCAAGCTTTGGATCTCATATAAGCCAAATATACAATCAGGATTTGAACAGCACTGATCCTGCCTGCTGAACCATATCCCTCTCCATTTTTAAATATTTAATAGCGTAATGTTTACATGGATAGCTCAGACACACAAGCTGATGCAAGCAAAAATGCAGTGACCCTTTCTGCGATTTTTTTGTGTCCCAAACAGCAATAGGAGACATTAAAACAACTAATGACATGCTGCCAAGAGGTAACTGCCATTCTAGAAATTACACATGCATTGAGGGTTGAAAGATCTATGGGAAAACACCTTAGCTGTGCCAAAAAGGACAGGAAATGGAAAAATAGCACCTCTAGCTCATAAGCCAGTGCTACTATTTTGACATAAAACAAAATATGCATCTATGTAAGCACTAAATTTAGATACTACACATACTGAATCAATACAATTGACATATATACACAGCACCACAGAACATTCAAACAAGAGGCAATCGTAGGTCATCTCAACAAAAGGTTTTCAAATGCTTCTTAAGTTTTAAGAACCTTATGTACAAATAAAATATTATAAAAATAAACTTACTACTTTAGTTGAGTGGAATGGCCCAGTGACCCCCACCCCCAGCTCTAAGGGGATCAAATAAACACTGTTTGAAAAAACTACTTCTCTAATCCAATGTCCTTAATTTACAAGACTATTTGAAAATATGCTATGATTAAAATAAAATTGTGTGTACTGGGGTGGTGAGTGTGTTACTCACAGCCCTAAGCTTATTTCTTCATGTTCCAAAACTTTGCAACAGCTGCTACAGCAGTCCTTCTCAAACTTGAGCGTGCATAGGAATCACCTGGAGAGCTGTTAAAACACGGATTTCTGAGCCCCGCCCACCGAGATGCTGATTTAGAAGGGGAGGGGGTGTTCATGGATTTGCATATCTAGCCGGCTCCCAGGTGTTGCTGCTCATCTTGAGTTCTCTGTACTAAAGGGAGGTCTACAGATACAGCCTTGCTCTATTGGACAATGGGGGCACCAAAAATATCCATTATAAAAGGCTGTTGCACCCAGCACAGCAAGATGCTTGTAAATACTTGCTGAACACACGACTGATTTAGTGAAACCTCTAGGATTTAAGGTTAGTTGCTGCCACTGAGCAGCACCTTGACCTTGGCAATACCACTTCTCCTCACTGGGACAGTGCAGAGGTTGACCTTCCAAAGCTCTCAAATAAATGTCCTAATTTTATTATAGGATTTTCACACTTTCCAGGCTTTGTGTCCTCTGCTTGGTTTCAGTGGAGAGCATGGAAGATGTGTTTTCTATCTTCTTTTTTGACCTTACATCTTATCTTCTCTTTGCACCTCACCTTCACTCTCCAACATATTCTGCCCTGCTCTGGGCCCTGTACGGCTGACCCTTACAGACTAAAGCAATGGGTTCCCTCATGTTAGGCCCCAACTTCTGGTCGGTTGGGTTGTACCAATAGAAGGCACTGGCAGGAGATTAGGATGTGGGAGAAGAGTGAGGTTGGTGTTTGCACTCCCCAGCTTCCTCCCTGCCAAGATGCTGTGGCTTGGCTACACTCTGTTATCATTGTCACAGCTCCTGTTACGTGACTCACGGCTACCCTTCCTAGGTTCCAGTAACTCTCCATTCCCTGATCCTTCAGGACTAGAAGAAGGAAAGGCTCCCAGCTGTAGCTAGCTCTGGGGTGCTGTACTCTCTCTTAGCATTTCTATAAACTCTAACCTCCCTTTGATAAGTGAACCCTTTGTTAAATTCTCCTCCAATTACCAGTTTGAGAGTGCCTGCCTCCTCCTGCCAGGATCCTGACTGGTACACAAGCACATCTCTTGGGTTGTTCTCTTGAGAGACCTGAGCTTGGGGACCCACTTCTCTTTCTGTGCAGATCTTGATTTAGTAAAACTTACTCACCCCGTCCCTACCTCACACAGGTGGAAAAAATAAAATAATTTATTTGAAATCAATTCACACTTTCAGAAAGTTGAATGATCATATCCTAATTATTGTAGCGTTTGATGTATGCAATGGTTTAAAAATTCAAAGCTATATACAAAATAACTATCGCACATAGATTTTTTTTTAGATTTTATTTGTAGTTTATTTAGTTGTTTGTTTTCCAGTATTTTGAAGGCTAACTCTTTCATTAGGAGGATGCCAGTCCTTCAATAAACGTTAGCTATGATTCAACAATATATTCTGAGCTCCTCTTATGCACCAGGCACCGGGCCAGGCCCAGTGTATATCAAGGTGAATAGAACAGCTTACTCCCCTGCCCTCATGGGGATTACAGTTTATCAAAGGAGGGCAATATCAAATAATGAATTATAAAATGTATTCTTAAATTACTATTGTAGGAGAAACCCTGATGCTCTAGCAGTATCCAAGACGAAGAGGCAGGAAGAAAGAAAGAGGAAGTCAGGGGCCAGGGGTAGCATTGGAAAGTAGGGGAGAGGGGTCCTGACCATGCCTAGAAAATGGCAGGTTTTCATAAACATACTTCATCTCACCACGGTCTTTTCGGAATCTTTTACTAATGGAAATTTAAAGAGAAACAAAGACATAGAAGAAATGTCAGTTCTTTGGAAAAGTTAAGAGAGAGAGAGAGAGAGTTAAAAGATGGAAAGAAAGAGAAAGCACTGTTTGCCCAGCATGAAACATTACCCAGAGATGGTTACAGTGGAAAAAAAAGAAAAATATTGTGATTATTACATGTGTTCTCACACCAGGAGAACAAGTCTCTATTTTCTATTTTTGTCCTAAACTATTTTTATTCAGTATTCACACTCTACTATGTTTGGATACCTCCACTGAAAAGTGGAAAGTATTCTAAGAGAAGTGGGAGACTTTTTTTCTGTCCTTCAGGACATTTTTGTTGGAATTGTTGTTGTTAAGTGTCCCAAAGAGATTTCCTAAGTACTCAAATTGCTAAAAGGCATTTAAAAATGAACTAATTTTCAAATTAGCTGAATTTTCAAGTGACAAGCTTGTTAATAAAGGAATTTCAGCTTGGTCCCTTAGACACTTAACTGCTCTCTAGCTAGTTCAAGCAAATATCCCATTAAAGGCCATACACACATGAACACTGACGGCAACGTCCCTGTCCTTCCAGGTGCATTCACTGGGCCCTAAGCGTTTCCAGGGTGCACAATCCTTAGACAGCTGCAGACAAGTGCCTGCCCTCCTATTTATGACACACAGCAATCCTCTCAGAGGGTGATACACAGATTTTTCATCCTAGCTCAGCACAGAGCAACTGGGCATACTGCTTTAGTGAAGACCCTGGTGCTTAAGATGGTCTTTAATTATTTAAAGACAAGGCTAAAAGAGCTCTAGGCAAGTCCCGGTAAATAGAGCAGGAAATGAGAAAGCCAGAGGCTTCATCTTGTCTCCTCTTCCTTCCCTCCTCCCTCTATACCCCTCCCCAACAAACCCGTCTTCTCTCAGTAGCCTTTTTCTCCCAAGAGATGCATGTCCCTTATATACAGCAACCACTGGCCCAGCTACAAATCTTTCGTCCCTCCCCAGAGAAGTGTACATGCATGCTCATCAGACCACGTGGTCTGAGTTTTGAAGTTCAGAAAATATGGTTACTGTACTCATATGTATCCCAACTATGTTTACCTTTTCCCACCACTCCCCACCTCCCAGCCTCTTTGCTAATTTAAGCAGACCCTATATCATCCGTGGGTCAAGCAGTTGGAGATCAAGAGCATGTCTGCCATAACCAAGGTCAAGCTATTTCCACGTGCTCCATCAGGCTGCCAGCTATTATCACCATCCTCATTCTCTTTACCCACATTTATTTATTTTTCTTTTTTATTTCGGCATATTATGGGGGTACAAATGTTAAGGTTACGTATATTGCCCTTGCCCCACCCCCTCAAGTCAGAGCTTCAAGCGTGACCATCCCCCAGATGGTGCACATCTCACTCATTATGTATGTATATACCTGTCCCCTCCTCCCCCATCCCTCCTGCCCAACACCCGATAAATGTTATTCCTATATGTTCACTTAGGTGTTGATCCGTTAATACCAATTTGCTGGTGAGTACATGTGGTGCTTGTTTTTCCATTCTTGAGATACTTCACTTAGTAGAATGGGTTCCAGCTCTAGCCAGGA
The DNA here is from genome assembly GCA_008086735.1 of Cheirogaleus medius. Classification (NCBI taxonomy): domain Eukaryota; kingdom Metazoa; phylum Chordata; class Mammalia; order Primates; family Cheirogaleidae; genus Cheirogaleus; species Cheirogaleus medius. The sequence goes on from VBSM01001124.1 coordinate 44,983,717, forward strand.
AAATACAAGAGGTGCTATATCACCATTGTTTCTTAGAGCTGAGTAGTACTCCATGGTATACATATACCACATTTTATTAATCCACTCATGTACTGATGGGCACTTGGGTTGTTTCCACAACTTTGCAATTGTGAACTGTGCTGCTATAAACATTCGAGTGCAGGTGTCTTTTTTGTAGAGTGTCATTTGTTCTTTTGGGTAGATGCCTAGTAGTGGGATTGCTGGATCGAATGATAGATCTCCTTGTATCGTTTTAACGTATCTCCATATTGCTTTCCACAGAGGTTGAACTAGTTTGCAGTCCCACCAGCAGTGTAGGAGTGTTCCTATCTCTCCACATCTATGCCAGAGTTGGGTCCTGTCCTAAGTGCTTTACATAAATTGTATTTCATTTTATCTTCCCAGGAATTCTGTAAAATGAATACTATTATTCTTCCCATTTTACTAATGAGGAAGGAAGCTGAAGCCTTAAGAAATTAAGTTTCCTGGCCGGGTGCAGTGGCTCATGTCTATATCCTAGCACTCTGGGAGGCAGAGGCGTGGAGGATCACTTGAGGCCAGGAGTTCAAGATCAGCCTCAGCAAGAGTGAGACCTTGTTCCCACTAAAAATAGAAAAATTAGTTAGGTGTGGCTGTGCAGGAGGATTGCTTGCTTGAGTCCAGGACTTTGAGGTTGCAGCAGTGAGCTGTGATGATGCCACTACACTCTAGCCCTAGCCTGGGCAACAGAACAAGATCCTGTCTCCCCAAAAAAACAGAAAGAAAGAAATTGAAATTAAGTTTCCTGTCCTGCCTGAGGTCACCCGACACTAGTAATAAATGGAAGACCTAAAAGGTCAGCCCATGTCTGTCTGATTCCACAACTCAGTCTCTACACCACAGTGATGTTTGTCAAAGTGGAACCTAACCCTTCAACTGAAGCATGCACAACGTGTGTGGGTGGTGGTGGTGAGGATGTTGTACAAAATAGATAGAAATGTGTAACTATCTACAGCTCAGTTCCTGGATCTCAATGCTATGGCCCCTTGAGAATAAGGAAGCAGTGTTCCAATTGTTCAGGGAGACGGAGAAGCAATGAAAAAGACGGGGAGAAAATATTTATCATGTGGTGCAATACTCAGATCACTTTCATCAGACCACATATAGATGGGCAAGAAATGCTCAGAGAACAAAAACCCCCAGGGAAGTATAAGGCCGTGGGCAGCTTTTCATTCTAGAAGATTCCAGGAGTGGGGTGGGCTGATGACCACTAGCAGTGGAACACTGGGAGCCACCACAAGGGACTAATAAGTAACCAGGAGGGCACCTTCCAGGTAGCGCTCATTCTGGAAAAATCTCTCTTTTTGCTAAACCTAACAAGGGTAATAAGGCTGCCCCTACTCCAAAGTATGAAGAAGAATGCAATCTGCACCAAGAGTGACTTAGCATCCATTCAACATTCATTCCACCATTCACTGCATGACTATCGTGTCCCAGATGCTGGGGGCAGAGTAATGAACAAAGACATTGTTCCTCCTTTCATGTAGCTTATAAAAAATCAGCAAATAAACTTGAGAAATATCAGGCGATGATAAGTGCTATGTAGAGAATAAAAATAGGGTATGGAGCTTACAGCAAATCAACAACTAAACATGAGAAACATTAGGATGGGGTAAGGGCTCTGCAGAGAAACCACGCTACCAACTTTAAAATAACACAAAATAAAGATGAGAAGTCATTCTGAGTTTTCTCAGCAAAGCCAAAAGCTATTATACAATCTATTCTTCTTCCTGGAATTTATGGACATAGTTTTCCTTTCAGAATGCTGAAAGAAGCGTGGCTGAGTCAGACTTTAACAGCTCAAATCATTATAAAACTGAGCAAGAGCAGCACATAGAAAGAAGTGAGTAAAACTCCATCTATACAGTGTTACGGATGGATTCTGCAGGCCTCGGTCTCTACCCTCTGGAAACTAACCTATTTTCCTAGTCTCAATACCATGGAAGACCCTGTTAGCTTCAAGGAATGGTGAAAATCAGAAACTCAGTCAGGGTGGCCTTTGTGTGACATCAGGGCCGGAGGACCCCCACGAGCTCATTCGCAGGACAGGGTGGCCGTGGCCCTGTCTCTGCCAAAGGCTTGGCAACTTCGAGGAGCAAGACACACTGCTGAGCTGAGGCCAGGGCAGGGGGAGGCAGGGTGACTCCAACATTGGCCTCGGCATCCCTGAAAGCCACTTGTGGTGGCCACAACAACAAAAGGCTGTGTCTATAGCACTCAGGCAATGGCTTTGCTCTCTCACCCCAGGGGAATAAAGGGAAAAAACCCCACCTTCTCCCCTCCCCACTCACAGGAAAAAGTGGAGGTGTATGGCACAGTGGATGCTACATCACAGTTCACAGATGCTACTGTGCATCTTCTGGCACAGGCGGCATTTTACCAAAGTGGGGGAGGGGTCCACGGTGCCATCATTTTTTGTTCCCAATGGGGAACTATGTCACAGGTGAACCAGGAACCTGCATTTATTCTGCCAGCACTGCAGAGCTGCTGGAGGCATTTAATAGGGGTGTGATCAGATCCACGCTTTGCAGAAAAAAGATGTGTTGTTGAAGGAAGGGTCTCCAGGTGTGTAGGGAAAAGTGACCAAGACAGCAAAGCCTCTGGAAATGATGAAACATGAGGAATGGCTGAAAGGACTGGGGAAGAAAATAAGACTTAGGGGACACAAAATAGTCCTCTTTGCATACTTCCAGGGCTCACATATGGAAGAACGGTTTAAAGTTCTCTAGAAGGAAAGAACTTGAATAGAAGTTCAAGGGGTGGGGATTGATTTCACCTGAAGACTAAACAAAAGAACTTTGTGATGACTAATGCTGTGCAAAAATAGAGCACGTTGCCCGTGAAAGCAGTGAGTCACCAGCGGTATCCGTGTACAGTCCATATTACATGGCCAGGAAGATCCCAGCCCATTGTAAGCCTTATTATTCCTTGCTCTCCTCCTGTAATGTCCTCTATCTACGTCCTACCCACCTTAAAAACCCAACTGAAGTTCCCTCTCCAAGTTGCTGCATGCCTTCCCACAACTACCTCTCTTTTTTGCAAAGAAAGCATGTATTACTTGTACCATTTATCCAGAAGATATGTATGTACAGCTCGGTAGGCATTATTTCAATTGAACAGTCATTTAATTCTTGTAAATCTATCACTTTCCATGGTGTTTATCTCTGCAATCGAATTAGCTCCTTGAAGGCAACAACCTCATCTCATATTTCTCAAACTAGCCTTGCGCATAGCAAACGCCCAACCTGTTGGTATATTGGCAGGATTCCTTAGTGCCTACTCTGAAAGACCGCAGATCTCAGTCTAAATGTCTTGTGTGCACACACACAAGAAACCCTGTGGGCTCCTTCTGATGTCTCCTCTTGATTATTTCATTCCCCGGTTCTACTCAGTTATATTTTAGTTTTATTGAGCTAAATATTTCTTCAAATTAAAATTGTATTCTTCCTCCACATATTTTTAAAGAAGAGGAAAAAAAGATTAAAACTTTTAATTAAAAACATTTTATAGCTTTTCTTTCCATCACAAAATAAAAGGAATGGCTCAGCAGCAGAATGTCACCCAGGAAACCAGCCACTTATGAAAGGATTAATTTTTCCCATGGTTGAATTAAGTAAGTACAATTAAACACTACTGATTTATTCTCCTGCCCGGAGGTTGCTTTTATGAATATTTGAATTCAAGACCAATGAATGACAAATTAAGGTGACTTTCAAATTAAATGACCATAGGGAACTTTTCAGCCCCTGTAGATCTTTATATGGCTACATCTGCTGAATGTGGCTTTTTCAGGGACCATAACCTATTGATGTGAACATTTTTTTCTCTAAACACAGTCTTCACTATACATGAATTCCCAGGATCAAAAAGTAGTACACATCCTTATTTGTTAGAGCAGGAGCCAGCTTCATTACAAAGCAAAAAAAAAAATTTAAACTACCTTAAGATGCTGCTTTTGAGCACACACCGTGAGCTTGCCATACACCAAGTTTTTTTGGTACTTAAAGATTGAGGCAGATTGAAGGGGGACACTACAGATCCACTTACATGATGAAAACTGATGTACAAGCAATTAGGCTTCTTATAAAAGGCTATGACTTTGAAAATTTCTTCTTTTTTTTTTTTT
>VBSM01001124.1:44987981-45060481 GCA_008086735.1 Cheirogaleus medius
ACCATTATCATGTTACACGTGCTCTGTGACCTGGCATAACGTAGCATATACCGCAAACTGTAAAGGGCTCCATAGACACATGCTCTTCCCTTCCATCATGGGCTACTTCAGCACCAAAAGGCAGCCCACATGAATCCACTGGCTATGCAGAGTCCAGAAACCCAAACGACCGGATTCTACCAGATAAATATGTTTCTGACATCCAGGCTGAATGCTTCTCAGAATGTGCTCTCCCTTTTGAGCACATTTATCATGGAAGTTCCCCTCCCTCTGGAGTTCTGTCCCCCTGCTACCAGGTAGAGATGGCTATTGCATCTAACTGATGGGCATGCTTCCTCTTCTTCCCCACCCCTGCCCAGGGGCTCTGCCAAGTGCTTATTTCCTGGCACAGAACCAAGATCTCTTTTCTTTAGGAAGGGTTACCTCCAAATACCTCAGCCCTCCTCTGGTTCTCTAGCCCCACTTCTCACCCCTATCCATGGCCTGAACAAAGCCAGAAATACAAAGTCTCCAATTCCCTTTGTTCTGGAGCTGATGACATTTGGGGAGGAATTTTATGCAATCTGAATTTTAACCCTCATCGTATTAGAGAGAAACTTGGGTTAAATTTACCATGCAACTAGGCCCACCTGATGGGTTTATCTTTGTGAAAAGACAACTAACAAACCAAAACTATAGAGTTGTGTGTACCTGTTGTGATGGATGTTTTCCACCAGCCCCTTCGAATCCACTCTCTACCCTTCTCCCCCTGCTCTATACTCTGAAAGTTTGAATTTCCTGGAATGTAGCACTGGGTTTTCTTGCCCTCTCTCTGGGGTTTGGTGGGGGTTTGCCAATGGAAGGCCTCAGCGGGTGATCAGAAAGGAGGGATATTGAAGGGTTTACTCTTGCAGCTAGCTGCCTTCCTGTGAGTGGATGTGCTCCTCTGCGAGCACAGGGTCCAGGGCCCCTCCCACGTCCAAGTTTAGCTCCCTTCCCAGGCCTCTCCAGGGTGAGTCCATCATCCTTAGTCTGTCTCCCTTAATCATCCCTACCCTTTGTAAGCAGGTCTTTCCTTAAACTCTCCGGAATCATCTGCTTGAGTATGCTGTTTCCTGCCTGGACCCTGTGATCGGATTTTCAGTTCACATTCTTCAGAAATGCCTCCACCTGAGTTTCTACAAACCATGAGCACCCAGGGAACCTGGGAGAGGAAACAAACCATTAAATGTTATCTATTGTCTATAAAAACAGCTCACTCCTTATTCCTTGGACAGTTGTCTGCTTCTAATTCTTTAACTTTCCTAAAGATTCTAATGTCAAAAAACCTCTATTAAATTAAAATATCATATACCACAATCCCAGGCACTGCATCCAATAGAAAAAGCTTCTGCTTTCAAGACTCATAGTACAGATATAGGCTTCTTCCAACATATGGGTTCATGATATAAATAGTTTTAATAAATATCAGTATAACAATATGTCATTATGACATCAGATAGTACTATTTACAGAAGAAATGGTCTAAACCTTTAAGAATAAAAGCAAAAACCTGCCCTATAGGATGGCTGACTAATAAATGTTGAAGCTCTTAAGTGAAAAGAGTTTGGAATTTGATATGAAAACTGTCCAACGATTTCTAAATGACTCAAAAACAACTCTCAGACACCTGGGAGATGACGAGCACTGAAGCGTGTTCTTTCCATCAGCGGAAAGGGCTTAAAGGCCTCTCCAAACAACATGCTCTCTCCCCCGTATTCAAAATGAAAGACAAGCCAGAAGCTATCAAGTGTAGCTTTAGCCATGCAGAACCCATTTGAAGAAAACAGAGTACGGCAACATTCTCTTGATTAAGCTTCCTTATGAGCAAGGTTAAAGAAGTGCTAAAAACAAAAAGCACTTGACTTTCAAATCACAGAGAACGCTATGTAATGTCTGACTTCTGTGATTCTCCAGGACAACTCTACCCAGGGAGCTCCTGCCATCATCTCAGGTCACATCTTTGGGACTCAGTTTCCCACCTCTGCTGAGAGCTCAGGCATCCCACATGCTTTAGGGGCTGGAACACCTTTCATGGACACCAGCCCCCTAAGTAGTCTATGACAGAGGACCCCACAGTTAGGGACATGGGTTTTAGAGAACCATGTAGCTGAAGGGCCTTCCCAGAGATCAGCTACTTTATCAGAGTCTGAAAGAATCTCTAAGCAAGATCAGCCCTGAGCTCCCCTGTAATGCAGCACTCTGTCCCTTGCTGAGACTATCACTTAACACCAGCTTCAAAACTGAAGGACATCCTCTAAAGCATGTTTCCATTTCTGACCCACCAGAGGTCACATCATTGGCTATAAGGCCCTTAAAAAACAATTAAGGAGACTGATCAAATGGCAAAGAAGTCTAATGGTGATGGCTCCTCTGCTTCTCCATCCAACCAGAAGTCTCAGGCTGGTGGCTTGGGAAGTGAGGTCCACTTGCTGCAGGTAAGGCAAGTTCTTTGTTACCTCACCTACGTGACCTCCCTGACTCTGGCCCGGACCCTGTTCTAGAGGTGGGCCTGTGAACATTTAAAGCTACAGTTAAAGAGGTTGGGGGGTGTGGAGGTCGGAGAATCTCATGAATGCTCTGGTAGCTTTAACACATGTTGACAAATGCTATGTTATTTCTCCTATCTAGAAGTGCAGTTAAATTCTTCTCCTTTTGGATACGGCATGGCTTTAGTGATCTGGGTCTAACATTTGATTATGTGGTAGAAGCTGTGCTGTTAGCATGCTAACAAATTTAGGTCAAAAAGGTGATATAGCTTCTGCCTAGTTCGTTCTCTCTCTCCTTCTCCCCTCCCCCTTCTCTCTCTCTCTCTCTCTCTCTCTCTCTCTCTCTCTCTCACACACACACACACACACACACACATACACGATGTTCATGTTTGGAATGCAGCCACCATGCTGTGAAGAAGCCAAGAAGCCATGGAGAGGCGCATGTGGAGAGGAACTTGGGCCCCCCTCACCTCAGGCCTCCTGACACCCGCCCCACACCCGAGCTCCCAGCCGCCAGCTACCTGAGTGAGCCACCTCGAAGTGCACTGTCCAGCCTCCAGCCTGGCTGTCCCAGCTGATGCCATGCGGAGCAGACATGGGCCCTCCCACTCGGACCAGCTCAGATTGGAGATGCGTGAGGCACAGAGACGACTGTTGCGCTAAGCCCCTAGGTCCAGGGGTGATTTGTTGGGCAGCAATAGATAGCCAAAACTTTTCCTGGAAATTTCAGTATGAAACCTGCTAAATATGTCCTCATCTGGTGAGAGCATGGAGGAACGAGACATGAGGCAAACATTATAGCACTCATACTTTTTAAAACTGTGAGAAACTAAATATACCAAAGAAAAGCACTTGTGACTTTTATGGTTTGACACTTTACTCAGTTTTAAGGGCCAGAAAAATTGGAAGAGGAAAGGGGGTGAATGTTAATGTCACTGAGACCAGATGACCAGGGCTGAGTGGGTATTCCAAGCACCACCCCTTCATGTTAGGATCCCTCGAACATGTCTTCTTTCTTCCCAACATGCTTATTTTGGCTGCCAAGATTACTTATACTCAACATTTCTTCCTAGAAGGACCATCAGATCAGATTTTTAAAAACATCCATTCAATACAATAACATGCAAGGGGTGAGGGTTGAAAATCAGACGCCTGAGGGGCTCTTTCCCTTTGAAACCATCCTTCCCACCCCTGCAGCAGGAAGTTCCTAAAATTCGCCATGGCATGTCACTTCCTTGCTCAATAACAAATGGTCACTCCCTTTTGTTTACTACGTTAAATCTAATTTTCTTGGTCCATCTTTTATAGTAGCAGGACTTCCCCTTATATACTGAACTGTACTTCCCAACCTGCCTTGGCTATTCCCACCTATGAGCTTTGATTTGTGCCAAGCCATAGGCTCTTACCTGTTTCCTCTTATTCTGTCAACCATCTTGCAAAGTCACAGTCAAGCCTGATCTCAAAAAAACTGGAGGCCTGTTGCCTTTTCTCCCGGACCACCGCAGCGGCCAGCAAGCCCCCTCTCCATTTAAACTTGTACAGCACCCATAATCCACAGCATTCATCTGACATTTATGCAGATTTGTCCATTCTCCGCCACTAGTTACAGGGCCTTCAAGGGCAGGGCCGTATCTCATGTATCCTTACATTGCTCCTCACCACTCCACACATGCCCAGAGCCCAATTCAGTATCCTGAAGATCTTATATGCTAAATTACCACTTATTGGATTAGTGAAATGAACTAAATAATTATGGGAAATGGCTAACAAAGATCCTTGCAGGAATATTTTTATTTTAACCAGTTCCTAATCTTAAGGAAAGAATCTGTAACTGGGCTATTCTGAGCTTGCGTCAGCCAGGTGAGGTTGGGGAGCAAGCGTTGGAGGGAGTGAGGACACTTCGGCAGGGAGGTGGCTGCCAGTGTCCTGTTAGATATGCCCAGGGACCCTGGAATCACACCATCATAGGATGGGCAGGATCTTAAAGATTGTCCACACAAAGATTTACCTTAAGTTTATTATATATACAGAAGGATATAGAAATTATTTACAGATGAAGACAGTGAAACTCAGAGAGGATATGTAATAAGCCCCCAAATCAGCAGAAATGGCCTCAACCTCAGGTCTCCCGACTCCTGTTCCACCACTCTTTGCACTACAAAAAAATGAAAAACTGGAGGACTATTGCCCTTTCTCCCTAGGCACTCCTCTTTGAAGAGCAGACTATAGGCGATATTTCAGACTAAACAACTGATTGATGCTTTTAAAGTCAATTTTCACTGTGAAGAGTGACCTAAATTGCTAGACATTTCCTTCTCGGGCAAAACCAAAAAATTTCTACTTTGTCCCCCCCTCTGGAAAGATGTGTTCACGTATCTAACATGCAAGCAATTTTTCCAAAGGAGAAGAGGATTCTTATCTGAGCACTGCATCATACACACTGTCTCTGGGCTGAAAGTGGTGAACCAGATCACTTAATTAGCATGTCCAAAAGAAAAATAAAAAAGATAAAATCAGATGCACTAAAAATAAACCCGAAAAAATTAAAAATTAAAAAAAAATGAAAATTCAAAACACCAGCAGGATGTGTGCATTTCCTTGAGAAATTGATAAAAAGCCATTGAAATTACCAACGCTTTCCTTTCTGGGGTTCAGCATCACTCCTGTCAGTCTACTAGCAAATAATCCTTTACTAGACAGATATTCCAGATTCTAAGATGAATTACATCTTTGCACTGACTCTGTCAAAATAGGCCTTTCTCATAACAAGAAGTAATAAAAGCAACACCATGGCCTAGATCAATAAGATCTGACAGGTAGACTGATACAGACAGTAGCTCAAAGTCACCTTAAAACGAGATTTTTAATTAAAAGAAATAACACGTCAGAAATGGGCATTCCACAGTGTTTTCAAGTTCTACACTCTATATTTTGATAAAATGAAGGAAATTCGAAAAGTGTTATATATCAGTATATCTATATCAGATGTAACATATACACGCATGTATATATGTATGTGTGTGTATACACACAACCCGAAACCATATAGCATAGTAGTTCAGAACCCAGACTTTAAAACGAGACCACCTAGTTCAAATCCCAGCTCTGTCACTTACTGTGTGCCATCTAGAAAGTTACTTAAAACACTTTCTAGTTCAGTTTCTTCACCTAAAATATAGAGTTGATAATATAAGCTAATTTATAAGGTTGCATAAAGATTCAATGACAATGCCTATAGTAAACATATAGATGTTGCTGTTATTATTGCTGTCGTGGTTATTGGTGGTGGGTATAAAATTATTAATCTCTGACTGTACATGGTCTTCCCACCCTCTCCTGCTTCTAAGGAGGGTGTATTCTTGCCTGCAAGCTCAGCTACAGGGGTGTTCTCATGTTGTGTGAAGTCTGAGTCTGGATGTGAGAGAATCCCCCAGAGGACATGCAGACTCTGTTTCCCAGGAAAGGTTCCATGCAGCAAGAAGGGTCGTGTGCAGGTTGTGTGGGCTTTGGGGAAGACAGCTGCATGTATGAGCCAGACAGTAACTGTCAGCAGAAAGGAAATATAGAAGCCAATCAGAACTGAGATAACAGTGTGGAGAGGAAGGGAAGGTGTCGAGCAACTGCAGTGTGTGATGGGATTAAAAAGGAGAGAAGGGTAGTTTTAAGAACTTCCATTTGATGTTCTTTGAGAGACACAATTAGGATTGGAATTACTTTTCCTAATTGATTTAGATTGTTGGATGTTTCCTTGCATGTGATGCTGTCGTGGGATCCCACCTCATGGGAACCTAGCTTTATGTGGGCTGCACAGCAAGTTATAAAGAGGGATCGATTTGGAGGATATGGTTTCAGATTTATAACAAGAACAGATGATCACAAAGTGGTAAATGTCACTGAGCAGAACACACAGCTTTCAAAAGGAGCTAAAATATGCCCTCCATGTATTCACTACAGCCCTTTGAAAATACTCTGGCAATAGGTATCCAGTCCATAAAATTGTTTCCCCCCTTAATGCCATACTAATCCATCCTAAAGGAGAAAAGAAACTTTGTACACAAAAAGATGCTCATGGCAACATTACTTGCAATTTTAAAAAATGGCAACAACCAACCAACCAAACTTAGAGCAAATTAACTTAATAGAATGATATGACTTTGTTTAAAACGATAATGTGACAACTTAGAAAAAGTTTTACAACATAATATTAAATTATAAAAACCCAGAAAATTGACACTAATCCTGGAACTGTTCATATTCAGTTTAAAGGACACAGAAAATATTATTGCCCTCCTGTTTGCTGATGCTTTTCTGACTAATGCATCTGCTTCTCCCAGCTTTCAAAATTTTCTTATTTTCCTCAGACTAAAATGACTTTGTGAGACTAACCCTCATCTAACTAGACTGATGGTACCTGCAATTGCCTACCCCAGTTTAAAGAGATCCCATCCTGGCACCTCCATTTCTCCTTAGTTTTAGTACAGAAATAACAAGAAAAAGCATTTACACTCATCTTCTTGTTTTGAAGCTTTTAAAATTTCACATTCTCTGACAATTGGATTCAGAGAGTTAACAAAGCCTTTCACGGCACATTTCTTTAAATAACAGTCCCAGCACGCCTGGGACAGAAAGCAGAATGCCAAGAACAGAGCTTTTGTTGAAAGCCTGTGCGATCCTGCAACATACCCTGCAGAATTAGTCCTGATTTTTTATTTAAGACTTGATGAAAAGTAGAGAAACATCACATCTTAACACCATTCATTCACTCATTCACTCCACAAAGGAGCACCAAGTACATGCTGGACACTGATTTTGGTACCAGTTATGTCACACAGTCCCAGCTTGCAAAAAGTGCACAGAGCAGGTAATTTTTGTGCAATGTGATGAGAGCCTTGAGAGAGAAAGTATGGGCAGACCTAGCAGGTTGAACTCAGCCAGCACTGAGGAAGGAAGGGAGGGAGACAGCATTCTACTGAAACTAAGTCCTGATGAATTCAAAGCAATCAAGTGGAAAGAATGAAGGAACAGGCCGAATACAGATTCTGCATTCTTGTATTCTCTCAGACTCCCATAGCGTTAGGGCAAGCAACATTCTCCTACACTTAGCCCCCCACCGCCACTTCAATAACAGATGCTATAAAAGTAACTTGTGGAACAGACTCTCTTTAGCAAACAGTAGATGAACTAACATCCTCTGACTGCCCACTGTGGGCCAGGCCCTCACACCAACTTCTGATCTTGCCATTTTGATTTCTCTGTCCTAGACAAAAATGTTCTCTCTCTCCATTTTGGCCTGGCTTTAATTTAGCTCTATGGATAGCAATGGCAGAAAGAAATTTATTTGGGTCTTAACAGAAAAGAAGATATATTTTGTTGGGGTGGTAGAGGGCATGGTAAATCATCTTTTGTCTGGCATTGTAAGGACAGCATCCTATTTTTACATAAAAGATTCATCTTCTCCAATTCTGACAGTGCCCTGAGTCGCCTCCATGTAGCAGGCTGGAGAAACCACACATCAAGACAGCCTTTGTCGCAACTGCTAAGTCATTCGGTGCTCCTGACCTCTCCTGGCAACACCACCAATGCTACTTGCTCCCAGGGGGATCCCTTAGAGCTTCACATAGGATGGGAGTTTGAGAAAAAACAGTCAACACTGATCTATCTCCATTGTAATCCCATTAATATAAAAACTTTAACCTTAATCTTCATATTTTGACCTCCCGAATAAAATTTCAAGAGGAAAGGAAAAAACAACTTGGAAACACGCAGACGTCTGCAAGAGTTATCCATGACATAAATGGTACCAACTCATGTGCCTGAGTTCTCCGTCCAGGCAGGTAAGAAGCACAAAAGTTCAGGGAGGACCAAGGGGGTGAGAGGCTTTTGATGCCAACAGAGAAAGGTGAGACAGGGCCCTGAAGAGACAGAGCGACAGAGCTCAGCAAACCATATGTAAGTGCCAAGGCAGGAGCCATGGAGAGTCCAGAACCATTTCAGAAGGTCACTGACCACCGTCCAGGGCAAAAGGGGTCTCCTGAAGAGGACAGTCCTCTTGAAAACCCTTAGGAAAATGTCTCATTGGAGACTTGCCTTGTCACTTGTCAACGATTCCACCACAGCTAGGTTTTTGTTTGGGAACTGGAGCAAATCTCTGGTTTTTTGGTCAAGCACCAGCTAAAGCAGCTGGCTTCATTTATGGGTCATATTGTACAAAAAGTACACTACTAACGTAATGTAAGATGCTCACATTATTAAAGTCACATGAGAACTGAAGCCATCTGAGCAAGAGGGACAGGCAGATAGAATTGCTGGTACTGTGCAAATGTCCAATACGCTTGTTCACATTCTCTCTCTCTCTGCCCTGCCCCCGTTCCCTCCTTCCCTCCACGGCCCTAATCACATAAGGTTGCACTCTGCTAAGTAAAGGTATGTAACCTTTTCCCAAGGCCAAGTACATTTTATTACGAATTGCTATTATTAAACTGAAATTATATGTATTATTTATAAAGGCTGAAAATATAAACTACTTCTAAGAAATATTAAAATACACAAGGACAGCCAATGCATTATAGATTAATAAAGAAAACCAAAGCATTAAGGAGATCTTTGCTCTGTTTCATGACTGACAGGAAAGAGGTCAACCATGCAGGTCCACACCATAATAATATGAGTGGCTAACCTCCCAGCTTTGCCACTTACCAGCTGGCTAACCTTGAGCAAAGTCATTAACATCTCTGTGCCTAAGTAACAGATGGGAATAATAATGGGTTGTTGTAAAGACTAAAGAGTTAACACCTGAGAAGCACTCAGAGTAGTTTCTGGAACAGGGTCATTGTATTAGGACTCCAGGGTGATATTCTCATTGCTGTCCATGTGGGAGGCACAGCACACAGCAGGTGCTCACTCGATATTTACTATTCTTATCATTTACAGAGTTCTCACTATGTACTGAGTAATGGGCCATGTGATTTTCAAGGATTTTCTTTAAAATCATAATCTTTGGAGTAATGCTATAAGGTATATACTCATTATTTCCATTTTTAAAATAAAAAAAACTAAACCACAGAAAATTTAAATAACTTGTCCAAAACAAGCCAAGGAATCAGGATTCAGACACTGGTGGCCTAACTCAACAGATGAGACTTTCACCAGCCACACTGACCATAGAGACAAACATAGGGCCAAAGAGACAAGTCACTCTTAGGTTAAGTTAATCAATTAACACAATTAATCCAAAAGCTCTCTTTACAGGAAAAAAAAAATGAGAACAAATCACTGCCTTCATTTCCAGAATGTGTAGCTCAGGGCTCATTACCTGCTGCCACCACCTTTTCCCTGGTGCTGAGAAAATTTGGAATGCCAAACCCCAAATCAAAACATATCGTCAGTTGTCTTCAAAGACCTTTCGTGCCCGCAGGTCCCCAACAAGGGCAACTGTCAATAGTGAAATAAGCAAACCACTAGGTTGGTAGCAGAAAGATCAACACAAATACATCTGCTAACTTACTGAGCAACCCGTGTCCCAGAAAAGCTGAGAGAAGCTCCATTGCTCAAGGGGGAACAAGCATTTCAGTTCTTAGCTTTTGAACTCTCTCTTGCTATTCAAGGAGTAACACAAGCTGAAGATTCCACAGTAAAGCAGTAACTCCCAATGGACAGCAGGGATGGGTCTGACACAGAACAGTCGCCCCCTTGGTCCCACCACTGCCCCTGCCTCCCCAAACTACTGACTCTCTGTGGCATATGATTGTTTGTTGAATTTGGGACATCCTGCACTTTCACAAGCTAGAAGGACACAGACTTCTTGAGGTAGGGTGGCAGGACAAGCTCCGGAATCAAAGTGGGTTGAAATCTTGACTCTACCACCTATCCCTGTGTGACTTGCCAAAGTCCCTTGAGTCCTCCGAGTCTCAGTTTCCTCATATATACAGTTGGGGCATGAATGGTATCTTGCTTATGGAGTTGATGTGAAAATGAAACCTATGTCGGCTCCCAGCACTCCATAAATAAAAGCTGTTCTTTGGGACTGAAGATTGATTGAAAGTAGTAACATTTGTTTTTCTCTACCTTACAAGGACATAGCATTAAAATGAGTGTTAATCTTCAAAGTGATTGCCTTAAGAATATCTCTAAGCAGCACTTTTTCCTAAGGCTTCTTTTGCTTAACACAAGTCTAGAACTTCTCCTGTGGAATTGCCTTCAGCATGAATATCTTTGGTGATCTCTCTCCTTTGGGGATGCATTGTGACCAAAATGTTCTTTCAGAGCCACCGAGGAATGAGAAGAGGAGAATCCTTTTGGTCAAATGTCAGGAGCGACTATGAAGTCCCAATCTGGTCCCAACACCTGTCTGCAGCCCCATCAGCTGCTATCCTCCACACTCAGAGTCCCTCAAACCATCCCATGTCCCAGCAGAGCCTTTCCTGTTCCCAGGGCTCCTCAGGGGCTACTTGCCGTGAATGAAATGTCACAGCCTTCTCTTCCTGATTCATCTGGAAAGATCCATTTATATGCCAAGCCCCAGCCCACACGTCAACCCTGTGAAGCTTCTCCTCTGTCAACAAGCCACAACAGCACAGCAGTTAAAATGCAGACATGAGATTCCAAGGACAAGGGCCAAGAAAAAGAAGCAGAGCGCAGTGGTTATGGGCACAGTCCTGGGGAGTCACACCACCTGCGTCTGAATCCTGCCTCCACAAGTGGTCACCACCTTTGTGATCTCAGACAAGTTACTTCCCCTTCCCAAGTCTCAGTTCCCTCAATAGTGCAATAGGATAAAGAGTGATAGCTACTTCAAAGGTTTATTTGGAGTTTATATAAAGTACCTAGGACAGCACCCAGCAAATGTTTGTTTAATAAAGTCCTAAACTTACCATCTGTCAGCTGGGTGACCCTGAGTGGATTATTTAACTTTTTTGCATCTCAATTTTTTGACTTTGAAATGAGGATAAGAAAGATAGCATTCATAAGGATAATGAGGATAAGAAAGATAGGATTCATAGAATCCTTGGGGATTAAATAAAACAGCATATGTAACTTGACTAGTATACAATGTATGGGCCTGTAAATAGTTGTATTTTGACAAAGTGGTAGTTTAGCTCGCTTCTTCTGCACTCCACAAAACGTTATTTATATCTCTATTGTGGCACATGTCAAATTATATTCTAATAGCCCAGGCTGAGAACTTCTTGAGGACAGGAACTGTGTCATTATTCTTCTGATAAAAGGAAAACCAGTTCAGCTGGCCACTAGGATGTGAGGAAAGATCTGAAAATTAAAACAGGAACCAAAAACTTGCATAACTATATTATGACTCACAACATCAAAAAACTGTATCAAACCATGACATATAAGACAAACTAAATTCAGATGCTTAACACCTGCTCATTCAGACACATACATTCTAAATAAGACCACAGACACACTGATCTAATGATAACTCCACATAAAGTCATGCGTCCTCAAGATAAGAACACTGATTGTTCCAGCAACTTCCTAGTTTACAAATTCTGACCAATCTCTGCCAAGAGTATGCTATGACCAACTCCAGCCTTACAAACTCTACAGATAATCTTCCTTAACTTTCACCTGCTGGAATGCCCCACAATTCTCTGTGACGTGCACTCTCCCCATTCCAGTAAGCTAATAAACCTAACTTTGTTTGACTATGGTGTGTTCCTGGTAGTCTTTGTTTGGGGGGCTTCAACACATTTGGGTATGCCAAGAGCTTGGCACAGTGCCAAGCAGGCATCCAATAAATTGTGTCTTGAACAAAAGAATGGAGTAATGACACTCTTTTGCGTTTTTGTAACTTGTGACTTCTAAAGATAATTCTAAATAGGCAGTTTCAAAATTATCAAGAAGCCTTGAGGGGATCATGTATATATAATATTCCAAGCTGCACACCTTAAAGAGCTATTCTCAACTGAAAATATGTGATCAGGAATGCTAATTAAAAGCAAGTCTTCTTCTTGTGCACTTATACACATCGAGTATAATTTCTGGCCTACAGGAGATTACATACCAACCAAGGACACAGGTGAATAAGCAAGTGGACATGGTCTGTTGTTCCCACAGCACCAAGCATGGGGTCTTGCCCATAGTAGCTGCTCATAAAACTTCTTCATTGGTGACTGACAGGGGTTTTACTCTGTAGCTAATAACTGGCTAAGGGTTCTCAAGCAGAGGCAGAGCCTAATAAAAGTGATGGTCTAGGAAGCCTATCATGGCAAGAGCAAGGAGACACCATGAGCAAGCAGGTTTGCTGGAAGTCACCTTGATATCAGGCCTGTAGGAAGGTCCCTGCCTACAGAAGGAACAGTGGGAAAGGAAATGACTCTGTCTTACAGAACTAGAAAAGATAACCATGGCAACTAACTGAACTTGAGGAGCTATGAAAGACAACAGAGTTAAAGATGCATCAATATTTACCACTACACTGATTTGGAAGATGATCCTGACACAGACAGGAAGAGTAGTAGCAAAGGACAGAGATTATCTTTACATCAGTACTAATGCCAATTTTCATGGGGTCCTAGCTCGTAATTTAGGTGAAAGCAAGCTAGCATGGTGTCACATT
Source organism: Cheirogaleus medius (assembly GCA_008086735.1). Lineage (NCBI taxonomy): Eukaryota > Metazoa > Chordata > Mammalia > Primates > Cheirogaleidae > Cheirogaleus > Cheirogaleus medius. The sequence continues at coordinate 45,001,068 of VBSM01001124.1, forward strand.
AACCACTACCTACCTGCTCTAACACCTAGCACAGTTCAGAGCAGTAAGAGCAAAAAGGTCTTGGTATCTACTTAGAGTAAGTGACTATGAGCACCTTACTGATTCTAGCTAATCAAAGTCATGACACGTCTATCATAAGGCATGATAGATTATTTTTTTAACCTTTGCTCAAACTTTCAATTAAACTCATTTAAGCTCTGAGAGTTGAAGACCCTTAAACTCTATTTAAGCCAGTTGACCACTGGAGTGAATAGCTTATGATCATTTTTTGACCTTCTTCTTAAAACATTCATAATACAAAGAAAACAGCCAATATAGCTGAAGACAAAGCTAGGCTAGACATTTTTCCAGGCTAGGAAACAAAGGAAACACAGTGAAGCCTAATAACTGTGTAAACTAACGAATAACATAAATAAATAAATATTTTTAAAAAGCATGATTTTATTTTATTGTGGAGCCTTTTAGAGGAAGGTAGCTTTTTGCCCAAGAATGCATCACAAATAGGGAAAGGAAAAGTTGAATTAAATAGGACAAAACATCGGAGCACATAGGAGGCTGATGAGCTTTCTCTGTATTATCATGTTTAAAGATTCGATGTAAAGTATTTCAGAGAGGTAGTCCACCAGGAAAATGAAAATCAAGCATGAATTTCTTTTCCCAGGAATGCACGCTTCTGAGCATGCCGTGTTGTTACTCACTAAAAACTCCCTGTTAAAGAAAACATTTTCAGGTTCCTCCATTAAAACAGTTGCAACCGATCTATTTTCAGCTCTGTTTCTCTGAGCCGCACAGCAGAAGTTCTTACACGATCCTGGAAACAGGTTTGTTTAAAGTTGGCAAAAGCATTCAAGATTGTTTTGTTGCTTTGCTTTTGTTTTCAAATGACCGACAACTGGGGGTATAGGGGCTACAGTGAGTGTTTTTTCCCAGAAACAGTCCTTTCTACCACTGGGTCATCTGTGTCGATTTTCATTAAATAATTCATGCACAAATAATCAATGAACAACTGGAAATGATTATTTAGTAATTACATTTAGCTCCAACAGAAACAGCCCATTAGGACAATGAAAGCATACAGGCTATGACAGCAACTTTTAACTCTGAAAATGCCAGTTGAGGCAACCAATAACACAAGCTGTGCTGGTCCCTCAGAGGCCTTGGAGGGCAAATTCAGTCCCTGCTCACCACAGAGTGAGGCTAAGAAAACTCCGGCAAACAGGGTCTGTCTTCAAGCACTAACACATCAGAACTTCAGGCTGGGGGTGGGAGGTAGTAAATCAATAAAAATTGGCTCTTTTTTTAAAAAAAAAAATTAACTTGCTCATTAATTTAATGCATCTACTTTGCATTGCTTCCAAACCTACTGTCACACATTATAATTTGGGGGGCTCAACTGCAATGGGCCATTTTGCTGGTACTCTCTATCTCCCCTCCACAATACCCCCCACCATACCCCACCTCTCCCTCCCATACAGTCCACACTCCCTTGCCCTCTAGCCCCTGCTGGGCTTGACTAATAGACACCAGCCAAAGTTGGGAGGGTGGGAGGCACCCAATAGGGTGCTGTTCTCCTACACTCTGTTCCTCTACAGTGTCAGACAATAGTTATGTCCCTTGAAAGCTCTGTTGAGTGGCCCTTCCTCCGTGATTATTAACCTCACTGGACTCCACTCTTGTTCCTGTGGCCCAGGGATGGCAATGGCTTTCCACTGCTGGGAGCCAGACCACCCCGTCTATTGCTGTAATCCTGCCCACTGGTCTGCGACAGCCTCTTCATTCAAACCCTCGGAGGTGAATTCTGTTTCCTGCCAAGACCCTCATGCAACCACTTTCAAAACAGATAAAGAAGGGCTCCTTCTCTGGTTGACAACGACGAGGAAACAGAAAAGATGACCCATATCTATGAAAAATATGCACGAGCAAAATGAGCCTCCAACAAGCCTTCTGTTTTAGCAAACTTAATGTATTTCATGTCAAACAATGTCAAAACATGGAAAATATAGCTAATATTCCTCCTTTCTAACTTCTAATCCTCGGTTGAAATGAAGGGAAAAAAAATCTTACCTACCCATGTCCAGCATCGAGTAAAAAAAAAAAGAAAAACCCGCTGGATAAACCCTAGCAAAGCCCAGTTCTGAAGACTAGTGTGATTCGGTATAAGTCCCATGGATGCTTGAATAATACGAGCTCTTTCTCATTCGAGTTCTTATTCCTTTGCAATTACAAAAAAAGTGAAGAACATTTTCTGAATTGTGTTCTTTAGTTCCCAGAATTTGATTTGCTATACCGCAGAAAAGGTAATCATCTCTTCTTTCAAAACTAGAGCCAAGTAACAAAATAGAAAGGAAAAAAAAAAAGGCACTGTTTTATCCAAATCTTACAAGGTAGTATATATTACTTTTAAAATCTGTTGGGCCTCAGAAACCAAAACTCCAAAAATGGCATTTTGATATGCTGAACCAAAGAAGCCTCCAGGTCTCTCTGACATTCCCAAAGCACTGGGGTAAAGACAAAATTCCTTTTTCTGCCTAAGATCAGACCTACCAAAGGGGGCAATTGTTTTTTATTCCCTACCCTGTAAGGCCAAGAAGAATGTAACCACACCTGAATAGACCCTTTCACAAGATACTGTACAAGTTAATCTCATTCCCTGATCCATTTGTTCTCCCTAGTAATCCTTTACTGCCCCTCAACAGAATTCTCCTTCTCCCCACTCCCATAACCTGTTTTGCCAGGATGGTATATAAGCTCCTGAACCCCGTTGGTGGCTGAGCAATCACGCTGTTGTTCTCCCTCTGTACATGTTAGTAAATTTGTATGGCTTTTCTCCAATTAATCTGCCTTTTGTAAGTTGATTTTTCAGCAAACCTACAGAGGGAGAAGGAGTAGCTTTCCCTTGGCCTTACAAATCCATTATCAGTTCTAAGACTGTATCTCAGATGGCACTTCTTTTTTTCAGTCTGGATGTCTATTTATTTAGTTGGAAGCTACAGTTTTCCTTTTATTATCAACCCACCAAAAGAATATTTGTTGAATTTCCAACAAGTTGACAAACTGTACAGTTTCCAAGACTAAACACAGTTTTGGTTGGATCCTCTTTTTTAAAATTAAGCAATGGACCTCTAATAACATAGTAGCTATAAATTAATAAACAGAGCACAAGATTTAATCTAGGCACAATTAACAAACCAGGCTATCTCTCCTGCATTTTGCCTTAAGGCAATTACACGTCTGTAATGTCAGCACATTGGGAGGCCAAGGCAGGAGGATTGCTTGAGGCCAGGAGTTCGAGACCACCCTGGACAACATAGTGGAGATCCCATCCCTACAAAAGAATTTAAAAATAGCCAAGTGTGGTGGTGCATGCCTGTAGTCTTGGCGACTCAGGAAGCTGAGGCAGGAGGATCGCCTAAGCCCAGGAGTTTGAGGTTACAATGTGCTATGATTGTGCCACTACACTCTAGCCTAGGTGACAGAGTGAGACCTTTCACTAAAAAAAAATTTTTTTAATAAAAAAATAAATTTAAAAAGACAGTTCTGATTATTCTCACCCCCTCAACCCCTCCTTTCTCTCTAGATCAATTCTCCACCCTTCTCCCCCTCCTCTATGCCCAGGAACAGTATGGTCTATTCCCTGCCCTCTGGCTCCTTTTTGAGTTCTGCCAATGGGAGGCACCCAAAGGAGATGCAGGGTAGAGGAGACAAAGTCCAGAGTCCGTCTCTCTCCACTCCTCTGTACTGCAGAGCCTGTGGCTCCGGCAGAGGCTGGCTCTCCAGCTACACATCTCTGACTACTGCTCCAGCTGGGTGGCCCCAACTCCTCTTGTCTCCTCCCAAGGAGAGTCAAACCTTTTCACTGTCAGTTGTTCCTGGTTGCCTTAACAACCCTTATTTGTCCCCTAAACCCTGTCTATACTTCTGTAAATAGTGCTTTGTTAAATTTCTTAAATTCTCTCCAGCATCTTCCAGAGTGTCCTCTGTATGCTGCTGGATTCCTGGGTGACATGAGCATGACTTGGGATGAAGAGCATGTCAAGTCAGGCCTCTTGGTGGACTACTGTAGATTGAAGGAAAGACCAAGAAACCATGACAGATCCAAGGAGACAGAGGAGATATAATGACTAAATGTCATGTGATATCCTGGATTGAACAGAGAAAGGGCATTCATGAAAAATCGGTGAAGCCTGAATAGTCAATAGCTTAGTTAGTATTATTGTGCCAATATTAGTTTATTAATTTTCACAAATTATTATGGTCATATAAAATGTTAAGATTAGAGAAAGCTGGGTGAAGGAAATATAGGAACTCTCAGTACTATCTTTGCAATTTTTCTATAAATATAAAATTATTCCAAAATAAAATGTTTATTAAGGAAAAAATAAAGCAGATTTCCAGACTCCCTCAAATCAGAATTTTGGCAGTTGATACTTAGGCATATGGTTTGAGGACTGAACTTTGGAAAGAACAGCTCTAAAGGACTTGGAAAACATCAGCTCTGGTAGAGATAAAGATGGAAACAATTGTTTACTGATGCTAAATTATGGCATAATTACTAGACTATTTAAAGAAAAGAGCCAAATGAAGCTGTAACAGAAGTAAGGGTCTGATAAAGGGCAAAATGTTTTATGAGTTGTCTCTTTAAAACTCCTCACCCTTTCTGAGGAATTAAAACCTGCCTTACTGCCCAAAGCCAGAAATCAGAGGGGCAGAGGAGCATTTTTTGTTTTCTAGTATCTTAAACCACAGGAGATGGTTTAACAGAATTATCCGGGCAGAAGTCGTGAGATTGTCTTCACTGGAGATGCTATAGTCAAACAGGAATAGCCCAAAGCTGAAAATCCCCTTTAAAAACCTTGATTTTCTGCTTAAAGGGAGGGCGATGGTTCTTTAAGACAAGAGTCTGCCACTCTCCTCATTTGCCGGCAAATTAATAAACTTCCCTTTCCTTTTCCTCAAACCACTTGTCCTTGTTCTTTGATCAGCCTCAGGGACAAGTACCGAACTTTTGGTAACAAAGCTTTGTCAAGGTTCACCTTCTTCTATTCCAGCTAATTAGAATGAGTCATCCCTCGGCCAGTAGCTGAATTTAGTTTCATGCGTAAAAACACTGTTATGTAGGTACAGGTAATTACAGAACCAAACAAAGAAAGTGACAGTAGAGTTTTGCTTCCTCCTCACTCTGAAATCAAGGTGTTTTGCAGTGCATGTCCCCCCACCTCCCCAACTTTCAGTTTCCAAGAGGATGGGCCAACCAAACAGACTGACGGTGATTTTCCTCATCTTTTCCATGGCAGGTATTCTGTTTCTCTGAGTAGACTGTGAGCTCCTAGAAGGCAGGAGCTACATTTTAAGTTTCTTCTGCAGTTTCCTACAGCTCAGGTCCATGTCCTTCACCCAGTACTTTCGACTAACTGACAACCTACACTCCTCTCTCTATGCCCATATTTTTGCCTATTTATTTCAAATATAATTCTCCTATTCAACATTGTCCATGCCATTGGCATGTGTAAGAGGGGGATATGTGGAGGTGAGAGTGTTGGCATTATTAGCACTTGTTTCTTAACAGAAATGTTAACTGGGCACCTATGATGTGCCAGGCACTGTGCTAGGCCCTGGGGATCTAACAGTGAATAAGAGAACCTGTGCCTCAAGGAGCTGAAAGTCAATCAAGGAGACAGACAAGTATGCAGACAGTTTCCAAATGAGCTATGGGTTCCCCCTTCCCACCCTCACACTTTGCCCATCAGGACAGGGCAACTCAAGTCTGAATTAGGAACAGGAAGAGTAGGTTCTAATTCCAAGTCTGCTCCTGGTAAGAACTGATTTTAAAAGAGGCACACTCTTTCTGAACCTTGAAGGAGTTAAGAAAGTGCCACTCCAAAATATGCTACTCTGGCATACTAACTATTTTGGATTAAAGAGACTTAAAAACAAAACGGCACATGCAAGATCATTCTGACCTTCCTTCTGTTTCTTAAAAACAGGAGATGAAATTTCCCTTTGAAAGATGTCCTCCCTAGAAGAAGGAAAGTGATATTCTTATCATCAAGGGAAAGAAGTTGAGGATGGAGGAGATCTGTGCAAACCATGTTAAACTAACCCTCATCTTCCTAGTCACTTCACTACCCAATTAACTACCCTAGCTCACACCCTTTGCCTTGTCACACTTTCACCATCTGTCCAATTCTGTATATAATGATTGACTCTAACTCCATCTGTGGGTCTTCATTTCCTTGTATCCTTGTCTCCTGTTCATCTGTCTTATGTCAATTTAATTCTCAGGCCCAGCCAAAAAAAAAAAAACCCTAAAAGGGAAGAGGTAAAGTTTTATCTCCCCTCATTCAAAAAAAGGAAATTAAAAAAAAATCTGTCTCTCTGCTTCACAGGGGTTGTTACTCCTTTGTAACTCAAATAACAATGGATGCAAAGGCTGGGTGCGGTGGCTCATGGCGGTAATCCTAGCACTCCAGGAAGCTGAGGTGGGAGGATCGTTTGAGCTCAGGAGTTCGAGACCAGCCTGAGCAACAGCGAGACCCCATCTCTACTAAAAATAGAAAGAAATTAGCTGGACAATTAAAAATATATAGAAAAAATTAGCAGGGCATGGTGGCACATGCCTGTAGTCCCAGCTACTCGGGAGGCTGAGGCAGCAGGATCACCTGAGCCCAGGAGTTTGAGGTTGCTGTGAGCTAGGCTGATGCCACGGCACTCTAGCCCAGGCAACAGAGTGAGACTCTGTCTCAAAAGAAACAATGGAAGCAAAAGTGCTTTGAATACTCCCAAGTGTTATACAAATGTCAAGCCATAGAAATTAGTGACTTAAACAGTCCCTGCCTACTAACACTAAGGCAAAAAGCTGGTGGTCCAGTAGCCTTTCCATTAATCAGAAATTTCAGACAATAAGATTTTATAAAAAGCAATCCTTTCAAAGATCTAAGCTCTGTTGCTTTGCAGTTAGCAATTAATGAGATTTAGATTAACATCAAAGAACTATGTCAGGAGAGATGTTGCCTGTGAAGAAAGCGGACCTGCCATTTTATTCATGGTAGACCCATTTTTTCTTCAGTCTCCCCGAATAAACAGGAAGCCTCAGTTACTTCAGCTCTTCTCTGACATCGAAAGGGATTTCTTAGCTGGGGTCATTCATAGTTCTGTTTTTTTCAAAAAGAAGCTTCCAGATCAGAGATGAAAGAAAAGCTGCTACAAGTCAGTGCTAGAGCCTATACACCAGTGGGCAGTTTCCAGCAAATGTCTTATAAAAGATTATGCTTGAAAGAAGTTTTGAAAATCAGATTTGCTGTTTCAGATAAATATAGTTTTTATTCTCAGCCTGTAAGGTAGAAAATGTTCTATCAGAGCAGTTTACCGTCTTTCTGTCTGGAGAAATCAATGAGCTTCTAAGGACTGTCTTTAGATGCCATGGTAACCGCATGATTCAGGTCAAGTCTGTCACGTCAGGGACACAGTTTAAGGAATTTTAAAATGTCCCCTGAGGAAATAAGCATTTATAGCAGACCTGCTGGCATGTTTGCAGTGGACCTGTGACACAGTCACTGCAGGTACGCAGACAATTGTAAGGTCCCACTATGTCCCCAGCCCTGGGTAGCACTTGGGTCACCAAGATGAATGTAAGGCACCATTTCAAAGCACCCACACCCAGTGGTGTGGTGCCCAGGGATAAGCACGTTGATTATAAAATATCCAAGAAGGTAGAGTAATTGTAACATCATAAAGTTTGAGCTTTTTAAATTTATTTTGTAACTGAATTTTTTTCTGCAGTTTTTGCTGTGACTTCAATCGTGGAAGTCTTTCATGAAGATCACGTTGGTTAAATATAATCACAAGAAAAGGCTGAATGTCGAGCAGAACAGTGATCGGACCAGAAAGAAGTTTAAGTTGCTCATCTGGGCCTTCAATACACTTAGCCTGCAAAACCATCAAGAGTAAGAGGAGAACTGTCGGCCTCTAGAAAGGAACAGCATTTTTGGCTTGACTGGTAAGGCAAAATCACCTCCAGCACGTGGGACCCTCTGAAGTCTGCCTAGAGACAATAATTCCCCTTCACTTGAAAGTAATGGACAGGTGTCAGTTGGGGACTTCCTCTTCTTCTCTGTAGCACATGCTGGTGTGTTTATGCCAACATAAGATTATATCAGGACCCTATCTGGAGGTCACCACACATACGAACCAATGAGCATCTCAATCATTCCTATATATGTGAAAGAAATTTGATAACTAAAACCAAGTGATCCTCACAAATCCCATGAATGAGCTGAATTTCTTCAGGAAATATTTATGAACATGTGCTATGAGGAACACACTGAACCAAGAGCTGAAGGATACACAAAAGAAATGTCATGCCTGGCCCTTTTTTTGTTGTTTAGTAGAGGAGGCAAAGACGGACCCACAGGAAACATAGACCATAGTCATTGTTCTGTCTCTCTTGCCCGTGACCCACTGTCCATGTCTGTGCTGACCTCATGGAGTCCTGTTCTGGCCTCCACCCACCAACCATATCCATTAGCCACTTTCTCCACCTTTATGACCAACCCCACAGAGACACATACCACCCTGGCCTCCCTTCCTGCTGTGCTCAACCTAAGAACCTGGTGAACTCTTCATAGAATCCTCAATGTCCTTGTCCTCTTGCCTTTCCTACCCTGGATCAATCCTGCATTCTTTGTTCTCTGCTCCAACACTGAGAACTCGAGGAGAAAAATCACATGTCCTTTGAGGAAGTCACGAGGGACGACTTGAGAATATTAACTTTCCAGTTATGATGTCAGTTTCTTAAGGGCTTTATTAAACCCGAGGGTGCCCCACCAGGCTCTATAAATCTTTAATGAAATGAATTTAATGCCAGAAATAAAGAATTATAAAGGTTAGTACTCATTTAAGAAATAACCTTATTTTTAAAACTTTCATACCTAGCTTATGTGTAAATAAACACATAAAGTATGTATGTGTGATTCCAAAATAAAGCATTCAAAAACACAGCCTCAGAAGGGACTGATACCTAAAAAGCATCTGCTAAAAGTTATTCTGTAGATTTCAGAATTGTGAAACTCTTCAAAATTATTTTATAACTCAAAATATTTTCTAATTTAAGGTCATTCTTCTTGTTAAAGTGACGTAGTGAGATCGCACTATATTGTATGGGAAACCACCTTGGAAGCTTCACCAAATTGAATTCATTCGCAGGTCATACCTATGTGTCTCCCATGGAAAAATGAAAGGGTCTCTCTATGTTAGCCAGAAAGGCAAATACCAAAGCAATCCTTAAATATCTCATTTCAGAGAGAAGAAAGTTAACATTTTATCAAGGCAATGGCCACCGTGAGGTATAAAGGTCAGTGGGACATTTCCCGATGGAGTCTCAGGTACTTGGAGCCCACCCTGGGAATGGAGAATGCTCTTCCCTTAAGCCAGCAGCACACCCATCTCAGAGCTGCGTGGGGACCACTACTCTTCCAAACAGACTGTGCCGCAGGCCGAGAACTGCATACCAGCTTGGCAGGAACAAACCCAAATGTCGCTGATTCTCATACAAATGTAATAATATCCGACAAGAGGCTGATTGGACAGCACACGATGCCATTTTCTCTAATTAAGGAACTCTCAAGAAAAACCAAAATAGCCACAAAGCACTGTCAGCAAACCAATCAGTGACGACAATTAGCTGTCTACTCAAACTCCTGGGCTGAACCTTGTGTAGGGAGCCAGTCTAGTTGTTAAGAGTTTCCAAGTCAGCATTACAGCTAGAGTCAAAGATGACAAGGACATAGGGACAGGCCAGAGCCTGCTGCATACCGAGGGTGCAAACACTCCTCTGGTGCGGGGAGTCGCAGAATGTGAAATCACGGGAACTGGTGCCCAGTCATAAGCATTTGTTTGCGCGCTTGTTTCTCGTGAGGCAACGTAGAGAGATCTAATGAGGAATCCTGCAGTGAGGTTTTGAAGCAGCTGAAAGTCTCCTGGCTGTGGCGCTTGCTGTTTATTTACCCTGAATCACCCTTCTTTACCTGGAACAAATCTACATATTCTCTAAGATCTACAAGCAGTTCATGCCCATCTCCTTTACAAGGGCTTCACAACTTCAACACACATGAATTCTCCCTCTCCTTAGCTACCATAACCGATCACTGTCTACACTCCAAGGTCATTAACAGCAGGAGTGGAGGAAAATCTGTAAAGTAATGAATATGACACAGTTGTCACAATATGTGATTATATATAAAAATCATACATACACACTCTCACACACATACATACATAACAATTATTACAGAGAACATCATTTTTTTCTTCCCAACATTCTAGCCTAAGTACATAAAATAAAAATGTTTGTCTTCTTGAAACCACAGGAAGGTGACTCCTCCCCTCACTACCTTCCTCCACTCCTCCTCAAGGAATGATTTCTTGAATCGTTGAGATGAAGTACATGAAAAGCTAGGCACCCTCCTTTCCTTCTATTTCTGGTCTCAGCAGCATGTATTTGTCTTTTCCATGAAAGACAATTTCAGCAATAAAAGTAATGGGAAGCTTAATTATAGCTGAACCTGTTCATAATTTAAGCTCATTCTCCAATCGAGCACCACTGGTCATAAAGCTAATATTTAGCTCCCTGCTGGTCTGATGTCTGCATTTAGTTCCCCATCCACAGCAAACTCAGCCCCGATTGCTTTTGCAGCAGGAATGTGCCCAACTTAAAGATACATTTCCCAGCCTCCCTTGCAGCTAAGGGTGACCACCGAGATTAAAGAAGAATTCACTGGCCAGGGCAACCAGGATAGTTCTTTACCTGGGCTGACTGAACTAGGAAGTATGACCTTGTGCCCTTCTCTGAATACCTGCTGGGAACATATAAGTAATGGTTCCAAGTTGAACAAGATCTGTTAAAAACAATTTAATGATATTGCCAGAACTTTTTGATTCATGTCTTTCACTAAGGGGGGAAAATACCTGAATCCAAAAACAAAAAGAAAGACAAAAGGAAAGCAGGTGTTTTAATCCAGCAGTTATGGCTAGTATTTTTTATGGTATCAAAGGAAAGAGAACAACTTCAGAATTGGGATAAATCTAAAATTTACCTTTACTGAAAGTTGAGAAAACTAGCATTTGGCAACACACTCCTATCATTGCATCATAAGATACTCAAAGTCAGGAAGATTAAAAAGCTGAGGAATCTTGGCAGGAACCTTGTTAGGACCCTGTGGACCAGGTTTTGAAGCATCAGTAGCAGTTTCATGCAGAACTTATTTCTTGAGCTGAAACCAAGATACAAAGGAGGTAGAATTTCCCATAGGAGGCAGGCTTCATTGGTGTCTTGGTTCATTTGGACTGCTATAACAAAATATGATAGACTGGGTGGCTTATAAACAACATTTATTTCTCATGGTTTTAGAGGCTAGGAAGTCCAAGATCAAGGCACCAGCAGATTTAGCACTTATAGATGGTACCTTCTCACTGTGTCCTCACGTGGTGAAGGGAAAAACAAGTTCCCTTAGCTTCTTTTATAACGGTTTTATTTCCATTCATGAGAGCTCTACCCTCATGATCTAATCACTTCTCAATGACCTCCACCTCTTAAAGCCATCACTTTGGGGATTGGATTTCAGCACATGAATTTTGGGGGCAGGGGAGAACACAAATGTTCAAACCATAATAGTGGGTCTAAGAAATCCCTTTATAAGAGGAAGCACCAGAAAAATCCCTGCTATAACAAAGAGTCAAGATTTTTGAATGTTAGTAACACAAAGCTCAAAGAGGAAGTTGAACAATGAGAAGTTTTAAATATGCATATCAAAATGATAATTATTCAATTAAATTTAAGAACAATTTAACCAGAAAATGCATTTAATGCCTTAACTTTGTGCACTATACCATGGGTTATGCTTAGAGTTACCTTCACAATATTTTGACTTTGAAGGATTTTGATCTCATTATTAAAAGCACAGCTGACTACAAGAAAAATAGAAACAGTGATTATGTGAAATACTGCTTCTAGTGCATTCTAAACATTCTACTGCAGAAGAATCACTCGAGGATCTTGTTAAAATGCAGATTCTGATTCATCAGATCCAAGATGGGACCCGTGACTCTGCTTTTCTAACAAGATCTCAGTGTAGGCTGATGCTGCTGGCCCCTGGGCCATCCTTGCAGTAGCAGGGAAGTAGAAGGTTCATATATCTAAGCTAAAGTTGAGGCAACTGTTTCTGAAACAGCTAAGGGATCATTAATTTCTTTCTGGAATGTGGATAGTGCAGTCCTTGGCCCAGGGACATCAGTGGTTCTTCTCTAGGATCTTTAATTTTACATCCCCCTCTTCTGAGACGATGCAAACTTCTCCAGTGTGTTCTGCTGTCTTGTTCTCGCCTTTTCTTCATTTGTCTCCCTTTCTCATCTCCCACTCATAAAAGCAGTTATGGCAGGAAGAAACAAATCTTCCTCTCTGCCTTAGCCCAGACCTCAGAATAAAGCTCTTCTATTGTGCTGTTCTTGCTATCGTACGTCATGTATTTCCTGAGAAGGAAGAAGAAGAATGCCAAATACAGTCAACTCAAGAAATAAATAAAATTTAAAGCCTCTCAGTTTTCCTATAACATTTTGGGTTGTAGTTTTGTTGCCTTCTTTTGATTCAGTTTTCATTCATTTCTGACTGGCACTTCTATTTACAACCAAAATTTTCCTTTAAACCAGTGACTCCAAAAAGATACAACACAGTTCTGCATTCACTTAAGATACAGAAAGCCACAGAGAATGTCACTCCCATCCTAACAACAAGAAAAAGCTACAAAATTGTACTAGTATTGAGCCCATTAGAGAGCTCAGGTGACAAGACAACCAGGTAAACTAAATTTACCAAGAGTGACATGCCCTTCCAAGGAGAAGGGGGTCACAAAAACTGGCACCTTTGACAGGGCACAATGGGAAGAGTTGGCTATCGTAAAAGCAGGAATAAGAAAACAGCTAAAATTGTAATGAATTTATAAAGGGCAAGTGTGGGCTGGCATGGCCGTGTAGAATCCCCAGGAGCCTCCTAAACACGAGATGAGTCCAAGCTGCTCTGAAGTGCCTCTTCATGGGGCTGCGATGGGTGGTCACGAGAAAGACAAGGGCCAACACCCAGACTGGTGAGTGCTCGCTTTAGTGGGGCGCAGGCAAGAAAGCCCATCCACTTCCCAGAACTCAATTTCAAATTGAGCCAAAGCTTACAAGCACTGGGAGAGGAGCGTAAAACCTTCCCAGCCTCAAGGTCCAAGCAAAGATCCACTGATTCTTGGAAAGGGGTGGAAGCAAAAAGCTTGCCATCTGCCCTGAGGGAAGGACGAGAAACTTGTAGACCCAGGATCCTGCACTGACACAAAGAAGAGGTCTGTTAACCACAGAGGGAGGGGCAGGAAACTCCCACTCCAAATGCCCCAGAGAGACAAAGCAGAGATTGGCTGCCTCGAAGAGGAACAGGAACACTGACAAAGTGCCAGTCCCAGGGCTCAGAAATATAAGGCCTACGACGGAGGCTGGACCAGGTGAACTGAGAACTCACCACCACCATCACGGCGCTCACCTGCACTGCACAGTGAGTGAGAGCAACCTGCTGAGAGATGAGCACAAACACGGAGAGACCCCCTTTGTGGAGCAGGAGGAGAGGTGGAGGGTCTGCTGAAAGCTGAGGATGGAGCTTAGGTAGGGAGAAAAGCCCTCTTGCACACCAAGCCTCACCAAGTATGAAGTCACTCCAGCCCACCACTGGAGAAATTTGGAGCCTGGTAAACTGAAGGTAACTACAGAAGTCATGAGCCCAAGCCCACCCAAACCCACTGCTAACTACTAATCTTGTTAACTACTAACAAGATTAACTCACCCCCTCATAACAACAGTCTTACAGAAGAAGAGGTATGCCTGATTCTTGGTAGCAATATTCTTTGCTTTATTCTATATTGCTTTTTTATAACTACTGTCTAACAGTCAACTAAAATTATGAGACACTCAAAAAATAAAAAACTCATTGTCAAGATAAAACAATCAACAGAACTAGAAAGAGAGATGGCCCAGATATTGAAACAACCAGAGACTTTAAAGTAGCTGTGATTAACATGTTAAAGGGTCTCATGGAAAAGAAGGATAAAAGTGCAAGAAAGATGGAGAATCTCAGAAGAGAGAGGGAAATTATGGGGAAGAATGAAACAAATTCTAGAAATAAAAATGTAATATCAGAAGTGAAGAATTTTTTGACAGGTTGATCAGGACACAGGACACAAAGAAGAAACTTAAAGACAGGCCAATAGAAATTATCCAAATTTAAATCTAAAGAGAAAGATGAAATATTTTTTTAAAAGAGCATCCAAGAACTGTAGAACAATATTAAACAGTCTAATATGCATGTAATTACAGCACCATGAAGAAGACAGAGAGAGGTGCTAAGATAATTAAAATGGGAAAAGGATAGCTTTGTCAATATGTAGTGCCAGAAAATCTGGACATCCATATAAAAAGTGAACTTCAACCCTTATCTCACACCAGATACAAAAATTACCTCAAAATGGATCATACAACTAAATGTAAAACTTAAAACCATAAAATTTCTAGGAAAAAATAAGAAAATCTTTATATCTTTGGTTTTAGCCAAGGATTGCTTAGATAGGACAGAATACCACTCTTCCACTAAAAAAAGTTGGATAAATTTAAATTCATCAAAATGTAAAACTTTCTGCTCTGTGAAAGACACTTTTAAAACTATGAAAAAAGCTATCTAGCGACTCAGTAAAGGTATTTGCAACATACATATTTGATAAATGGTCTGTATGTAGAATATAGCCTATGATAGCTCCATTACATACAGACAAATAACTTAATTTAAAAAATGGGTGAATGATTTGAACAGATACTTCAGAGAAGATATGAAGAAGCAAACCAGCACACAAAAAGATGTTCTACATCATTAGTCATTAGGGAAGTGAAAATTAAAACTAAAATGGGATAATACTATATACCAACTCAAATTGCTAAAATTACAAAGACTCATAATATCAAGTGCCGGAGAGGTTGTGGAATAACTAAAAATTTCATAGATTGCTTACTGAAATGTACAATGGCACTATCACTTTGGAAATAGTTTGGAGATATTTTTTATGATGTTAAATATATATTTGCTATACTTATCATATGATGCAATAATTCCACTCTTAGTAATTTACCCAAAAGAAATGAAAACATTCGTCCACATGAAGACCTGTTCATGAATGTTCATGGCAGCTTTATTGATAATAGCCAAACACTGTGAACAACCCAAATGGTCATCAACTGGTGAATGGATAAACACACTGTGGTATATCGCACAAAGGAATTCTACTCAACCACAGAAAGGAACAAACTACTGGTATTCACAACAACATGGATAAGTAAACAATCAAAATAAGTAAATAGATAAATAGTGCTATACTAGAATGATGCATGGTCAATTAGATATTCACATGAACAAAAATTAATCTTGACCCTCTATCTCACACTATGGGCAATGAAATTCCAGATGTACTGTAGATCTAATGTAAAGGTAAAATAATGCAGCTTTCAGAAGAAAACATAAAACATCTTTATGATCTTGGAATAAGGCCAAGATTTTTAAAATAGGACACAATAATGCTAACTACAAGAGAAAAAACTGATAATTTACAAGTTTGGTTTTTTGTGGGTTTTTTTGAGACAGAGTCTCGTTCTGTCACCTGCGCTACAGTGCAGTGGCATCATCATACCTCACTGCAACCTCAAACTCCTGGGCTCAAGTGATTCTCCTGCCTCAGTATCTCCAGTAGTTGAGACTACAGATGTGCACCATGACACCTGGATAATTTTTCTATTTTTTTGTAGAGACAGGGTCTTGCTCTTGCTCGGGCTGGTCTCAAACTCCTGGCCTCAAATAATCCTCCCACCTTGGCCTCCCAGAGTGCTAGGATTGCAGGCATGAGCCACCAGCCTGGCCAATTACAGTATTTTTAAGGAATTTCAGTTCATAAAAAGAGTAAAAAATAAACCACAGAAAAAGAGAAGTTATTTGTAACACATACATCCTACCAAGGCTCAAATATGGAATACATATTATTTAAAATGTCTACAACTCAATAAGAGAGACAACTTTATAACCCATTTTTTTCAAATTTTTTAAACTTGTGAGGGCTTTTCACAAAACAAGATATCCAAATGGTCAATTAATATATGAAAAAGTGCCCAGACTCATTAGTCTATACTAAAATGCATTAAAACTACAATATGATGCTACTACATACCCACCAGGAGAGCTTAAACGAAACAACAAACAAAAACAGAAAAGCTCTTATATTGGAAAAGATGTGGAGAAATCATAATCCTCGTACACTCTTGGTTAGAGTATAAATTTTTTAACTGATACAAACATTTTGGAGAACTGTTTGATAATATGTACTAAAGTTAAACATGTGCCTGCCCTATGACCTAGAAATTCCCCTCTCACATGCATATACATAGCTAAAACCATAACTTAACAAAATTGACTTAATAAGAAATAGAAAACCTAAATAAATCAGAAATTAAATCAGTAGGCAAAATTTATTCCCTCAAAGATAACACCAGGCCCAAACTGTTTCCTGTCAAGTTCTACCATATATTCAAGTAGCAAGTAATTCCAATATTTTGAAAACCATTATTGACAAGGAAAATACCAGAAAGAAGAATTTTAGCCAATCTCACTTTTGACTAAAACTTAGAAAATTAAATCTAGCTAAGCATAGAAAAGATAATGCATCATGACCAAGCTGGTTTTATCTCAGCAATGTAAGGTAGCTGAACTTTAGAAAATCAATTCATGTAAATCACCACTAACAGATGAAAGAATAAAAATCATCTGATCATCTCGGTAGAAACAGGAAAGCATTCAATAAATTTCAATATCTATTTATGATAAGGACTTTTAGCAAACTAGGAAGAGAAGAGAACGTCTTAATCTGATAAAGAATATTATTAAAATACCTCTAGCAAATGAATGTACTGTAATTAATTCGAAAGAATTTGCCTGCTGTTGGATATTCAGATCCTCTCATTTTTGTTTTATTTTGCTATAATAATTTATGTTGCAATGAAGATCTCTGTGAGTGTTGATCAAGTCACTTAACCTCCCTGTGCCCCAGTTTCCTCATGTATAAGATGGAAATGAGACAACATTCAACTCACAGGGCTACAGTGAGGACTAAATAAAATGTTGGGTTTAGGTCTTAGGGAGTCTTGGGAGAAAGTGTCATTTATAAATCTGAGGAAAACTTTTTCGGTATTTACCTGGTGGTGAATTTCTCACAGCACACAGCAGGCTCAAGTCAGAAGTCACTCTGTCAAAAATAAAGAAAGTTATTGTCTTAGGTCATCAGGAACTAAGGATATAATATCTGAAGAATGCAATCAGTGATGGGGATTATCGCCTGCTCCAGGGTCCCCGTGTATCATTTGATATCTTCTGCTCATCCAGCTTCTGTGCCTCTAATCAAGTACATATGACGAGTACCATGCTCCTGACATCTACTTGCGATCTATAGCACTTCATTTTGCACAGCGGCCAGATTTATAATTCTAAAATTTGAGCGTGACACTCTTCTCCTGAAACTCCTTCCACGACTTTCTCTTGACCTTTGGATAATGGCATAAGGCCCTTCATCATCTAATGCCACCTACTTCTCTAGCTTTGTCCCTCATCTCTGTACCACTCTCTGCGTTCCAGCTATTCTGGACATGCTTCAGTCCCTCCTCACCCCCTGCCACCTCCCAGCTTCTATGCACGTGGCTCCCTCTGCCAAAACTACCTCTCCTCCTTCCCCTTCTTCTCCACCTGACTGACTATTCCTTGTCCTTACACTCTCCGCTTAAGTATCACTTCTCCAGTGGGGCCATCTGCTACCCTTGCCTGCCCTGAGCTCCCCTATTAACACCCCCATGGAAGCCTGCACTTGCTCTTTTGTAACATCATATACACAAGTACTTATCCACACATCCTGTCTTCCCAGCCAGCCCAAGGATCATGTCTGTTTCATTCACAGCTGTATCCTCAACGCCTAGCCCAGCACTGGCCTCACAGAAGACACTTAATATTTATTGAGTAAAAGAATTAATAAACCCATTCCTCAGCCCTTAGCTTTCCATCTCATCTTTGATTCATACTGATAATTTAATAAACTTCCTGCCATATTTCATTAAGATTCATTGATTGGAGAAACAATACTATTTTATATGTCAATAAAAAAGAAAAACATGGTAGCATGTTGAAGTGTGATACAATGCTAAGGCTTAAAGTTTTTATTTCATACTTATTAAAAGAGCTCTATTAGACTTATTTAGACATAGATTTTTATTACATCCATTAAAAAATGAAAATATAAATATATGTGAAATAAATTGGTTTAGGTATTCACATTCGGAACCACAATACTATCCAAATAATATTGTCCTCTATGCCATCAAGAGCTTTAGTGATGCAGCATTTCTTAAAAGAGTGCTGGAGTGTCATCTTTGGGACTTTCTCCTAAGCTGTTGACATCTTTCCATAAGTGTTGATGTTGGCAAGGAAATCTTACTAATAGGCGTCAGCTAAAGATTTCAGTCAATACCTAAGACCCCTATTCCCTTCTCAGATGGTCATCGAATGGATTGCTGACTGAACAATAAGAGATTTCAACTGTCTTTTCATGAGACCAGAATCACCAAGTTCATACATGCATAGGCATTGCAACTACAGCACAACTACCCCCTGACCAATTTTAATACTCTGATACTCAAAAATAAAGCATGTCTTAGAATCAATGAAATGTGAAAGTTCAAAAAAGACCCTTCAGAGAACTTAGGAAAATCAATGAAAGGAAGAATGCAAACGCATTCTCTCTCTCTCTCTCAATCTCTCTCTCTCACACACACACACACTCATCCACTCACATGTGGTCAGAGGCACGACCTCACATTCTGACTCCTCACACATTGGAGTGGGGAGGTGGATGCACCAGGCATAGGCTGAGGGAGAAATCAGCCCCCATTCTCTAGCCAGGCCTGGCACCAGGTGCTTCCACCATGGAGGAAGAAGGCATTTTTTGACTTTCTGCTAGCCCAGTGGATAACGGTAGGCTCCCAGAGGAGTCTCTTCTCCCTAAATACATTTTTATCTTATAAATTTTTTAAGGACACAGCTTTTTGATAAATGGCAGTTTCTGACTGGGTGCGGTGGCTCACGCCTATAATCCCAGAACTTTGGGAGGTCAAGGTGGGAGGATTGCTTGAACTCAGGAGTTCGAGACCAACCTGAGCAAGGGTGAGATCCCATCTCCACAAAAACTAGAAAAATTAGCTGGGTGTGGTAACATGCACCTGTAGTCCCAGTTGCTCAGGAGGCTGAGGAGGAGATTCACTTGAGCCCAGGAGTTCCAAGGTTGTAGTGAGCTATGATGACGCCTCTGCACTCCAGCCCAGGCAACAGAGCAAGACTCTGTCTCAAAAAAAAAAAAGAAGTTTCTTAGAAATGGGCTATCACATATCACATTAGTGCAGAGAGGACAACAGTGCCAGAGGTCACCTGACCCCCAGTCCAGCATTCTGTGACCTCTGGGTCTCAGTCTGTGAATACTCAACCATGTCTAGGAACAGGAGGAGGAAAGAAACACTGGAAAAGCCAGTAGTGACTCAGTTTCCTCATCTGTAAAATGGACATATAAGATTAGATGATATATTAATTCAGGGTCCCAGCAGGAAAGAGAAAATGGGAGCTTTAATACAGGGGACCATTTATAAGGTGTGGGCAGAGTTAAGAAAACCACCAAGGGATGATGATATGGGTGTCTCCCACTGGCCAAATCCATACAGAGGCCAGAAACCAGGGAAGCCCATTGGTGTGACCCACCGAGACCAGCCTCCTGGGACCTGAACAGTGTGGAGAAGGGGGAGAGTGGGCGTGAAAGGACGAACAGAGAATACCCAGCACAGATGGTCTCTGAGTTCCCATGGAACTGAGAATGATCCAGTATCCTATGATTTTAGTAAAGAATTAAGCTTCGCTAGAGCAAGAAGAAATTTATGGGTATTTATTCCAAAGATTTGAGGAGAATCCACCAGGATGCAGTTTTCCATCATTCAGGGCTTAGCTCAGATGACAGCACTTTTTCACGGCTCTTGGAAACAGGCCACATTGAAAACACAGCACTACACAGTCCCTGTTTTTCTTTAACTCAGCTCTTGCGAACGCAGTGAGATTCTGTTTTGAGATAGTCATTGACGTTTCTCCCCCATCGTCTCTCCCCCTAGACCTTCTCCTTTCCCAGAAGTAGGATCTGGCAGTGTCCACTGCCTCACAGAAGAGAGCTTCCTGCAGGAGCAAGGGGAGGGCTCTGGACGTTGTAAGCCAAGCCTTAGAGTCTCAGAGCACAGACAACACGGTGGGCTGGAGCAGTCCTGACCACCACCACCGGCAACACCCCCCACCACACACACACACCTAGACGAGAAATGATGATTTATGTTGGGAAGAGATATGGAGAGAAAGCTAGAACGGTGTAGACATTGTGGTTCCCGAGAGAAGGGCTCCTGAATCCTTTCCCTATCAGCCCCAGTCAGTGAATGGTCAGCACCACATAAGTGCTTCTCCTTTTCTCACTCACAGCTCAGTGTGACATCTCCCATCCTTTCCCTTGACTGGGCCAACGTTCCGGATGTCACCTGCCCCCACCGCACGCCCGCCCCCGAGTGGCGGCAAAGTCTCATAGGCATTCAGTCACTAAGCGCTCAGTTCTAGGACCGAAGTATGACAACACTATGGTGCTCACACGGTAGTAATATTCTCCAGGGATTAGAGGGTTGGGGGTGGGGTAAACTCCCAACTAATGGACGAGGCAAACGTTGTAGAGGGGAAGGGCATGCCTTTAATCCTCGCTTGGGTGAGGCAAAGACATAAAATGTAATCAAAATATTTGTACCCACATAATATCCTGAAATAAAAATAAATTTAAAAAAAAAAAGAATCAAGCGTCCTTTTGAAATTTCCATTGGAACAAACAGTTGCTTCTTAAGAAGTTCCTAGTATCACCTGCCCTAAAGACCCAGGCGGGGTGCTCACCACAGTTTCTAGAATCTATTCTTTCCTGAATTTTGAGGGGATGCCGTGCTCCAAAGCACATGGGGTTTTGCTGTACCTGTGATACTGACATCCAAGTTGGCATCTCTGGCCATTAGAGAGGTGTCACACTGTGCGGTAAAAGCGCTCACAGAAGAGCAAGGAATCACACTGGGCTAGAACAAAAACTGATTTGGGGCCGGGCATGGTGGCTCACGCCTGTAATCCTAGCACTCTGGGGCGGGAGGATTGTTTGAGCTCAGGAGTTCGAGACCAGCCTGAGCAAGAGCGAGACTCTGTCTCTACTAAAATAATAGAAAGAAATTAGCTCGGCAACTAAAAATATATAGAAAAAATTAGCTGGGCATGGTGGCGCATGCCTGTAGTCCCAGCTACTTGGGAGGCTGAGGCAGGAGGATCGCTTGAGCCCAGGAGCTTGAGGTTGCTGTGAGCTAGGCTGACGCCACGGCACTCTAGCCCAGGCAACAGAGCGAGACTCTGTCTCAAAAAGGTATTTGGGAAAAAAAAATAAGTTTTCAGAGAAAAACATGTTTTTTCTTTTTTCAAATGAGTCAGATTATTTCTGAGAGGCTTTATAACGTAAAGGAAGACTCTAACTTCAGGCAAATAACAAAATAAAAGGAAGAGGAAGGCTGCCGCCCTGCCCACTCTGAAGGGGGGGTCTGGCCAGGGCAGAGAGTTCAGTAACTTGCTCGATGACTGTGGCCAAATTGCTTAACCTCTCTGTCTCATTTTTTTCTCATCTATAAAAAAGCCAGGGGTTTGGATTAAGATAGTTATTGAGGTCCCTTCCAGCTGTAAGAATATATGATCTTCAAGCCAGGAAAGGGGCTTTCCAGTTCAGAGTCCAAAGATCTGCCACGGTTAGCCAACATCACCTTAGTCTGACAGATAATAGAGAAGTGCTGTGCGGACCTTGTCACCCTGGGGCCATGACGTATCCTAGCTGCATTCCCATCCTGAATGATACCCTACAAATGGGCTATTCCAGGCATCCCAAGAATGCTCGCTCTAACCATATAAGGAATTCTCCTAAGTGGCCCCTCTGTAACATTGTGCAGGGCTGCTCCTGACAGGGCAGTTTCACTCCGCTTCAGTCCAACTCTAGATGAAAATATTGCAGCTGGATGATTGACAAAGTGCCAAGTCTAATCCTCGCTGCTCTTGTGCCAGAGTTCTTATACAGAAGAATGACAGATGTTGTACTTGTATATTTCATGGGAGACTGAATGGGGAAAAACAAAACACAGCAAGCCTAATTGTAATATTTAGCTGCTTTTGAAAACCCACCACCTAGACATACCAGAAATAACATCTTCAATACTGTGACAAAGTCAAATGTCTCTCAAACACACACAAAAAGTCTGTCATGAGTGATTCCAAATAAAGCAATCTGTCAGTTGTAAAATGCAACTTTATAAATAGTTTGCATGCTTCCGATTCAATAAATACCATGTTAACATATCCAAAAATATTCAGAGAGAACTTCGTCAACCTCAGGAAACATTAACTAATCAGGTATGCATGTAACATCAGCGTGGGTCTCCTTTATCACTTATCAGGGGCAAATCAAACTCATCATCTGTTGCCCAAAAACGACCCCTCCTCTAGCTATATCCCTTTGCACTCATCACACAGCCAGGAGCCTGAACACCCTTTAATGCTCCTCCTCATCCTCTCATCGATAGCCACATCCTATAAATGGTGCCTACTGAGTGGTTTTGTCTCCTAGTCTCCATCCCTGTTGCCACTTCCCCCTCCACCTACTGGACAACTGCAAGATCTTCCAGCCTTCAACGTCTTCAATCAACTCATCTATCCTTGAGATTTCTCTTGCTCAAATACACATTGGCTATGTCACCCCCTGCTCATACCCACCCTTCAGTGTCTCCCTGTTGCTTCAGCCTGGTGTCCTCCCTCACACTCCATGTCCCAGCCTTGTCAAGTTGCTTACAATTTTCCAATCATCACGATATTCAGGTCTTCACATCCTAACCAACCAACCCCTCTCCATCCCAACTCCAAAAGGGTCTAACATTCTGCTTCTTCCAAGAAGCAAACTCCTGTCCCCTGCCTCTCTCTTCACTGGGCATGACCCTCCTCCTCCAGGGCTCAGCCCCATCTGTGCCAGCCCTCTGTAGCTCTGCTTCTTTCCTCAGAAAAGACATTTCCACATAGTAGGGGCCCCTCCCCAACTACTCTTCACCTGCCTAACTTGAACTCATTCTTTGGATTCATTATTTGACTCAGGCTCAATGTCAGTCTCTCAGAGAGATCTCCCCAGACCCATACGAAAAGAAATCTGGTCTTCTGCTCATGCTCTGTAGCACACTAATCCTTTCCTTCATTGCATTTATCACAACTAATGGTTATATATTATTATTCATTATTGTGGTTATTATTTCAAAGCCCATCAGCCTTAATGGACACTTACTTTCTGTGAATCTAAGATGGTTTGGGTACAAAGTTTATTCCCAGAGGCCAGCACAGTGCCTAGCATTGAATGAAAGTTTTAAAAACTCAACGTGTGGTAGCTCCTGCCTTACTTCCTTTATAAATAATTTTCTGCTCACCCCCACAAATGCAGGCAAAAAAGATCACTGCCTCCCTTGCAGCTCAGCTGTGCCCTGGACAGACTGAAATCAGAGCACCCATAATGTCTAATACACATCATTGTTTTTCCACTAGACTACAAACTTCTCATAGGCAAAAACCATGTTATGTTTTTGAGGTATGTGGATCCTTAAGTATAACAAAACGGGTGTAGAGGGGGACATATGCCTTCAGCATCAATATTTAGGATGCCACAAGAATGACAGCAAGATAATTTTGTACTTTAATTGCATTTGAGATTTTTCAACACCAAATAACAAACATGAACCTACTATGCTTATTTACTTATAGGCAAATTCTAGCTGGAATGGAAGGAAAGAGCACAAATAAGTTGCATTGCTCTAGGGTATGAGGTACCCTTCACTTGCCATTGGTCTATCCCCAGCACCCAGCTTAGCATCTGCACATTGTAGGTGCTCAATAAATGTTTGATGAATAAATGAACTATCCAAAAAAATAGAATGAAAAATGATTGTTTCTTTTCCTTAAAGAATTTGTCATTGAAGAAATAAACAGCAGACACATTAACATTTTAAAATTATGGACATCTTCTTATATTAAGTTGAACCACAGGAAATTGCTGCTTTTGTAGGGCAGTTTCATATGGTTCAACCTAATATTTATGTGTAGCAGTGTACATGCATACATTTTTCCCATTATAGTTATTTATAACTTTTATCCATTTGTACAAGATCAATTGTGGTGAAAATAATAGGGCTATACAACCAACGGAACCATATGTCTTGTGTTACCTGACATCATTCCGGTTTAAGCTTATTGCCCTGGAATAATTATTTCACTATTGTATTCATATTCACTATAAATATCTCACCATCAAAAGTGTTCCAATTTGGATGATAAATCTCTGTGATCTGCTAAAATCCTCCTAAGGCGTCAGACCATCACCACAAGAAAGCTCTCTCTCCCTAGGGATGTTAATGCTTTCTCCCGTGAAGAGAAAGGCACGTGCATGATCAGAATAAACACTGGCTGCTTGCGAGGCCTCGACATTCCATGAGGGAAGGACACATTCAGGGACACGTTGTCCAAAAGCTACTAATAAGGAAGTGTGATCTTGCTGGTTCTTGAGGAGCACGACAGAGGACCCAGTGCACAGCCCACAGCAATGCTGCTTAAGAGCCCCTTGCCTTCCTCTCCAAGCCCCTCAGGTCTTAGGGCTACTGGGCTGGGGTTGGGGGAACCTTGGCCTTTCCAAAGCCCCAGGGTCGACTTCTGAAGCATATGCCTCTCCTGCCACCTCTCCTTACTCTAGCCTTGGAGCCAACCCCATAGTCTTCATTACTGGGCTATAAGATCCAGGGAGCAAATCTAGAAAGGTGGGGAAACTGAGTGGAAAAAGGCTAAGTTCCTTTTGGAGAAGGGAGAGGGGGAAGAATGTCAAACATTACATGTTAATAATACGCATCACCCCCCCCCCCAACCATACATATAACGAAAGCAGGCAGAAGGACATGCTAGATTAAAACAGATTAAAGAGACATAATGGATCAAATGGAGTCTGGAGCCAAAAAAATCTGAGGAAATTTGAATATGGACTATATTTTAGATGATCTTGTGGAATGATTGTTAATTATCTTAGGTGTAGTAATGACATTGTGTCTACATAGGAGAACGTCCTTATTTTGAGAAGCATGCGGGAAGTATTTAGGGGTAAAGTTATCATGATATCCTCAATCTATATTCAAGTGGTTCAGGAAAAGAATGAACATTTATGCATAAATCTTACTTAAGCACAAACATAAGCCTATGTGTACACACGCAAGTGAGCAAGAGAGAGAAAGCAAATGCAGCAAAAAGAGGGGACTGTGACTATGTGCTAGCCTGTCAACTTTTCTGTAGGTAAATTTTAAAAATAAAAAGAAACGAAACTTAAGTAAATAAAGCCCCTTTCACATGTGTACTAAATATTCCACACAATGCCCAAGTATTCTCCTTTGAAGCTCTAAATGCACTAACCACGGAGGGGAAACAATACCCACAGCCCTTCATGTTGTGAGCAATTGTTTACTAAACCCTCAGGGAACCCAACTTTCTGATGGGAAAATAATAGCTTCTGGGCAGGGCCATTAGGAAAACTATCTCTGGGAGAAATCAAAACTAATCTCTTTAGCATTTCCTGATGACCAAGGCAAAGTGGTCCTTGCCCCAGCACAAGGCAGTCTCTTTTCTGCTAATATGTGAGTTACTCCACTCCTTGTGCTAAGCGACCAGAGATTCAAACAGGAGAATGATGCAGCTCCAGTCTTCCGGATGCTTATTCCAAAGGTGATCATTTAATTTATTGTTCAAACTAGGATGCTTCTGAGAATAAAAGGGGGCGCGAACCAGACAGGATGCTGGGACAACAGGTGTAAACTCAGACTGTACCTGGAAAATTTGGATATATGGTCATCCTGTTTATATCCCATGAGTGGGTGACAAACAAATAAAATCAATGGTTAACCATATAACACAATAATACAAAGCAACTGTCAGAAAGAATTTGCTTGGGAATTCAGAGGAATGGTAAAGTAATTACTTTGGAGGAATCAGGAAGGACTTCATGGAGGAGGGGGAATTTTAAAATAATAATAGGATTTTTGCAGGTGGAAAGAGAAGAGAAGGTCATTCCAGATTGAAGGAACTGTGTGAGCAACGACCATATAGGAATGCGTGGGGTGTGCCGGGGAAGTGGCCCTGGTAGCTAAAACAGCGGCGCTGAAGAATATGCACAGGAAAGACAGGGAGATGAGCCTGGAGAGGTAAAAATGGAACCACAGTGAAAAGCTTATACTAAATCCAATAGGCAATAGGGAGCCACTAAGGGTTTTTGAGAAGGATAGCAATGAGACTGTGGAGGACCTCAAATGTCAGGCTAAAGACTTAAACCCAGAGAATCAAACAGAGATCTTTTACACAGGGAAGTGTCCTCTACAATACAACTACTGTCCTCTACAACTTGTAAGTGTACATTCATATTACCCATCCTACAAACATGAATTATATAAGCCACAAAAAAAAAACTGTTACAGAAATTGATGTCATAAGTTTTTCAATATCACCCTTATTCTCTCTTGTGGGTGGTTTTGTTTTATGTGCTGGGTTAAGTATTACTTTTGTCGATTTTGCATCACAAACATTTTCACAGCCCTATTGCCAGAAAGTTGCTGTCACAAAAATAAAAATGAGAGAGTTAAAGTGTTCCGAATTGGCCAAGCTAGAGACGATGAAAACAGAAAACACAGCATTTGAGCTAAAAAGGAAAAGCAGGTCCCCAAGAGGGGAAGGATGTGATAAGTTTTCTGAGAGGATGGGAAATTACATTTTGAAGGCATAGCTCATTTTAATGCAAGTCCTTCCACCATGCACACAGAAGCCTCGAGCATTCTCACATTTAATAAGATTAATTGTATTTTTACTACAGGTTAATTTATAGATATTTACTGGATTGCATAGAAAATTTCAAGGGAAAAAAATGAAAAGACAAGGTTTCAACTGTTTTCAGTTCTATCCCAGATATTTGACTAGACAAGCGTACATGCCTCATTAAAGAATAAGTCACTCTAGAGAAAACTATTAATATCAGATCTTTCCGGAAAAGGTGGACAACACTAGTAAAGCAATCTCATTTCCAGAGGAGAACAGCCCAACAGGAAGCCTCTGCTCTGGCCTCTAAATACAAAACCAGGAATATTTGTAAACAGAAACCATGTATTCCCTTTCTATAGAGGGTGTGCCCTG
Organism: Cheirogaleus medius; assembly: GCA_008086735.1. NCBI lineage: Eukaryota > Metazoa > Chordata > Mammalia > Primates > Cheirogaleidae > Cheirogaleus > Cheirogaleus medius. The sequence continues at coordinate 45,028,549 of VBSM01001124.1, forward strand.
TTCTTCAAAACATATTCCCTGGTCATTTAAGGCCATAAATGAATCAGACCTGGAGAAGTAGTTCTTGATTTTTCAGTTCATGGGAGTTTTATATCCACAAAAGACATCCAGAGATAATATCCAGGAAAAATAAACAGAAGCCAACTTTGAGAGGCTTCAGCTGGTCAAAGATGCAATAATTTGAGCTTTCAAAAAGATAACTGCAATTAAATGGAACCATTAAATATGCTTAAGTCCACAAGTTCATGTGCATCTATAAACCTTTGGAGGATGAAAGAGAACCAATTCATTATTTTGAAACCTGGTAAACAAAGAAGAAGAATCAAATATTTATCTTCTCTCTCCTATATAAGCTGTACCACTGGGTAACAAAAAGTAGATGAGGGGAAGCAATTCTTTGTGTAAATGGAAAAAATGTCAAAATTGGAATATCACTAGAGTGGGTGGCAAAGTTCTATTTCCTGACCTGAATGGTAGCTACCAATGTGTTTGTCTCATGGTAATTAATTAAGCTATATATTTGGTTTGGAGTGGGGGTTGTATGCATGTTTTATTTTATAATAGTGTACAGTTTGATTAAAAAAAGAAGAAAGATATTTTCATCAAACTCCTTAGAAACATGAAAAATCTGGTGTTTTCCAAATTTTTCAGAGGTATGATAGGTAAATAAGACAATAATAATTCCTACTGAAGGAAGGTGAGTTAAAATATACTCAATAAATTTCTATGATCAATACTAGGAAAAAAGTTAGCTAGGAAGAAATACAATTTGACTAAGAAAATTTGAAAGGAAAGATGCTCATTGATATGTAGAACTCTGTAGCTTCCGTTCCTCTGTTCTTTGTAATCCCTAAAAGAGTTGCAGCTCATCTCCCCATGTACAAAGGGGAACTGTATAGCAAGCCTAGAGTGTCCCCTATATAAGAATCACAGGCTTAGAGTACTTGAGTTTAGGAGCAAAACCAGCCTCTTCTGCTAATTTTCTCCCTCTGAGAAACAGCTGCTGATTTTTCCCCTTGAGAGCATATTCCCAGGATCTTAGTGCCCTAGGGCACTTGATGGCCGCATGAGCTTAGCTGCCCATCATTTAATCCACCATGCCATAAAATCAGCTAAGTACAGTTACACTCTGTTACCAAGTGGAAGTGACACATAACATGGATCTATATCTTAAAGATACAAATAAGTTGTATGCTTAGATGACTCAGGTGCTATGGCTACCTACTCCTGCTATGTTGCTTTCTCTCTCTCAACCCACACCTATGGCTTCATAAGGAGTTCCTGTAACCAGGTGATGGTGGAGGAAAAAGACTCACATGTGTTTTATATTATACATCAGCACCAGCTAGAAGTAGGCTATTGAATATCCACTAAGAGGGACCATGAAAAACAGTGGAAAGCGAAAATCCTCTCAGTTGGTGGAATCTCACAATACATCTGGATCTCTACTTTGTCTAGACAGAAAGATGGCTAGAAGTGCAAATCTATACTAATTCATACATAGCGGCTAATGATTTGACCAGGTGGTCAGAGACTTGAAGAACAGAACTGGAAAACTAGCAAAAAAGAGGACTGGGGAATAAGCATTTGGATGACCTTTTGGAATGGGCCAAGAGTGTGAAATATTTGTATCTCATTTGCATGCTCACAAAAGGACATCCACTGCCGAGGAGGTCCTCAGTTATCAGGTGGACAAGAAAACACTCTGAGGATGTCAGCCAGCCTTTTTTTCCCAGCCACCCTGGTACTTTCCCATGGACTGATCTTTCACATGGCCATGACAATAATCAAGGCAGCTATGCAGAGACTCACCAAGGCAAATCTCTGGCTACTGCCATTACCGAATGCTCACCCCGCCAACAGCAGGGGCCAACGATGAGCTGAGGTAGACCAGTCAGCCACCCAATGGTGGGTCGATTACATTGGATTTCCTTCCATCATGGAGGGAGCAAAGATTTATTCTCAGGGGAATAGAAATTTATTCTGGATATGGGTTTGACTTTTGCAAGTATCACCATCCACCTACTTAGAATACCTTATTTACCATTGTAGTGCCCTTCACAATGTTGCTTCTGATCAAAGCACTAATTTCACAGCCAAAGAAGTGCAGTAATTGGCCCGTGGCCATAGAATTCTCTGGTCTTGCCAGGCATACTCCTTCATCCAAAAGCAGTTGGCCTGACAGAAGGATGGTTTCACCTACTGAAGGTCCAGTGATGTCACCAACTGGGAGACAGCACCTTAAAAGGTTATGGCACTATCTTACAGGATTCAGTGTATACTTTGAATCAACAATCCATATAGGGTGGTATTTCTTCCATAGCTATAATACATGGGTCTGGGAACCAAGGATTAAAATTGGAGGATCTGCTCTATTACATCTAATAACCTAAGCACAAAAATTTTTCTACCTGTGCCTAAGATTTCAGGCCCTGAGGGTTTAGAGTTATTAGTTTCCAAGGAAAAATATTTCAGCCGTAGAAATGAGAATGGTTACACTAAACTAGAATTTAAGGCTGCCACCTGGTCAATTCAGACTCCTTGTGACATTATACAAAGAAAGGTTCTACTATACTAAATGGGGTGATTGGTTTCAATTATTAAGATGAAATAAGAAACTGCTGAACAATGGAGGCATTAAGGAAGATGTCTGTAATCCACAGGATTCTCTGGGGTGCCATTTATTATTTCCATATCCAGTAATAAAGTTCATATTAATAGAAGATTTTACTAGACCAACAAAGGAAGGATGACTAAAGACCCAGACTCTTCAGGAGTGAAGATTATTCATGTCAATGCGGCAGAAAAAAAATCCTTACCAACCAAGGGGCTAATTAAAGTGAAAAGCACATGGGAGTGAATAAGGGAAGAAAGAAGACGTATAGGTATAGATGTATAAAAATGGAGATCCTATATCTGTATCTATTGCTCTCTCCCCCCCTTTCTCTAAATATATATATGGTCTGTGATTAGTTACAGAAGTGAGGATTGTAGCAACCATGTGTATTTCCCTTGTTTGTTACATACATATTTATACAGAGAAAACACTTTCCTCTTTTTCATTTCCCCTAGTATGTCATACAAGGAGTATGTCATAAGTTAACTACAAACTAGTTACTTAATATGACAATTTAGTCTTTTAAGTTACAAGATAAATGGGATTTTGACTAACCTATAAGAGGAATTAACATCATCAAAACATGGGTGCATTCACTGATATAACTTTGTATCTCCCTTATCAGGGAAAAGGTAAGCATGCCTTCATTTGTGTAAGGATTACTACATCAGCAGAAGCATTACAATGCTGCTATTGTTGTTTTATCAAGTTACACATGGGTGGAAGGCTGTGTATGGATGAAGAAGAGACAAAGGGGTGGACTGTGCCTGATAGTGTATCGTTAACTCAAATTCATATTCATTCTCTATACCTTTCACTCCACTGATGGAGAAAGTAGCACACCACATTTCTCAGACTAACTTACCAATTGGCTTCCTACTGGGTTCTATCAATGGGGGTACGGAGGACAGGAAGAAGGCAGAAATGTTTTTGTTTTGGGGGAGTTTCTGCAGTGCTTCAAATGGCAGTGGCAGTGATAAGGTCATGGCTGGCTTGGGGGGGGCTCCGGGGCTCCCGCTCTGGCACTTTGGTTTAACAGCAGAAGTGGACCATGGGCCAACTGAAAGCAGAGATTGTCTTATACTTTTGTGTTCTCTATAGTGCCTGGCCTAGGGCTAAACTCATAGTAGGCACATGGTTTTTTTTTTTTTTTTTTTTGCTTACTTGCTTATTTTTATTATGGTAAAGAACACATAACATAAAATTTACCATTCTAGTCATTTTTAAAGGTATAGTAATGTCCATTATATTCATAATGTTGTATAATAAACCTCCAGAGCATCTTCATTTTGCAAATCTCAAAGTCTACACCTATTAAACAATAATACCCCTTTCCCCCATCCTCAGTCTCTGGTAACCATCATTCTATTTCCTGTTTCTATGAATTCAACTACTTTAGATAAATAGGCACATAGTTTTTGTTTGTTTTAAATTCATATAATTGTATAATCTCAGAGTTGAAAAAATATTAGAAGTAATGTGGCCCAAGGTCTTGGCTGTGGATGGGCCCCACTTTTTTCATCCTAAATTTAGTAACTTTCTTTTTGATCACCTGGTCTCTTCTGAAAGAATCTGTGATTGCTTCAAAAAGGTTAGCCATGCTATGGGGGGACACTTCCTCTGATAACAACAAAGTTCTTCCTTATATTAACCCAAAATGTTGACCTTCTACCCATCGGTCTTAGTCTATTTTACAGAACAGAACATGTTCCCTCCATCTCCCAAAGTTGGCATGTTTTTGTGCTATTTTAAAAACCCATTTTTATCACATTTGTTTTAGCCTGTCATGAGACAGCAAGATTCACATGGAGAAAATCAGAAACACAAATAAAGAATATCAACTTTTGTTGATATGCAACACTCAGCAACAGTGTTCTGTGTAGCCAGAGGTCTCTATAGCCCAGAGTAAGGCAACAGAATTCAGAAACTAATTAAAACAGTGAATCAGTGTGTGTTCCTGAGGCCCTCTGCTCAAATAGGCTTTTAAAAATAAATATTTCTCCCCATGTTCAAGAGATTACTGACAGTTTCTCATTAACTACTTATCTCTTTAATAAACCAAACATTCTCTCCCAGGTAGTCACAATATTTACCATGATTTCAAAGATGGAAATTTTCCCTAATAAAATTTCATTCACAAAACCCTACCAATTCCAAATGAATTCTGAAGTTACAGAGACAGGATATGGTCACATTCCTGCAGCATTTCAGGCAGCATTCATGGCAACACTTTCCCCGATGAATGCACATGTTACTTATGTCGCAAATTTACATTGCTGCTATAGAAACATAATCAAAAAATAATAATAAAGAGTTTGAAGAACACAGAGACTATGACAAAACATCTCTTATAGACGATCAGAAGCTGGACTAGCCTTGCATGGGAACACAGCTCTATAAGGCTGCTGTCTCTGTTGGATGTGGTATGTGCCTTGAGCAACTGTCTTCATCACATTGGTTGCTGAATGCACTCAATGTGTCTTTGCTATAGAAAAAGCACTTAATGTCACTTTAAAAGAGAAATGTAAAAATAAGTAAAGGTCAAGAAGTGATAATTTATAAAGAATAAATGTAAATTGCAAATAAACACATGGGAAAATATCTGTCTATCTTGCGATCAAAAAAATGCCAATCAAAACAACGTAAGATACTATTTTTGCTTCAACAAGTGAGGGTAAGAGGAAACAGACATTCTAAATACCACAGGTGGAAGTGCAAATTAGTATAATCTTTAAGAAGATTAATTTGCAAAAAAATAACAGAAACCTTCAGAAGATTCATATATTTTCATCCAGAAACTTTACTTGCTGGAATGTAACCTAAAGAAATATTTTTTTTCCAATGGGCCCACAAAAAAGTGTGCCCTAGGGTTTCATAAATTATAATAATAATTGGGAACACCTAAATGTCAAGCAATGGATAAGTCAGATAAATTATGGCTCCCTCAGAAGATGGAATTGTATGCCACCATTAACTAAAGCAAACAGTTATATAGCAATTATTAATACTGTGTGGCAGGCTCTATTCTAAACCATTTATAAATACATTAACTCATTTAGTCTTTACTATAATCCCATGAGGTATATACTATTATTGTCCCTGTTTTACAGAGAGAAAAGGAAGGCATAAAAAAGTCAAACTTACCCACGGTCATGAAATTAGACAATGCTGACCCAGTATTCATTGAAACTCAGGCAATCTGGCCCCAGATTTCATGCTTTTAACCATCAGACCATTATACTACATAAGAATATTTAATCACATGTCAAAAATCTCAAAATATGACTGTGGAATGTTTTAAAATGAGGTTACCAAATTGTATTTTATAGGTGTTGTATATATTTAGTGTGTATATATATAAATAGATATGATATTCATATCACACATATACTTTATATATCGAAACATCAACAGATGTTATCTTCAGGTATTGAGATTAAGGGCATTTTTTTCTTTCTTCTATTTTTCCAATTTTATTTTTTCAATTAACATATATTTGTAATAGCAAATACAAGAATGCTCTCAGTACCATCACGTAAGTACTCCTGATGGGCCATGCCTTCAGCCCAGAACTTAGAAGGGCACAGTTCTTAGCAAAACTGTCTGGAGACAAACAGAAGTGCTTCCCATCAGTTCACTTCCTTTTTTACCATGAAGTGTAGGGTTTGTTTTGTTTTTATCTTCTTGAAAACAAAACCGTGAACAATCCTGACCTGTACTGATAGCACTTTATAAATAAAAACATCTTATGGCAATGAGATTTTTATTATTTCAATAACAAAGGTCTCAAACTGCCCAACATGTATTCCCCCGTCATCCCTAAGCCACCTGCGTTGATCAATTTGCAGATGTTTAAACTTCACAGACAAAATCCCAGCCTGGTAAGAACAGTGCTGCTCACTGCAGGGCCTTATGCCACGTGACTCACTGGGATTTTCTGGCGGCCTTTGCCTTACTGTACAGAATTGACCCTGGAGCTCCTAAATGGTGATTCCCAACTGAATCAATTTTGAGATTTAAATTGCCCCCAGGAAAAGGACAAGTGAGATGTGACACAAATTAAACCAGTACCTTCCCACACAGACTCTGCCCACACCATGTGGAAGGAAAACAACTGCCAATGGGTCAGTATGACAGAGGCAGTAATTAGGTTCTCTCAAAGAACAATCCCTGCTCCGGAGAAGAAATGTTTCCCACACAGTGCTCTGCGTGGGGCCTGCAGAGTCTGTAGGAAACACGGTGAGCCCGTGAGCCAGCAAAGGATGCTGCATCAACTTTCATCGGGATCAGGTCCAGGAACTGCCTTGGCACTTGTCACCACCTGGCACTTGCTGATCTTGATTACTCCCAAGGCAGCAAAGCCCCTAGAAGCCCTAAGTGGAAGGGCTCCAGATTCTGAAGCATTAGCCTGGATAGTACATGGATACGCTTTAGTGGCATATCCATATTCATTAGTAACCCATTCCACAATTTTCCCACAACTCCCTTTAGCAATGCTGCTAAAACTTCCACGAGCTTCCAAAGCACAGCCACTATAGTGGGCAGAATTCTAAGATGTCCCTCAAGGGTACATACCTTGTATAATCCTCTCCCCTTAAGTGGGTGGAACCTGTGATAATGATGGTTGGTCACTTCCTCAGTTAGTTTACATTATATGGCAAATGGTGATGGGATATTCCTTCCATACTAGCCGACTAGAGAGGGCCACTCCTGCTCGCCTAGGAGAAAGCCAACATGTGTGATACAAACTGACTAGGGGGCCACTCAGCAAGGAATTGCAGGAGACCTCTAGGAGCTCCTGCCAACAGCCAGCAAGAAAACAGACTTCAGTCCTTCAAGGAAATGAATTGTGCCAAGAGCCAAGAAGCTGCGAAGGGGACCCTGAGCCTCAAATGAGAACCACCGCCCCTGCCGCCACCTTGATTTCAGCCTGGTGAGACCCTGAGCAGAGGACCCAGCTAACCTGTGCTGGACTCCTGCCCCTTGGGAAATGTGAGATCATAAATTTGTTGTTTGAAGTCCAAATCCCCAAACTGTGGTAATTTTCTTTCATGGCAACGGAAAAGGAATATAATGACCATTGTTAGAACACGTGTCGCTGATGTTCTTTAACCCACTTCCACTGTCTTCAGAAGGAAAAAACGCAGCTTTAAGGGAAGGAATTTGTGCCTATAACATTCACCCCTAAAGAGCCTAAAGGAGAGTAATAACTGATATTTATATACTAGTTTGGAGTTTAACTTTCATATACAATCTCATTTGAATTTAACATCATTTATATGATAGAGCCAGGGTGGGAGTGGAGATTAGGAACAAAGATTCCGGAGCCAGATTGCCTGAAATTGACTCCCTATTCTGCCACTGACTCACTAGATGAGATCAGCCCAGTTCCTTGATCTCTCTGTGCCCAGGTCTCCTCACCTGTAAAACAGGGATGCAATAACATCTACTTCCTAGGGGTTTGTGAGCACTGAATGAGTTTACATAAAGTCTGGCTCATAGTAATCACTGGATAAGTGATCGTTGTTATTCACATCAATGTTATTATCTAAACAGACTAGAAAAGCAAAATTAGCTTTGTTTACTTCCCACTATGACATGCTACCACAATGGCAGCCTAATGTTTTAGCAGGCTCTACAAGAGGGAACTTGCTATCAACCTGGAGAAAGGGAACCTGCAGCTGGGGAAGAATGCCCTTCCCCCCCTCCAGCTGTTGTCCTGAGTAGGGAACATAGGCAAAAATGAATGAGCTTGCTGCAAACCCCAGAAAGGATTCAGGGCTGAGCAGGAGTGTCGTTGCTTCCTTTTGTCCCCTAGAAAATAGAACCCTGGTTCCAACAGGATTCTGAGTTCAAGATAAGAACACAGACACAGTGGGTTCCTGCCAGTATGACCAGCATCACACAGCCTGCATCACAGTCTGGAGCACAGGTAGGCAGGCCTGTGGCTTGATGCCAGGTTGATCAGCTGCTGGAGGTGCCCCTTCCAGCAGGACTTGGCAACTGCAAATGATTAAAAGCATCTTTCCTGAAGCCTTCTGGTCAGTTGGGGTGGGGAGGGGAGAGTGGGCAATGCTTCCTGAGATGCTACCAGATCCGCATGTGACAAAGACAGTAATAGTCTTGTCACTGGGACTTCTCAGGGAGGGGGTGCTACCTGCTGTACCTACCTTCATAACAGAAACAGATTCATGAAATGGCACTTTCTAGTCAAAGACTGCACCACCAAGCAGGATAGGAAGTTCCATATGTCAGGGCTGCTGTGGTCCAATGGGGGGTGTTTTGGTTCCTAGAGTAAATATGTAATTATGTTCTTTTGTTGTTGGTGGTATATCCACTCTTTGTTTCTCTTTCTCACTTTTGTAGTCTTGGTGCCACACAGAGACACATGCCCAATGTCCCTTTTCTACTTTTTTGGGATTTCCAAAAGTCATTCCTCTTCCCCAACAACAAATCATTGATAAAAGAAATGGAAAATTACAATTAAAAGCGCTTTACCTTATCTCCCAATTACACAAAGGCATCTTGGCTTGTTTCAAAGAGTTTACTATTTATACCAGAAGATAAAAGCTCCCAGAAGAGTTAAAGCCCAAATGCCTGCGGGGCGTGTGCTGTCAGTGCACAGGAACTCTGTGATCTTAGTTGAGCTGAACAAGCTGAGATACTTGCCTTTTAAACACTGTGCAGACCTAACAAAACAGCCAAACACAACCCCATCAGTGGGCCATGGATGGCCTGGGGCCACCAGTTTGCAATGACACCTGACCTGGACAGCAGGAGGCTCTTTCAAAAGCCCATTTGACGCAAGGAACACAGACCCCTGGACAAAGACCAGGGGAGCCCAAAGAGAAAGTCAAAACAACTAGAACTGCTTTCTGAAAATTCCCATCTTGGTTGATTTGTGAGCTCAGAATTCTCCACTCAGCCTGTTCTAGAAGTCCAAGGAAAGGGTTAGAACAACACACCAGTCTAAAGGCAGCAATCAGGAGGAAATGCCCCAACTGCTGGCACCTCTATTCTCACTTCAAGCCTGGTGAAGGGTAATTCAATGGGATCACTCAGATAGCTTAACAGATTCCTACAGTTTGGAAGACTTTGTGGACTTAAAATCCTATAGGGCAGGTGCTAGACTGGCAGTTGCTGACATGAGCTTAAGGAGAGGGTCTATGTTGGAATCTAAGATGCACCTGTACTCTCAGAGTCTATCAGTGCAAAGGATGCCTAGATATGTCCCATGGGCCACTCACGAGAGCTGGTGCGAGGTCATATTAGGTCCGTGACACTGAGTCAATACTTTCTGGCTCCCTTATCTTTCCATTCCAAGGTGGAGGACTTAGATGCAGCAGTTGGCACAGTAGGGAGAACGGAACACGAGGGAAGGAACCCACACCGGCCTCTGAGTGTGCTCTAGCAATGCATCCACTACAAACAAAATAAATAAAATGTCATTCGGACAAAAACGTCTGACATTTATCTTAGATTTGTTCTCATCAAGGTATTAAGAGCAAAGTATGACCTCCTCTCTCAAGGAAGTCATGCTGGTCACCTGGGCTTATTCATATTTTAACTCTACCTTGCACAATTACTGGCATTTAACTGCATTTCCCAATTAGTATATGGCTCGTGTGTGTTCTTTACCCATTGCCAGAAACTCAGTAATAATTTACTGACACTTAAGCTTTGGAAACTCTTCTCTAGCATGAAAGGGTCTGGAGTTTTATTTTGTTTATTTTCTTATTCTTTTTTTTTTTTTTTTTGGTGTTCTTCCTGCTGCTTTCTATAATTGTTTCCATAGAGTTGACAGCTATCTTGCCCTTAAGCCAGCAAGTATCTGTATTCTTGATTAAACATTAATAGGCTGTCACAGGTTGAAAATCTGGATGCGAACAAATGCTATAAAAATGAAGGCTGTGGATTTAGGGCTTGGAAAAGGAAAAATCAAAAGAGTTGAAATTATTAAGGAGTGTCCTGAAATTAGACTTAACATGTAAAAGGTAAAATGTTAGGAGGTTAGCAAGCAGCTGTTTTCCATCTCCATTACAGACAGAAAATGAAAAAACAAAACAAAAAGAAAGCTACAAATGTTGTGTTAAATCAGGCTGGAATTAGAGAAGGGGGTAGAAGAAGAAAATTATATAACTGCTCATTTTCTTTGCTTTCTTATTCCTACCTGAAGTAAAGGCCAAGCCAAAAAGAAGACATCTGGTGGCTAATCCTAAAATCTAGGACTCTGGTTACATTTCTACTGAGAAGAAAAATAATTTGAACATTTGTTCAAAGACTCTAGTTTGCCTCAAATGACTGAAGTTTAAATGGCATCAGAATCTCTGAGCACCAACACGTTGAATTTCAACATATTTTCACTTGCAGCCAGTAATGTCCTTCATTTTAGGCAGAACATTTAGGGAAAATTACTACATGGATTATTTAAAAATCGTCCTTTTCTAAGGAAGTCTAATCAATTTAAGTCTAATAATGACTAGAAGAGAGAGAAGAGGAATTTGCAAAGATAGAGATGCTGTAAAGTTATTATTTATGAATAAACAAGTAAAAACAGTTAATCCTTGCTACAGAATCTGAGGATACAGAGAAATGGGTTCAGGAAGAGAGGCACATTTGGGAAACTGCTCCTCGGGGCCGAGGGGAACGTCTGCATAACTTCTACAGACAGGCGAAGGACGGCCCCATCCTTCACTCTACAAAGTTAGCAGACGGGAAGAGTGATGCTATGACACGACTCAGTGGACATTTCCATAAGTTAGAAAGTACTTCCATGGACATCTGAAGAGACCCGGAGAGACATCCAAAGACTTAGATGGAGAAAATTTAAGAACGACTCCTTTAGCATTTCTGGAGGAGCTTTAGTGCCGTGGTTAAGAGCATAGCTCTGGAGCAGGTCTGCATGGTTTCAATTCCAGGGCTGCCACCTAGTAGCTGTGTGAGCTTGGGCAAATTACTGGTCCTCTTTGGGCTTCAGTTTGGACACCAGTAAAACAGGGATGCTAATAGGACCTAGTAGGTGGGGTTCAGTGAGGATTCGATGCATTCGTATATGGGAAGTGCTCAGGATAGCGTCTGGCACACAGCAGGTGCATTTAACTGCACTGGCTCCTCACTAGACAACAGCTCTACACAAAATAATAGGAAATAGAGAAAAATAAGAGAAAATAAAGGAAACAGAGAAGCATGCCAGGACTCAAAAAGGTCATCAACTGTTCAACATCACACTCGAATGTAAGTCTGCATGTCTAAACTCAGGGCTTTCTACGTACAGCAATGCACCGCTGCTGTGAGACCAGGAGCCCATAACTAAAAGGAATTTAGTTTCATTCCCTTTTGTGTCTCAAGGCTGTACTCTGACGGCAGGGTCATTAAGCAATGATCAAGAAATTGAGCATTGTTGTGTCCAAAAGGATCTTAAAGCATAACAGAGATTCTAGCCCACTAACCATGGAAGCAAATCTCATCTCAACTTCTACCAGCTGTGTGGCCTTGGGAACGGCACATAACCCTTGCTGAAAGGTGCACAGCTCACAAATAGACTGGGAGTATTATGTGCCTATCTTAACAGGTGAGAATGAAATTAGAAAATCCTTACATTTTATTTTTTATTACATAACTGAATTATATATAGCATTTTCCAAATACAAGTGATTTGTGTAAAAAAGATTAAAAAAAAGAAAAAGAAAAAGAAAAAGCACTGGTCCATGGTGAATACTCAAAATTGTAGCAGTTCTTGTCATCATTGTCACTAACAGGGTTTGACTGTCCAATTGATACTTGAATTTCTTCTATACTACTGGCTCTTAAACATTTTTTTACCACAGTCCATGGAGAATTAAAAAATTCATTGTGATTCTGTATGCCCATACATATGTATTTAAAGCAAACATTTTACAACACAATATTTTCCCTTAATACATGCAATGTACTCATGTATTTTTCATTCTATTTCACTCCATTTCATTTTTCAAATGTTAGTCATGACCCACTAAACTGATTCTGTGATCACTAACTGGTTGCCACCCACAGTTTAAACAATACTGTGTTGCACTGTTTCAGCCAACCACTTCTAGGAACTCACAAAGTTCAACGATGTTTATTGAGTTTACAATGCAGTAAGCGCTGTGCTAGAAACTAAATGCTAAGATAACTTTCAAATTATATAATCCATTATCCAAAATTAGAATGTGTGATAATTTAGCATGTGTGATAAAAATTACTCCAGGTACTGCATAAGTAACAGAGTTATTAATTTTGCTTTTATAGATCACAGTTTACTGTCCACTGATTATGTTAAAATAATTCATTGTTGGGTAGATATTCCTTGATGTTGTACCAAGTATCTATAAACTCCACTTCTCCAATTGAGAAATGAATAATAAATCCTCCCAGGTCCTTAAAGGATCCTCCTAGAAAAAACTCAGCCTGTTCCCAGGGTCATGCTGGGCTTTCCTTTACTGTATCCAACCTTCACACACCTGCATGAGCTTCTGTCACAATTGTTTACTCATATTCATGTATGTTCTCCACCCATGTTCTTAGGAAACCTTTACAAACTAGAAGAATGACAGCAATGCATTCCACTGCCCAATTAGTTTTACCAGCTAGATAAACATCTAACCCTCTGGCCATATGTTTTTATTATAGATTTTAATTCATTTCACAATGAGTATTTTTTCATTGTTATAGAGATGATATCTGACATGATGTTAATTCATTAATTAGCTGATACTTGAAAAACAACTCTTGGCTTATGAGCTCTAATGCCATTGGGTACACACCAGCACTGTCCACGGGAGCTTTCTGTGATGGTGAACAGACTCTGTATCTTTACTGTCTACTAGCACGGTAGCCACAGCCATGTCTGGTATTGAGCCCTTGAAATGTGGCTAATGCAACTCAGAAGCTGAATTCTCAGCTTTATTTTATCTAAATTAATTTAAATTTAAATAGTCACATGTGGCTAGACACTTTATTACCACAGATCTACAGGATCGATCATAGAACCTGCTAACAATTCTGATGGAAGAAAATTATAATAAAAGGTACCGTTTATTGAGCATTTATCAGGGCCAGGCATTAGCCCCTTTTTATATACTTTATGTCATTTACTTCTCACCACAATCTTACCTACCATAATAACAGTAGATACTATTATTCTTCCCATTTTTGGGCTGAGGAAAACTGAGATCACGCACTTACTAAGCCCCAGCACTGAGATTCAAACCCAGCTCTGTCTCCAGAGCAGAGAGCAAAACTATATCCTTTCTCACAGTAATATCCTCTAGCCATACGTGTATGCATATGTTTTAATTTCAATGAGTAGGAAAATAGCTGTACAAGACACTAGAGAATAAATGACTTTCTCTATCATTTAAAAAAATCTCCTCCACTTAGTGCCCAAGACTGGTCTCTGACGGAAGGAAAAATCTATGACAGAGAACCCTTCCAGCTCTAAAAACAAACGTCCCTGTGATTTAAATAAGACAACTGAGATAAAGAGGTGAACTAGAATTCCAATTATATTTATGGTTTGGAGAATCTCTGCCCACTTGAGGATATGATACTATTTTTACATTTACTTAAGATCTACTCTTGCCTGCTTCTGCGAGGATTTGAGGGGGCTTATAGACTAGACCATGCTTAAGGCATTTAAGGATCATAAAGAACAGAGAACACTTGGGGAAAATAACTGATGGAACAAAGGTCTTTTAGCACCCAATTTCTAAGTCAGAGGAGTGGCTAAAGCTTTCCAGCTAAGGCAAAAACTAAAAATAAGATTAATAAATTAATAAAAGTACCTGGGCTTTACTTTAGGCTGTACACAGAATCTGTTATTTTTTGACAAAGAAATCAATCAAATCGCTGTGTAGGATGCTCCAGTAATTCCTGTCTCTCTCTTCCTCCATAAAAGCTGACAATATTGCCAGAAAATATAACTCAGTAAAGGTAATTCTCTAAGGAGAGAAATCATATAGACCTGGGACTCACCTTGTGATAGCATGTAAGTATCCCTTTGTTGATCCAGCACTAACTCACATGTGGCTTCCCTGACTGGTCCCCTCTGAGTGGCCTCTGTGTCCACTGTGGCTGCTGACTACTCAGAGACTCTTTCTCCGGATTAGGGTTTAGCAGCCTCCTCCACTACCAGAACAGGAGAAGAGCCAATAAGAAAAGTGGCCATGTGGCTCTATAAGCACGCTATTTCATGCCAGCGTGGGAAATCATTATAAGGTAGAGAACTGCCTGTTTTCATTTGCTTGCAATTGAGCTGAATAGTGTGTATACATGGTGTGTATGTGTGTGTGCGCGTGTGTCAGAGGTTTCATTAAGTGTTTTGAAACACTTTCATGGGCTTTGCCTCCTTATGTACTTTCTTCTTCATATCTGGAGAAGAGAAATAGTCACCAAAAACACACACACACACACACACACACTTTTTCTATTTTGAAACAATGACTTCTATGGGGACTTTCTGAGGAGAGGTGCTTTGTCTTTACCAGGTAAGACAGAGTTAAAGACTTAGTTGCCTCTTACTGTTCAGCTGCCTCTAACCCAACTTCGTCCTGACTACATTTCTTGACCTGGTGGTGGTGAGAGAGTTAGGGTAAAGGGGTGCAAAGTCTTTAACAGCCTTAATGCTCCTCCAGTTCCATAGGAAGAGAAAAGGAAATGTTTATCAATAATTTGTCAGCTTAACATGTGTGCTGTGCTTTGCATGCCTTAATTTAATCCTCACAGATCTAACAATGGTGGCTATGACCTTTACCCCCATTTTGGAGATGAAAAACAATAAGGCAAATCACCCAAGATCCCATAGCCAGTAGGCTTCAAAGCTAGAATCAAAACCAGATTGTCTACCCCAAATCTCATGCTTAAAGTCACTAGAATGTTAATCCTTGTCAGGAGGGACCACGTCTGTTTTAAATACCTGGATACCTGGAGACAAGCACACCACAAATACTGGCAGATTGGCTAAGTGGCTTTTCCCTTCCCCAATCACCTTCTTTTTTATTACAACACAACTACACTCTAAATTAAAAAACTGAAAGGAATAGAAATTCTCAAAACTTTTCAACCATTGTAAAAGTATCACCCTCTCCCTGAGAACAACTACAAAACCTCAACATTCTTCCTTTTTGTTTTGGCCTACTCCATTCATTCTTTCATCCCACTCTTACCCATTCCGCTTAACAAACATTTCAGCACAACGTAACAACAGAAATGTACATTCTAATTAATTATGCCTCTTGGTTATGTAAGAATGAGTGAATCGTTTTTTCTAAATTAGGTTGGGTTTTAAAAACAATGGTGATCTAGCACTTCTTATACTATGCTGGATAGAGCTGGAGCCCATTCTACTAAGTGAAATATCACAAGAATGGAAAAACATGCACCACATGTACTCACCATCAAACTGGAATCAACTGATCAACACTTAAGGGCACATATAGTAATAGCATTCATTGAGTGTTGGGCAGATTGGAGGAGAGGACAAGATGGGTATATTCACACCTAATGGGTGCGGTGCGCACTGTCTGAGGGATGGACATGCTTGTAGCTCTGACTTGGGTGGGGCAAAGGCAATATATGTAACTTAAACATTTGTACCCCAATAATATGCTAAAATAAAAAATATTAATGAATGTTGACAAGAGTAACAGCCTAAACCTAGATGTTGCTACAATATGTTTGCTTGTTTGTTTTTAGCTAATAGACTTCATTTTTTAGAGCAGTTTTAGGTTTACCAAACAATTGAGTGGAAAGTAGAGTTCTCATATACATCCCCTCCCCAACCCACACACCGTTTCCTCTACCATTAACACCTGGCATTAGTGTGATACCGTTGTTATTAATACAACTGATGAGCCCATGCTGATACATTATTTTTAACTAAAGCCATAATTTACATTAGGGTTCACTCTTTGTACTATACATTCTATGGGTTTTGACAAATGTATAATGGCACGTGTCCATTATAGTACCATACAGAGTAGTTTCACTGCCCTAAAATTCTCCTGTGGTCCTGTTTATACTTCTTTCCCTCTTGCAGCCACTGATCTCTTCACACTTTTTATAGTTTGGCCTTTTATATAATTCCATATTCTTGGAATCACACAGTACGTAGCCTTTTCAGATTGGCTTCTTTCACTTACCAATACAGTTGGTCCTCTGTATCCACAGTTCTGCATCTGCAGATTCAACTAACCTTGGATGGAAAATATAGTATTCAGGGGACACGAAACTTGTGGATACAGAGGGAAAGAGGACCAACTTTTCATATCCTCAGCTTCCAAAGGGCTGACTGCAGGGCTTGAGAATCCACAGATTTTGGTATCAGCAGGGGGTCCTGAAAACAATCCTCCATGGATCCAGAGGGACAACTGCATGCATTTAAACTTCCTCTATATCTTTTCATGGCTTGATACCTCACTTCTTTTTATGGCTGAATAATATACCATTGTACAGATGTACCACAGTTTATCCATTCACCTACTAAAGAACATCTTCGTTGCTTCAAAGTTTTAGCAACTTTAATGAGAGCTGCTATAAACATTTGTGTTCAGGTTTTTTGGTATACATAAGTTTTCAATTAATTTGGGTAAATACCATACAATTTTGCAATCACATTCCTTGGTAACAGTATGTTTAGTTTTTCAAGAAACAGTCTTCTAAAGCGGCTGTATTATTTTGTATTCCTACCAGAAAGGAATGAGTGTTCCTGTTGCTCCACATCCTCGCCAGCATTTGGTAGTGCCAGTGTTTTGAATTTTAGATGTGTAGTAGTATCTCATTGTTGTTTTAATCTACAATCCCTAATGGCAGATTACATTAAACATCTTTTTGTGTGCATATTTGCCTTCTGTATGTCTTCTTTGGAGAGGTGTCTACTCAGATCTTTTGCCCATTTTTTTAAAAAATTGGATTGTTTTCTTATTGTTGAGTTCTAAGAGTCCTTTGTAGATTTCAAATGAGTCCTTTATCAGATACATGTTTTTCAAAGATTTCTCCAAGTTGATGGCTTCATTCTCTTAATAATCCCATTTTTGAGTTAAAACTATCAGCACATAGCTGTGTATTTATTTTGGAATATTCTACACTTGACCTTGGCCAAAAGGCTGAGAAGCAATATTTTGGAATGTTTTAAATTAACAGAGTTAATATTATATAACTGAAACTGAAAGGTGAGATACTAAAAACTGAAATAATTACCTATAGGTCAAGGTTTTTATTTATTCTATGAATTAAATAATGATATTTCTTCAAGAATATGTTATCTATAAGGCCTTTTGGAAAGTGAGAGAAATGAAGCACTTCCATTTTTTTAGACTCCCATCTTATTAAAAACAAGAACATAGTGAAAAAGGGGTGACAAAAATTATAGTATATTTACATATCTTTATATAACATATATATTCTATATACAGCATATATTATTGCCTTTATATATAGTTTATATATAGTTTATATATAGTATATTAAACATATATACAAAAACTAATGTTTTGTATAAAATCACAAAAAATCATGAGTGTTTATACACTCTCACTTAGACGTAATGTCCAAAGCCTGAATGGGAGGTCCAGACCAACTCTCCCCAGCCTATCCCTCAACCCCCTAACAGGTGTCCTTTCTTCCAGGACTTGCTTTAACTTGCCTGTAGAGTTTAGTTGACCTCATTGATTCTCTGGAGCCAGGTGCTAGGTTTGGATCCTGTCTTCACCCCTAGGACCTCAGACACGCTGTTTAACCTCATAGTGCCTAGGGTTCTATTTACAAAATGCAGCTGGTAATAACTCCTACCTGAAGTGCTGTGGGGAGGATCAATGACATAGCGAAGGTGAAGGACACAGACAGGTATCAGCACATGGTAACTGTAAGAGCTCAGTAATGGCTGGACAGTAGCAGCCTCTGTGTTCCCCAAAACAATTCTCCCAGTTTCTAATCTTATCAATGTAGCTAGTCACCTCGATTGCTCTTAAGAATTTATACTCTATCATTGTTATAAAAATATAAAGCTGCCTTCTCTGCACTATAATTCTCTTCTCCTTTTTGTTGACTGTTTTACTGTAACTTCACTGCTGCGGCTTTTCCAATGTAGCTGAGCTCTATGTTGACATCTGGGCTACTCGGCAGCTCTGTACTCCAAAGGGCCATAGAGAAAGAACAACTAGACGAAATAACGCAACCGTCTCAGCGAAGCCTTGAACAGTCTCAGCCCATGACCACGCTATCAGAACACAGCAGTCAAAACTCACAGTGTGCCATGTGAAATCCAAACTACAGTGTTTCAGGTTGGCACGATGTTTTGTTATTTCAGCATTCTCAGAACGTGAGACTTGTGGAAGGTATCATTCCTCTATGTGTTCATTCTGAACGATAATGAGGACCTATGTCAAAAAAGAAATTTCAACAAAAACTAAAGTAGAATTTCAAATGGGCAGAAGAATGAACATTGCTAAACTGCAATGTTCATTGCCCCAGAGAACTAAATCTACCAGAACTTTTCTATCTACAAAGATAATGAATTTAATGTTCTTCGGATTTTTATCAGCAGCAAAGTAAACAGGAAGAATCTCTCAGAAGCACTTTATGAAGTTATACAAAGAACTATTCTTTAAGCATTTCATGGTTGGCAGCTTAGGATAATTTTTTTTATTATTTTTAAGGAAAAGATTTTAGTTCTTCTGACATGTTGATGACATGTACCACAGAGCTCAGTAATTACAACAGATAAATCCTAATGAAGCAGTTGAGAAGATTACAGCCTAAGAATATCAGAAAATGGAAAGAAAAACCCTCCCACTGGGTTATGCCCTTTTATCTAATGCATGAGGGCCTAAAGAAAATTATGAATTACAGACCTCCACTCAAAGGGCAGCAGGCCCACCTGCCATGACAACATTTTCACATCAACTCTGAAGGCATCTGCCTTTCTCTCACAGAGTGTCTCCCTCTCTAAGTGTTCTCCCTTGTGATATCTCATAAGGTAAGGAGGACTTGAAGTGGTTAAATCCACACATAATCCAGAAACTTTATTTTCCTTTAAGGCTTCTGTCTCTTCCCTGGCCTGCTAATAGATTCCAAAATGGACAAAGCTGAATCTCATCTCTTTGGCTTTGTTTTCCCACATTTGAAACTGAGCACGCACTGGCAAACTTTCCCTATAAAGGCCAGATAGTAAATATTTTAGGCTTTGCAGGCCATACTGTCTCTGTTAAAATTATTCAGCTCTGCAGTTCTAGCACAAAAGCAGCCATAGAGAAAACATCAGTGAATCAGTGTGGCTGTGTTCCCACAAAATATCATTTATGGACACTGAAATTTGAATTTCATATCATTTTTATGTGTCATGAAGTATTAGCTTTCTTTTTTTTTTCCAGCCATTTAAAAAGTTAAAAATGTTAATATCATTCTTAGCTTGAGGGCCATACAAAAACAAGTATTGGGCCAGATTTAGCCCACAAGCCATAGTTTTTACCCTAAAAGAAATCTCAAAACATTTGATAGTCACAGTATAAACAGGAGACAGATCTTTCTATTGCAGTGAACTATAGCATTCTATATGGAAATAGGCTTCCAATTACAAACATAAGAGCAATCTACCCACAAACTTTTGGTATGTATGTTTAAAAATTCACCACACATGTTACAATCTCATTTCATATGTGTTATGAAATTCAAACCTAATGAAAAAAACCTTGACTTCTTTAAAATCTAATTTAATGCATCCTCTCAAAAATTGGGAAATATTTAAGTATATTTAAATACTAATATTAAGTATGAATTTGATATTTAAATATTGATTTAAATACTAAAGATTTAAATATTAGATATTTAAAATTGGGATATTTGAAAATACTATCTCTATTCTTAACTAGCTATTAAAAGTGCTTAAATAGAAAGAGAGGTGCTAATGGGTAACCTTGCTTGACCATACATCCTGCACTTGATTAAGCATTTTCCACGTGTAGCTCACTTAATCCTCACAGCACCCCTATAAGACCGATCACTGTTATCCTCATTTTACAGTGGAGGAAAGTGAGGCACAGAACCAATAAACACTGGGCCCAGAATCCAAATGCAGGTGATCTAGGTCCAAAAACAGCATTGTTAACCACCTACCAATACCAATATATGCCAGAGGAATTAGATGGCGTTTCTCCTTGACTTTGAATCAGTAATCTCTTAGGATTTAAATCCTAATAATTTAAATTTTATCTTTATGTATTTATATTTTACTTTTACTGACACACAAATGCATATTTTTTAAGGACCCTCAGTGTTGAAGTTGTGGATTTGCCAATTTAGGTAAAATATACTTAAGGACCCCACCCAACCATTCATAGAAAGTGTAACTATTCACAAATTGTATCCCTTCACAATTCCATCCATATGTGATTCTTACACAAATTGAAAAGCTTTACAGCCTGCTTTCTAAGATAGAACATGTTAGCTGTGATTTTTCTCACTGACCCTCATGGCAGACCATACAGGTAAAAGAACTAAGACGTTAACAGAGTCATATGTTTCTTTCAATCATTCATTAACACATTCATTCAGAAACATATGCACTGAACATGCTTACCACGTCCCAGGGGCAAGCCATTGTCCCAGGGGCAGGAATGTTAACAAAATGAATAACGTCCCATGATAGTTAATTTTGCATGTCAACTTGACTAGGATACAGCACCCAGATATGTGATTGAACACCAGTCTGTATGTCACTGTGAAGATATTTTTGTTTAGATGAGATTAACTTTTAAATGAGTAGAATCTGAGTAAAGCAGATTACCCCTGATAATGTTGGTGGGCTTCATCCAATCAGTTGATGTCCTTAAGAGAAAAAGACTGAGGTCCACCAAAAAGGAGGGAGTCCAGACGCCTCTGGACTTGAGCTGCAACCTCAGCTCTTCTCTCAGTCTCCAGTCTGCTGACCTGCCCTACAGATTTTGAACTTGCCAGACTCCATGTGATAAATCTCTCTCTCAGTAACTGTAGAGCCACCGTGAGGAGTAATCTGTCCATTTCTGGGAAAGTTGAAGGTGCACTGATCCTGTGACCAAGCTCAGAAGAGCAACTATGAAGAACTGCAGAGCCAGACCCACCGGGAATAGCTGACAAAATGATTGCCAAGCGTGTTAACAAAGATGGCACTTAGTGAGATAGCTTTAAAACTATCTCAAATCATTCAAGAAAGAGAGACCTAAGTCACATTCATGAGATGCCAAAAAAAGCCGGTGGAGCCACGCCTGACACTTGCAGACCCCACTGCTTCCAGGAGAGGAGCAGCAGCTGCTCCTACTCTCCAGACACCCACAAATGTCCTGTTGTTCCCACAGCCCAGAGTGAAAAGCCTACGTTCATGACATAAAGAGAAGCCCCTAGAACAGTATCTGCATATAAGTGCTTGATAAACATTATTATTAAGGACATAAACATACACATTTCATTGTTTTTATTTTAAGTGACTTGCTAAATAAAATTGCCTGACTTCTTCCTGGCACTTCTACCCTACTATATAAGGTGGGCTCATACCAAATGAGCCCTTTTGTTATAATAGAACCGCTGATTCTGTTGAAGGATCAGTTGACTTAAACATGGCTTGATTTATTCTTTTTCTACCAAATTAACAAATGGCAGAAATTTATCAATCATCAGTCAACCAGTTGGTGTGCGGGCTACTCTCACTCTTAAACACACAACACACCATTGTGTGAAATCTCATGAGAAACAGATGATTAGAACAAGAGTGAATTGAATCTAATTTCTCCTTCAGCTTTCCTCTTGCTTTCTTTTTATTTCCTAGTGGGTCTTGGCGAACCAAACTATTATTAAAGCCTCATTTTTTCCTACCCCCTGTTGTTGTAAATCAAAACAGAGCCCTTCAAATTCATCACAGCAAGCTCATGGTAGAAGTACAAAACAAACACTGAGAGATGCGTTTTATTACCCTTAGTTATCTTTTGGAGACAGGTTCATATGATAAAGAACATAGATTTTTGGAAGGTAACTTGGTACTTTTCTAAGAACTCAGTCTGCCAAATACATTTTTAAAGCCTTAACATTTTGTATGCCTTTGGCCTAAGCATTCTGCTTGTCAGAAATCATCCAAAAGGAAAAATAATATCAAGATATGTGGAAAGAGTTAACTGTATTGTTTATCTTCTCAAATTTTGGCAAAAAATGTGTGTGACATTTCTAGTGAGAACAATGGGGTTTATGTTTGTTTTTGCTTGTTTGCTTGTTTGTTTTAAGAGCATGAGCTTTGGGGAGAAGCGATTTTAAGTTAGAATTCTGAGGCTGTCCCTTAAATAGCTACATGACCTGAGGAAGTCACGTGGCTTCTTTGAGCGCAGCTTTGAGATCTGCAAAATGGAGATAACATATGCCTCCCTCAATGTTCATTACAGAGCCTCACACATCTACATTTCACTATCAATAAATGCAGTAAGTGTATTTTTGAAAGAATGGTGGATGCATGATTGAACAATTGAACAAACCATCCCAGAGTCTCTATGTGGAAGTGGCAGGTCATGGTGAGGAGACCAGGCTGTTCCAGGGCCTAGAGCCCTCCATCTTGGCCACAGTTTCCCCGACCTCAGGAGAACCACAGGAGCTATTGACCCTTTACCCTCCCCCTCCCTACCACACCAAAGACCTGCTCCCTCGTCCCAGCCTGGCTGGTGAGACTGATAGACTCTTTAGAGACAGAAGCCTAATCTTGTACACCCGCCGTGTCCAGGCACTCGGGCCAGGCACACCTCAGCCAGCGAGCAACTTGCGTGCAACAACACTTCGTTCTAATTCTTAAACATCAGGTGAAGACATCACTGGGATTTACAGCATTGACTACTCATGCTTGTCAAGTGCTTCTTTTGTTTTTGAAATACAAACTCTGAATTTATTGAGAAGAAAGAGTATGTCAGTAATTATTACAAAGATTTCACAAAACGTCCTTGACAACTGTCCCTCAAAGATTCCCTGTAACCCTGACAATCAAGTGAAAACTGTTAAAGTGACCTACAAAGCCCTTTGTGACTTTTCCCCTGCTTTCTCCTCTGGCTTCATTTATGGGCACCCCATGGTAAGACACACCAGAAAGTCTCCAATTCATCTTCTTCTCCCTGCTCCCTCTTGCCTCTGGGACAAGCTTTACCTTCTGCCTGGAACATTCTCCCTCCTACTTGGCTAGTTCACACACACACACACACACACACATAAAATTTCTCATCTGTCTGGCTCCTGTATCTCTTTCTTAATTAGTTCTAAACTCAAGCAGGAAAGAAGAGTGTTATTTATAGACTCCTTCAACTTACGACCTCAACATCTGCCAGTATACTAAAGAAGGTTTGCAAGAATATACAACTAGATATTTAATAGAAGTTGTCTCCAGATAAGTTTGACCATATTTTAGTTTTCCTGTGAGAAACATACATTGCTAAAATTTTCAAACCCTAGCCCCTACTAAAAAATAACTGATTCATTTTACATTTCCACCTGTCTTGATGAGCTAGGACTCAAATTCAAGCCAGTTTGTTTCCAAAGCCCATGCTCTTTCACCATGTCACCATATGATTTACTATTCTTCCCTGTTTGGGTTAAAATTACTTTTTTTTTTTTTTTTTTGAGACAGGGTCTCCCTCTGTTGTCCAGGCTAGAATGCAATGGCATCATCATAGCTCACTGCAACCTCAAACTCATAGGCTCAAGTGATCCTCCTGCCTTAGCTTCCCAAGTAGCTAGGACTATAGGAGTGCACCACCTCACCTAATTTTTTTTGTAGAGACAGGGGTCTCACTATGTTGCCAGGCTGGTCTCAAACTCCTGAGCTCAAGCAATCCTCCCACCTCAGCCTCCCAAACTGTTAGGATTACAGGCGTGAGCTGTTGCACCTGGCCTAAAATTACTTCTTTAGATTCCACACACTCTGCATTTATCTCTCAGGTCCACCTAACATTCACTGTCTGACTTTCCTTCCTTCCTATCTCTTCCCAGTGGTGAAATATTAAGGGAAAAATTTTTAAATAATAACCCACTTACATTCAGAGTGGTTGTGCAGCGTGAAGCACTTAAAATACTAAGCTCTTAAAAATCTGAGCTTTTAATACAATAAAACATTTGATGGCGATTATATCAGAAGAGGGTGTGTAGGTTATGGCTAACTTAAAGTCTACTATTGCTCATAATAAGTATTCAATAAATATTGGCTGATGACCATTTGGAAATGCATTCTAGAGCACTAAGGAAGATGATTTTCCAGCTGAGAGACTTAAATGTTAGGAACTTTAAAACAGCCAGCAAGGTCTCCTTTTATGATATACCATCTTTAACTGTGAAAGCAGCTAAAAGAATGAGGACACAACGTTGTTAGAAAGGAAGGTGAGCAAGATTTCCCTTTATTTCACTGCAAAGGGACATCCTGGATGTACCCCTCAGGTAAGGTGAATATAAATTTTTTTACTATAGCAATTCAATGGCTAGTTTTTTACTGTAAAGAAAGTCTATTGCACCCAAACTTCTGTTACCCAACAAATTTCTGGGTCAATGAGTCAGACAAACAAATAAAGTAAGAAAAGGAAGAAATAGAATTTCTCTACCTGCCCACACCTGTCCCTGTGACTACCATTCACGGTTTCCTCTACAAAGAAAGGACTTACTTCTCTAAAATAGTCAATTAAATTAACTCATCCACTAATATTTCTAAAACTTGGACCTCTGCTGAGAAAGTCTCTGTTCCATTTTGCAATACTCACTTTCCATTTCTCAACAGCACTCTCTCCCTCACTCCTGGCCACGGCACAGCTACACTGGGCTTTCTTATCCTTTCTAAAACAGTCTGCATTCCCAGGCATCCACGGTGGTAGCAGAAGATGGCCAAGCCCTAATCCTATCATGTTACTTTACATGGCAAAAAAGACTTTGCAGATATAATTAAGATCAGTGACCTTGAATGGGCAGGTTATTCAGGGTGGTCCAATCTAATCACATGAGTCCAAAAAACCAAACAGATGGCTGCGTAAGAAGGACTGGATCCACCATCACTGTCTTTGAAGATGGAGGAGGGGGCTATGAGCCAAGGAACGCAGGCAGCCTCTCCTAGCTGGAAAGGACACAGCAATGGATTGTCCCCTAAAGCCTCCAGAAGGAAATGCACTCTGCCAACACCTTGATTTTAGCCCTGTGAGACCCACGTCAGACTTCTGATCTATAAAGTGATACATTTGTATTGTTTAATCTACCAAGTTGTGGTAGCTTGTTACAGCAAATACAGTCCCATATGTATTACCTCCACCTAGAACATCCTTTCCTACCTCAACTACCTGGTAAGTGTTTCATTCCTTTACATCACCTTCTCCATGGAGACTTGCCAAGGCACACTTTCTTGTCAGGTGTGTGACAGGCCACTCCATCCTCTTAGCTCCCAAATCTTTCTGTTCACCTCAGTGGGCATATTGTGATTACTGTTATAAACAGAACTCCATCAACTCCCCATACTACCTATCCTTGATGGTAGAGAGTATGTGTTTTCATCTATGTTCAGAGTCTAGCACAGGGCAGGTATGCCATGATACCTGAATGAATGAATGAATGAATGCTTATAAACACCTGAAGCCACAGACTTGAGTTCTAAAAGAAGTCAAGGCAAACATGAAATAAATCAGGTTATAAAAATGTAAAACTATTAGTAAAATATTAAAATATGATCTATTCATTTTTCTAGGTTTATACTATGCCATGAATCACTGCTATGCTACAGTAACATTTAAGAAAAATTATTATTTAATGATTTCTTTAAAATTATCTATTAAATTTAACTATTGGGTTGCTGGGGGAAGTCCTCTTTTCTAGTGTGAGCCCTGACACCCCAGCCTCTACCCAAGTCTTGAGGTGCCCTTGAGCTAGCTTTAGGGCTGTGGTTCTCCAACTTTGCATGCATCAGGATCCACTGAAGGGCCTGTTAAAACACGATTGCCAGGGGTCCACCATCAGAGCATCTGATTCAGAAGTTCTGGAGTTGTATTTCTAACAATTTCCCGAGGTATGGAAAATGCAGTCAGAAAATGCACTTTGAGAACCACTGTTCTAGGGCGTGGCTCACCCCAGGCCTCTGGTTCTGACCACTTCTGGCTTCCCTGGACAGTCAGTCTAAGCAGACCTCAATTCCCAGCCCAGGCACTGGCCAGGTGAGGGAGGACTAGATAAATAATGATTTCCTTCCTCCTTTCCCCAGAACATGGAGGTCTTTCTGATGGAACCGGACCCTCAATTAGCTTCAGTTTCCCCAGAGCTTAATCCTTTCCCATTGACAACTGCAATACCTCTGCCTTGACTGAACCCCAAAGCTTCATGATTAAAACAGATCAACCACAGCATCTGGGCCTTGGGAAGCGCGCAGCTGCCAGACAAGCACGGAAAATTCACTGGCCTTGAGAGGAGATCCAATGAGATCGCATTACAACCTGCCGTCTGTGTCCTGAATACTTTGGGCTTAACTCAGTCAGACAAAAGACCATTAACTTCTTCACCAGAAAGAAAACATTGTTTCTAGGCAAGTGAATCATTTCCAAAATATACCTAAAGATTCCCTTCCAACTCTGCATAGCTTGGAAGTACTATTCACATCTGGAAATGAAGCAATAATATCTGCCTTTCCTCATTTCTCACCATTCAGACTGATCGTGCGCACTCTTCCAGACTTAGAGATGGCCCGAACTTCTACCCCAACATCATGCCCTGGACGCAAACATTCCATTCCCTCCTCACTTCCCCAAAAGTGAAACATCAGGGAGATAAAGCAGAGGTTCTGAGAAAGA
Source organism: Cheirogaleus medius (assembly GCA_008086735.1). Taxonomy (NCBI): domain Eukaryota; kingdom Metazoa; phylum Chordata; class Mammalia; order Primates; family Cheirogaleidae; genus Cheirogaleus; species Cheirogaleus medius. The sequence goes on from VBSM01001124.1 coordinate 45,055,987, forward strand.
ACAAGGAATCTCGTACAAAAGATTATAGTGGGTCAGCCAGGCACAGTGGCCCATGCCTGTAATCCTAGCACTCTGGGAGGCCAAGGCAGGAGGATCACTTAAGGTCAGGAGTTTGAGACCAGCCTGAGCAAAAGCGAGACCCTGTCCCTACTAAAAACAGAAACAAAAGTAGCCCAGTGTGGTGGTGTGTGCCTGTAGTCCCAGCTACGCAGGAGGCTGAGGCAGGAGGATCCTTTGAGCCCAGGAGTTTGCGGTTGCTGTGAGCTAGGCTGACCCCATGGCACTCTAGCCCGGGCAACAGAGCAAGACTCTGTCTCTAAAAAAAAAAAAAAAAAGATTATAGCGGGTCAAGTTTAGTCTCTGCAGAGTGACAGGGCAGAGAGGAAGAACCCGATTCTCTCTGAGAACTCCAGACTCCCACTTACCAACAGAATCCTCCCGGTGGATGGATAAATATCTTTCATGGCACTGATGCATAGCCAAGGACTTCATGACTATGTTCACAGGGTTGCCCCACCAGCCCCAGACCACCGACATGTGGGCCTAGACAAAAGGGAGCCAAGCCCGTCATCACAGCAAAAACATTCTGAATTTCACTGCATTCCAGAGTGCAATAAATTAGCTTGCAAACTGCCTGCTGTGGGTTATTACCTACCAAGCACTAGCCTGGACAACTCCTTTGAGTTAAACCTGAAATGGGCCTTTGCAGCTTTAAGGCCTGTGAGGACTGATTATATACAGCTGCACTGCAGCCCTGCTCTCCGTGAGACAAATGTGAATTTTTGCTGCTGACTCCCAATAGTCTAAATTCATAAAACTGAACTTTTGCAGTCATTTGAATAATATTTTTAAATGTATTCAACGTTACATTCAAATTCCCTTCCCAGGACTATGTTTTCATTCCAGACCAGCCGCCACAGACCTCTACCGTCGGCAGAATTTTCAGCCGTGCATAAATATAAACGCACACACAGCCATTTACCCTGGTGAAATTTCACGTACACAGGAGATTATTTTTAGTTATGGAACCCAGTCAAAACTTTGTATAAAGCAAAATCAACCAAGAGCAAAATTGGTAGACAAAATGATGTTCTTATTTTTTCATCTATTTTTAATTTGTTCTGGACATTTCTAGACATGAGTCAAGAGAAATAAATGCCTTAACGAAGGCAGTTTTGATGATAATGGTGACAACATCATTAGCCAGGTTAGTCCCTGATCTTTTTGTTCAATATAAAATCTGTATGTAGACAAGATCGCGTCTATCTAGATATCTTCTGCTTTTCAAAAATGTCAGTAAAGGCAGTTTGCCTTTTTGAAAAAGGGAAAAAACAAAGCTTTCTTCAGATACATAAATAGTCAAACAAAAATTATTGAACATCCATGAGAAAATAAGCACCCTTAGGGCTGAGACTTGGTCTGCCCAAGTCTTGTTCACTGCTGTAGTCCCAGCATCTACAACGACTGGCACATAGTAAATGCTCAATAAAGCCCATGCTTACATGCCCCAGGGTGTGGCTAACTAATATGTGTGCTAGACCATATCAACTATTGCCACAATAATGCTATGTGGCAAACAACCAGAGACTCTTGGTGTCACACAAAAATAAGCATTTGCTTCTTGCTCACACCTCAGTTGGCTGGCTAGAGTTTAGCTGATGCAGGACGGGCTCAACTGAGTTCAGGTTGGCACTACATGTCCATCACCCTCTTGGGACCAACAGCACTTGAGGCATGATCTTCTCCCGGAAAAAAGGGAGAGTACAAGAGGCTGGGCCAAACCACAAGTGCCTTTAAAGCCTCTGCCTTCAAGTCTGCTGACATCCCACTGGCCAAAGCAAGTCACATGGCTACCCTCAGCATCCCTGGGTGGGGAAATATCCCTTCCCATGGAGGTGGGGTCAGGTAGGAAGCAAATATCTCCCATAGGCCAGCATTTTCCAAAACTTGAATAAGGTACTTTCCTTTAAAAAAAATCCTCAAGTACCTCCAGAGTTGACTAAAGTTATTTTTATATAATTCAATTAAATATATAGAAATACAAAATGACATACATCTTGTGCTTATAGTCTCATACCACTATAAAAACAAATTTACAAATTAAACTCAAAGAAGACTGCAAAGCCAATAAAACTCAAAATAACATTAGTGCCATGTAAAGGATTATATTGTTTTGCTAAAACCAAATCACTGCTTTCAATTTGAATGTGGTGCTGACTCCATGGCCCAAATTCCCTTGCACTCACCATGCCTCTGCTGTGACGTGCCATACAAAGACCCCATTTCCCAAACATTTTTCTCTCTTCTAAAAACAGCACTCTGTGATATCATTTGGCCTATACTTGACGCAAATGCATTATTTTTATACTAAGCCTATTTTTTCCTCATGAGACCATGCAATTAATGAATTTCAACTCAGTGCCAATGTTTCAAGAAATCCAAATGCACCAGAATGAATGAAAAGAGGAATAAGTGCCTGTGGTATTAAATATCATCCAGACAATCCAGAATAACTGGATAAAGGGATATGTTTTTAAGCTCATTATTTAAATGAAACTTCAAAAATTTCCAACTGTTGCCTCCATGTTGTTCTTACGCCCCTTCCACTCACAGTTACCAAGGTGTCCACTACAACCCCAAGCAATGCTCTAAAAGCTAAAGAAAAAAAAAAAAAAAATCCTAAACAGTCCAGGAAGATTAGGAAAAAGGAGCCCTGAGAAACAAAATAGCATTTTACAGTCAGGAATGAACATTTGTCAGTTTCTGCCTTCCCAGCATCCACATCTGATTTCCTTTGGGAAACGACCCCTCCTTGCTGCTTGCAGTCTTGGTGGGCTTTTGGGCAAGAGCATGGGCAGAATGACCCAGCCAACTTGCCCTTCCAAGAATTTGAATCCCAAGGGAAGAACTGCAGGATGGAAAACAGTTGCTGATTCACCCAGAGGTGAGTCTTAAAAAGACTGTCTCTTAGTGTCCCTATATTTAAAACCCCAGAATTTCCCAACTTCCTTCTGAGACCAGGTCCATGTACAACCCATGCTTTTCCCTCAATACTGAGAACTGCCCCATGGCTTCCACTGGATTCCTTTTGGGCTTAAGTAACTCGAGTTGCTTTCTGTACTCCAACTGATAAATATTCCGACATGAATTTCTAAACATAAACAATTTCAAACAAGGCAATGATTACACGAACAAATGCAACTGTGTTTGCCTTTAGGTTCCCAAAACAGAAGTGATCTCATCCCTGAATGCTGTTTATGCTGTATGTTCAGCTGCCACAGCCCTGGAGTTAACCCTTTCTCATCTATCCTTCAGCCTCAGAGCTCTGGGACTCTCCCCACAGAGAGGAAAGAGCATAGCCAAAGGTCACTTCCCAACACTGCCAGGGTGCAGTCTCCAGATGCTTGAATGAGACAGGTATATGCTCCTGTAACCCATCCCCAGGTCCCTCAAACAGGTGCCACCAGGGTAAGGTGGGCCAAGGGAGAACCAATGGATGGATCCCCACATCCCCACAGCATAGCTGGGTCCAAGTTTACTAAGCATAATCATTACCTGCTGAATCACTTTCTGTTCTTTCATTCTTTGTATGAACATTTTCCCTCTCCTAAGACACTTGTTGAGCCCTTTCTACTTCTACAACTGATGCAAGTCAAAACCAAACAGGATTCCACAGACAGAGAGCCCCTTGGGGATAGCAACTCAATCTCACTGATCTCTAAAACCTCAGGGTCAAGTGTAGTGCCTACATGTAGCAACTGCTCAATGAACCTGTGCATTGTGTTAGATGTTTCAGTCAATTACTCCATCATTCCCAGAATATACACAGGCACTCCTGGAATTTTACAGTAATAGTAGTAATAATAAAAATGGCAAATACTGATGTGGCACTTACTACATGCCAGGCAATGTTCTAAAATCCTACATGTACTAGCTTATTCAGTCCTCATAATGGCCCTCAGAGGTAGCTACTGTCATCATCCCAATTTTACAAGTGAGGAAGCAATACAGAGATGTTCAGTAGCATGCCAAGCTCACCCAGTTAGTAAGTGGCAGAAAGAGGATTCAAACCCAGGTAGGCTAGCCCCAGAGTCCCTGCTCTTAGCCACTACACTGTCTTGCCTTTCATATGACAAGACTATGCCAGGCCAAGTCCACTGCCACCCCTGGAAAACAGAGATCCCGCCTTTATCCTCCACAACACCTGACAGGGCAGAAGTTGAGTCACTGACTGGTTCAAGAAGGGCAGAGTTCATTTCTATCCCCTCCTGTACCTACTGCAAAGGGACTTGTGAAACCATGGAGGAAAAACTAACTACCAATGTATATTTTAAACAAATTTTGTCCTGAATACTGCAGGTGCCTGTCCAGTCATATCCATTAATTACAGCTATTAACTAAGCCAATTGAGAGACACTTAATGAAATGTAACACACATTAAGCCAAAGTCGAAGCTACTCTTGGAACAATTTATTTATGGATAACATAAGAATAT
>VBSM01001124.1:45065481-45070315 GCA_008086735.1 Cheirogaleus medius
AGGACTTTGAAGCCATGGAAGATGGTGGATACATAAGGAAACAATCTGGGTCTCTGAATCAGTGCCCGGAAGGAAGCTGTTCAACCAGAATGTCTACATTCAACATTGCATGAAGAAAAAATAAACATTTATTATGTTAAGCACTGAGGTTCATGGGTTGTTTCTTTCAACAGTTGTCCACTATGGTTAGTAACCAGCTAGATAGGGCTGAGAGACACAAGGGTAGAACCTGATCTCTACTTGGTGACAATATCCTGAAGACATGGCAAAGCGCACGTGTGGGACAGCTAGAAAGTCAGCAGGCTCCCAGATCCTAATTTCACCCATGTTTCGAGTACCTCAATAATTCTGGTGCAACGCTGATAAGGAAAAGGGCCTCAAGATAGCTAAGATTACATTGTCAGCAGCATGGCAGATGAGAGCTTCAAGTCAAATTTAATTAAAAATAAATATGTAACTTTTTTACATATTTGAATTTTTGGACTGAAATTTATACCTGTTACATTAGTTTAATAAATAAATGAATAGAGATTAACAAGGCCACAGTCCTAAAGACCTGAAGGCATAAACAAAACAATCCAAAAAAAAAGAAGTATAAAACCAACGAAATTCCCATTCACACAATGCCATAGCAGGGAGGATTTGCTGATTAAAGTATATTGATGACTTTTAAATATCTTTGTCTGTATTCCTGACACACATTATCCAATTTTTTAACAAATATTTATTGAGTATCTACTATGTGTGCCAAGTGCATGCTTGAAACATACCAGTGTGCAAAGCTGACAAAAATACCTCCCTTCACAAAGCTTATACACATATAATAGTAATATATAACATATATGTTTTTAGAATAAACCAAATTGAATTTCTTGATCTACAGAAGGGATAAGATGATAAGACTTGGGCAAATCAGTAGTGACTTTCTAATATTACATAAAAATTACCCGTATCATCTTCTAATTATTAAGTAAAAGCTCTAATCACCAAGTAAAATGTAAAATGTTCTATTTTTTATTAAATGTACAATCAAAAGCCAAACAAGACCCTTAGAAGTAAAAATGTTTTAAAAACTTGACATGGAGAATTTAAATTATTGCTGTTAGTTAAAATAAAAATAAAACATAAATTTCCTTGAAAACACATTTCGAGGAAATTTTTCATGGGAAAAGACAACCAACTGAAAAATCTGTGTTATAAAAAAATCAGGTAAGAAATGCAGTTTTGAGAAAAGCTGGGAGTTCAGTTTCCGTTAAGAAAGTTCAATACTACAACCACTGAAAAAGTTTTCTGGAAAATAAATCAGTCTTTCCAGGAAGCCCTAGATCCTGGGTCATCTCCACAGGAGACCATTCCCAAGAGGAAAAGGGAAATTTAAGTCAGATCAGAAGCTCTCTGAAGTCAGAGCACAACAGCTCCCAAAGTAAGAATGTGTCTCATCAAAGACAAAGATTAATACTTTGCTCCAGGTGTGAAATGAACAACTTCTGTTGTCCTATCTACTCTCACTTTATGTCTACTCCCACCAGAGATCCCTTTTTGTCCCTTCTCTATTTTCTCATTCACTTAGGCAATCTCATTCACTTAGATGGCTATAATCATAATCTGTCATGTATGTTAAAGACTCCAATTCACAATCCAGCCAGACCCCAATCCTGAGCACCAAACCCATATTTCCAGATGTCTACTTGACATCTCCACTTGAATGTCTCATGGAACACATATTCGTCATGTCCAAAACTGAGGTCATTTTCTTCCTGCACCAAGCCTTCAGTGTTTCCTTTCTTTGCTAATGGCCCTACTATTCACCAAGACACCTGAAGGCAACCTTGACACTTCCCTCCATTCATTCCCTGCTTGCATAAATCAATCCCCAATTCAAACAATTCTTCTTAAATTCCTTTAACATTCACTTTCCATCATCTCCAAGGCCAACACCTATCCTACAGAGGCCAAAACTGTTCCACCCTAACCCCACCTCAGGTTCCCAGTGCTCCGAGAACAAAGTCCAAAATCATTTACCTAAGCCTAAATGGCCCCACCTTCCTCTAGCTTCATATCATGTTCTGCCCGGCCTTCTTCCAGTTCCTGGACAGTACCCACTTCCTTTTCATCTCAGCTTCACATATGCAGTGTCTGCTGTGCTGATTGCCCTCTCCCACCATCCTCCCAGCTGGCACCTACATCCTCTTCATTTTTCAGGTCTCAGCTCCCCTGCTAACACACGTTGGACGAGGTCTCCGTACTATGCTTCCATTGCACACTGTGCTTTTCCTTCCTGGCACTTATTATAATAACTATAATTAAATGATTAGTTGTATATAGTTGACCATTGAACAACATGGGTTTGAACCACCAAGTTTACTCATATGTGAATTTTTTCCAAACCAACAATTGAAAATACAGTATTCAGGGGACACCAGACTTTTTGAATACATGGGTTCTGCAGGGTCAACTATGGGACCTGAGCATGAGCGATTTGGGGATACATAGGAATCCTGGAACCAAGGGACTATTGTAATTAGTTGCTTATTGTCTGTTTTCCCTACTAGATATGTTTCAGAAAGGAAGAAACTATATCTGTCTTGATCCCTATTCAGCCCATAGTGGAAGCTTGATAAGTAACTGCAGAATGAAAGGATATGTTAATACAACCCCATTATCACACATACACACTCTATAGGATCCTCTCCTCTCTGACCTTCAGGTCTTGGCTCAGCCTGACCCCTAGGATGGCAGTAGTTCACCCTCAGCACTCCCTAAGTAATAAACTTAAACAGACCCTTCATGAATCTTTACCAAATTAATCCAGATTCACTCATCACACCCACATAATCCCAGATCATGTGTTTATCCCCTCATTTGGATGTCCATCTCCTGAAAGGTAATTCATGTATGCAATTCATGTGCATGAAGTTAGTGTTAGGATAAGATGAACCTCCTAACAATATCTGATAACTATATGGTGTTGTGTACATTTTAATACATCCCCCACATCCCTTAGCTTATTATCCATAAAGCACACTTAGCAAAGTACTTAGCCGGTTTATTAAAGATCACAAATGCTGTGGAAAATCTAGTAATTCGTCCATCTCATCCATTCTTTGAATTCCCAACAAAGTCTTCTGAATGTTGTGGAAGCCAGCAAGTGATCAGACCATGCTACATCCCATTTTCCTGGTTCTCCAGAAGGAGCCCCCCAAAAAAGACAGATTCCATGTCTCACACTCAAGTCCTAACCAATAAGGAACTACATTGTGGTCTTAAATTGTTGACCAAGTAGCCTCCATCCACTTGAGATGATAACCTCAGTTCAACAAAGGTAGAAAATCTCATTTTTCATACTGGACAACTGAATTTCCAACCACAGGAAGGTTTAGAGAATGAATATCAAGATGATTGAAATAACTGAAGCTTATACTTTTGTGTTAAATTTAAGAATAAGTTTTATAATGTTCAGAACACTTTGCATGTATTTGGCATTTAGCTGCTGATAAAGTTTAAGAGGATCCGACATTTAAAATCTGACAGATTTTCTTTGTAATTTCAATTTAAAATGTATGATGGCTTTAGATTTGAGTCTGAATATGAATATGCATCATTTAATTTAGCATTTATTCATTTATTTAACAAACAATTAGTAAGAACAGTCTCTGTACCTAGAACTGGAAGAAAGAAAAAGAGTTAGTATTGTATTTTAGGGCTAAATCAGCACTGTTTTAAAGAAGTATGTGTACTGGTGTCATGGGTTGAATTGTGTCCCCTCTTCTCCCCTTTCTCCAACTGTCCCTCCATAAGTATCTCCTTACCCGACCATCAGTCCTGGGGAAAATGGCTGCTTTTTGCTGTTACTACCCTTGGGTGACTCCAATATTTCTCTTTTGCTCTTTCAGATTTCCAACACCTATGGAACCAATCCCCCATATCCACTATTAGAAATACCTAGTGTGGTTTTGGGTGTTCTGACTGAACTTAGCTTATCAGTTCCCTGAAAATACAGATATACAAAAAATTTAAAATATAAGCAAGTCGAGATTTACAATAAACCACAATATGGTCTGGGCAATGATTTCTTGAATATGACCCCAAAAGCACAGGCAATAAAAGCAAAAATAGATAAATGGGATTGCATTAAATTAACAAGCTTCTGCACAGCAAAGGAAAAAGACTGAAGAGACAACCTACAGAATAGGAGAAAATATTTATAAACCATACATCTGATAAGCAGTTAATATCCAAAATACATAAGCAACTAAAACTCAAACAATTCAATAGCAAAAACCACAAATAACCCAATTTAAAAATGAGCAAAGGGCCTGAATAGACATTTCTCCAAGGAAGAATACAAATGGCCAGATATATGAAAAAATGCTGAATATTACTAACATTAGGAAAACACAAATTAAAACAACAGTGAGCTATCACCTCACACCTGTCAGAATGGCTACTATCAAAAAGAGAAAAGATAAGTATTGGCAAGGAAGTAGGAAGTGTAAATTAATATAGTTGTCATAGAAAACAGTATGGAGGTTCCTCAAAAAACTAAAAAATAGAGTTACCATATGATCCAACAATCCCACTTATGGGTATATATCAAAAGGAATTGAAATCAGTATGTTGAAGAGATACCTGCACTCCCATGTTTACTGCAGCACTGCTCACAACAGCCAAGATATGGAATCAACCTAAGTGTTCATCAAAGACAAATGAATTTTTTAGAGTGAGACCCTGTCTCTACTAAAAAAATAGAAAGAAATTAGCTGGACAACTTAAACTATATATAGAAAAAATTAGCCAGACATGGTGGCTCGTGCCTGTAGTCCCAGCTACTTGG
>VBSM01001124.1:45070415-45104603 GCA_008086735.1 Cheirogaleus medius
TTGCAACAACATAAATGAACTTGGAAGACATTATGCTAAGTGAAATAAGCCAGGCACAGAAGGACTACTTGATGATCTCACTTATTATGTGGAATCTAAAAACGTTAAACTCATGGAAGTACAGAATAGAATGGTGGTTAGCAGAGGTTAGGGGAGGGGACAAGGGAATGGGGTAATGGGGATATGTTTTTTCAGAGGGTGCAAAGTTTCAGTTAAACAGTAGGAATAAGTGTTAAGAGATCTATTGCATGGCATGGTGATTATAGTTACTAACAATGTACCATGTATTGCTAAAAGAGATTTTAAATGTTCTCACCACAAAAAATGATAATATTTGAGATGATGGATATGTTAGTTTGATTTAATCATTCAACAATATAAACATATATCAAAATATCACATTGTATCCCATATACACAATTATTATTTGTCATTTAAAAATAAAAATAAAATAGCCAGGTGTGGTGGTACACACCTATAGTCCCAGCCTCTCAGAAGGCTAAGGTAGGAGGACCACTTAAGACCAGGAGTTCAAGGTTGCAGTGAACTATGATCACACCACTGCACTGGCTGACAGAGTGAGACTCTATCTCTAAAAAAATAAATTAATGAATAAAAATAAATAAATAAATTTTTTAGAAGATTCACAGTAAATAGTGTTGGCAATGGTGCAGGTAAACAAATATTCTCAATTTGATGTTGATAAGAATATAAATTAATTCAGATTTTCTGCAGGGAAGTTTGGCAATATGAATTAAATATATATATAATTTGAGTCCTAAAATTCTACTCTTGGGAATTATCTAAAGGAACTAAACAGATACATGCTCAAGATTTATGTACAAGGATATCCACTGCAATGTTGTTTATAATAGTAGGAAAAAACCTAAAACAAAAATATCCATCAACAAAAAACTGGTTAGTTAAATTATTTTACGCACATACACACATGCATGTAAGAATCCTAAATAGCTATTAAATTAAAATAATGTAACTCTATATTTCTTGACATGGAAACATACGTATATAATTATTAAATGACAAAAAGCAAGTTTCCAAATATGATGTATAATATTTTAAAAGTGTGGGAAATAATTGTATTTCATAACAATTATAATTATTTTATAAAAATGATTTCAAACAGTAATTATTTCTGTACAATAGGAATTCAGGTGATGGGGCAAAGTGCCAGTTGCTTAGAGCAAACAGAACATTTTATTAATAATGGTTCCAAAAATACTTATAGAACACTTTTAATGTCAATATGTAAATGTTTGAGAACTACATACATAAAATATTTGAAAAATCAAGTATTTGAAGAAAGTAATCATTCTGCATGTATATTTCATCCAAATTTATAAGAGTATTCATTCTTTGGTTTTTCTCTTTTCTACTATTTCCCTGTCACTTTCACTTTTTTGTCATATTTATCCAACAGCAAAAACATAATTAGCTCATTCATATATTAGCTCTCTATAAATGTATACGCCTGATTGGATAGAAAAGGGTCAAAGAGGAGGAAAAACCAGTCATAGACCCACAGAGTCAAACTACTTTAAATATTTTACTCGATCTACTGTTTAAATATCTAACAGCATATTTGCAGCTTGCAAAGAAAAAAAAAAATGGAATTATCTCCTTAGAAACAAACTCATCATGCATCGCCCAGCCACATGGACAATGGAACCTATAAAGAGAAATGACTATTGCAACCACGTGCAAAAACAGGTATCAATGTCCAATCAATTCTTGTCCTCCTGCCCTGGGAGTCACCTGTAACTCACAGGCTGCCACTTGACAATCCCACAAATCTTCAGAACTGGCAAGAGTAGCTACTTACTGGGAAAAGTCCACTACCCACTCACATAAGCCCTCATTCTCACCTCTTAATACGATTTTACTCACAAACTCCTAGTGCATAATACAAATCTAAAAATAACATTGCTTGTTGGAATTTAAAGACTCAAAGCTGAAAATTTCCCAGGCTTCACTCCAGCAATATTGAAAATGCAGATTTTTTTTTTTTTTCTACACCAACAGAAGCTTGGGGAATTGGGACTGAAGGCAATGAGGTCCAGGGATCCATCTGCTCCGTGCTATCCTGAGGAGAAGCAGTCACTGCTATTTTGGAATTCTCAAAATGCTTAGTAAGAGTCTTATAAAAGAACATGATGAACACTAACATAACATCAGTGTAGGATCTAGGAACTGGGAACTACAAGCCAGGCGGAATGACCTGGGAGAGTCTTGGATGCACCTGCAGCAACTGGTGCAAATCAAAATGTACCAACTCACAAAAATGGTTTCTAACCAGTACCCTGTTTCTTGGTGGTGGTTCACTGATCACACAGAATAGTAAACTACATCTTTAATTTTATTATTTCCCCCATCATCATTCACATAACCAACCAAATTTCTCTTAATATTTCCATGTTCACAGCACCATGCTAGCTAGGGCTTTGTCTCAAAGGATCTTGCCTCAGGCAGCTTACAGTCTGAAGGGGAGGAAAGAAATGTACAGAAATTATGCAATAAGGCGAAAGAAAGAAAAGACATAAATATTGGAAAAGAGGAAAATTTCTTCATTAAGTGACAAAATTGTATATCTAGCAAATCCAAAGGTAGTAGTATATCTATCTACAAACAACTACAAGAGCTAATATGTGTATTAAACAGGGAAACAAAATACAGTTAGTATACCAAAACAAGTTAAGTTTCTATATACTAGCAACCAGTATTCAGAAGATGAAATTTAAGAATATCATTTATAATGGCATAAGAAATCAAATACATAGGAATACATTTAACAAAAGATATGCAAGACCCCCTACACTGAAAACACTGCTGATACAATGAAAGAAGACCTAAATAAATGGAGATGTATATAATGTATATGAATTGTTAAGATACCAATTCTCCCAAATTGACCTATAGATTCAACAAAGTGCCAGTCAAAATCCCAGCAGGCTTTTTATGGTAAAAATTGACAAGCTTGTTCTGAAAGTTATACGGAAATTCAAAGGATCTAACAGCCAAGACAACTTTAAAAAAGAGAAATGAAGTTGGAAGGCTTAAACTTCCAGTTCTCAAGACTTACCATAAAACTATAGTAACTAAGACAATGTACAATAAACTTGAACAGGCACATTATAAGAGCAGATATCCAAATAGACACTAAGCATATGAAAAGGTGCTCGATATAATTTTGTATCATGGAATTAAAACCACATGCCTCATTAAAATCACACTATACATACAAAAGAATGCAAAAGGTACATACCATCAAATGATGGTGAGGATGTTGATCAACTCACATTTTGGTGAAAGTATAAAATGGAATAACACCTGCAGAAAATTGTTTCATGGTTTCTATTATGTTAAACATATGCCTACTCCATAAGCCAGCAATCTAGGTATATGTCTAAGAGAAAAAAAGATGTCTTCAAGAATGTTTATATTAACCTTATTCATTATTATGAAAAACTGGAAACAACCCAAGTATCTATCAACAGGAGAATGTACAAATTGTTTTATATTTATACAATGGAATTCTACACAGCAATAAAAAAACAAGCAATTGATAGACGCAATAACATACATGAAACTCAAAGCATTATTTTGAGCTGAAGTAGCCAGATACAAAATAGTATATATTGTGTGATGCCATTTATTTGAAGTTCAAGGACATGAAAAATGTAATCAATGGTGATAGAAATCAGAATAGTCATTACCTTTGGTAGCTGGCAGTGGTTATTAACCGGGAAAGAACATGAGGGAACTTTCTAGGGTGATGGAAATGTTCTGTAACTTGATCTGAGTGGTTGTTGCACAGGAATATACATATGTAAAAATTCATCAAGTTGTACAATTAAGGTTTTTGCATTTTACTATATGTAAATGATATCTCAATATATAAGAAAGTACAGAAATAATCAGATGGTAGGAGGAGAAGAGTAACAGAAAAGATGTGCATGTGGATGGCTATTGGAACGGTGAAATTTCTATCCGAGGTGGCTGGGAAGGATGAAGAGGGAGGGGGTGGCACTCAGCAAAAGTGTGACATTTAAAATGACCCTGAGGGAAAACGTTTGGCTCTAGAGAGAGAAGGAAATTAAATGAGATTGTCAAGTGAAATATATCAGGTTTAAACACATGAAATTTCTGATATTCAACCATTTTCAACTTTCTAAAAATGACAGTTTCATATGGCTCAGTCTAATGAATAAAGAAAATATTGGGGCCAAGCGTAGATCTTTGGGGCACTCTTCTGCTTAAGGAGAAGAAGAAAAGCCAGAGAAAGAGCACATTGAAGAAAGCAAATTAATATAATAATAATAACATATTTTAATAGGGTCTATGCATTTGGGGAAATATATTATCTTAATTTAAAACTATCTAATTAAAAATTCTTGCCCAAGGACATGAACTGACAACTTACAGAAGATATTCAAAGCCAAAATACATGCAAGAAATGTTCAGCATCACAAGCATTAAAACCATGGGATTCCATTCCAAAGACTTTTTAAAATAATAGTACGGGATTATGGCAAGGGTTAGGAAAACACTCTCACACATTTCTCTCGTAAGTGTAAATTCATACAGACTCTCTGGAGAGCAACTTATCTGGATGTATAAAATTCTTAACATTTTTTATATCTTGTGACTCAGTAATCTCACTTCTAGGAATTTATCCTAGGAATTTATTATGTGCATAATAACAAGTGCAAATAGAGATGTATGTAGAAAGATGTTTGCCACAACCTTACTTATAATTTAAAAGATAAAATAACTCAAATGTCCAATAGGAAATTTTAAAATATTATATGGTTATTTTAAAAATCACCCTTTTATAAGAATATTTAATGATATAGGAGAGAATTCATCATAAATCCCCTTTTTGGTGATGAGGAGATATAAAGATTATCTGAAAGAAATCATACTAATCACAGTTAAAAATTTTTTTTGCTTTTTATTTTTTTTTTACAACAGCATGAATTACCTAAACAATTTTAAAGCAAAACAAAGTATGTATTTTTTTTAAATAAATTATTTCTCTCAAATTGCCAGGCAGCATACAAGACAGTCCAACTGGTGTCGTATGTGCTGCACGCACTTCTCTTGAAAGGAGTGAAGAAAGATTGGTTTACCATAAAGCTACCGAAGCTTCAGCTTCAGGACTCTTCCTCAGGGCACACAGCCCTTTTAAAGCCCTAGGCAGGATTCTAATAATGTACCTATGTGGTAATTTTTTTTTACTTTTGCATAAATAAGATATTTTAACAGCAATTGGTTGAAGTTCCTGTTTCTTTGCACCACAAATTATCCTCCATCATACTTTGTCTCACAAGAGAAGGCATCAGAGTTGCCCGGATATTTCTGGGATACAAGGCAGTTGAGTTGGAATACCTGGAAGTTTGGGGTTTCACAGAACATATTAATGAAGTTTGCGATCATTTCTAAGTGTAGTTATTGCTGGCTGCCCCAGGGTAGATAGGATTTTCCAGAATATTCCTAGAGCCCACTGTGCTAACTTCACCCAGTGTCATTTACTGACAAGGTGCAAGGCCAGAGGACGTGAGCAAGTGCTCAGGTGCCCAGCACTGTCAGTCTGTGGGTAGCGAAGGAGAAGCGAGGTTTGAAATGTACAGAGCCAGAGAGTCTACGGAAAAAAGTCTCCCAGTCATCAGATGTGAAACAGAAGGTTCAGTTCTCAGCAGCATCTGTTCTCATTTTTTTAGGACTCTATGGGACTACAGTGGTACCAAGGCAGAAGTTTAAGCTATTAGGTAGAATTTGGCTGGAGGAATAGCGCTGGAAGTACAGTCTGGTCTCTGTGGGTTGCTTCTCTAATGTTGGTCCACCTATCCGGGCAAATTCCTGTTCTAGTATGTCAAGTTCTCCCTGTCTTTAACTTTTACCTCAGAAGTTCCTAAACTTAGTGTGACAACTAAACCCCTAGGAGTCTGACCTGACATCCTGTGTGTCATATTTACTTCCTTTGAGATCTTAATTCTTGTGCCGCAAACCCAGACTGATGACCTGTATACTTTTTCACCGGTGTGCGACTCAGGTTCATGGCCATGAACCCTGACTGCACTTTATCAGAAGCTCTCACATCTGTTCCACAGGAAATCCTCAATCCCTTCCTATGGGCATATTTACTTCCACAAAATATTTATTACCAATGTGTATATAGGCTTACACCTACTTCTTTCTATGAAAGACTTGAAGAAGCTCATAAAAATAAATGCAATAAACTAGAATGATGATTTTTTAAAAATCAATTATAGGCATATCCGTTATGATTACATTCAGCTGTGATTTTAATCAATCATGGGTGTATCAGCCATGATTACATTCAGCTGTGAACCCTGCCTTACTACTCCACTATTCCCTGTGAATGGCTTTCTTCCATAAGGTAAGGAGATGGCTGTTACACCTCTATGCATCACAGCTGCATCCCAGGCAAAAGGCAGGAGGAAGCGGAAGAGAAAGCACCATAGACTTTTGCATCCTTTTTATTGATGAGAACTTTGCCCCCGGGCAACCTTTAGGTGTAACACAGGCTGAGAAATTACGTATTGAATTGGGCCAATTGCTGCTCTGAACAAAATCAGGTTTCTGTTAGTAAAAATCAACGGGACATATAAAAAGTAGGCAAATAACAGCAAGTGCCACACCAATAAAAAAATAAACCATGTAGATGTCACCAAAAGGAAAGTTTTCCCTATGTCTATGAATATTTATATACTATAGGATTATGTAAGTCTGCTAAAATTAAAAGGATAATAACTTGGATAATTATTTGTTGAACATTATAGGGTTTCCTTTTTCTCCTTTGTATTTCTCCCTTCTGAAAATGTTCCCTCTCATTTAAATCAATAGAATCTTAATAATAAAATTAAGAGGATTTTAGCAATATGAATTAAGACTCATAAAAATGTTCTAACATTTTGACCTGTAATTAGGGTTGCCAGATTTCACAAATAAAATACTGGATGCCCAGTTTAATTTGAATTTCAGACAAAAATGAAACTTTTTTTAGTGCAAATATGCCTGAATATTGTGTGGGACATACTTATACTAAAAAAGCATTCATGACTTATCTGAAATTCAAATTTAACTGGTGTCCTGTGTTTCATCTGGCAACCCTACCTGTATTCCCACTGTTGGGACTTTCTCCCAAGGAAATAATACAAAAGGAAGGAAAAAGCCCTGTAGTGGTAGAGTATCGAAAACTGGAAACAAAGTAAATGTCCCAAAAGAAGAGAATAGTAAGTAAACTATGGTCATTCTAATCTATGAAATAGTATACAGAAAAATATAACTATCATTATAAAAAATTATAAAGGAATATGCAAATTTGTATATGCTGTAATTAAAATTCTAAAAATACACATAAATAGTACAAAAACCAAAAAAGAACGAGAAAAAAAAGGTGTGTTTATTAGGAGAGGTTTTCCCTCTTTCTTTTCTCAACTTTTGAAAAGTCTTTAAATCTTTGTAAGAAAGTCTGCCAAGAGAACACAGGTGAATCATTGTTAGTAACCAAGTCAAGCTAATAAGTGACCACAGAGGTTTGCAGAAGGAAAAAATCAGGCTCATTCTCCCCAGGAAGGTGCCGAACCATCTGCCTTTACTGGTTATAATGTAATGCCTCCTGAAAAATGAAACTGAGAGAATAGCAGCATAGAAATGGAATAGGATTTTAGCAGCCACATAGCATTTGCCACATTTCAAGGGCATTAAACTCAATAATCAGAGTGAGAAAGGTCAACTCTATTATCCATAGTTTATATGTGAGAAATAGAGGCTCAAAATGACTCTCCAGAGAGAATGCATCCTCTCACAGCAAGCAGAATCTAAGGAACTAATGCAAAACAATACCTGTGTTCATCTAAGAGGCTTCTGGATGGAATACATCCTCTCTGATTGTATCTCTAAGCATGTACCCCAAATGCTGGTGAACATTACCTAAATAATTACCCAAATAATGGCAGGTAACTATAATTGCTTAAAATGAATGGCATGCCTTCCTTTTCAAATGACTTGTACTTAAAGTTGTTTTTCTAATGGACTTGTACAATCGCCTACACTTCTCACCCTGCTGTCCCTGGGACCCACCCACGACTCACATCTGCACAGTGACTTGCTGGCAAGGGTTGAGAATTCCGCCTGAGCCCAGGGAATGCAGTGAAGCAATGCTATACTGTCGTCCCCAAACACAACCCTTCCCCTACAGCGCCATCCTGAAATTACATAGTCTTTCTTAATCAACATCACTTAATCAACTCACTTAATTCCCCAAATTAAGTAATGTTCTCTACTCCTTCCCTGTCTCTCCTTTGAGGGGAATTGTTCATCTGAAACTCTCCGGATGCCTTAGCACTATTTGAGTGAAAGGTTCACCCAAACATTAATTTCTCTCCCCACCCACATCCTTCCCATTTCTTTCCTAGTCTTCCTCCGTGTCAGTAAATGGCAACTCCATGCAGCTAGTTCCTCTGAACTAGCTGAAGTCATTAACTTCAATTTATCGCTTCCTCAACACCCCACATCCAACTCACCTACAAATCCTACAATATCCAATATGGTCACTTATCACCAATTCCACTGCCACCACCCTAATCCAAGCCACCATCATCTCAAGGGAATTGTTGCAATAGTCTTCTACCTGCTCTCCTTGCCTCCACTCTTGCCCCTCTACATTCGATTTTTCACAGCCATCAGAGCAACTTTTTAAAAATGGGAATCAGAATCAACCATAACTCCCCAATTCAAGACCCTTCTAATCAATGACTATTCATTTCACCTAGAAAGAAAGTCCAAACTCCAGACCACACTACAAGTCCCTTTGTGAGTTGTCCCTACTTTTCACCTCCCATTCATTATGCTCCATGTGGCTTCTTGCTGACCCATGGAAGCACCACCTTCATTCCTGACTCAGGTCCTGCACTCACTCTGACCCCTTTGCCTGGAATTGTCTGGCCCAATCTTGGCACTGGTGGCTCTGCTCATCATTCAAGTTTATTCAAATGCTCCTTTGACCATTTTCTTTAAAGTGGCACAATATCCCCCATCTCTATCACTCTCTATCCCATTATCTTATTTTATTTTTTATTCACTCATCAATATCTGACAGTGCATTGTTCACTGATTTGTTTACTTGTTTATCTGATTACTGTCTGAACTTCCCACTAGAGGGCCGGGCTTAAAAACAATGTCTGGGGCACAGTAGGCACTCATTAATGCTTGGCAAATGAAAGAATATGAGTCTTAGCATCTATAGGCAGTCAACGGTGAGTGCTAGACTGCATAGGTCAGACACATGCAAGACAGGGGCCATACTGAACCTGGCAGAGGGAGCTGGCTGAGAAGAGAAGACAGAAGCAAAGATGAAAGCAGCCACACAACTGCTGACAGAGACCACCCCTTCATTCCCAGTCATTTCCTGTGGCAGTTCCCAGGTAGCCTGGCTGCATTTCGGTACCTATGTCTGGGAGTTTGATGTATCCTTTCAATGAAGCCCTAGCTTCAGAGAGCTTGAGTTGTGTGCGCACGAACAGCACTGAATACTAACTTAGATCAGACACTGCAAAGCTACAAGCTGCCCTTGTTATTTGCTCCTTTTCTAACCTCAAAATAGCAAAGGCATCCTGGGGAAGTGAGCTGGACAAAAGGGGACACTCTGCACAACCATAGTATTTTCCCTATTTTACAGGGAAAGAAACTGAGACACACAGGTGTATGTGTTTCTCATGACACTCAGCTAGTTCTTGGCAAAGTCGGAATTTGAGAATAGGAAGGATTAATCCTTTCTCTCATGAAACATGATCTCTATACCTAGTACATGCAACCCACTCTTTTGGAAGACAATTGCTCTCCAAAAAGGGGGAAATACAAAGAAGTCTGTGGCCCAGAACCCAGGTTTTATTAAATAAGGGTTTGAAGTTACAATGTGCATTTCTTGAAGAGGTTAGGGCATCACAGCAAGGAGCCCTATCTATAGCAACAACTGCTGCTGTTTTCTCAGTCCTTTTCTCACATGCCTCCCACGACTAATCACTTGACAGCTCTAAATGAATATGAACTGCAATGCATAATTAATAAATTGAATTACTTTCCCTTTGCACATCTGAACATATAAAGCAATCTGCCAACATTTAAGGAAATCCCATCATGTCACGAGGTGTTAAATCATATTTAAGTGAGAAATTAAGATGCAAGGATAATGGCAAATTTGCCCAAATATTATAAAGCACAATCAGCGAAGTGCCACAGCAATGAGGCAGAACTACCAACTCTTCTGCCTCCAATTATTCATACCTTGTCAAATAATAGGGAAGGCCTGATTGCAAACACATACCAATTTCACCACACTTCTCTAGCCTTCTTAACAAAAATAGATCCCCGCTGCCACCCACCTTCTTAAAAAAAAAAAAAAAAAAAAGCCTCCCAGGAAACATAATTCATCTCTCTTCCAGTGATTTCACATGAAAGGTAATGGCTCGGTGTGCTGTCGGCAGCCAGCAGTGTTTGCTATTTTGACTTCTCCCTAAAGAGTTCCATTATTCTGTACAACTCCAAGCAAATACCTTTATTTCAACCACCCGCAACCAACCTTAATAGCCTAATGCTAGGTTCATCTTGACAGCTTCCTGTAAGTGTTCATTTCAAGACTGGCCTGCAGAATTATCCAAAAACAATGTACCATGGCACCCCACACTTTTTCAATAGCACAAATGGAGGGGGAGGCAAGCTGAATATTTCACTGTAGATTTTAAGAGTTGACTCCTACTGTTCTGTTCCCATCAGTGCTGGTCATGGAACTTGAGGGGACCTCACCGTAACTGTATTAAAGTATGCTTGTCTGGCTGGGTAGGTAGAGGGAATTTAATGGTGTTCGCACCCATCAAAGGGAAAGCCTTAAGCACTTTATTTTACTCAGAAGGAAGGTTCTCAAACCACAGCATGGGCTCTGGAGAACCTCCAGGAGGACTAACTTCTGTGAACCTTCCACACAGTGGGCACAAAGGGCTTGGGGCTCCCACAAAAGCTGTGATTGCAAGCAGACAGCAGGAGACTGGTGTGAGTCACACCTAATCAATGGTCCTTGAATTATACAAGGCCAATGGGCTATGAGGGGCCCCGGCTGGTCTAGGTCTCCAGCCCACTCATTAGGCATTAAGGCAAAGCTTCTCAGAGTGTGCAAAGGCCTGAGGGTTTGAGACAAGGGACAAGTTTTGGTGCTAAAAATATTTAGAGAAAATACTTTTTGTTTGTTTTTTCCCCCAAAAGTGTGGTGCTCAGACCACCTGCATTATAATTAATCACCTGATTAAGTATTCAGATTCGTGATCCCCCGAGAGGTGCTGCCCTGGTATTTCACACAAGCTCCCCAAGTCGGAGAACCCCTCCCTTAAGAATAGAAGCAATAAAAAGGCTCTTTTATGACTCCTTCTCTTGGTGGCTCTTCTGAAATTTAACAAAATATTCATGCTTTTAATAATGTTAGAAAATGTACTGTCTACCACAATGTCAATAAGTCACATGAATACAATATGTCCAGCTTACAACTGAGTCTGCTTAGAATTCAAATGCATTAGCACATTATTTTTGAGATTAAACCTCTTCAATGAGTCATTTGGTTTTCACTGTCTCAAAGCCCCTTTCACACAGAAAATTGCTCCTTAATGTTGTTTGTATCACATTGACAAAAACAAGATTATGCTGCGGTACAAATTAACTAGGCCCTGGGCTTAAAAATAGTTTAGCCTGTTTATGCCTATTATTGATTTAACTTCAAGTAGCTTTCAGATGATGGGAAGATAAAAAAGTCTCCTCTCGCAAATCTGCACTCCTTTTCAGGGCTCCCATTGGTTCAGTCCGTCAGCCAGCTAAAGTTTGGCATAGTATCTTAAGCCAGGCATCATGCTGATGTCTAAAGATGATTTCCTTTTTGTCACAAGAAGAAAAACAGAACATCACTTGATAAACATAAAAATTAAAGATCTCAGCTGGCAGCCCTTTGCCAAGCACTGAAGAAGCACTGGACTGGTGCTTTCACCAACACAAGCCTAACGGGCCGCTCCAGCCGCTGGACCAGCCCTAAAGGAAACAGTTTGGTCTGCTGGTGCGAAAGTGAGCTATTCGTGTCTGGTGGTCCCATCATAGCGATCCTGACCTACCGCTTTGCCTTATATTAACAATCACAATGAAAGGAACAGAGTTGAGTGTCGTACTTAAATTGCTCTTCTACATCTGGCTTCATAACTCACACCCCCTCACCCCCTCCACGAGGATACTTACCAATGCTGCCATAGCCAAGGTAGCTACTTGTTTTCTACCTCTAAGAGAGCAACAAGGAATTAAAAGGCATCAGTATGTGTCCTAAGAGACCTTCTCTTGGTGCTTATTACTGTCAAATAACAGCCCTTTTGGAGAAGCAGTTATTTGAGAAGTAAAGCTCTTTTTGGAGTTATAATTGACTTATGAGCTCTCTGTCCCTGCCAGAAATTGATACAAATGAAAGAGCCTCTTCAAATTGCAGCTTCTCCCCAAATCCCTCTAACTCAAATAGATGTGGAGCATCCACAGTGCCCCCCGCCCACAACTCCCATTCCAAATCCCCACAAGGAAAACTTATCCCTATGCATTAATACTTGAAATTACCTCCATCACTGCTAGAATCATTATTTTTCTTTACATAAAAAAAACACAGGAGGGAGTTTGCAAGACAACATACGGTTAAATAGAAGCCTGTCCTCTTCAGAAGACTCTTGTGGGCAGTAAGAGACTGAGCACTCCCCACAGCAGGGTGCAATTGTAATGGGGCTACAAATTCAAGTTAGCATTAGGCCTGGCGCCTGCCTTTTAATCCCTGGCTGAGGCCGCTCCTACCATGGCTCTGATTCAAATCATTCCCCCGTCCACGGGTGAATAATGCAATAGAGAGCTCAGAACAAAAACAAGAGTTACCCCTGAGATGTGAACATCTCCTCTACCTACTTCCTAAAAGACAAAAGAAAAGACAATGTATTTTACTCCTTATATTTATTAACAGTGATTCTTCTTTCAGTGGATAAGGAACAAAAAAATAACTGCAGTGGGCAACGCTCATAAAAGTGAAATATAACCTCAGTGTCTTCCCCACTGCTACATTCATAAAGCCTGACTCAACCCTAAAATAACAACTGGCCTCACAACTTTAACTCTGAAATTGTCTAATTAAATCTACAAACCCAAGCCAAGATGACACTTTTCTTCCATTGAAATAATTCATGAATAGCAGACCAGTATTTCAAACCAGCTCAGCATGATTTCAGCTTATCTTTGGCAGCACACGGACCATTCTGGAACACCCTATATGCCTGCCCAAAACCAGTCAAAGCCTGACAGCTGCAGTCAGGAATAAAAAGAAAGGTGAAAGGCCTCCGTGTATGGGGATAATGAACCTTTCCTGGGTAGATGCTTAGATTACAACTTGGTGATCCCACACAAGGTTAAAGGGCTCCTTTATTCTTCTGAGCTTTATTTAACTTTTTTGTAAAATCAAACTAACACATGTGTATTGTTTTAAAAAGTCAAATAGCACTATAAGGCTGAAAAGGAAAAAGAGCGGCCCGTTACCCCAGCCCCACCCCACCCCCAAGTCTCATTCCCTACAAGTAACAACCCTTTTTAGCCATTTCCTATGATCAGACCCTTCATAGTTTTACATTAACTCCTCCATTGCTATTTCATGTTTACTTTTTCCATTTGGATATTATCTACTACTTCCTACTATCAAAGAGTATAATTTAGCTATAATTTCCCCACTCCACCATCACCTCTGTATGGTAATATCACTATTTTGATTAAAGCAATATAGTATTTACATTGTTATGACTATGAATCCAGACAGTTTTGGCCAAATTCTGCCTCCAACACGTGCTGGCTATGTGAGCTGGGACGTCATTTTCAATATTTATAAAATGGAAATAGTATTCACGCCTACTTCACGGTGTTCCTGTAAGGATTAAATGAGTGATCATGTGCCAACATTTAATACAATGCCAGGCACAAAGTGAGCGCTCTCTTAGCGCACAGTCAGAATAGATTTCCTTCCGTGTTCATCCTTTTTCCTTCGCCTCATTTTTCATTAACTTTCACTTATGTATCCTAAAAACTCTAAATATTAAATCACATAGCTTTTATTTGTTTGCATTTGTTTTCCTTAAAGACATCCTTCTTGGAGTGTTTCATCCTCCTGTTACAATCTGCCCACATTCTATGGCCTTGATGGGCACTTTAGATTGGGTCTTCCCTTCTCTTTAACGTGTAGGTCCTTGACCCGATCCCATTTCTTTCTCCCTCTTGATTTATATTTCTTTTTGATGGAGAACATCAAAATAAGATGGAAATAGAAAGGAAATTCCTTAAGTCATGTAACTCTGAAAATGTATTTATCCAACCTATACATTTGTCAGAATTTCAGCAGAATATAGAATTCTAAGTGAAAATAGTCTTCCCTCAAAATGTTGAGGGCAATGCTCTATCATCTTGCAGCTTCCAGTGTTTCTGTTGAAAAGTCTAGTGTCCCTCTGATAACCAATTTCTTACTCTCTTATAGCTCATAGGATTTTTCTTCATTCCTGGTATAAACTTTTATGATGTTCCAGCTGTGGCAGCTCACGCCTATAATCCTAGCACTTTGGGAGGCCAAGACAGGAGGATCACTAGAGCCTAGGAGTTCAGACCAGCCTGAGCAACATATCGAGACCCCATCTCTACAAAAAATTTTAAGAATTAGCTGGACATGGTGGTGCACACCTGTAGTCCCAGCTACTTGGGATGCTGAGACAGAAGGATCACTTGAGCCCAGGAGTTTGAAATTGCAGTGAGCTATAATGACACCACTGCACTCTAGCCTGTGTGACAGAGCAAGACACTGCCTCAAAAAAAATTGATACACATATTATACTGGACATCTAGTTTCCATTTTCAATCTGGAAACTCATACTCTTTGGGGAAACTTTATTTTTTTTTTCTTCTGATTTCCTTCCTTCTGTGTTCTTTTTGGAATCATTATTAGTTGGAGGTCAACCTCTTAGAATTTTTCCTCCATTGCTATCTTTTCTCTCCTATTTCCCCAACCCTCGATCCTTCTGTTATACCTTTTGAGAATTCTTCAATTTTACTTTCCAACCCTTTGTCTTTATCCATGTTTTCATATATTTTAAATTTCCAATAACTTCTTTTGTCTCCTCAATATTCCTTTCTTGGTATTAGCACGCTATTATAGTTTGAAAGAGTACAATAGCATCTCTTATCTCTCTAGAATACTATGATCAAGTTATTTTATTTTTTGAGACAGAGTCTCACTCTATCTTCCTGGCTAGAGTACAGTGGTGTCATCACAGTTCACTGCAATCTCAAATTCCTGGGCTCAATAGATCCTCCTGCCTCAGCCTCCCAAGTAGCTGGGACCACAGGTGTATGCCACCATGCCAAGTTAATTTTTCTATTTTTTGTAGAGATCAGGTCTCAGTCTTACTCTAGGCTAGTCTTGAACTCCCAAGCTCAAGCAATCCTCCTGCCTCAGCTTCCCAGAGTGCTAGGATTACAGGCGTGAGCCATCGTGCCTAGCCTTGATCAAGTTATTTTTAACATTTTTTTTCTGTTGCTTGTGTTGTTTATTTTTCTTCTGAATTCCTCTTTTTTCTCTTCACTTTTATCTCCATTTTTCATGTAAGAGACTCTCCTCAATTATTTGGTGATATTTGGCTGTCTGTTTATATTTAAGAGAAAGTCACAAAAAGATGAATGGAAGTTCTGGGGAAGTGGGTGGAACTCACAGTGGGTGATCAGGAGGGACTTGTCATATTGTTGGGAGATCTGCAGATGTCAGTACTGTTTGCTTTGCTTGTCGATTTCCCAATAGTGACATTCTCCCATTCTTGTAGTCTGTATATGCACATGTCTGTGTTGAGTGGAAGGCAGCAGGTCTCACCTTAGATTTTCAGTTAACCCAGGGTTGTTCAACCTCAACATTATTAGTATTTCAGGCCAGGTGATTCTGTGTTGCAAGGATGTCCTGTGCATTGTAGAATATTTAACAGAACTCTGGCATCTATCCACTAGATGCCAGTAGCAAACTTCCACCCAACTGTGACAACAAAAACTGTCTCCAAGCATTGCCAAATGTCTGTTAATTTGCCCTACTACATTCTGGGAGATCCCCAGGTCACTCTTTCTAGACAGTAAACTATATATGCAGAATGAAGGAAGGTTTGCCTAGCAAAGTGAAGAAAGGGGATACTTTTTAAACTAATCCACCCACTCTCCCAGAACTTCCATTCATCTTTTTGTGACTCTCTCTTAAATGTGAACAGACAGCCAAATATCACCAGATAGTTCAGAGGAATCTCTTACATGAACAAATGGAGATAAAAGTGAAGAGAAAAATAATTCAGAAGAAAAATAAAGAATACAAGCAACAGAAAACGAATCTTCCTATCAGTCCTACCTTCAAAGGTATCTAGTGCCACCAATATCTGAGCCTGTCTGGAGTGTTGTGGCAAAAATCAGCTTGCTTATTATTGGTTGGGGGCTTTTAACCAAGCAGAAAAAGCTAAAACTCAAGTCAGTCACCATTCATCTATCTGCCTTCCATATCTCAAAATTTTGTTGACTCTTATATACAGTCATCTCATTTCCTATTTTCTTCATCCTCATGAGTTTCTGCAATTTAATCTTATTTCTCACATTATCGTGATGTTAAGGATGGGGAAAAGTCAACAGTAAACATTGCATTTGGGCACCATATATAAAACATGTTATAATTTGGGCGCCTAAAACTTCTCAATTCTTTAATTTTCAAATTTTGGTAAGTGCAGAAAGCTTACGACTCTCGTAGATGCAAGGAACACATCACTTAAGTGTCTCTTATCTGAGTGTACAAGACTGTACACATTTTTGTGCACATTTTATTAAAATACCAGAGTTTAAGATTGGAAAAATATATGGAATTACAAATATTGCACTAAGACCAAATCAGGACCAAATCTCACTCCCAACCCAGGTCTGGTGAAGCATGTATTATTTTGAAATTGAACAAACCTCTAGAATAAAGACTTGTTACTACCAATAAATCTAATATAACCACTTTTCTTCCATATTAAAGATGAAATTCTGTATCACAGAAAGATACACCTGTATTATCATCAGCCCCCAAAAGTCAAGTCACTCAAAAAACCTGCCCACCTAAGTCCATCCATTTCTTTCTACGTCCATAATTACCACCATCCTTGATCAATCCACCATCATCTCCTGCCTGGACTGCTGTCTAGTCTGTCTGCCCCCATTCAGTGCAGTCCAATCCACCCTCTATAGGACCAATCTTTTCAAAGAGCGAATATGATCATTTCACGTGAACCCAAACTTCACCCCCACCTTAAAACTCAGTGGCTTTCCCTTGCTCTTGGAAGGAAGATTGACGTCTTTAATCTGCCTAACACATCGCCACATGCCTGGTCCCTCCCTCTCTCGGTTCATAATGTGCTTCCTCTTGATCCCTGTGACCCAGCCACATGAACTGGCCTTTTTCTATGCTCCTCCCACCACTGGCCTTCCCTTTGTACTATTCCCTCTTCCTGGAATGCCTGGAATTACTGGAATGCTATTTACCCACACATCCCCTTCACTAGTTATTTCCTACCTGTCCATCAAATCCCAACTCATCCATGGAGTCAGCAGTCTTCTTTAATTCTATGATGAAGGCTGTTCCTTTTACCTCTCATCATTCCTTATTATCACAATAGGAATTTTTCATGTCTTCATGTGCTTCTTTGATTCATGCGCCTCTCCTCCTTCACTGTACTGTAACTCCAGGAGAGCAGGGACTATGCCTGTCTTACTTATCGCTCTAACCTCAGAACTTTGCACATTGCCAGACATTTAGAAGACACATAAAAAAGTAACTATGTTATACAAATGAATGCCTTTACTAAATTCTCATGAGTTAAAGAACTATTTTAGGTGCTCTCAAAAGAACTGTTCTTTCCATTGTTTAAGAGTGACTGTTTTGGAGTCTGACTGACAATTTTGGTTAGACAGTAGGAAATGCTTTTCATGATGAAGGGAGTTGTCAATGAATTGAGGGAATTGTGTCAGAGATTCCTGGCTGCCAACATATCCCTTCTCTCCTATCTATCTTACTGAGTGGCAAAGTGCCCAGCTAAAAATATTTACATTTCCTCAGCCTCCCTTACAAATAAGTGTGATTAGTGAGATTAAAAAACAAAAACAAACAAACAAACAAACAAAAAAGAAGGTAAGGCCTTAGTTTGAGATCTTTAAGGGGATTGACTCAGCTGGGAGGCATGGCCCTTTGCCTCTTTCTTCTTTTCTCTTTCTACCTGGAACATAGATGTGATGGCTTGAGCTCCAACAGCCATCTTGGGACTATAAAGCTATCTAAAGAATAGAAGTGTACAATACAGGTGGAAGAGAAAACCAGAAGAGTTCTGGGTCCTTGATGACCAAGACACAGCCATACCTTCCCTAGTCTATCTGCAGATATTTTTTCTAAGAAAAAAATAAATCCTTATGCTTTTCAGCCACTGAGGTCAGTTCTGTTCCCAGCAGTCAAACATTATTCCTAATTGATGTGATAGTTAATAAAATAAAATAAACTCTGCCCCTAAGTACATTACAAATTCCCAAGAATAAGATAGATGGGCCTAGAGTGACAAGAAATCATCAGGGTTAATCAACTCTAACCATACTCTTAAGGCAGTTGTTTCTAAATGAGCCTGGGTATTTGATTATCTATAGTTTCCAGTGATGGACATTCCACCACCCCCTTCA
Source organism: Cheirogaleus medius (assembly GCA_008086735.1). NCBI lineage: Eukaryota > Metazoa > Chordata > Mammalia > Primates > Cheirogaleidae > Cheirogaleus > Cheirogaleus medius. The sequence continues at coordinate 45,089,265 of VBSM01001124.1, forward strand.
GGATGAGAGCCATTTCCTACTGCATTTCCAAAATTACTTGCATCCAAAAAGAATCACTCTTCAAATACAAAACTTCAGTGATGTGCAGACTGGCTAACAACCTCAATGTTAGCCAGACAGTTTTTACTTTTAAATTCTATGAAGAACACAATGAAATTTGCAACTTTATTTACATGAAATCAGCTTAATTTAAAAGGGAAGTGGGAGATAACATTAATTGAGCACTGAGTCTGTCCCAGGACCTGTGCCAGATGCTTTGTGTAAATCGTCCTATAAGACTCTCACAACAGCTCTGTAAGGTAGATATTGTGCTCATTTTATAAATAAGGAAATTGAGGGTTAGAAAAAGTAAGTGACTTGCCCAAGGCCTCTGAAGCAAATAATAGGGCTAGAATTTAAACACATCTGCCTCCACTTCCTGTACTAATTCCACTAGCCCATTCTGCCTCAAAGCTAGCAACTGTTAATATCCTGAGTGTGTGGCTGAGCCCTTGCCAAGTCCCATTAATGAGCAAATGCTCTTCTTCATGAGATTTATCGTTAAAAAGTTCTTGTGAGTTGAATTTTATCCCCCAAAAAGATATGTGGAAGTCCTAACTCCCAGTACCTGTGAATGTGATCTTGTTTGGAAATAGGGTCTTTGCAGACGTAATCAGTTAAGACGGGACCATACTGGATTAGGGAGGGCCCTAACTCAATGACTGGTATCCTTATAAGAGGGAAATCTGGATGCAAAGACATACAGAGAGAAGAATGTTATATGAAGATGGTGACAGAGATTGGAGTGATATGGCCACAAGACAAGGAATGCCAAGGATTGCTGGCGACTACCAGGAGCGAGGGAGAAGGACGGATTCTCCCCTAGAGACTTCAGAGGGAACATGGCCCTGCTGACATCTTCATTTCAGACTTCTAACCTCCAAAACTGTAAGAGAATACAGTTCTGTTGCTGTAAGCCCCCCAATTTATGGTAATTTGTTACGGCAGCCTTAGGAAACTAACAGAGAAGTTAGCCCAGCCTTAGCAATAACATATGTTTGGTTAAGTATCAAGGTATGCCCAGGTCATGTGATATGGGGGTGGTACACATGTCAAAAGGAGCTGGGAATGTATCCAATACTTCCTCCTGCCCAGTAGAGGACGACAGAGCAGAATGAGAGAGATGGAGGATGGCAGATGGAATGGGGGAGGCAGAACAGGGTGTAGTGGGCAGCCTGGGCTAAAGAACTAAGGTGGGCCAGCAAGATGTGAACAAAGAACAAGTGTTCTGCTGGTGAGGCAGGAGCCCTCGTTACTCAATCGGAAGAACAGAAGGACCTCAATTTTTCCCAATTGCCCAGAATGAGGCCATGAAGGGGAAATCAACTTAGTGTCTTGTATTTAGGTTTTGAGCATCTGTTAGGTTTGGACCAGCTAAAACCCATTAACTAGGAACTAGCTCCAATTTTGTATTTTATACATTGCCAAGTATTGTTTGTAGGTTCATTAAAAGGTTCAATTAACTGAAGCAAATGCTTAGAATCATGGGGGAGATAATTACTCAACATGTACACCCTGAAATGTATGAAATTATTAATACAAACCCAAGCCAAGAAAATATTCTTGTTAAAATGAAGCTAAGTAGAGGATAATGGAACTGAAAGGTTTTTCAGGCTTGCTTTTTCATTATTTGACTTATCTGCTGGTGGAAGCACCCATTTCCAGATGGTTTCTAAAGATATGTACATAAATGTTTCAAAGATAATAATTGTAACAATATTTATAACATTCTCACAGACCAGTCACCTTTTAATAAAGTTGAAATAAGTCTTGCCAAAGCTTCCCTCTTATTCACCTGAACAACTCATTTCAGTTTGCGTAGGAGTGTCCCAGTTTTAGCACTGAAAGTTCTGCATCCCAGGTCCTGGGCAAACGCGGACATTTGTCACCCTACCTTTAATAAACAAGAATAGTCGTCACGTTGTGAGAATCTGAGTCAACGGCACCAAAGCTGTCAGAATCCCGGGTTTCGGCACCAAAGCTGTCAGGGTGGGAGTCTGCCTTCGGTTCTTGGTGTGCTCTTGGTCAAAGAATGAGCAGACACACCAAACTGTCAAGTCCAGACTATTATCTTGGTCCTCTGATTCCTCTCTTGGAAAAATCACCAACAAAGCCAATACCACAAAGTAAGCTCAGGCAGGGAGCAGCTTCACAGGAGCAGCTCCTTATTGTAGAATAAAACAGGTCTGTCCCCGTGAGTGGAGAGACCGACCCACTGACCGACCGACCTGCCGACCCATTTACTGACTGACCCATTCACTTACTTCTGACTTCTTGTATTGTTTCCTTTTATTAGCCCAGTCAGCAGCCCGGCTCTTGGGAGGTGTAGGATGTTATCAAATGATCAACAGGTGTCCCGAAAATTTCATCTGCGTATATGAGCTCCCTCTAAGAAAGCTCACCTACGGGGGTGAACCGTAATGCAGAATCAAGCTAACGGTATATTAATTACCCTTAGCTTACTCTGGGTTACTTTCTCAGTCTTATTATGCCTGGCTGGGGAACCCCCAGATTGATAAAGCATTCCCTCCTTCCCCAGGTGTAGCAGTTGCTCGGATAGGATTAAGGGTTGGGCAGAACCAAAATGGAGTGCCCACCCTTATCCTTCTTCCCAGGTGGAGAAATTGCTCAAGACAGCACCAAAGCAGGGAACCCTCATTCCAAGAAGAGCTGGAGATCCTAACTATCCACTTAACAGTGTGAGCAAGTGCTAAAGGGCAGACAACTGATCCAAAGATCCAAAACGTGTACTTAAACAATAATCTTGCGGGGTGAATACGGTCCAAGGGATGAGTCCAAAACAAGGCCAACAGGCTGAAGGACAAAGGTGACTTTTCAAGAGCACTCACACTGGCTTCTCACCGACCATAAGGTTGCTTTCTTCTAAGGCCTCCCTCCTGGCTTATGGATGGCCATCTTCTCCCTCTGCCTTCCCATCGTCTCCCCTCTGTGTGCATCTGTGCCCTGATCGCCTCTTCCAACAGGGACACCGGTACTGGATTGGGTCCTGCCCAGATGACTTCATTTTAACTCAATCATCTTTTTAAAGGCCCTATCACCAAAGACAGTCACATTCTGAGGCAGTGGGGGTTAGGACTTCGACACATGAATTTTGAGGGGACACATACCAACACAGTGGATGACTTCTGAGAAACACTGAAAACATGGGCACAGCTAGAAGTCAAGTATGCGTAGGGATTTGAGAAGACTGGCAGTTCACAGATAGCTTACCTACACTTACAGTCTTAGCTTACCTAAGTCCCGTCGTCTAAGACATTAAAAAAGATAAGACTAAGAGTTAGGGACCAAAAAGGAACTAGCATAGGAGGTAAAAAATAATGAAAGACAAAAAAAATGGTTCATTTATCACATCTAATATGCACAGTAGTCTGTGAGCATTTTGCACCTATTATATTTCATGCATCTGCACAACAAGCCTTGTGAGCCCTGGTTCTTAGTCACAACCAGGGGCCCCTACGCCCAGTTCCAACCACAGGGGTGCTTAAGTGCCGGGTGATTGTATTACTTCTTGGTCTTGTGTTTGTGCTCTCTGTGGTTCATCATCACGAGGTCATTATTTCCTAATTTTAAATTATGGCATGCTAAGTCTTCACTCTATCTCCTTCTCTCGTCTTTTCTTGGACTCTCCCACCCTCACCAGCAGCCAACACAAGTCACAGGTCACTGCAAAGGCAGGGCCACAGAACAGGCCATGAACCGCACAGTTTCAGAAGACGCCATTCACACAATGTGGATGGTGCCTCCCACACAACCATCTGCCGTACCCCGGGTAAGGGCATGCGGTGTGAGACAGCAAAACAAGTGCAGTCTGTGTTTGGGGTAGAAGTAGTAGGAAGACATGAATACATCTAAGATCTGCTGCAAGACTAGGTCAGAGGAGAACTGAGAGTGAGGAAGAAAACTGGGCTGATCTCTACTTGTCCTTCCAGATCCCTGGAGACTAATCTTCATATGCTAAATAAATTACCTAGGTCCCTTGTCCTCTGGCTTCTAGATGGGTTCAGGCAGTGGGAATCCTAGAATTTTCAGTTTTTGAGCTACTTTGCTCAAGCAATTTGAGCTAGGTATCTGTCGCTCACAGACAAAACAGTGATGAGTAGTAAAAATGACCTCCTTTGCTAAATCCACGCTACATCAACAATCCACGGCACTGAAGACTTAATACAGGAAAGTCAATTCCTTCATAAAGTCACAAAATACCTTTAGAGGATGGGGGTGGAGAGCAGATAGAAAAGAACACTGCAAACTACAACACACTTTGATGAGACAGGAATGTTGGATCTTAACTTTAAGAATTTTTTTTCCCTACACGTTTTAAAATGTAAATGTATTAGTTTTAAAATAAATAAATAGGGAGAACCAAATCCTTATCAAGAGATAATATGTCCATATCAAGATACAGAGTGGATACTTGAAAACATGATTCAATGGTTAAGCCAGTTTGAAATGAACAATTTTCCCCCATACATTATGACTGGCATGTTCTCTTAAAACTGCAAACACACTGAAAACAATTAAAATTAATTACAGCAAAAATTCAGTAATTCAGATGAAGGTTTGCTGCAATACCTTCAAAGTCTATATTATAAAACACTTCTAAAGAAATGCAATCATAAAGCTTTTAAGAAAACATTAGGCCAGGCACAATGGCTCACGCCTGTAATCCTAGCACTTTGGGAGGCCAAGGAGGGAGGATTGCTTGAGCTCAGGAGTTCGAGACCAGCCTGAGCAAGAGTGAGATCCCGTCTCTACTATAAATAGAAAGAAATTAGCCAAACAACTAAAAATAGAAAAAATTAGCCAAGGCGCGGCGGCACGTGCCTGTAGTCCCAGCTACTCAGGAGGCTGAGGCAGGAGGATCACTTGAGCCCAGGAGTTTGAGGTTTCTGTGAGCTAGGCTGATTCCACGGCACTCTAGCCCAAGCAAGAGAGTGAGGCTCTGTCTCAAAAAAAAAAAAGAAAACATCAAAACTGGAGCTAGGCTCTAAAACTTTAGTAGGAGAGGAACTATGGGGGATTCAGCTTTAAGGAATAGAAGGATTTGTGATTTGCAGGTCAAATTGTTTGTAAATTTATATTTTTCAATTTGTATAAGTACTTGAGAACAGTTTGTTTTCTTAAAAAGTTTAAATATTCCCTGTGCAACATTAGCTGTATTCTTAATTTCAAGGTGACATCCATAACTGCATTAGTATAAAATGCTAAATAAATATTAGCAATACAAATTCTAGCCCAGTGCCTACCTAAATATCCAAAATTCTAAGTTGACATCAAGATTTTGTTCACATGATAAAATTGAGTTGCCATATGCCATGTCAGAAAACGACATTTAGGCTGATGTTGTCATTAGTAAAAAACAAATCAGAAATAGTAATCTCTCAAAATGAAGAGCAAAAACTCTATTTTGACCTTTCCATTTAACACTCAGTGAAAAAAAAAAATCACACACTTTTCCTAGATTAATGCCACCTGAAAATTTGGAAATAAAACAAGTTATTTTCATATTTCCTCTTTATCAACACTTACAACAAAAAGGTCTCATTAGCATACATAGCACACAAGGCAAGATGAACAAGCTTCATTCGGATCAAGAAAATCAAATACATTGCAAATTTCTTTCTCAAATAATTTTTCATAACTAAATTCAAGAATATATAAATCACAAAATGTTATTTCCAGATATTTTTATTAAAGTAAAATTAAATCTTGAAAATCCCACAGTAAATAGTTTTTACAATTTTAAAGAATCTAAGTCATTTTCTTGAGATGTCTTAAAGAATGTTTTCCAATGCTTCCCAAAAGTTAATTCATTAAGCTTAAGCCAATCTTGTCATGTTTAGCCTTTGAAGAATCACTGAGAGAAAGAAAAGCTAGAGTTACAAGAACATGGCAGGGAAATTGTTGAGAAATTTGTCAAAAACGCAAATGCTTAAGGGACTCAGGTAGTTGTATTAATACATCCCTGTTCACGGCAGCATTTTTCACAATATCGAAAAGTGGAACCAACCCAAGTATCCATTGACAGATGAATGGATAAATAAAATGTCGTTTATACATACAATGGAATATTATGCAGCCTTAAAAAGGAAGGAAATTCTATCACATGCTACAACATGGATGAACCTAGAGGACATTATGGTAAGTGAAATAAGCCAGTCACAAAAAGACAAATACTGTATGATTCCACTTACATGAGGCGCCTAGAGTAGTCAAATTCATAGAGACAGAAGGTAGAATGGTGGTTGCCAGGGGCCGCCGGGAGGAGGAAATGGGAGTTGTTTAATGGGTACAGAGTTTCAGTTGGAGAAGATGAAAAAGTTCTGGAGATGGCTGGTGGCGATGGCTGCACAATAATGTGAATGTATTTAGTGCTACAGAGCTGCACACTCAGAAACGGTTAAAACGGTAAACTTTATGTTATGCGTATTTTATAGCAACAACAAAAACCGGAAATGCTCACAGGGCCAGGCAGGCCTGTGGGCACGTGAAGCCAGGCAGGATCTGTGCCAGAAGGAAGGGTGGGATCCCAGGGGATCAGCGTGCACACGTCCTCTCTAGAGAGAACAGGCTTCGCTCAGCTCGCCCAATGCCAGGCAGGAATTGGACACAGTATTACATGCTGATAATATGATTTTTCAAGAGAAGCTGAAATCCACATTTTTATAAAATATCCTCTTTTTTTTGTTGAAGTTGGCAACAAATTTTTAAAGTTTTAAAAACACTACAAGTCAAATAAAGCGTGTCTGCAGGCCTCTAGCTGACACCTTCTGATTTAGCCAGCGAATTAACAGCACTCTGTATATAGGAAGGCCGCACTGGATCCAGGGGAGAAAGCCAAGTTCTGAACAGTATCAGCTTATGTAGGCGAATTATTTCCAGACTGTGTTACCAGGCTATGCATCCACGAAGGCAGGCACAGGAATATATCGCAACCATAACCTTCTTCCTAGAAAGCTTTCCACAAGTGGAAACTGGGTGTTTTTATGTGTGTGTGTTGTTTTGCTTTTGTGCATGTACAATGAAAGCTTTTGGAATTCTTGTACATATAAGAATAAGCTGTTCGTTTCCTGGCCAGTGTAACAGATTCCCACATTAATCTCAGATGAGAAATGAATGCCCCATTGAGGAAAGGGTAGAATAACAAACATGCGAGCAGCATTTATCCAAATTATTAATACACGAATGGCAACTTGACAGTATGAACATCCCTAACTCTTGCAAGTGGGATGTGGACTGCGGGAGCCTAAATTTTAAAACAGAATAAATTTTTTAATTTTCTATCTCATGCAGCTGAAGCTGAGGAGGCAGAGCGAATAATTTCTAACTAATTAAGCACCTTAGAATAAACTAATATGAATCATTACTAAATAAATGCAACTCCAAAACAAAACTAGTAGCTCTTAAAACATATTCTCTGTTTTTCAAAATAACCAATTTAATTTTTTGTTTGTGTTTCTCTTATTCTTACATGGTAAATGAGATAAATAATGTCTTTAGAGTAAGAATGTAATTTGAATTAGTTTATTGCTAGGCTATAACATTCAATTCAATTCAACAAATGTTTATTGAGCACCTTTTCAATGCTCAGCATTGTGATGGGCACAGTGGATAATACGTAAAGATTGTGTCTATTCGTTTTCCCACCACTGATACTCTGTGTGAACAACCCAGCTTACGTTTCAAATGGGGCATCAAGAAAAGCAAACGTGAAGCAATTAGAGCACAGAAGGCAGAACCTACCCTGTAGCTCCCTTGGGGTCCATGGGGAGGAAACATGTGCCATAATACCCCTAACCCTTGTTGGGGGAGAGCTTGTTAGGGCATAAGTGTCAGGGCCTAGAGACACTAGAGGACATTCAGCAGTCTTCTGCCTTCAGAATTTATCTTCAAATGCCCAGATAAGGCATCTGAGGCTCAGGGAGGGGATCTGACTGAAGGCACATAGTAAGTGGAAAAAGGTGCAGGACCCAGAGCGCCGATTCCAGGGCAGGGCCCCTCCCACCCCAGTCCCCTGCCCACTGCATGGCCAGCAGCGAGCGCTCTTCACCCTCTCATTTAAGAAGCATTTCATGAGCACCTTCAGTGTGCCATGCTCTGCTCCATCCCACCAGGTGTTTGGGACACAGTTAGCTGCAGTTACGAGCGTTTAGAGGCAAGACCAAGGTGGGGAGAGAAAGAGCAGGGCGAGCTCTGTGTTTCTGGTGGGGAAACATCTGCGCCTGTGAGGGGTCACCATGGATCCAAGTCCTGGTCTTCAGCTCTGCACATTCAGGAATTTGATTTTAGCCAGTTCGTTGCTCAGGGGTGATGAGACCTGAGGGACCGACTCACGCCAATGAAATGCTCAAGACACAGATTGAGAAACCAGAGGCCAATTTACTCATGCACACTTAGAAACATACCGCTGGGTGCATCAGGACTTGCTTCTGCTTGGCTTCAACACCCCCTTTGGGGAAGCAAATCAATAAGGGGAGACTCCTTGGAAAATACAGGCTCAGAGGAGAGGAACCGTGGTGGATTGGCATCAGATGAGCTGCACAGCTGCTCCTGTGCCTTACCCGACCCCACTGTTCATACATGTCCTCAGCCCACGACTGCCACCTCTCTCCTCCCCAAACACACCCTACCCCATTCTCTGCCTGTTAAGATAACATTAATAGCCAACATCTGCTGAATGCTCACTATGGGCTGGGCATAGCTCTAATAGTTAGCTTAACATGCACTGTCTCGTATAATCTCCCTAACACCATGAGGTAGGTACTGTCATTATTCTCTTTCAAGAAATGAAGGCTCAGAAGGGTTAAGTAACTTGTCCATAGTCACACAGCTAGCAAGCCAGTACCAGGATTGAAACACAGGCAGTCAGACCCTAGAGCCTGTGCTCTTAACTCTTAAGCTCCTCTGCCTGCCAGATTCTCCCTTAGTGCCCATCTCACATGGCACCTCCTCTGGCGAAGCCTTTAGTGGTCCCCTGGCCAAGTGTACTCTCACCATCCTCCAAGCCCTCAATGTTCCTCTGGCTTTTGCTGCATATGTAACCCCTATCCCACCTCTCCATTCAGGTTTTAAGGTAAATCCATCTAATCATAAATTATACTGCAAAGCAAACCACGTCATTAGAAGATTCCAGCAAATGTCTTTAAAGTTTCCATTTGCAACTAATAACAGTCATACCCTGGTTATATAAAATGTCTTCTCTGGACATAAGCCACATCCATCAGGGACATAGTCATGGCAGAGACAAGGTAAATCTCATCCTCTTCACCTACATTGCACGATTTGTCCTTTAAGGTGACAGCGTCAGGGGTTCAACAGAAGTCCAGCTGGCCCTCTGCCACACACTGCTGGATGAGGAAGACCCTGACGTCAGAGTGCATGCCTAGCTTAAAGGCAGTGCTGCAAAGTTGTTAGGGTAATGGACTCTGGATGCAGACTTGGGTTGTAATCACTTACAGGCTGTGTGATTTAGGGCAGGTTGGTTGCCCTCTCTGAGCATCAGATGCCACATCTCTGCTTTTTAGACGTGCCCCTTGCCTTCATGCAAGGGAGGGAAGGGGACTGCTTTGACTGATACTGATGAGTACCCAAAGCCAGTAAAGAGGTGGGTGTTAGCAGGGAACTGGATGAAAAGTAACGAATGAAAAGTAATGAATCCACTTAATAAAAAGTAATGAATCCCCCATATGGCATCAGGCCCATAGGTCCTTCCTGCTGAGATGATTCAGCTCATACTCAGTGAGGAGCAGCTCTCTGGCTTAGAATGGTAGTAACTGTTTTAGTTTAGATACTTTAGAATAACAAAGTACCGGAGGTTAGATGAGGCCCCTTTCTTGGGCGTGTATAGTGGTCTGTCACATCTCCCACATTTGAGAATCTCCTCCCTCAGGAGTCCACACCTCCCCAAGATGGAAGTCAGAAATTTCCCTCCCCAGCCTACCTTACACCTGGGGCACAGGCATCTGGCCTGAGCTCCATCAATCGGCAGTGTCTGAGCAAAACGTCTTTTCATAAGAGAGAGACATAAAGAAGGAGGTACCACTTAGAATTCACTGCGGTGGGGATTGGCAGAGGATGGCAGAGACACCCAGCTATCAGAGGCAACAGTGATGGGGTCCCACCAGATGGGACCCACTCAGTGTATGAGCAGAGGGGCCTGTGCTCAATGATGGCCACACTGGGGTCTCCACAGAGCCAGCAGGGGTATAATTTGTGGAGTGTTCCTGGCTGCATGGCCTCCAAGTCTGACTGTGGTCCTCCCAGAAATTTTGTGAGCTCCTTAATATCCTTTTAAAAACTCATTTTCTGCTTAAACTAGCCAGAATGGGCATTTGTTGTTTGCAATTGAAAAACCTTAAAACAGCATGTAATGAAATAACAATTGTACCATTAAGTGAAAGTCAAGAAAGAAGAAACATATTTTGGCATATGAGGGGACTTTTTTAATCCCATAAATATAAAATGTTAAATAAGTGAAAGAAGTTAAGACAACTCCCTAAAAAACTATGATAGGCAAAATAAGCTAAACCAATAATTTATTCCAAAGAACATCTGAGATCATCATAGCACGTAGAGTAAGTAAAGAGATATGGCAATTCATTAGCACAAGGTTATATCTACAAACACACATGCACAAACACACACACACACACACACAAACTGAGGTTGCATAGGCTCAATCTGTATCTGCAGTCATGAACACTTGCTGATTTAACCTCCACAGGACTCAAAGTTCCTGATTATATAGTTAAAAAGCAAGCAATTATGTCCCATTGGGTATTAAAATCACTGATATATAAACTGGGCATTTTAATGACTGGCTGGATAAACTGGGTCTTAAATCCTAGGCACTATGGAGGGTTTACACAAAGCCTGTATATAATTCACCAAGGTCATTTCAATGCTAGAACAGTTTAGACTTCCAATAGAGGACACCTAACAAGAGCCCTTCAAGTCTTATCCTCCTACTTGATCAAAAATTAAAGACAAAACCATCTTGTGATTGGTTTTCTCAAAAAGATGGAAATTTTAATAAAAAATAGCATCATCTTTCAGATTATGAGCTAAAAGCATAGAAGATCTAGGCCTTTCCCATCACTGTGGGTTTCCTAAGTCTTTAGATTTATCAAACACAAATAAGAAGACGGTGGCCCAGTCTGCTTTTCCTGAGTCCCAAAATATGGATATCCAGTTATTTGTAATAAACCTGGAAGTGTTCAGTAGTGACATGGGTTGTTTTTACCTAGACAATATCCATTCCCATTTCTTCTGATATTATTAATAACATGCCAACTGTCACTGGAGACCACACTTCTCTATTCCCAGTCCATGTGCTTTAATGGGCTGGGGAGGGTTAACCCTTCTCCCGGGATGGGCAATGACCCAGGCCTGACCAATCAGCTTGACCATCATGTTTGGTTGGGAGAATAGGCGTGTAACCCATCAAGGGCAATGAGAGTCAAACCTGGGAATTCTGCTGCAACTATGGGGAAAGAGAAGCTCTCTGCCGGAGTGGCTCAGCTAACAGATAAGCCTGGAGCTTCTGGTGGTACCTTGATATCGTGAAGAGAGGTCCTGCCAGAGGATGAAACCAATCCAGAGGAATGCAGAGCCAAGAGATGGCAAGAAACAGATTTCTGATGATATTGCATGAGACCTGGACCCACGCAAGCCTTTGCCTTTATAGTTACATGAACCAATTAATTTGATTTTTTTTCTAAGCCCCTTTGATTCAGTTTCCATCACTTGCAACCTAAAGAGATTATACAGATTATGGATACAGATTCTTTTAAGTTAAGGCTTTATAAAGATAACAAAAATGTTTATCAAAGTATAGAATGAGTTTGTATCTGAGATGTTAATTTCCTGCTATGAACTATTTCCCATTCCAGGGTGCACCGCCTTTCCCACAATCCCCTGCTCAGGGAAACGATGCTGGGAATGGCCACTGATGGACCTAGGATGGACGGCCAACCCAAAGGCAGGTAATTGTCTTGCTGGCCAGGCTCCAACAGCTTGTGTCACCTGACTCAATGAGCTGGACCAATAGGAATCTCTTTCTTACAAATTTGAGCCAGGAGATAGGGGGGAATTGAAGTCTCAGGCTGCAGCCTTATGGATTTGGTTGACCATTTAGGGGCCAAATGAAGAAACAGAAGAAGAGAGAAAAAGAGAGAGGCTAATTGAGCAGAGACGACATGACCTCTGAGAAAGAAAATGACTACATTCCCAATTTTCCAGTCTTTTGTTTGGGATCCCATGAGGCCCAGCTGCTTTGATCCCACAGCCATGGAATCCTTCCTGGGAATAGAGTGGAACAGTGGTTAGAGATCACGGCTCCGGAGTGACCTCCTGGGTGTGAGTCCTGACTCCCACTTACCACCCACATGCCTTAGGGCACATTCTCTAAGCCTCCTCCTCCTCAGCAGAATAGGGATAATAACACACTACCTCTTGGGATGGGAGAGAAGATTCCGTGAGATAATATACTCAGAACAGTGTTTGGCACATAGAGAGGTCTGAATCAATGATAGTACCAGTTATTGTTACAACAGCCCCTTTTACTCAAATTAGTTTGAGTGACATCCTAGTCTTTGACCATGGATAGAGCCCAATCTAAAACAACAATTTACTAAATGGTTAACTTAAGTATAAATATATTTTTACACAATACATATAAAACTGTCAACATACGGGTATACCGACAGTAAAAAATACTCTTTAACAAGGGACAACCTTAGCCATGGGTGGTGCAGCAAAGTGTCTCAGCTGTATGGACACATCCCTATTCCTGTCCTCATTGTGTATTATGCCCCAATCCTTTAGGGTCCTGCACTACCCCTTAGGACTAGTTAATTCCACAAACCAGGGCAGACACACCAACTTCTGAGACTTCTTTCCCTGTTTGCAACTGCTAGAAGCTTAGCTTCCTCTTCCCCTACATTCTACAGCTGTAGCTATTTCTGCAGCTCCTTGTTCTTGCAGAGGAGGTACCAGGTACCCCTGTGTAATGCGTGTACTCTGCAAAAGATGCAAATGCCACAGAATTATGAGAGTTTCTATAGACCATCTTGACTTTCAATATGTAGAAAACAATTAAGTCAAATCTAGAAGCCTTCTCTTATTACTCAAACCGCTGTCCTATGATTGCTTCCTGTATCAAGTGGATCCAACCCTTCTGAGGTTGGAAAAAAATTCACCTAGAGGCTGGAGGGTTTGATTCTTTCACTGTATCATCCCCTTCTGTGAAAACTATGCAAGCAACTGCACAGACTTTGTTCCTTTCCAAATAAGTACCATTTAATCATTCCGTACTGCTGATATATGCTTTCCAGCCCTTAAAAAGATGATTCTACTAAAGAAAGATGAAATAAATTAACTTTCAAAGAAACTTTTTATTTAAAAAAATTCTATTTCCACAGCCAAAAAAAAATTATATAGTCACAGAAACAGTCTTCAAATCTGTTCCCCAAAATGCATTAAGAATAAGAGGCACACAATAGTCTTTAAAAAGAACATAAGTTTGATTTCTTAAGGAAATAAAAAGAGCCTTTCACAATGGCCTTGATGTATTTGGTTTTGCATTCTTTTCTAAAAGGCAATGATCAAGGAATTAAATCTATACTCCCAAGGTTTTTCTCCATCCCTCTTTCTGGTAAAATCAAGGTGTGAATTTTTTAGTACAATTGCTATTCTAAAAATTGGAGAACTAAAGTATTCTTAGAGCTACAGAAAAGGGCTGAGGAAAGAAGGGCTGAGCACATTCAGCCCTCTCCAAAGCCTCAGGCAAAGGGACAGACCCATGTGGGAATAAGCCAATTTTTGGCTTCATAGCCAGTCACTCGACTCATAAGCTGATCATGTTATAAATTTCTTCTTAACTTGCAATGTTCAGAATTTAGAATGTGTTCTCCCCTAACACCAAAGTTGTAAGCACTGACTCATGTAACCCTAAAGGAGGCATTCCTGAGGAATCACATAGTTTGGTCTTGCGGGTCCTGCACAATCCAGCCACAACTTTGTGACCTTCTTTTATGGAAATGCATTTAGAGTTCCAAATAAGACATAGCGTCTCAGTGCCTCTGACCCTACAGGACTGTCACCAGTGCCAAGACACTAGTGGTGGCCAAAGCCTGAGCTCCTTCCCCTCACCCCACCCACACTGACCTATAAAGAGAAACCTCAAGTGCTAAGGGGTAGGGGAAGGAAGGGTCCTTCCTGCCCCTGTTTCTGGTCCCCACTGGTCCACCAGCAGAGAAGGCAAAAAGCAGGAACTAGAGGCCAGCAAGGCCGACCCCAGGGCCAGAGAGTTCAGAGGATGGGTGGGGGGAGGAGAACGCTTTGAGACTTGGGCAGGCCAGCTCCCCACCCCCACCCCTGGGCCTCAGCTGGGGCCTGCCTGTGCTCTTAGCTTTCATTTCCACTGTCGGTTGCTAAGTGCTATACATAATGCAAAAGTAAATAGTTACACAGCGCAGTTTGGAATACACAAAAACACACATCAATCAGCCAAAGGGGGGGGGGGAAGAAACTCTCAAAGTTTCCAGGTTTATTTTTAGATCCTGGTTGACCAAATGAGTACCTAGATTGTCCAAAGGAAGAGACATTGGGGCCAAAACGTATAGTTATTTAGAAACAGAAGACATTGACACCGGAGATCTCCAAGACCATCTTAGCTTATAAAATATGCAATGGTCAAGTCTTCGGGTGCTTTAAATACCTCATAGTAGTTCTTTGAATAGGATTCAGCATTCAGTGCGCTCGCAAGACTTGCTGGGCAGAAAACAGCATCCCCTGGCATTGGGGTCAAGGCAGCAGAGTGAGCACAACACAAAATACCGGTATCTTTTAGTAAGGTCTAAAGTGAGTAGCAGTAAGCACAACAGTGCTAAAGTCATGAGTGTGATTCTTCGAGGAGAGGAAAAGCATTTTATTCACCTTGTGTTTTCCACAACATCTCGCACAGTGCCTCAGACAGAGCAGGCACACAATAAATTTTTGTTGAATAATAACAACGCTGCTCCAGAGAGCCCTCGATTCTAGGCAACCTTCCCGAGATTCTCCACATGGTGATCAAAGTACCAACCAGAACTGAAATTTGAAAGATAAATTCATCACTAAGAGGGACTCAGAAGAAACACCACAACAGATAGAATAGTAAAAAATAAGGAACTATCAAATTGGGAAGCAGGAATAACTCTGAGATCGACTCAGCCTCTAGACCTGCAAAATGAGATTGCATCCGTGGCCCCACCACCTGGCAGCAACACCGTGAAAACGAAT
>VBSM01001124.1:45106716-45120144 GCA_008086735.1 Cheirogaleus medius
GCTTTAAGGTTTTAATTAGCACTTTCCTGATGATTAGTAATGTTAAGCATTTTTTCATTGTAAGCAATTTCAAATAACACATTAAAGTCCATCTCTGCTTTCAAATTTGCCATATAATCCAAATTAATCATCTCAGATCCCTACTTGAGGATTTCAGGCCCTATCCCAAATACTGAATTAAGCTAAATGTTTCCCCTTCAAGTGCACACAACAGTCAGATAAACATTCAAAATCTCTTATGTAGCACTACAGATATGTATCGTATATAAATGATATATAAATCTTTACAAAAATCTTTACATAAAAATAATGGAAGAAAATACCCCAAATATTAACTCTGGTTGCTTTGGAATATTTGAATTATGGGTGATAATACTACAGTTATGTTCCTAAAAGTTCTGGGGTGAATTAGAGATTTTTAATTCCAATGTTACTATAAATACATCCAAGGGTATTCACCTTTGAAAGAAATCCTCTGAAATGTTTATGAAAGCAAAAACATTTTAGTAAAGAAAATATTGATCCCCAAATTTATCTCTTTAGTAAATTTAAGTGTTGTAATATCTTGTATAAAATTGTTTTCTGAAAGGTAGGGTGCACCTTACCTTTGACCTTAATAACAACAGCAGCAGCAGCATGACTTCTATATGTGAGACACATTGTACCTTATCCTTGCATGTGTTAACCCACTGCACCCTCAACAACCCCAGAAGGCAGGTACTATTATTAGCCCAGTTTCACCTAAAGATACAAGCTCCAGGAGGTCCCACAGCTAACAAGTGCCAGTACTAAGACCAAAACCACATTAATCCAGCACCAGAGGGGATGTATTTTTTCTGCTACAGAATTACAGATTGCATCCATATTCTTTTTTCTGATGCCAAAAATATCCCTTGCCTAAGCTTGGTTTAGACAACCTGTAAAAAAAAACACAAGTGTTATCAACTAACCAAAAAGAGTAGACTATCGATACATACTTAGCAATTGTGAACGAAAAAGGTACTGAATTACTATATATCAATTTTCAAAAAATTAACCAATCCCCAAATGAGAACTATAGGAAGGAAGCTGCTATAATTGGGATATGGTTGTTTGTTCCCACCAAATCTCATGTTGATTTTTGATCCCCAATATTGGAGGTGGGGCTTAAGGAGAGATGTTTGGGTCATTGGGGTCCAACCCTCATGAATAGATTAATGTCCTCCCTGGGGGGTGAGGGTCAAGAGAGTTCTCACTCTATTAGTTTCTGGGAGAGCCGGTGTTAAAAAGAGCCTGGCACTTCCTCTCGCTGCCCTCCTTCCTCTCTCACCAGGTGATCTCTGCACATAGCTGCTCCATTTGCTTTCCACCAGGAGTGAAAGCAGCCTGAGGCCCTCACCAGATGACCAATCTTGAACTTTTCCAGACGTCACAATCATGAACCAAATAAGCCTTTTTCCTTTATAAATTACCCAGTCTCAGGTATGCCTTTATAGCAACCCATAACAGACTAAGACAGAGCTATGCATGGCCTTCAGATAATGGAAACAGAAAAAATAAACCAATTAAATGGTCTAGCGGAGAAAAAGAAAGTTATAGAAGGGCCTAAAAATAGTTTCCATCTTATCTCTGCTTCAATAATAGCAGATTAGTATGTATTCTCTTGGAAAAGTCACCCAGGCAACCAGAAATACAAAGACAAAGATGTTCAAAAAATATATGTATATAAATCTATTTTTGTCATCTTTTGAACATAAATGATCACTACTGCAAGAAAGACAATAATTAGATTATATTTTTAAAAAGTAGGTACAGAAGGAAGTTTCATAAATAGATCCTTAATGTAAAATAGGGTAACAAGGTATGAAAATCAAGCTCTATCTCTGTAAGAGGCCCTGATCTATTGCCTCAAATTCAAGTCGACAATCTATTAGGAGTATTAAACATATTTTTTCTACGTTTTTCAAATCTCATACTTTTAGCTCATATGCCAAAAGCAGGCTGATACAAAAAAATGGTAGACTGGTAAATTTTAAAAACTAATTTGGGAAGCTACCTTAAGTCCCACTTAAGATGGGTAACTGTATGTCCCTGTTTACCTGTGTTGCCTAGGACAGTCCCTGTTTGTTTTTGGTATAATTATTAGAAAGCACTCCCTTTTCACTTTAAAAAGTGTTCTGGTATGAGCAATAAATTATATAGTCACCTTATATTTAGCCAAGAAATGTTTCTTGACCATTTATGATGTGCTAGCTACTAGATTGGACACTTATATTAGTAAAAAAAATTTATAAGATAGGAACAATCTAGTTGAAACAACAGAAATTAACACATGAAACAACAGTGAAAACTGAATAATCATTGGTGTAGGCTAGGCTGTAGGTGCCTTAGTTCAGATCAGAGACAAAGTAGAGAGAATATCCCCTTCAGTGAGACACACCATAGAACTCATGATAACAGCAACTATGCTTCTTGAGCACTTGCTGTGTACCAGGCACAATGCTAAGTATAATGCCCACGTGATCTCACTTCATGCTCAAAACAACCCTATATGCCCATTTTATGGATGAGACTCTCAAGCACATGCTCTCCACCACTGCAGCTGTGGACATACTGCCTCCTGATTGTCGCACCCTACCAGGAGTTGGCCCAGCAGAGTCCCTTGTTGTCATAGCCATCAGCTTCTCTTTTTGCCCTGCAGCCGCACAAGGTTTGGACAAACCCTGGCCAAAGGCTGCTGAATCAGTTAGGGCCCAGGCAGGAAACTACAGAGGCTGCTCTTTAATCCTACTGAAAAGGCTATTGAGAAGAAAGCCATAAGGGTTTAGGAAAGCAATGAAGGATAGTGCAGTTCTCTATGGCAAGTACTAGCAAGAAGCTACCAAGGCCTGCTAGGCCTGAAGGCGCAAGGGGAAGAATTGGCTAAAGGAACCCAAGGAGGGTGGCTCTATGGAGAGGACAGCTGGCAGGCATTCTGGCCTTTGGCACACAGACACCCCAACCTGCATGCAACCCAGTGGAGAGATGAGAAAAGAGCCACCTTGCCTCACTCTCCTCCCACCCTCCCATCTCCTGCTGGACCCACATTGGCCAAATTATACCAGACACCAGAAGACAAAGATGGCCATTGTTGCCAATGGTAGAGATTGCATCTTGGGGCACAGAGCCGGTGGAGAAGGGAGCTGAGGGGATGTGGCAGGGTTAATAGGAGCTATCCAGCTCACTTGCTGTCCTTGCCCTGCAGAGGAACTATGCTCCAAACTGGCCTGGTCACTCTTTACGAGTTAAGGCAATGCCAGATAGGCAAAAGGCTGCCATTCCCAGCACATATAAGAGGCCAGGGCCAGTTTCATGGGCATGTGACCACCTGTGCCATCATCACACAAGCCCCATGCTCAGAAGGGCCCATGCTTGCATTAATGCTCTGCTAGCACCATCTTGAAATTCCTAGTATTTTTTAAACAAGGGTCCCACACTTTCATTTTGCTTTGAAGCCCCACAAATTATGTAGCTGGTCCTCTGTAAGGCAAACCATTTTCTTCATCTGGTGAGACTAAATTCTTTAAGCATCACAGTATTCCAGATACACTATGCAAAGAAAAAGGATCTAGAGTTAGTATCAAACAGAGTAACAGTGACACAGTAGGATATATAACATGGTAAAACGAAGGAGCATTTTACCTTTCTCCTTCCTTCCTCTCTTTTGAAGTCAAACTGCAAAGCCACGGAGAAACCAAAATTAGCTGCCCCGTAGAGAGAAACACACCTTAATTACAGCCGCCTCTGCACAGCACACAGTGAATGGATTTTTGGCTCTTGCCCAGTTAATGTGATCACTGCAGACAACCAAACAGAATAATTTATGTCCTGGAGTGGACTCTCCTGATACACCCCATTTGATGGGCTACAGTCATCAAATTAGCCAGGTAACTGCCAAAGCCGCCCTTTACCTGGCCTTGTGTGACCAATATACACAGGCCCAAGTTTGGAGCTCACATTGAAAACACACGGATAAAAGACTTGCAGATGGGCCAGCAGCACTTACAAACAATAGGAAGCACTGGCTTAGAAACTTGAGCCTGTACTGCTTCTGCTTCCCTTTCCTGAAAGACTCCAACATTCTTAGCCTTCCTCTGAGGAATTACACTTCCAAAAAACACTTGGGAAAGCCCCAGGTGACAAGCCAGAACAGGACAGGTGGCGGCTCTTTCTCCCATTCATTTCCTCCAATGCCATCCAGTGAAGCAAAGCCCAGAAAACTTTCAGCCAAGTCAGGAATCAAACTTGCTTTGGGCAGCCTCTTTTACTTCCCCCATACTTTTCACAAATACAGGATGGGGATTTTGAGTATTTATTTGTTTTGTTGTTTAAAGATAGAATAGGTTGGGCGTGGTGGCTCATGCCTTGCACTCTGGGAAGCCAAGGTGGGAGGATCGCTTGAGGTCAGGAGTTCAAGACCACCCTGAGCAAGATCGAGACCCCATCTCTACTAAAAACAGGAAAAAAAAAAATTAGCCGGGCATGGTGGCGCATGCCTATAGTCCCAACTACTTGGGAGGCTGAGGCAGGGGGATCACTTGAGCCCAGGAGTTTGAGGTTGCTGTGAGCTAGGCTAACACCACAGCACTCTAGCCCAGGGCAATAGAGTGAGACTCAGTCTCAAAATAAATAAATAAATAAAGATAGAATAAAATTTCAGAAGATCAAATCAGAAGCATTTATAAAACCTTTACTGTGTCAGGTAACCTAGACTCCAGGTGGTAAATCAAATCTAGGGGCCCTGTAACAGTGCCCACGCCTGAGCCCTGTAGTGGGGTGAATCGTGGCCCCCCAAAATATCTCCAAGTCTACACCCCTGGAACTGATGAATGGGATGTTATTTGGAGAAAGGGTCTTTGCAGATGTAATTACATTAAGGATCTTAAAGTAAAACCATTCTGGATCATGCAGGCGGGCCCTAAATCCAATGACAAGTGTCCTTATAAAAGGTGCACAGAGGAGGGACGCAGAGAAAAGAGGAGGAGGCAACGTGACTCAAGAGCAGAGGCTGAGTGGTGCAGCCTCAAGCCCAGGAATGCCGACAGCCACCAGAAGCTACTAAAAGAGACAAGGAATGAATTCTCCCCTAGATCCCCTAGAGGAAGCTCAGGCCTACCAACACCTCGACCTCGGACATCTGCCCTCCAGAACTGTGAGAGAATAAGTTTCTGTTATGTTAAGCCACCCAGTTTGTGGTAATTTGTAACAGCGGCCACAGGAAACAAACACGAGCCCTCAGCCCCATCTCTCACCAGTGGCCTCAGCTTCACACACTCCAGGCCTTCCTAAGCAGCCCTTCCGTGTTCACAGTCGGCCCAGTTCTGGCCCCAGAATGGTTCTGACCCCTTTCCCCCAATGCAGTGCTTCGTGGATGCAGAGATGACAATATCCAGTCCCACAGAGCTTTGTCAGGCCCATAGTCCCTCAACCATGCGTCATGGCAGGTGGGTTCCACCCCGCCACACCAGCCAATGTCCTGCGCTTCCTCCAGCTCATGAGTGATCCCCTCAACTTGTCCCGGCCAGGGTAGCACAGAGGGAACTGTCCTCACCCTGCTTCTGAACAGTAGTCTCTTAATGTAGACCAAGGTGTCACTAACGTTTAAGCAGCCAGGTTACACTGTCATCTCCTCTGGAGCTTTCAACTTAAGAAAGAAAAAAAACTTACCACTTTCTCACACGTGGCAAACATGATTCAAAGGCATGTGGTCACCCCCCTACAGTACATAGGAAATATTCTTTTTAATCTAACTATAATAAATCAGGTAGGAAACACTCCTATGCACTACATGATTTCATTTCTTAAAGGGGGAGGATGTGAGCAGTCACCCATTCTACCTACTGACAGCCAAGCCAAGTTGGTACACATCTGATTATTCCCAAAGATTCAAAACTCACAGGTTTGGGGAAAACCTAACATTCCAGATCCAGCTAGATACACAGGGGAAATTTTCTGATTATTTATCAGGCTTCAAATCTCAGCTCTGTAACTTACTAGCTCCTGACTTTGGGAAAGTCACTCAAACTCTCAAAGTCTCAGTTCCCTCACCTGTAAAATGGGCATAATGATAATGCTCCCTCGTGCTGGATACTCCCTGCCTGCTCCTCCAACTCTTCCTTCCTCCCTTCTATGGACTACAAGATAGTCCCACATCAACATGCTTTCTTGCCCTCTGGCTTCTGGCTAGTTTGGCCAATTGGGAGGTGCTAGCCTCAGATGACCAGGGGGCGGAGGAGAGAGGTTGAGAACTGACTCCCCCGGTGCCTCCCCGCCAGGCCACAGTTTGGCAGTAGCCGTATTCCTCTACTGAAGACCACAGCTCCTGCCAGTAGCCCTCTCCCCCTAGCAATTCCAGAAACATCACCCTTGCCAGTCACTTTGGGTGGTTTCCCCTAACCTTCCCCACTCCTTTGTAAATAGTCCCTTCATTAAACTTTCTTCAGGTCCCTCCTTCAGAGTGTGTCGTCTGCCTCCTTGCAGGACCCTGGAGGATAAATCCTTCCCAGGGTATCTGAACTGACTGAATTGCTACTTAGGCATTTGCTGTCATTATTGCTATTATTGGCAATACTAGTCAGTTGTCTGAGGAGTCCTTGGCCATGAGGTATCTCAGTGCCATAGTTACCTTTCTTCCCCAAATTCAAACCGTTTGGTGCAGCGATAAACGTAATATTTTTAGTTTAGAGGTAGAGAAAATTATTATGTTTTCTTTCATGTGGATCATTAAACTAACTTCTCTGCTACCCTCCTCCTCTCCATTCCCTAATGTCGGAGTCCTTCTGATCATGCCATGGTCACAGGCAGCAAGGAGTCGATGGCTCCCCATACCCCCAGAATGAAGTTTAAACTCTCCCACTATCCCACACAATTCAATTCCAACCTACCTTCAAGAATGCACTCAACACTTCACACCCACTATTATGGCTATTAAAAAAAAAAACAACAACAATCAAACAGAAAATAACAAGTGTGGACCAGTATGTGAAGAAACTGGAACCCCTGTGCATTGCTGGTAGGCATGTAAAATGGTACCACTGTGGAAAACAGGATGGCAGCTCCTCAAAAAATTAAACATAGAATTACCATAGGATCCAGCAATTCTACTTCTAGGTATATACCCAAAAGAATTGAAAGCAAGAACTTGAACATATATCTTTACACCCATGTTCATAGCAGTGTTTTTCACAATAGCCAAAAGTGGAATCAACCCAAGTATCTGTTGATAGATGAATGGAAAAACAAAATGTGGTATATACATACAATGGAATATTATTCAGCCTTTAACAGGAAGGAAATGCTGACATGTACTACAACATGGATGAACCTTGAGGACATTAAGTGAAATAAGCCAGTCACAAAAGGACAAACACCACTTAAATGAGTTCTGGAGATGGCTGGTGGCGATGGCTGCACAACAATGTGAATGCATTTAGTGCTACAGATCTGTACACTCAGAAACGGTTAAAATGGTAAATTTTATGTTGTGTATATTTAACGACAGTTTTTAAAAAGGATGAATTCAAGAAACATGTATTGCTTGCCTATCACACAAAGCACTGTATTGGGGCTGCCTCAGCAAACCAACTGGAAGGTCATTGTCCCCATGAAGTGAGTTCAGCTCCTGCATATCCCGCGACACACTCCACATTCCACTCAATCTGTTGCCTAATTCTGTCTTTCACTTCCATGTTGGAATGTAAATTCCTTTAAGACAGGTGACTAGATTTTACTCAGCCTATATCCCTAGAACCTAACACAATGTTGAGCACGTAGAAACTGCTCAAGGATATAGTTAACTGAGTCAAAATCCAGCCAGAGAAGCCTAGTCCTCTTTTTTCTTGCAGCTTCTAGCCAATCAGTATTTAAAATTTCTTGAAGTTATTGAGCTATATTCTCTAGAGAGAATCGCGTTTCATGCTAAACTAATTTTAAATATTCTGTTCACAAATAACTCTACTAAATGTATAAATTGTGGATTCCAAATCAGAACTCCTCTGTTTGCTAGCCATGTGACCTTGGGCAAGTTATTGAGATAAGCCTGTTTCCCTTATCTGTGAAGTGGGAATGGTAATGGTATTAGTGTGAACATCTGTTGTTTTGCAATCCAAAATCCAAAGGCTCATCTCCTGAGGACAGTGTAACAATTTTCTGCTGAAAAAACACCCCTCCTCCCACTTATCAGTCTGGCTCAGGCATGAAACTTGTGACCAAGCCCAAGCCTAGTAACAAGCGACACCCGGATCACAGGAAGAGACACACCACCCAGTCAATGCTAATGAGTCAGACAAAGTCATTTTGTGCATTGCTGGGTTTGAGGCTCCTGCTTTCTGGCAGGATTTAAAGCCGAGACTAAGTAAAGTCTGGAGCTCTTCCAGCCATCCTACAATGAGAGGGGGCCTAAAAATGGTGAAAACTCCAAGAAATCAAACCAAGAAAAATAGAGAGAGAGAAATCAGGTCCAGCTAACGATGCTTGAGCCCTGGATCAAGCCATACCTGAGATGCTTCTTTCTGGACGGAGGAGGTCTCTGAGCCAAAACAGCATTTCTTTTTTGCTAAAATAGTTTGAGTTTGAGGATTCCTGACATTTGCAACAGAATTGAGCTCTAATTAAAATAAGTACCTGCTGCAAAAGTTATTACAAAGATTAAATGAGGTACCCCATGTAAAGCAGGAGCACTCGGTATATAGTAGGTATACTTATTAGATGGCAGCTGTTAATATTAACTGTACTGATTGTTTATTGTTGTGGTGGAAAGCTCCTGCCATCTTCTAGAGACCACTTTTAACTCATGTACTCTATCCCTGATTTCTGTCTTCAGTGTCTTCCGCTGACACTCTCTAGTTTAGGATTGGTGAGAACAGAATGTCTGCCATTACCTTCCTACTCCCATACTCTGACAGACATCACTAATTAATCACAGCACTGTTTCCTGCTAAGCCTGGACCAAGCCTTGGAGTCCTATTCAACCCAGCTTTCCAGGCAGCCACCACCAATCAATCAGAGATGACATGCAAAATGAAACCGATTTGTCTGGGCTCCAGTGCAACGGTTGGCAAAGTTGTTCTATAAAGAACTAGGCTAGTATTTTAGACATGGTCTCTGTCATATAGTCTTCTTTGTGTTTTGGGGGTTGTTATGTTCTATTTTGTTTACAATCCTTTAAAAATGTAAAAGGCATTCTTTGCTCTCTCAGCCATACCAAAATCCCTACTTTAGAGCCTTGAAACCAGACTCTGAGACTGCCTCAGGGAACCAGGCTCCTTCGTATCTTCCTCTGCAGGGCTCCTGGGAGCCCAGAAGTGGAGTGCTTGGAAATGCCACCTGAGTCAGAAAAGCACCCACAGAATACACTGAATTGCCTGAAAAGTAACAGAGGGGCTTTGATGATAGGAGGTTTCCTGTTCCCAGGCAATCTGAAATCCACACGGTGGGGAAGCTATAATCCAAGGAAGAGCTACAAAGCCCATGCATGTTGTGACCTTCACCTCTGCCTCCAGAACCATATTCATTGCACAACCCCTTCAAAGAGCTGGACCTCCTTCCCCCACAGCCAAGTCTCAGATGCCTGAACTTTTTCTGAGGGAAGTAAGGAAAGAGACACAGTCAGACCAACATTTCTCCATTGTTAGTCTGCCCCTCACAACTACAAAAACACCTCTGAAATGGTTCCAAGATAGCATGCCACATTTCTTTTGACTCACCCTTGATTACTTAGTATTTCCCAGAATATTTAATAGTAGAGTATTATATATAAAGATTGGTTTGGTCTTACTCTCTCCTATTCTCCATGTTTGATTCTGGCTTTAGTAAAAAGGACTGAATTTTGCTGGACTGATGTTCATTTATTCATTCAACAAACATTTACCTACAATCAGAATCCATCTTTCAAAGCACTTGCAGGTAGGAAGACTGATACATAGATCATGATGCAGAGTGGTGAGAGGGGTATGTACAGGGTAACATGGCAACATGAAGCAGGGACAACACAATCAGCTGGGGAGGGGGTGCCAAACGGTCTGCTGGAAGGCATTGTTG
The DNA here is from genome assembly GCA_008086735.1 of Cheirogaleus medius. Taxonomy (NCBI): domain Eukaryota; kingdom Metazoa; phylum Chordata; class Mammalia; order Primates; family Cheirogaleidae; genus Cheirogaleus; species Cheirogaleus medius. The sequence goes on from VBSM01001124.1 coordinate 45,116,773, forward strand.
CCAAGGCTGAGTAGGGAAGGATGCACAGGAGCACAGGAGCTGAGCAGAAGAGGAAGGGTAGGGGAATGATAGGTGCTAAGCTCTATGGCTTGAGCAGAGGCTACACATGGGGAGGCTTGGGAGATGAGGCTGCTCAGGAGAGAAGGGCGGGATGATGAAAGTCTTTGGAGTCCAAACTCTATCCTGAAATCCACAGAAAAATTCTGAAGGAAATTAAGCAGAATGACTGGCTTAGATTTGTGTTTTCAGAAAGAGCGTTCACAGTTTGGGAACAGACTGGAGTGAGCCGGTCCTAATTGGGAGCAACAAGCCCAGCTTGAAAGCAATTAGAACAATTCAGGCAAGAAGCGATGAGGATATGAACTGAACCAGTGACAGCAGGAACTGAGAGGAGACATAGAACAATAACAACAAAAATAATAAGAGCACACATTTAGGCAGCTCTTAGTAATGACAGGGCAGCTTAATGCTTTCTGCACATTAACTCATTTAATCTTCACAACAACCCTGAGATAGATGTGGCAGCTATTATCAACCTCATGCCACAGATCAGGAAACACAGAGGACGTTAAGTAAGGGGCCCAAGGTCTAGGAGCTATTAGTGTCTGAGACACAACTCAAACCCAGCAGTATAGCTGCAGAGCCCACACTCCTAACGTCCACACTGGTGACTCTCCTAGAACACTTATAGGCAGAGAGCGTTCAGGACTGGACACGGAGTGGTTGACACAGGGGAGACCAACTGCAGGACGATTGCCAAGGACTGGCTTGGGTACGTGAACATGTGATTTTCAGTTTCTTGAGCCTCTTCTGAGGCTGGTCCCCAAGTCTGTACTTGGCCTGGCAACGCCCCCCCACCCCATATACCCACACTCCCACCATCACACCACCACCTCGGCTCCTTTGCAGTCCTTAAACCACTGCCTTTGGCCATAAAACACAGGCATCCATCCCCTAGTTGGTGTGAAAAACCTCTCCAGCATCCCCAATTAGGTCTGAGAAAGCCCTGACAGTGACCCTTGCTCTTGGTAATACAACGGCTTCAGTCTGCTATTATCAAATCGGCCAGAAGTGGGAAAACTTTGAGCAAGCTTGTGTGGTTTCCTTCTCAGAGAGTGAGACCTTAGCAGCCCTCCTTCTGTGTTTCACCTTATCACCCTACAGAACAGAAACGTGCGCCTTCACTTGGGGCTGGCGTGAGGACAGCAGCACACACAGCCGCCTTGCCTGCAGCCCGCCACAGACCAGCAGGAGGAGAATGACCCTGGCAGGGAGATCTTCAGAGCCAAATGGCTTTCTTTCTCCCGGCACGAAAGTTAAAGCAAGCATCTGTAGCAAAAAAAAAAACTTGTGTATTTCCTGCGGACAGGGAGACCTCCTGCCCCTCCCGGGCTTATACACCCACTTTGCACATCCTGCTTCTCTGGGAGCTAAAAATAAACCGGTATGCACTGAAAAACACTGAAACACATCTCCCCAGCACACTCTTCCCGAGTCGCAGAGGGCAAGAGACATGAAATCTTTCAGGGCCCTGGTCCAAAACGCAGACCGTTTCCTCGTCTGGGTTCAACCAGCGCCTTTCGGCCGCTCCCTTAGCCCCCTCCCCAGAATCTCACTCCTCTACCCGGCCCCTTGTGGCCTCTCTGGGCCCACTCAGGAATCCAGCGTGTGCCCTGGACCCCTAATCCGCGACCCTCCGGGCGGGATGCTCCAAATGTCCCCGGGCCACCAGGCTCACGAACGCCCCCTTCCGACCCAGCGCGCCACATCCCGCCCGCCGCGCACGCCGCTGCGCGCCCCTCTGCAAAGTTCTCTGTCCTTCTCTACCGCCCATCCTCAGGGTCTTTGATTTTGCTTTATTTTCCCTCAGAGGCACTGGGGACGTGACAAGGAATTGCCAGGGTGAACTGCACCCAGGAAGGGGCTGCGAGTACCGGGTTCCCAAGACCGCGCGCTCCTCGCACCCACCCCTGCGCCCGCTGCGCCCCGGTACCCCCAGCCGCCGCGGCCCCCGGCACGCCCACCACGCTGCAACTCCGACTCCGCTCTGGCTCCCGAGAAGCGGAGGGAAGGCGCTGCGACTCACCGCTTCGGCCGCTCCCGGCGTCTGTGTCGCGGCGGGCGAGGCAGCGGCAGCGGCAGCGGCGGCAGCGCCTTCCCTCTGCCCGCCTCCCCCTGGACAGCACCGCCGCCAGCCGCGCCCCCCGCCTCAGCCTGGCTCGCCGCCTCCCTCCTCGCGGCCGCCGACCCCCTCCCCACTGCAGCCCCGCAGGCAGCCTCCCCCGGGTGGGCTGGACGGCGGGGCGCAGGGGGGCCGGGCGGAGGCGCGGGGTTTGCAGGTGCTGTGGACGCCCCCACCTTGGCCTGTGCAGCCCCGTTGGGTCTTGTAGTCCCAGCGCACCGCCCAGGCCTCTAGCCAGACCGCATTGGTACTTTCCAAGGGGAGCTGTCTGCTTGCCTGTTAGGGTCGTGCGGAGGTCAGATTCAACCTAGAGCAAGCCTTCGAAGCTTCAGTCACAGGGACCCTGGTGTCCCTGCTACCTCGCAGCAAAGTTCAAGGGAGCCTTGGAAGGCGTTTCAAAAGCCTGTCAAATGGCTTCCTCTGGACCCCTCCTGCCCACAGGTGGAAGAAGGCTGCCCTTGTCTAACCGGCGCTTCCTGTACCCAGAGCGTTCTGTGAACCATCTACGAAAGGCTTAACGAAAATCCGGGAGGAGGACATCTGAGGAGCCCTTCCCTGCCCCTCCCCTGCAGGATGTCACCAAACTTCCCATCTGGACTGGAGATAATGAGAAACAAATGTCTTGTCAATTGATTCAACCAATATTTATCGAGTGCCTGCTGGCTGCCAGCACCTGTTCCTGTCTTGCTGTGTTGCCACTCGTGACCTCTCAAAAAGCCACTTTAACTAACTCCTTGTGCTTGTCAACCCCAGTGCCATTTCCAGAACCCGCAGAAGGTCTCAAGAACAACTCGTCTTCATCAGTTAAAAAAATTGCTGGCTAAAAATAACAAGGCACCATGACCTGGCCATGCTTGTTATAATGATTGCAAAATCTTTTAATGTGACTGGTTATAGAATTGACAGTTGCATTTAGATCCAGACAGCTGCCAACTCTGATTTGAACATCAAATAAAATGTTCATCTAACCAAAACCACCCTTTCCTAGTTCTGCTAGTTGCTTTCAATGGAAAAACAAAAATTATTTGAGAGGGCATTAAATCATTACCAAATACTAAAACCTTTGCTTGAATTGGATTAGCAAATTAGCCCAGTGGTTTGCTTACCTGAACACACAGTGGAATGACCTGGGGAGTTGTATGGGAGGGCAGTTTTCATGGTTTTTGTTTTGTTTAAAAAAAAAAAAAAAA
>VBSM01001124.1:45129057-45204124 GCA_008086735.1 Cheirogaleus medius
TTTCCAAGACCTTGCAATAGTGAATTGTGCTGCAATAAACATTCGGGTGCATATTTTCTTATGTTTCTTTTGTTTTTATTTTCGACTTTCATGGAAAAATATATATTTCTTATTTTTTCTTCTTAAGCTCCCCACCCTACCCTCAGAGATGTGAATACTCTGTGTATCCATATATAGATTTTCCAGAGTAAAGATTCATTCTTTTAAGAAGATAACTTTTGAAACATAGATTCTTTCTTATTTCCTATAGATCCTATGAGCCATACATAGTTGTATTTGCAAGGCATGTTTATGATTATGTTGAAAGACAACAAAACTGTGTCATGGCCATGTTTAAAAAAATGGAAATGGAAAAATATATTTAGATATCTAGGTAGAAAAAAATGCCTTCTGGGTTCTGGGACAGTATGCTAAATTTTAAGAGTGAATTGAAATAAATGGAGTAATCATTTTCTACTGCATTCTGAATCTTATGAGCTACATTCAAAAAGGTAATTTTAAAATTCAAAGCACCCTTATCAGCTATGACATTTTTATGTTGCATTCTGCCTCTGACAGGTTTGGGGTTTGCTAGTAATTTCTTTCAAATCAAAGAGAATCCATGCCCTTCTTTCTCACCCTGTGATTCAAATATATACTAATTTCTTCACATATCACATATTTTATTTTCATTTAAAAGGCACCCCTACACAAACCTTTATCTGTCATGGCCTGATCAAGGGACTTTTCATTTTATCTTTACTGGTATTAACTTTGCTGGTAAGAACTTTGCATCCACAAAGACTCAGAAACTTTGCTATTGATTAATCTTTGCATGGTATTAGATAGAGGTTGAATCCCTGCCATAACAAATTTCAGGGTGAAATTAAAATTGTATGGTAATAAGTCCAATCTACCTAGGAGCCCACTCATTTCAAGAAATTCAAATAAACTAAATAAGTTGGAGTTCAGTTACAATGGGATTTAGTCAATATTTTTCATATCTTAGTAGACATTATGGAAGTAAAACTCAGGGTCTGATAGCGATATAAACGTTAGGATTAAAAATCACAAAGTGTGTCTTATCCCATCAAGCTACACAAGCTCTACTGTTGGTGCTGCCATTCACCTTAGTTTCTGGTTCTAGTAATAGTAAGAAGTGCTTAATGGTCTGCTGAAAACTCAATTATGGCAACAGTTGGGAGACAACACTCTGAATGGATAAGACAGGATGCAGTTAGACTTTAAGTTAACAAACAATATAAAAATATAAGCAGAATATACAGGTCCAGGAATCAAGAGGAAGAAATGAGAGTAGTTTCTCTTACTATTGCATCTAAGAACTCACTTAAATAAATTTTTCTACCCATCCTTGCAACTTTGAGCTCTGCAGATTTGGGGGCCTTGGTTCTTAAGAGGCAAATGCTTCCACCAGAAGACACAACTGAACTTCCATTGAATTGGAAGCTTAAACACTACCTGGCCATTCTGGGTTCCTTGTGCTCCTGAACAAATGGGCAAAGAATAGGGTTATTCTTCTGGCTAGCTGGCATGATCTAGCCCAACTACCAAAGGGAAATAGGAATTATTGCTGAAAAATGGGGGTGAGGATGATTATGTCTGGAACTCAAAGGATTCTCTAAGATACTTCTTGATATTCTCACATCTAAGAGTAAAAGTTAATAAAAATTTAACAACAATAACAAAAACAAGGGCTACTAAAAATGCAAATTCTTCAGGAATGAAGGCATGAGTTACCCCATCAGGTAAATAACTGACCAGTTGAGATTCTGGCTGAAGTAAAGAACATATGGAATAATAGTGGAAGAAGAAAGGTCAACAGCCTCCTTGTGACCATTTATAGGCATGAGGACACTAACAGTTATGCATGTTTCCATTCTTGCTGTATTTTGTGTGTACATGTATATGTATATATGTGTTTGTATATGTACATGTGTGTATATATAGTATGTATACCAATATAATATATAGTATAAAATTGGTATATATGCTAATTATTTAATTATTAGTATATATAATTATTAGTGCATTCATTTGTAATTCCCTCTACTCTCCTCTTTTCCCTTATTATTGTATACAAAAATTGATGGTAGTGGTTAACATTATGATTCACCTTTAGGTAACAAAATATTAAGATGGTACTGTGACTAAATTTGATAAGTCATTAACATAGTCTAGAGATATCTACCATAATTATCTCATAGAGATGGACTCAGTGGCTTTTGGAATTTTTTGTTTCTTTATTTTGGGGAGAGGGTAAGAAATGTTTTTGGTCATACAAAAAGTAGTTGCATTTTGCTAAGTGTTAGTAGAAGTTTAAACATGTGTAGAAGAGTGGTTATGAATATTGAGTAGGCAAAGGGATGATCTGTGTCAGTTATTAAACTCTTGTCTGTCAATTTCAATTCACTCTTTATACTCTACTGCTGGAGACTTCAACACTCCTCTTTCATTCATGAATAGAATGAACAAGTAGATAGAACTTCATCAAGGATATAGAGGTCCTCAATTATACTATTGACTTGACCTCATTGACATCACTAGAGCTTTCCATCCAACAACAACAGAATACATATTCTTTCCAAGTTCATATAGAACATTAACCACGATAGACCATATTCTAGGCCATAAAACAAACTTTAGAAACTTTAAAGGAATTGAAATTATACAAAATATATTTTCTAAGCATAACAAAATTAAACTAGAAATCAATAGCAGATATCTGGAAAACCCCTAAATATTTGGAAATTAAGTCCCCAAATACTTGGAAATTAAACAACATATTTATAAATTACCTATTGGTTCAAGAAGTTTCAAGGGAAGTTAGAAATATTTTGAGAGAGGGGTATTAGTATCTCTGACTGTAATTGTGAATTAGTCTGTTTTTCCTTTGAGTTCTATCAGGCATTTTGCTGCATGTATTTTGAAGCTCTGTTACTAGGTGCATAAACATTTAAGATGGTTATGTTCCTAATTAATTGACCAGTTCATAACAATGAAATAATCCTCATTACCTCTGGTAATAGTCTTTGCTCTGAAATCTACTTTGTCTAATATTAATGTGTTCACTCCAGCTTTATTTGATTCGTATTAGCATGATTTTTTTCATCTTTTTTATTTTTAACATAGTTGTATCATTATATTTAAATTTGGTTTCTTGTAAGCAGGATACTGTTGAGTTTTGCCTTTTTATCCTATCTAACAATCTCTGCCTTTTAATTACAGTATTTAGACCATTTACATTTAATATGATTACAGATATATGTAGGTTTAAATCTATCATTTTGCTACTTGTATATTATTTGTCAACTTGGTTCTTGTTTTCTTCTTTGTTTTCTGCCCTTTGTTTAATTAATTGAGTATTTTTAATGATTCCATTTCATTTTCTTTTTTGACTCATTAGCTATATTTCCTTTTGTTTTTTTTATTATTGCTTTAGTGCTTTTAGTGATGGCATTTTTTGTGTTACTGATTGCTTTTTTACTGATGACTTTATCATACTAATAATTATCTTCAAGTAATAATAATATACCCTCAAGTAATAATATATCACTTCACATATAGTATATAATGTTACAACAATATGGTTCTATTTTCCCTTTTGCAGTCTTTGTGCTACTGTTTTTATACATTTTTCTTCTACATGTGTTATAAACCCTACAATCTAATAGCATTATTTTTGTTTTAAATAGTCAATTATATTTTAAGATATTGTAAAAATAAGAAAAATGTTTTATATTTACCCATATATTTTCCATTTTTGGTGTTCTTCATTCCTTTAAATAGATCCAGATTTCCATTTGTTATCATTTGTTTTCTACCTGAAGTACTTACTGCCTTTAACATTTTATGTAGTAAACGTCTGCTGTTAATAAATCCTTTCAAAGCTTGTGTGTCTGAAAAAGTCTTTATTTCACTTTCATTGTTGACATTTATTTTTGCTGAGTATAGAATTTTATTGTCAAAACTGTTGATAGTTCTTTCTTTTAATACTTTAAAGATGCTCCACTCTCTTCTGACTTTCCTTATTGCCAATAAGAAGTGTGCTCTCATTCTTATCTTGTTCTTCTATCCATTATGTATCTTTTTTTCTCTGGCTAATTTTAAGGTATTTCTCTTTATCACCGCTTTCAAGCAATTTAATTAAGATGTACCATCATGTAGCTTTCCTCAGATCTCTTGTGCTTCAGGTTTATTCATTTTCTTCAATCTGTGGGTTTGTTTCTTTTTCATCAAATTTGAAAAATGTTTAACCATTAGTTCTTCAAATATTTTACATACACACTCATATACATCTACTTTAGAGACTCAAAATACACATGTACTAGGCTATTTAATATAATCCCACAGTTCACTGATGTTCTGTTCTCTCTCTCTTTTTTGTTTCTTTAGTGTTTTTTTCTCTGTGTTTTACTTTGAATATTTTCTATTGTTATGTCCTCAAGTTCAGTACTCTTTTCTTCTGCAGTATCCAATCTGCTGTTAATCCCATTCAGTGTACTTTTCATCTCTAAAATTTTACTTTTGGTCTTTTTATATTTTCCATGTCTCTCCTTGACATAAATATTCTTTCCTCTATATTCTTGAACATATTAGAATATATTTATAATGATTATTTCAATATCTTTGTCTACTAATTCTATTATCTGCATCATTTCTAGGTCTGTTTACATAGATTAATTTTTATTCTCAGTATGAGTTATATTTTTCTGCTACTTTGCATGCCTGATAATTTTTATTGGATGCAAGACATTGTGAATTTTACTATTTTGGGTACTAGATATCTTTAAATTTCTTTAAATATTCTGGACCTTTATTTTGGGATGGAGTTAAGTAACTTCATAACAGTTTGATCCTTTTAAGGTTTTTTTGGAAGAACAAAAGTGGTCTTTACTTCAGGTGTAAGTTTTTTCTCCCCCACTCCTGAAGCTAACATGTTTGACTACTATGCCCAATGTCCTGTATATAGCAAGGTTTTTCCACCCTGGTTTGGGGCAACATGAACTATTCTCATCTCTGTGTGAGCTCTGGGAATTGTTCCACCTATTTTTTTGCTGGTATTTCTTTCCCCAGCCTCATTTTCCTCACAGCCATGCTTTAAACAGTACTCAGCTAAAGTCTCAAGGGGGACTCTGCAAATCTCTTGAGTTCTCCTTCTGCAAAACTCTCTTCTCTCAAGTATGCTGCCTTAAAAATTCTAGCCACATTTACCACCCCACACCCAAATTCTCAATTCTGTCTCTTCAACTTGGGGAAACCATTGAGCTCCACTTGAGTTCTTCCTCCCTGAACTTTGGTCTGAAGACTCTCCCTGAAGTAAGCTGGGGTAGTATGTAGGCTCATTGGTGATCATCCTCCTGTGCTTCTCTTTGGTGATCACTCTCCTGTGCTCCTTGTTGTTCTGTATCTGAAAATCTGTTATTTCATATATTTTTGCTTGTTTTTTTAGATGACTGAGGAAAGAGAGTAAATCCAGTCTCTGTCACTTGACCATAGCCAGAAGTGGGAGTCTTGTTTATTATTTTAAACTGAAAAATACTTGCATACCGTTAAAAAACATCAGATAATACAGAAGGGAATATGTTGAAAAGTAAGTCTTCCTTCCACCTTCTACCATGAGTGCTCCTAATTCCCTCGTCCCTCCTTTTTCAGATGCAGTAACACCAGTTTCTTATAAAGTGTTCCAGAAATATCCTATGCATGTATTAGCATATGTATGAGAGAATATTGTACACAACATTCTGTAGCCCCTACTTTGTTATGCTTAACAATATGTCTGGGGATGTTTCCATATGAGTGCAGATTGTTCTATTTCTTTACTTTTTTATGGCTGCAGAGTTTTTCATTGTATGCTTGTAATATGGTTTATTTAACTAGTTCCCAATTAATGGATATTTAAAAGAGTTTTCAGCCCTCTGCTGAAAGCAATGTTGTAATGAACATTTTTGTATGTATGTCTTTGGGCACATATATGACAGTACCTTCTATTAGTCCTTCTGGAATGCTATAACAAAATACCACAGACTGGGTAGTCTATAAACAACAGAAATTTACTTCTTACAGTTCTGGAGACTGGGAAGTCTAAGATCAAAGCGCTGTCAAATTTGGTGGCTAGTGAGGACCAGTTTCCTGGTTCATAGATGGCACCTTCTTGCTATGTCCCCTTATGATGGGAAGGGCAAGAGGTCTCTCTGGAGTTCCTTTTATAAAGGCATTAATCCCATTCACGAGGGCTCCATCCTCATGACCTAATCACCTCTCAAAAGACCCATCTCCTAATGCTATCACTTTGGTGATTAGGATTTTAGCATATCAATTTGGTGGGGAGGAGGGCATAAACATTCAGACCATAGTATACCTGTAGGATAAATTCATAGAATTAGAATTGCTGGATCAAAAGGATTATGCACTTTAAAAATAGGATAAGAATAGTTAAAATTGCCCTCTAAAGAGACTGTACAAATTTACATTCCCGTCAACAATGTTATGAGAGAGGGGCTATTTAGTTTAGATGTTGCAGGAAATAGGAAACAAGAATAGTAAATGTCTGAGTAATGACAGGATGAATGCAGTGTTTCCGCAAAGCTTAGAAAGTAGGAAAAGGACAGAGAAAGGAAATGTTGAATGTCAGATTGTGTGATTTAAATCAGGTTACATTTATGACATGCAATATATACATGTAACAAAACCGTGCTTGTACCCTTTAAATTTATACACATTTTTAAAAATAATAATAATAGATAATTTTTCTCCTTATAAGTTTTAAAAAGATACATGGCTGTTGTAAGCAAAAATTATAACACTATTTGGTGGGGCTTTCAATGCATGTATATTAATACATATGAAAATTATAACATAAAGGGTGAAGAATAAAGGGGTCTATAAGATTCAAAAGTCTCTATATTTTACTTCAAGTGATAAAATACTCTTATTAGACCACAAAAGGTTAGGAATGTATACTGTAATACCTAGAACAAGCAGTTAAAAACATGGTACAAAAAGATATAGTGAAAAAGCCAATAGATAAATTTAAATGTAATACTAAAAACTTTCAAAAACTCCAAAAGGTGGTGGAAAAAGGCAATGGAGAAACAGAAAACAAATGATAAAATGGTAGGGCTAAACTCAACCATATTAGTAATTACAATAAATGTAAATTATTTAAACACACTAATTTAAAAAACAGAAATTATCAGGTTGGATAAAAAATAAGAACCAACTACATGTTCTTTACAAGGAACTCATTTTAATATAATGATGTAGATATGTTACTAGTGAAGGATGGAGCAATTTTAGCTCTCACATGTAAAGAACTTGAAAGTCATCACTCCTGCCTTTACAATAAGAAAAACATGGAACAAACTGAAAATCAATGATCCTTTTTGGACTCATCAAAGAACCGAGATTGCAGGGCAAACCATCACCCCAAAATCAAGAGACAGAAGCAAATTACAGCCAAGATCAGCTCACCAAAAGGAGAAGCTGCTGGAGACAGGAAGTGAGGAAAAGACTTTACTAGAGTCTTATCTGACCAGGATAGGGCAGTCACTCAACTATAGCCCTATGGCCTTTTCTCACTGAAGGGGACAGAGGAAAGCCAAGACACTTTTGAAGGCCACAGCCCAGGGACACAGGCTCACTAAAATACTAAAATTTAATCATAAGATTATTTGAGCCAGACGCAATGGCTCATGCCTGTATCCCCCGCTACTTGGAAGCCTGAGGCAGGAGGATCTCTTGAGCCCAGGAGTTCAGCCTGGGCAACATAGCAAGACCCTGTCTCAAAAAAAAAAAAAAGATTACAGAATGCCTGCTGTCCTCACACCTTACCACTTTATCAACAGGGTCTCAGTAAAATAAGAGCAGATTATAGTTGAAAGACCTACAAGGAAAAGACTCGTATAGAGAAGGGATTCTTTAGGAAATCTGAAGACAGCGGTGGAGACAAAAACAAGGACACTAGAAGAAATCAAAGTCTCTGGCCCTTACAGATTCAGCAAACATTAACATAAAACTTCACATTAAAACTTATTGCCCTGAGATCCTATTACCCAATACATCATGTCTGGCTTTCAACAAAAACGTGCAAGGCATGCTAAAATGCAAGAAAAAACATATTCAAGCAAGCTTCAGAACAAGACTCAGATCAATGTGTCGGCAGGGTTCATTTCTTCTGAGGCCTCTCTTCTTGGTTTATAGATGGCCATCTTCTTTTTGTATCTTCACCTGGTTTTCCCTCTACGTGTGTCTGTGTCCAAATTGCTTCCTATAAGGACACCAGTCATATTGGATCAGGGCCCACCCTAATGGCTTTGTTTAACCTTAAGTATCTCTTTGTCTTTATCACCAAATACAGTCACATTCTGAGGTACCGGGGTTTAGAACATGCACATTTGAATTTTGGAGGGACACAATTCAGCCCATAATAAAGGACATCCTACAAAATACCTGACCAGTACTCCTCAAAACTGCCAAGGTTATCAAAAACAAGGAAAGTCTGAGAATCTGTCATAGGCAAGAGGAACCTAAGGATATGTGACAACTACATGGAACAAACAGGGTATCCTAAACGAGATCTTGGAACCAAAAGAGGACATTAGGTAAAAGCTAAGGCTATCTAAATAAATTATAAACTTTAGTTAATAATGTGTCAGTACAGGTTTATTAATTTTGACAAAGGTACTATAATAATGTAAGATGTCAATAATAAGGGAACTGGGTGAGAGGCATATGTGAAGTATCTCTACTATCTTCTCAATTTTTCTGTAAATCTAAAACTGTTCTAAAAACTATATTTTTTAAAAAGTAAACAATGGGAAAAGATGTATCATGGTGGAAATATTTGCAAATATCTGGCAAAGGGCTTATATCTAGAACTGTTACATTTCAATAAGAAGAAACTCCAATTAAAAATATGGATAAAACAGCTGGAAAAGCATTTCACCAAAGGAGATACATGTATGGTAAATAAGATACAAGATACTTGATATCATTAGTTATTAGAGAAATGCAAAACAAAATCACACATAATGAGATACAACTACATGCCCATTAAAATGGCTAAAATTAATAATATTGAACATATCAAATGTTGGTGAGGATATATAGATCAACCTGAACTCTCATTCATTGCTGGTAGGGATTATAAAATGATACAACTGCTTTGACAACAATTTGACAATTTCTTACGATGTTAAATGTATCCCAGTTATATGACCCAGACTTTTTATTCCAAAGTATTTATCCAAGAAAAATGAAAGCACATATTTACACAAGAACTTATACATGAATGTTTATAGCAGTTTTGCAGGTAATATCCAAAAACTCAGAACAACCCAAGTGTCTATCAACAGGTGAATAGATAAATTACGGTATATTCACACAATGGAATATAACTCCACAATAGAAACAAACTACTGATACATGCATGCAACCTAGATGAATCTCAAAATCATTATACTGAATGAAAGAAGGCACACCATCAAAAAAAAAAAGAGCACATTTACATAAAATACCAGAAAATGAAAACTAATCTATAGTGGCAGAAAGCAGACCAGCGTTTGCCTGGAGATGGATGGGAGGAGCAGGAAAGAGGAACCATAAAAAGGCACTAGAAGATTTTGGAAGATGATGAATATGTTCACACTTTGATTGAGATGATGATTTCACAGGTGTATAAATATGTCAAAACTTCTCAAGCTGCATACTTTGAATAAGTACAGTTTATTATAAGTCAATTATGTCTTATTAAAGTTATTAAAAGGTTTACTAATAAAAAATCATCTTTGGAAAAAATGGGAAACTAACTAAATAAACAGATTTCTAGTATCTAATTAGCAAGATCCTTCAAAATATGATTCGCTTCTAGGTAGTGAGATCTACCTTCACCGCGTGGCTTTTCTTCCCAACACAAGGGTCTCCCCATACATTTCTGGTAGTCCTGCTTCTGTACCCTAACCCTCACTCCTTCCCTCCCGTTGTCCCTCCATCTACCCAGATCTCTCATCTTGCAACATCCAAGTGTCACTTCAGCTCACTCCCTTCTGAAATGTCAATAATTTTCAAAGCCAGTCTCTCACATTATGCGGTATAACTACTCCCTATCTTGTACTGAGATTTAGATATAGTGAATGCTCAATATTCACTGAATGGAAAAATGATTTTGAACCATCAGTTGCATGAGTGTAACCTTATTTTTTTATTAGATCATCAACTCTTTGAGAGTGAAAGACATAAACTATTTTCTTGTATAAAAAGACTCCACATTATAAATATGTTAAATCCTCCCAGGTTCAATGTAATCCCAAGTTTTAAAAGTTGGAGTGACTTAAATGTAACTAGAAAGTTTCTAGTAACAAGGATTTCTCTTTTTATTCAGAAACTGATATCAATGGAACTGGATTTCTAAAACTAGGTCCTTAAAATGGAGAAAGGATTAGAGGGTAGAAAAAGTGGGAGCCAGGAGGCCACTTGGGAGTATGAAACAGCTAAGAAAAAGGAGGTGAAGACTCAAAATACAGTAATGGCAGCAGGAATAGGAAAAAGAAAGTGAATTCAGAGATATTCAGAAGCTCTGAGACTAAATGATGGATGGAGAGAGAAAAGGAAGTCTCAAGGACACAATTGTGGACACAACTGAAGAATAAGGGTTCGGGAGGGAAGACAATGATTTCCCCTTTGAACATGTGAAATCTGAGGCACCTGCAGCCTTCTGATTTCAAGATTGTTCCTTTTTAAGCACCAAAGGAAGCGAGAAAAGCTTCATCTTTCTCTGTTGCACCCTCTTAATAGAAGGATTTGTTCCGTAAAATTTGCATTTAGTTAAAAGGCTGCACTTAAGGATTTAAAGGCCACATTTCACCTTAAGGCTATGGGTTCCTCACCCCTTGGTATTTTTTTCACTGGAGTATAAACCTCTTAAAGTCTGTATTAGTTATTTATTCCTGTATGATAAAGTAACCCAAAACTCAGCATCTTAAAACAACAAACATTTATTATTGCACATAGTTACAGGAATCCAAGAGCAATTCATCTGGTTTCTGGCTTGGGATCGCTTGTGAAGTTACAGTCAAGCTGTTGGCCACGGTTATGGCCTGAAGACATGACTGGAGTGGAAGGACCTGCTTCCAAGCTCCCCCACGTGGCTGGTGGAAGGAGGCTGTGTTTCCTCACCACGTGGAGCTCCCCACAGGGCTGCTCGTGTGTGCCTTTCCCCAGAGTGAGTGATCTGAGAAAGTATGCAATGGAGATGGAAGTTGCAGTGTCTTTTATACCCTACCCTCGAAAGTGGCATACTTCTACTTCTGCCATATCCTATTGATTCCACAGACCAGCCCTGGTCCATTGTGGGAGGGGCTGCACAAGGGCCAAATCTGTCTTAAAGACAAATGTATCCTAGCACAGTGCCTGACATGGTGAGTACTTAACTTATCAAACGGGTATTTGTGTCAGGAACTCTAAAGAAAAAGTCTGAGGTGGAGTTTCAGATTCCAAAGGAAATAGCAAATAAACAATGGACCTGATTGTGGCTGTAGGTGAGAGACCCCAGAGGGAACACATAGAGTGAAAATACGGGAACCAAGGCTGGAATCTGGGGTCGCAGGTGCTGAAAGGGTGAGCTGAGAGAGAAGAGGGAGCTGATGGGACCGTAACAGCCCAGCTGCAGACCAGGCTCAGCATTGGAAGGGGAGAGGGGACAGATGCAAAGGGAGGAGAGAGGTTCACACAGGAGGAGGTGGTCAGGAGCCTCAGGTGCTGCAGACAGACCAAATAAGACTAGACCTATGAATAGTTGATATGTCCAACATAATCCAAATTCTGCCCTAACCACTCTAACTGCTATACACAGGTTTCTCTCTCAGCATAGGGACGACTTGAACATGTTTTTAGGTTGAGAGGGGGCTAGTTGAGTAAAAAACTATTTAAGAGATGATAACATAAGAAAGCTCTATTTTATTTGTTTACACATTTATTTAGCTCTGGGGTAATACAGCTTGTCTTATATTTTATTCTTGTTATATGTATATCTCCATTACCATCCAGAGAAAGTGTCTCTGAGGCAAAGTAAGAAATCAGTATGCAAAGAATGATTATACACCACGGTCTGAAAAATCATTTTAGAACATCTTTTTACATTCCTAGAACTCCCTCATCCCATGTATTCACATGGCTAACTCCCACTCAGCCTCCAAGAATTAGCTCAATGATGTCAAATCCTGGAAGGGTGCCCCCTTAATTTTTCCTCAACCCTATCCCATCCTCAAGCTAAGTTAGAGCCCTCTCGTTGATGTCCTATAATGTCTCACACATATGAGGATCAGAGCTCTTTTAACAACCACCAAAACCACCACAGAGTCACTTGATTGCCAAACCACGGGCGCACCTCCAGACTACGGTGAGCTCCATTAAACCATGGTGTAGGCACAGTAAATGCAAGGAAAGGAGAGTTGGGAAGAAACTTGTTTACTACTACCCTCCCAGACACCCTTGAATTCTACAGCTACTAATGAAAGTGTCTATAATTTGCTGCTCTGAAATAATGAAAACCATTAAAAGAGACTCACTTTTTCTTAATGTTTATGGTCTGCTTTTTTAACGGTCTTTTTGTTCTGACTACATTTATCAAGCTTTGAAGAAAAAGGGAAAATAAATTGCACCTAATTTACACGAAGATAGAGGCTTAGGAAGAAACGCTTTCATCTGACTACATGTAGTATTGTGGAAGGAGAGGGGAAAGCACGTACATGCAATTATTTTATTTGTGAGCTTCCATTTATAGAAGGGGAAGAAAAACCCTACAACATTTCTGAGTTTTGACTTCTACCCAGTGTGCTGCTAGAAATCAGAACTGGTTAGAGAAGGGAGTGGACTGTGCCTTTCTTTGTCTGCGGGTTGCTCTTTCAACGAAGCCCCCTCATATTTTTGCTGTACTGAAGAGCAGTGGCGAAAACTGTGAGAAGCCTGGCAGGATGGTGATATGGGATGCAGGGAAGCCAGATTCCAAATCCTGCAAGGTGGCAGTCTATCCAGGTCTGGAAACAGGAGTTACCTGGCACAGATGAGCATGAGCAGGGGGTGGGGATAGGGGTCCATCAAGGCCTGGGGCTTCAACCCGGGGAGCCCAGCAAAGGCTCTCACACCTCCCATGATCAAGGCTGCATCAGGGGCAGTTCAAGTTGGAAAATACATCAATCAAAAAATACTAAAGGAACACTCACTAGAAATTTGATATTAACTTAGGCTCTGTGCAGGATACAAAGAAGTTTATAACTCAATCCTTGCCTTTAAAATATCCAAACATGCACAGAGATCAGAGTTCTGAGCTACTAAAGCCATTAGAATCTCCAGGGCAGAATATCTAAGAAGAGGGAGCTGCACACTAGAAGGGCCCCAGAAGTAGGTATAAGATCTCACTGCATCTCCAGTGCCGCTCAACAACTTACCCAAAACTTAGCAGCTTAAAATAACACACATTTATTACCTCAAAGTTTCTGTGTCTCAGGAATCCATTCATGGCTTACCTGGGTCCTTTCCCTGGGATTTCTACAAGGCTCCTATCTGCCAGGGCTGGGGTCTCACCTGAAGCCTCAGTTGAGGAGGATGCACTTCCAAATTCACTGAATAAGACATTGGCAAGATTCAGTCCCTTGGGGGCTGTTGGACCGAAGGCTCATTCCTTGTTGGTTGTTGGCTTGAGGCTGCCCTCAGTTCCTTGCCACATAGGCTTCTGCAACATGACAGCTTGCTCATCAAAGCCAGCAAGCCTGCTAGAAAGACAGAAGTCACAATATTTTGTAACCTAATCACACAAGTGGTATGACATTATCTTTGTTGTATTCTGTTGGTTAGATGCGAGTCATTAATTCCAGCCCACATTCAAAGGGGATTATGTAAGGGTATGAATATCACCAAGGGCCACCTTAGTAGTCAGCCTACCATAGTAAGGCTACAAGACAAGATTCTGCAAGGCCCTACAGGGATCACATGTCATAAGGCTCAGAATTGGGAAAGGCAGAACAGAAAGACCTCAGTGATAACTACGAAAGCCCCATATATTTCAAAATTAAGTAATATATTGTTTATATACTTGCAAATAGCCCATAGATCAAAGAAAAAATTACAAAGAAAATTAGAAAACATTTTAAACAGAATGATAATAAAATATAACACATCAAAATTTGTGGGCTGCTACTAAGTCTATAATAAAGGCAAAGTTATAACTTTAAATGCTTATCTGAGAGAAAAAGAAATGTTTAAAATCAATGACATAACGACACCTAGAAACACTACAAAAGTTAAGCTAATTAAACCTAAAATATGTATCAAAAAAGAAAGATGAAGAACAGAAATCAAGGAAACAGTAAAACAGACAATACAGAAAGTTAATAAAATCAAAAATTGGTTCTTTGAAGAGATCACAATTGCTAAGCCTCTAGCAAACCCAAAAAGAGAAAACTAGAGAAAATACAAATGACCAATATCAGGATTTTATGAGGGAATATCGCTACAGAAGCTATAACATCAAAAGTATAGTAAGGGAGTAATATGAACAACTTCATTCCAATATATTCAATAACTTAGAAAAATGGACAAATTCCTTGGAAAACTCAACTTCTCAAGTAATGGATGTGGTACATAATAGATGCCCCCAGAATTCCTGCTTGGCACAAGATCTGAAACAGGGAAGGGAAAACTACAAGAAATGCTAAAGGAAGCTCTTCAGAGTAAAAGGCTATGACACCACAGGCTAATTCGGATCTCCTGGAAAGAGTGAAGAGCACCAAGATGGTACCCTATGGGTGAATATAAAAACTATAGAGTTGTTGGCTGCGAGGCTCTGCTGCGGCCCAAGCTGTTGGTCTTACACCAAGATGCTTCAAAAACTATGTATTTTCCCTCCTCTTCTCTTAATTTATGTAAAAGACATTTGGCTGCTTAAAGCAAAAATTATAGCATAGTATTGTTAGGTTTAAATTTTAGGTAGCTATTATATGATCCCATTTATGTGAAATGTCCAAAACACGCAAATACATAGAAACAGAAAATAGATCCGTGGTTGCCAGGGGCTCAGGGGAGGGAGGAATGAAGAATGAGTGCTAACGGGTATGGGGTTTCTTTTGGGGGTGATGAAAATGTTCCGATGAAATGTTCTAGTTACACAACTTTGTGAATATAATGAAAACCACTGAATTGCAGACTTTAAAAGGGTGAATTTTATGGAATGTGAATCATCTCAAAAAATGTAAATAGGTACAATTATATGATAAAAATAGCAAAAAGGATGGGGGGAAATGCAACTATACTATTGCAAGGTATTTTTCCTAAAGTAATTCAGCATAAAGTATAAGAAGATTATAAGCTAAAGCTGCATAGTGTAATCCTTAGGGCAACCAATAGAAAAGTAAGTAAAAGGTGCTATAGTTAAAAAGCCAAAGCCAAAGCTTCTGCTTCCAATCATGTAGAGTAACAAGGACTAGACTTAACATTTCTTGGTTGTAAAACTGAACAAAATATATGAAACAGCTGTTTTCAAACACTAGACAACAGGTAATGCAGGACAGTGATCCACGAGAGAAAAGAAACAAATAACTGGGCCTTATACTGACCCCAGTTTTTTGCCAGAAGTTAATTTCTGGGTCACAGTTTTAGGTAGGAGGAGTCAAACAAAGCCTGGTAGCCTCACTGAAAGGAAGATATGGAAATTATAGTTTGGGGCAGCTGAGGCAGCTGGAAGTTGTGGGCCAGGATATGGACGGTAGGGATCTATGAAGACAACAAGACTCAGAAATGCGCAGAGGAGTCTGCTTGAGCCTTTGCTGAGCGCTGGGATATGCATGCGTAGAGTGAAATTTCACAAGGCAAAGCAAAAAAAGAACCAAGGAATTTTTTGTAAACATAAAATTCCCAGAGCTCACACAAGGTGCAAAAATAAGAGCTCTGACCAGCCAGGGTAGAGAGTCCTCAGCGATCACACAGGGAATTCCTAATCACAATACAATATGATCTCAACTATAACACCTTGCTTGATGGGGAAACCCTAGACATATAGCAAAAGAATTAATATCACTGCAAACAGAATTCCCAGTCCATAAGAAGAAAAAAATACATAATGAACACATGAGATTTATTTCAGGAGTGTAAAGATTGCTTAGTATTAGAAAATCTATTAATATAATTCATCATATTAATAGATCAAAAAGAAAAATCATATAATTAATGCCATAGATATTGAAAAGGCTTTTACAAAATTTAAACATTCTTGATTATACAAAAAGCTCTGAATAAAAATACATACATGGCCTAGGGCGGTGGCTCATGCCTGTAATCCTAGCACTTCGGGAGGCTAAAGAGGGAGGATCTCTTGAGGCCAGGAGTTCAAGACCAGCCTAAACTAGAGTGAGTCCCCGTCTCTACAAAAAGTGGAAAATTAGCCCTGAGTGGTGGCATGTGCCTATAGTTCCAGCTACCTGGGAGGCTGAGGAGGGAAGATCACTTGAGCCCAGGGGTTTGAGGTTGCAGTGAGCTATGATCATGCCACTGTACTCTAGCCCACATGAGAGCAAGACCCTGTTTCAAAAAAACAAAACAACAACAAAACACACACACACACACTTCCTAAACATGATAAAATATGATCTCAACTATAGTGTCTTGCTTAACGGGGAAACGCTAGACATATTTCTATTAAAGATAGAAAAAAAGAAACAAAGACAGAAAGAAGACAAGGATATCCTTTATAACTATCATTTTACATTGTTCTGGAGGTTGTCACAAATGAAACTAAAAAGGAGAAAGATACAAAATTTCCAAAAATGTAAAATAAAGGGGGAGGTAAAAATATGAGTATTTATAGATGTGATATGGTTGCTCACACAGAAAACTCAAAAACGTTAACTGAAAATTTACATTATAAGCTCAAATAGAACTATATTTGTAGTTTCATATTTTTACATTTTTTGGATTCCACAGGAACACTGGTGAAAGACAACAAAACATTCTGGATTTTAATACATTTTAGTTGTAATTTCATGCTCATGATATTTAGGTATCTTCCTAATACCTGTGAATAATTTTCAGACATCTTTGATGCATTCCTAAAATGAGAAATAAAATATTTTAAAATCTCTGCCCTGTACTACTGAGGGTATGAAAATAAAAGACATCTCTGGAGGCCTAAAATAAGGAGAAAACCATGAAATTAAGTGAACCAGTGGCTGTCCTGTGGTATTCTCCAACCATGGTGGCTTAGAGTTTTAATTTTAAACATGCACATAGAGATAAATTCTAGAACCTGCACAAAATGAAGAAAATTGAATCAGATCTTTATATCAAGTCAGGACCCCCAGAAGATGATGCCCATAGTGAAAGTGTTAACTAGAAAACAAAAGATGTTTCACACAGACGAATGATAAGAAAACTTGCTTGTTTTGTTAACTTTTATTTTCTTAAGATGTAAGTTTTGGCCAGGCACGGTGGCTCATGCCTGTAATCCTAGCACTCTGGGAGGCCGAGGCGAGAGGATTGCTCAAGGTCAGGAGTTCGAAACCGGCCTGAGCAAGAGCGAGACCCCGTCTCTACTAAAAATAGAAAGAAATTAGCTGGACAACTAAAAATATAGAAAAAATTAGCTGAGCATGGTAGCACATGCCTGTAGTCCCAGCTACTCCGGAGGCTGAGGCAGAAGGATTGCTTGAGCCCAGGAGTTTGAGGTTGCTGTGAGCTAGGCTGACGCCACGGCACTCACTCTAGCCCAGGCAACAGAGTGAGACTCTGTCTCAAAAAAAAAAAAAAAAAGATGTAAGTTTTACATTTCCCTTAAAAATTCATAACCACAAGTTGTTAGCCTCTCACAAGTTTGGGTCTAGAATCTATCCTCCCCTGTAAAGCCAGAAAAATCCAAGCCAAGAATGTATTTTAACATAGTTCCAAGTTGTTAGTGCTGCCAGGCACCTGGATATCTCCCAGCAAGCCCAGTTCCTCTGGGGAGAAATGCCCTAAATTCAGGCCTCAAAGAATAAAGTTCCAAGTTCAGTAAGTTTACACACAGACAGGCACAAGGGAAATAAGCCATCCTGAATGACAGTCAGCATAGGCAACAAATGGACTGAAGACTACAAAGATCACAGATACTGAAATAACATACTAGAGCATACATCGTATATAAAATTAGAACACTTAACATGTATAAAGATATAAAAGAGGGAATTGAAACTATGATAATGGAATAAGAGTTTTAAAATGACCAAACTAATTTGAAAAAAGAAATAGAATTTCTAGACAATAAAAAAAGTACCAACCGAATTTAGAAATCCCTTGGATAGTTTGAACCACCAATTAGGCACAGCTAAAGAGTTAATTATTAAACTAGAGGATACAGCTGAAGACATTAGGATCTGGGTCTTTTAAAATTCCTAATTCAGACCTGAAACTGTGTATCCATGACAATAGGACATTGGTGTAAATGATGAAATGATGACAACAGACTATGACAAAGATGACAAGAGGCCCACCAAATTATCTTCCCCCTCTATGGAATACAGCAGTGGGTGAGAGGCCACTGTTTAGAGAAAGGTTATATTTCCAAGTTCCTCTCCCTGCAACTAGTTGTGGCCATGTGCCTAGTTCATGCTAATAAAATGTAAGAGGAAATGATGTGTGGAACTTCCATATCAAGGCTTTTTAAAAGCGGGAGCATCCCCTCCATGCCCTCTTTCCCTTGCCTCCAGCTTGTGGGTGTAGCTGATGATACACTCGTAGGAGCTGGCAGAGCCACAGAGGGAAGCAGCCTGACTCTCTGAAGGATTACTAGTGGAAGGTCACACTGCTCTGAAAGGATGCAGGTGAGGATGACGCCCTGGAGGACAGCATAAGATGAAAGGAGCCCGGGTTTTCATGTCACTGCATGGAGGACGGTCACCTGATAACCAGAAATATTTGTCTTGCACTGTTACGAGAGCAGAAATAAACTTCTAGTTTGTTTGAGGCATCATACAACTTGGGGCTGATTTTATCATAGTCCCTGGACTATTCTAGCTAATGCACAGTTAAAACAGAAAGTTTGTATAATGGCAAAGAACATGGAAACCTACAGAGATCAAAGCAGGAGCAATATAACAAACTCCCAGATGGAGGTGTAGACTTTCAGCTCCTCAGGGCTCCATAAGAACATTCAGTTGCTAATAATACCATCTGCTTGAAATGAGAACACTGTCAAGGATGAAAAAACTTTGCCATTTTTTGATGAGGGATTTTATACCCTCATGGACATCCCTACCCTTCAACTCTTCTGAAGAACCTAGGTATTTCAGCATCACCAGGTATAAATAACTAGAGCAAACAAAACCTATTTACTACGAGACTAAGTGCATTAAAAGTCAATTTCCTAAACCTAGGCTTCAGGTATGGCTAATTCCTCCCTACATTACTAGTGGAAGTTTAACTGGAGAAAAATTTGTCAATGTCTATCAAAATTAAAAGCCCACATATTCTCTATTCTCTGGCCCAGCAATTTATAAATAATTTATCTCACGGATATACTTCTCTACATACATAAACAAATATTTTCAAGACATTCTGTTGTAATATTTTTATAGCAAGAGCCTGGAAACATTCTAAACATCCATTAATATAGGACTGGTTAAATAAATTATGATACATTCATACAATAGAATGTAAAACAGCTATTAAAAAGAACGAAGCACGATGGAAAATGGGTATGGCAGTTTCTCAGGAAATTAAACATAGAATTGCCATATGATCCAGCAATTCCACTCCTGGGTATATACCCAGAAGAACTGAGGCAGGGACTCAAACAGATACCTATACATCTGTGTTTATGGCAGCATTATTCACAAGAGCCAAAAGGCAGAAGCAACCCAAGTGTCACTGACAGATGAATGGATAAATAAAATGTACTATATAGATACAATGGAATATTATTCAGCCTTAAAAAGAAGAAAATTCTCATACATGCTTACAACATGGATGAACCTTGAAGACATTATCTAAGTGAAATAAAAGTTACAAAATGACAAACACTGTATGATTCCAATTATATAATGTACTTAGAGTAGTCGAATTCACACAGACAGAAAGTAGAATGATAGTTGCCAGGGGCTGGGGGAAGGAGGAAATGGGGAGCTGATATTTAATGGGTGTGGAGTCTCAGTTTAAGAAGATGAAAAAGTTCTGGAAAGTATAGTGACGGTTGCACAACAATATGAATGTTCTTAATTCAGTGTGCCACTGAACTGCACACTTAAAAATGGGTAAAATGGCAAATTTTGTGTTATGTTTATTTTACCACAATAAAAAAATTACCCCAAATCAAGGTTATTTGGTGATGCAAAAGAAATAAATAAAAGCTTAAGTTCAGAAAACGGGGGAAAAAAGAATTAGTTCTCTGTGTACTGGTATGGAACAGTGATCAAGAATATTGTACGTGAAAAAAGTAAGAGCAGAATGACATGGATAACATGCTACCATTAGTTTAAAAAATATATTTGTGTGTGAGGGTGTGTGTATGTGTGTAAATACTAGGTATTTATAAATACAAGGTATACAAATGCACACACGATTGTCCTTTAAGGTGGAAAACTGGTTGGACGGCAGTGTGGGTACCAGAGTCACTTTAAAATGTGTATCTGTCTTAGTCTGTTTTGTGCTGCTATAACAGAATACCTGGGACTGGGTAATTGATAATAAACAGAGATGTGTGGGCTTGTGTTTCTGAGGCTGGGAAGTCCAAGATTGAGGGGCTGAGTCTAGATAGGGTCTTCTTACTGCATCATCCTTGGTGGGAAGGGCAAAGAGAGGGCAAGAGAGAGAGCAAGAGGCGGCTGAACTCATTCTTTTATAAGGAATCCAGTCGCGAGGTAATGAACCCACTTCCATGTTGATGGACAGCATCAATCCGTTCCCGAGGGCAGTGTCCCCATGACCCAGTCGCTGCCCATTATGCCCCACTTCCCCACACCAAATTGGAGGTCAAGTTTCCAACACATGATCTTTGGGTGACACATTCAAACCACAGCAATACCCTTTTTTAACCCTTTGGATTTTGAATTCTGTGCACGTATTACATTAGCCATTCGAACATTTTTAAAATAAGTTTTTAATAAAAATTTGTGCCATGCCTTTCAAGATGCATAGGATTTGGTAAGGCAGAAAGGAAAGAGATCCGCCCAGCTGATGAAATAAATTGTATGAAGAAAGAAGCAGAAATGGGAACTTCCATGCTGTTTCTGAAGGTAGAAAAAGAAATCATGTTGGCCTCCTGAGAGTGATTTTGGGCAGGCACAATGGGATGGTCCCACAGGCGGAATGATTGGGACCAGACTGTAAAAGTGCAGGGTGGCGTGGAGCTAGACTTTCCCTTGGAGGCAGAGTAGAACCATTGGAAGGATTCTGGCAGGGAAAGGACAAGATGAAAGGAACGGGCTTTGGAGGAAGAGAAATCTAGTGGCAGCGTAGGTTTAACCTCCAGGGTGTGAGTGGGCAGCTGCCTGGGGTTTGGCAGGATGAGAATAGCAGAAAATAACCAGGGAAGACAGAAAAAGGGGAAAAATGAGTGCAGCAGAGCTGTGCAAAAGAGGCCTAGAGGCAGAAGCCCAGCACTAGAAGAGGAGGTAAGAACAAAGGCAGGCAAGAGGAAGAGCTCAGAGGAAAAGAAGATGTGATTTTTTTTCACCCCACGTCACTAGTTTTGAAACCTGGCCATGCCAAAGATTCATCTAGAGAACTTTTTGAAAAATACAGATTCCTGGTCCCCATTCTAAATCTACTGAATTGGAACCTGAGTGGAAGAGGGAGACAGTAAAAATATACATAGTTAGGTCATCTCCACCACCGGCCCCCTAGTCCAGATGACTGTCACCTCCCACCTGAAATATGACTGGGATATACTAGTCTCCCTACTTCCATCTTTGCCCCCTCGCTCATAGTCTATGCTCTTCCACAGGACAGCCAGAGTGATCACTTAAAAACCAAAGTCAGACCATATCACTCATCTGCTCAAAATTTTCAATACCTTCCTATCTCACTCAGTGCAAGATCCTATATCCTTTCTATGGTCTAAATGGCACCCAGCCCTGAGCTCCCTGCTTTCAGCTCTTAACTCTCCCTCCATCCAAATTTACTCATCTTTATCACTGGTCTCATTGCTGTCTCCTGAAAAAGAAAAAAAAGTAAAACAAACATGCTACAACCTCAGGACCTTTGCACATGCTCTTCCTTCTGCATAATGGCTCTTTGCCCAGTTATCCCCCAGATATCTATATGCCTTCCTCTCTTCCTTCAGGGCTCTCATGCATCACCTTATCAGAGAGGGCTTTTCTGACCACCTGTCCCATCCCCATCACCTCTGTGGCCCATGCCCTGCTTTATTCTTCTTCACTTGTAACCACTTGACATATTATATATTTATGTGTTTATCACTTATCTCCCCACACTCAAATGTAAGCTCCATGTGAGCCAGAACTTTGTTTTGTTCACCGCTGTATCCCTGTGTCTAGAGTACATGTTAGTCCTAGCCCATATAAGAGACATAATAAATATTTTTTGAGTGAATAAAATTGTTTACAAGCTCCCCCAAGTAGGACTTAGGCAGCCAGCCTCATGTGCAAACTACTGGTGTAGCTAATGTCAAGTAAATTCTCCAATATTAAAGTGTGAGCTTGGCACAGCATTTCTCTGCATCAGCACCACTTCGACGGCATCTAAAGAACAGACACCATGCAAGGGTAAACTTTTAAAACAAGAGCACTAGCTCTAGGCACCTCAGGGAGCAGAACCTGCATTTGTTTTGTTCCCTGTCTGGTTTTCCAAGGCCATCATATCCTGGTCTTCTTATCTGGGTGGGAACATGCTTACAGCCCTTGTGACGGGAGATGTACCATTTTGTTATAGAAGCCACGAAGAGTTTGAAGGAGATTTCAGAGCTTGCTGAGTGCTACTTTCTTTGCTTGTGAAATTTGCCTCTTTTGGTTTTTAATCTTCTAATTTGGTAGTCTTAGAACTTAAATGACATACCAGAAGTAAAAGGCAAAAAATGGAATCATGCTGAATAGCAATTATAGGAACAATGAGAAAAACAACTTTCTGCATATTTGGAGCCTTATCATTTACAAAAGGTTTCCACATGTCTTATCCCACGTAGAACCTCTCAACAGCCCTGTATGAAGAGAGTTGATTTCCATTTTGTAGATAAGGAAACTGGAGCTCACAAAAGTTAGTTGTCTTTTCCAAAATGACACTGTCAGCAAGTGGTAATGTTGAGACTTAGCCCCTTCTATTTCCAAATCCCAAGCTATTTCCACTATACCATTTAACAAGATTGAGAAGAATTAACTTAGATCTGTGTCACATACTACATACTATGATATCATGGAGCACTTACTTTCTGCCAGGCTCATGCTAACTATTTTACGTACATTATCCAATGTAAGCCTCAGAACAACCCCAAAAGGAGACACCAGTATTTCCAAAGAAGAAACTGAGGCCAAGAGATTGAGGAATGTTTATTTGCCCAGGTTACAAAACCAGGTAGAGGCAAAAGTAGGTTTTAAACTAAGTTCTACCTAATTCAAGATCACAACCTCGTATTTTTCCTACTGAAATTTAGTATCATAAAGACAAAACATTAATGTCACCTACATTCATGTCCTCATCTTCTCTTTCCTATACTATCAGAAAAGTCCCTCTCTAAACATTTTCCATTTTTGAAGTCTTGACTACATTCCCTTCCCCAGTTCTAACTCCATACTACCATCTGAGTAATCTTCCTAAGAGGCAATTGGACAGAGGGAATCTCCTATTTGAAAACTTCCACTAATTCCAAATCAGCTCCATGATGAAGGTCAAACTCCATATCATCTCATTACATGCCCTGCATGAACAAGTCCTAACCTGCTTTTCCAGGGCTATTCTAACAGCTTCACCCCACTCAACCTACTATAGTGTCCCCAGACTTCACTTTTTACACAATATTTTTTCTGTATGAGATGCTCTTACCTGTCTTCTCCAACTGGCAGGCTTGTACTCACCTTCTTTTGAATTGGGGATATCTATGGTGGTTATCCTGTGTCTTTCTCACCATTGTACGTTGCGTGTATAAGTAACTTGTCTTTTTAGTTCAAATATCTCTGCACCCAAAGAACCAAAGAACTCTAGGAGCTACACCAAAGGGTCCACATTAAAGGAGCTCTTCATATTTGGACTAGATTTACATAATAAGCCTCTGGGCCTTGCAACAATGTCATAATGGATTGTGACTTTTGGAAGAGAAATGAGTATAACTTTGCATGTAGGGGAGACATTAATTATTTTGGCCATAGGGCTGGCTGTGGTAGACTCTATCCAAAGATCATCATAATTGATTCCTTCGTTACTTGTATGTACGTTCCATCAAAATGTGGAGTTTATTTCCCCTTTCCTTGGATCTAGGCTGGCCCTGTGGCTGTTCTGACCAATATAATGTGGCTTTTGACCATTAGAATCTAGGACCCCTGAGTTCAGGCCATAAGCTTCCATTTCCTTCCTCTTAGAGCCCAGAAATTTCACTGTGGAAGCCCAAGCCACATGGAGAGGCCACATGGAAGAAAATTGTGGTGTTCTATTTAACAGTGTCAGCCAAGATCCCAGCCAATAGCCAATGCCAACTGCCACCTATGCAAGCAAGCCATCTTGGATGTTTCAGCTCAGTTGAGCACCCACATGACTCAGCCACTCCCAATATCCCATGAAGAAGAACATTCAAGGCAAATCCAGTCAACCCAAAAAATTATGGGAGATAATAAAAGCTTGTTGATTTAAGCTATTAGGTGTTGGGGTGGTTTGTGATATAGCAGTAGATACCTAAAACAAACCACAATGCTTAAAACAGTTGCTGGCATATAGTAGATGCTCAGAACTTAACTGATAATGAGTAAATGAATGACAAGCGTTTTCCACTTGCAAAACCCTTTCTAAGAAAAGGCTTCAAACTCCTATCACCCAGGCCACAGCGTATTAGGCTAGACATAGACAACTGACCTTGTTGCAGCTTCTGCAATGTCCAAACAGGAGAACTTAGCCCCACATAGCCAATAGTGATAACTAAAGGAATCAGATCTTCTGTGAGTTTTAATGTGAAACACACAAAAGGAGTCAGCAACTAGTAATAGGACAAGAGGCTGCAATTCACATTCATGTGAGCGAAAAGCATGAAGCCATAGAGGTCAGGGATCAATAGAGGTCATGAGGCAATAGACTCCATGAAGCAACCAAAGCATGCGACATGCAGCTGATATAGGAGGAAGAACAAAGCATAGGCCATTGGTAACCTAGACAAGTGGCAGAGATTGCAAAGAGCAGCTAGGAAATGGCATAGCAATAAAGTAGCAAAGTAATGGCAAAGCAATAAAGTAGAAAGTAGCAGATTTTGCTTCTTAGAGAAAAGCCAAATAGGTCAGTTTCCAAAACTAAATTATATTCTGAAGAACCAGTTCCTCTTCTTCCCAAATCCCTAGCCATACAACTTCTCTGTCCTAATATTACTTCCCTACATAGTCATAATACATAACCTTGTCCTATGAGGAAACCTATGTATGTCACAGTTCTTTATAACTTGAAAGAATCTTTACTAGGTATTTTATATATGTTTTCTAAAGACTATTAAATACCAAAAAATGTTTTTAAAATTCCATCTGTGCAAGGACACTCAGTTTATGCTTTGGAATAATCAGGATTATACTATGTTATGCTGTGGTAACAAACACTTTCACATCTCAGTGGTTTCCTTCTCTCACAAAATCTGCTGCAGGTCTGAGTAAACATCTAGGACAGCTGTCCTCCGTGATGGTTCAATATCTCCATATCAATTTGTACTTCAAGATAGCTGAAGCGGTGTATAGAAGACACTGTTGGGGCCATACCCTTACTGACATGCACCTTAATCTGCCAACAGTTGCTTTCTTCAAACATCTATGACTCTTTGCCCTAATAAGTAGTTGTCTACCTGCGGGCACATGCTTGCAGGGAAAACTGGATGTGCTAGAGAGTGATTATGCCCAGAAGCAGCTCTCAGCCAGTAACAAACAGGGAATTGGTGGATAAATACCCTAGCCTCACTTGGAATAATTCTGAAGCAAGTTCTACACTGTCTCCAAGAGATCCCCAGTAGGACTGAAATCCAGTTGCCAAGAGCAATTACTGGCTTTATTATGCACACTTTCTTGGTTTCCATTCTTTGCTTGTTTCACTTTTCTAGTCCCTTACTGGTGTTTTCTCCTGCATTTGCAATCAAATCCTTGCCTCAGGGTGAGCTTACCGAGGCACCAATCCAAGACACAGGAGAAGGGAGCCCTGAAAAACTGCACCAACTATTAAAACTATTCTACCATACAGAAGTGACATAGGTCACTTCTGTTTACATATCTTTGGCCAAAGTGAGTCATCTGGCCATGCCTGACTCTAGGTGGATGAGAAGGTCCACTCCTCGCTATCCAGAATTACTAGGAACCAGAGATTAGGGAATCAGAGTAATTCTGTCACATACTTTTTGCAAGGTAGAGAGAACACTTGAAAAGAATTTAGAACTTTTGTCTCATGACTTAATTACCTCAACTGACCTGACACTCTGAGAAGGAGTGTGAGGCTGTTTTAAACCCTGTAGGACTTAGGGAGTATGATCTTCCCCTTCTTAAAGAGAGCCAAAGCACATTTATTTTATGGCACAGGAAAGCAAGCTGAGAGGGCAGCTGAAAGAGTGACAATAGGTAGTAAAACATGAGCTTAACTCAACAAAGATCTGGGCAGCGTGCCCAAAGCCATGACAGGGTACCTCCTTGGTAAAGGCACAAGTTGTGTAAATGCTGTCACCATTCCATCCTGGGGGAAGACAGAGAGTGTTTGTCTTTTAACATCCCCAATTATTTATTTTTTAAACATACTGAATGCCTTTGTGCTTAGCACCAGATTAAAACCTGGGCATGCAGAGATAAAAGACATCGTTCTCAGGGAATATACTTTCTTCACTTAGAAATGGGAGTAAACAACATCTACACAGGAGATGGTATAGATTTGGAAGTCTGGAAATTTTAAGAAAAAAATGTGTTGTACTCTAAATTGCACTCCTTTTCTTTCCTCCCCTTCACAGCAAAACTTCTTGAATTATTGTCTAAATGTATTAGTTTTCTAGTGCTGCTATAACAAATTACTATAAGCATGATGGCTTAAAGGAATACAAATTTATTGATCTATAGGTCAGAAGACTGACATGAGTCTCACTGAGCTAAAATCAAGATGCCAGCAAGGCTGCACTTTTTTCCAGATGCTCTAGGCGAGAATCTGTTTCCTTGCCTTCCCCAGCTTCTAAAAAGTTTGCCCACATTTCTTGGTCCATGGCCCCCTTTCTTCCATCTTCAAAGCCAGCAACATTACATCTTTTGGAACTTTTCTCTGTCATCACTTTCCTCTCGAAACACACTGAAAAGGTTCTCTACTTTTAAAGATTTATATGATTAGATTGGGCCCACCCAGATAATCGAGGATAATTTCCACTGTACCGTTAATCACATTGGCAAAGTCCATTTTGCCATGTAAGGTAACCTATCCACAGCTTCAAGGGACCAGCTATGGACATCTTTGGGTGGCCATTATTCTTCCTACCACAATACTTTAAAACTGTTAAAAATGCATTTTACCACATATAAGGAATTAATACATGCACAAAGTCAATATTTAGAGTGTAAAGATGAACAGTTCACAGAGATGGATTTATAGACAATGTGTCACCAGATAGAATAAAGCACATCTTTGCTAACAACTAAGGAAATGCACATTTAAAGCAACTTTAGTGCCATTTTATACCTTATACACTAGCAAAAATAAATAATAATGTTAAAAATCTGATATGAATGTGACTTCAGGGAAATATTAATATATTGTTGATGATTCTGTAAATTATTTCAGTCTTTCTAGAAAGCAATCTGGCAATAGTTAACAAGCTCTTCATGTCTTTTATCCAAATAATTTATCTGTAAGGATATTGACCTAAGGAAATGACCCCAAAAAGAAAATTTTAGAAGCCATTGGTCTAAACAAGCCTTCATAGTCACATTATTTATAAGAGAAAGAAACTGGAAACAACTCAAATGTCCAAAAATAGAGCTATGGATGAACAACCTGTGGCATATTTACATTATGGACTGCTCTATAATCATTAAAGAGACAAGTTTATGGATTGTGTTGACTCAAGGTTACATGGGCTTGAAATATTATTAATACAAGGACAAAGTACAAAATGGTAAGTGTACAGCTATTTCAAATATATAAAAATAAATATGGTGTATATATTATGGTTCATAAAATAAAGACATGGATATAATAATTTAATGTTTAGTATGTTTTAAATTAAAGTGTTCGATATTCTAGTTTGAAAGAGTGAAGTGGATACTATGGTGAATTACTAGAAAAAAGTTATTTAAGGGAAGTTGAACATATACATTTATGTATATAGGGTATATTTATTAATTAAGAAACACTGACAGGGACCTACAATGTATTCAGCCCTAAGTACATTGTTCATAGCAAGTAGAACAAAGGAAAGTAAGATAGGGTCCCTGGGCTTGATAAATATCCAAGAGACAAAAAGCTCATAGTAGATTACAGTATAGATGAATTATTTTTGTTCTGTTGAAAAGACTAAAGGGTTTTTAAATTGTACTTTTAGAAACTCTAAGTTTTGCAAACACTTGCTAGAGTTCTGTGAGACATTTTGTGAATGGAATTAGGCTTTAGGTAATTTTGTGAAATCATTGCCCTTCATCTATTCTTTTTGTAAAAAAAAATGCTGATTTTTAGCTATTGCTTTTATTTTAAAATGCTCTTTTAAAATATTTGGACACCATGGAAAAGAACAAAGAAGAAAGTGAAGCCCATCACCTAACATCAGTTTCAGTCCTAAGAATAATCATTGTTAACATTTTATAAACATCATTTTAGCCAGGCTCATTTACTCGGAGTTCACCCAGAGAAGCAGAACAAGTAGGAGGTAGAAGTATGACAAGAATTGGTTGCACAACTGTGGGCGCCAGCTAAACCAGTCTGAGAGCCACAGGACAGGCCATCAGGAAAGGCAGGGCCAAACTTTGGGGCACAGGAGGAAGCAGCTGAACACAGGCGGATGTTCTTCTTCAGGGAAATCTCAGCTCTGCTCTTAAAAACCTTTCAACTGAATAAGGCTCACCCGGGTTACCTGGGGAAATCTCCCCTACTTAAAGCCAATTGATTATAAATTTTAATTATATCTGAAGAAATACCTTCACAGCAACATCTAGATGAGTGATTGAGTAAGTGGGGAGTTTAGCCCAGTGAAATTGACATATCAAAAAGACCATCATAGTCTACCTGTTGTCAACTCGACCCCCATGCACATCTCCTTAAGCTATATTTAATCTACAAATAAAGATAATAACAAAGTTTCTGCTTAACATGATACAACTATCTTTTGTACAACTGAAACCAAGCTAACCCTTTCTCCCAAAGAGGATGCAAAGTGATGTTCATTCTTCTCCTTTGATAGCCTGTAACTTAAATACTGCGATATAAAGTTAACTATTACTAATACATCTTAAGTGAGATGATAAGGGGATAAAAATAGGAAGAAAACAAAAACATTTGCTTAACATATGTACAATATATTCATAATAAAATAAGGAAGAAATACTCATAACTACAGTCCTCATTTCTGCCACTGGTTATCTGGTTGTAGTAATTATGACTACATTCTTCCACTGACCATTTCATATTCCCTTTGCCCTGAGCAAGCACCTCAGCTGGCTGTGGTGTTTACCTGGTGGGGTGACCCAAGCCTTTATTCCTAAAGGATCTGGCACATTGGTATTCCTACATGATTGGGTTGTTTTAGTTTTCCATTGACTTTGATCACAAGATATGATATTACTAAGAGACACTCTAAGGAATCTTCTGTATTACAAACATACCCTTCCTTACCCCCACTGTGGGGTAGGGGGCAAATTTTCCCTTGGTAATCAGGATCAGTCACCCCAGCCAGTACAGTAACTCCTTCTTTGCCTGTTGATTCACAGGCATGAGGAGCCCAAAATGACCAGGTAGCAGTCTCAACTTCCAGGTCAATGGATTATCGTTGTATCTCTTGGTAGAAGTATTTCTCCCTTTGGAACTAAAACCTCTAGACCAGCAAAGACTAAGGACATGGGGACAGAAAGCAAAACTTTTGCTAGCGGATCACCAGCCACTCTTATTTCTTCCCTTTGACTCCTGGACTCATGAATTCTGGCTATGGGAGATACAACACCATATATTAGATGTTGATTCAGAACATGTACAACAACCTGGAAGACACTGGCCCAACCCTGAAAGGTGTTGCCACTAGCCGGTGTTCTAACTGAGTCTTCAAAAGGCCATTCCACCATGGTTACAGGCATGCAAAGTAGCAGAAAAATATCACTCATACTGAGAATAAAAATTAATCTATATAAACAGACCTAGAAATGATGCAGATAATAGAATTAGTAGACAAAGATATGGTTACTGTAATGGGCAATGATGTCTAAGCAGTGATCAGAATAGTCTGACTCACAGACACCTAAGTTTGGCTAGTTGATCATGATATCCCATGTGGCAGGTTAGTAGTTTGCCAGAGGCTGAGGGAGACTGAGGAATAACTGCTAATGCTTATGGGGCTTTGGGGGGAGGGGTGATGAAAATGTTCTGCAATTCGATAATGCTTATGGTTGCAAAACTTTTATAATATCTATACTATATATTTTTATACTATAAGATATATAACTTTTATATAATATACTAAAAGCTACTGAATTGTACCCTTTAAAAGGGTGAATTTTATGGTGTGGAATTAATGATATGTGATTAAATAATTTACAATATTTCTTTTTAAAAAAATACATGTAATATGTGTTTGTTGTAGAAAAACTAGAAAGTACATATAACACAATGAAGAAAATTAAGTCACTTAAAATTCAAAAAAGATGAATAGGAAGGTGAGATATAATTTCAACTTTCAAAGATCTCCTATTTCGGTACTTAAATCTACAAATAAGAGCAATACAACATATAAAGTGCTATTAAAACTATGACTTGCATACTAGAAGGATTAAATACTTCCAGATGATTTTTCTCAAGACATTCACGGATGGGATAATCAGCCTGATAGCTTTCCACCCTCACAACCATTCATGCTAATTAATGGAGAAGATTCCAACCGTGGTCCTGTCTCAGGAGGAAAAGCAGACCCACCTCTGGCAATGGCCCGTGCTTAGGTTGGCTCTTGAAGTGGTGGCTGAACTGTGGGTGATCTGGCAGAGAAGACTGAGCCAAAAAATATCAATTAATCTAACTTCAGTCAGGTGAGTTTAATAAGAAGATTTTGCCTTTTAAAATTTTTGTTGGCCAGGCACGGTGGCTCACACCTGTAATTCTAGCACTCTGGGAGGCCGAGGTGAGAGGATCGCTTGACCTCGGGAGTTCGAGACCAGCCTGAGAAAGAGCAAGACCTCATCTCTACCAAAAATAGAAAAAATTAGCCAGATATGGTTGTGCACACCTGTAGTCTCAGCTGCTTGGGAGGCTGAGGCAGGAGGATCACTTGAGCCCAGGAGTTTGAGGTTGCTGTGAGCTAGGCTGATGCCACAGCACTTTAGCCCAGGCAACTGAGCAAGATTTTGTCTTTGAAAAAAAAAAAGAGAGAGAGGAAAGAAAGAAAATTGTTACTTAAAACACTGTGTTTGGCTATCCCCATTACACGTGTTGGTTGCTCCTACACAGGCTCTTCAGTCTCTGGGGGAAGCCCAAAGAACAAAGTGTGGAGTTTTACAGGACCCTTCAATACCTCCTACATATTCACAGCATATCAGGGTCCACCTAGCAGCTCCTATGGTTGAGGAAGCTTTAGCAAGGCCCGCCAAGTATATCAGTCTCTAAGAAATCTACCAACATCTCTCATGGATGAGGTCATGCCAAGTGCTAGGTCACCTTAGGGGCTATTCTGAAGTCTTTCTCAAATATCAAACTGGGACATTCTGGAACTTCAGAGCCTTTCCTCTGCAGAGAAGCTGAGAAATGATTATCTGTAATCACTTCTCTCTATTCTCGCTCAGTGCCCTCCTCTCCACTTTCTCCAGCCAGCCAACATTACACTGTGGGAGGCAGCTGGAAGCAGCTCTTTAGAGAGAGCCTGTCTAATTACCTAATTGTTGTTTCGATTGAGAATGCTGTGCTTATGATTTTGTTTTTTGATTCATTCCCCCTTTCACTTTTGTGGGAGAAAAACGTGGTACAAAGTATACCCCAAACTCCAGGCCCCTTTAAACAGTGCTTTGGTGCTGATGGACCAACAAAGTACAGGAAGAGCTAACTGGCTTCATATCATGAGGAAACTACCTTGTAATCAGCTCCTGTCAGTGGGAATTGCCTTTTCCCTGCGGAGCTTTGCAATAGCAAATGGGAGTGGGTGAGCATATCAGTCAGGATAGACGAGGATGCTGCAAAAAAATGGCTCTAAACACTCAGTGGCTTATAACAATAAAGGTTTGTTCCTCCCTCACCCTACTTATCCAGTGAGGGTCGGCTGCTGCTCTGATTCAATTACTTTTCACTTTGGGACTCAGGCTAATGGAGCAGCCTCAATCAGCAACATTAGCAGTCATTATGGCATTGTGAACCACACCTGCTGGCTCTTAACAGCTTCTGCTCAGAAGTGGCCCACATTTGATTGGCCAAAGCAAGTCACATGGCCACTTTTGAGTTTAACAGGGACACCATAGGGAGGAGACGAAATTTATGGGTGAACTATCATACAGTTGACCACAGTGGGGTTCTTGCTTTTTCTCTTTAAAAAGTTGTCCTTACACTCAGAAATTCAACTAAAGTAGGCCTGTAACTTACAGTGCTTTTTGACTTTCTATATTCCTAGGATTTAAAGATTAACAAAAGGACATTCTTTTGCTGCTTTATCGTGTGACAAACATATAGCAATTTATAGTCATCAGAAATTAGAATCTTAAAATCTGAACTATAAGGGTACAAGTGAGACAGATATCCATGCTTTTCCCTAATATCTCTAATTCACAAATCATGAAGGGAGGGAGGGAGAAAGGAAGGTGTATGCGGGGGTTGGGGGGGAGGGAGAGAGAGCGCACACTCTACCTAGTAATTCAGTACCATGTCTAACACTGGAAGGTCCCACTACGACTTGTGAGTTCTGCCAGGAACCACCATGGACAGTTCCCATGGCAGGCCTTTGCTTCAGAGAAAACCACCCCGGTCCTGGAACAAGTTCATTCTGCTTAACTCAGTATTCCATGCAAAAGTGACCATATTTCTAATTGTTGAGAGGTATGAAGTTCTGGAGTAAACAGCTAGGTTTGTCATCTTTTCAAGTAAAAAGATCATTTGAGTCATGGAAAACCACCCAGAGTATCCAATAACACAAAAATACTAATCGCTAATGAATATTTTGGTGGAATTACAGAGCTTCAAAAGCCTAATGCAAATATCTCTGTATCTTCATCTGTCAGAAAAATGCCTGTAAGGTGATTCTGACACGGCAGAGGAAAATAAAAAGATCCTTGCCAGTGATCCTATCTTGGCTGTGTACACTAGAATCAAGATGTGAGATTCAGCCCTCAAAAACTAATCCAAGCTTATGAAGTTGGCATGACTTGGTCTAGCAAAATTAACAATCTTTGGAGTCAGGCATACCTGAATCCTGTCTCTGCCACTCACCAGCCATGTGACTTTGAACAACCTAACCTCTCTGTAACCTTGATTTCCTCATATGTAAAATATGGATAGTAATAGCCCTCATTCATATGGTCATAGAGAAGATTCAATGAGGTAATACTCCTGGCATATGGTAAGGCCTTAATAAAGAGTATCTATCATCAATCAATCATCATCATTAGCTTCATCTTCTTCTTCATTTTGATCATTATCATCATGGGCCCATCTATAGAAGGAACTAGGGAGGTACAAAAGGTAGCTCAGTTATGAAGCGGTTCACAGGCTGGTGGAGGTAATGTTTGTTTTCATAATATAATTGCATATCCTATATTTCTGATTTTTTTAACACCAGCTCAAACCAGATAGATTTCTGATTTTTAAAACATTGTGATTGATCTCATTCATTAACTGACTAGTGACTTAATGCTTTATTTAAAAGGGTTTGGAAAAATCTGGGTACAACAATTCTAATTGTTTTTCCCATTAAATTCAGCAGCAACCGCGGCACCACAAAAATGAGTGTCTTCCTAACTGAACTATTTCCATTCTCATTGAGAAGTGCCTGAAATTTGTAGTTTTATTAACTGAAATGAATGTTTGTCCTCATGCAGAAAGAAAAAAGCACCTGTTCATAATAATAATGCCATGGAAAAATTACCACAGAAATCAATCGTTTTGTTCCTCCTTGGATAAATTTGCAAAACTTTGTAGGGTTCCCTTGAGAGAGAAATTTAAATCCATCAAAAAATGTTACCTTCTAAACATAATTGCTACTAAACTATTTTGTTTGCATGTTCAGATTGTTACTAGGTGAAGCACAATTTGTGGGATGGTGTTTTTCAGAAAGGCAAATGGGAAAAATTAATTATAGAGTTCTGGAGTTCATTTACCCAAAAGCACAGAAAATATATATTAATAAATGACTTCATGTGAATAACTAGAGCTCATGGAGGTATGACTATTTCCCTCCCTGAGATAGGAAAGAATTTTCCCTAAGTACTTTGGTAGCCATGGGCTGTATAACTAGAATATAGCCCATAAATAGACAGGCAATTTAGGCTTGTCATTTCATTTCATCAAAATGTCATTCTATGTCAGTTCTCTGTATGGCCATTTCACTAAGAGTTTAATTTAATCTAAAATTTATTTTCTTACTTAAAAGATAAAAATTGGAAATGCTTCCCCCATTAGCTCCCCTCTCTTACTATTAATATACTATCCCAAGAGGGTACTGTTCATAATGGACTGCTCATGCAAGAGGAACTATTGCTAGAAAACAAAAATCTGAGGACATGTCCAAAGAAAAGCGAATTTTAGGAATTGTGATTTTACTTGCTTTTAAATTTATCATTTTTTAAACAAATAATTCTGGTAAGAATATTGAGAAATATATACCCTTATCCACTGTGGGTAAAGCCATAAACTGATATTAAATTTTTGAAAAATTGGTACTGTGTCTTCAAAACCAAGAATCTGGGGATCTTATCAGAGGCAGGTTAAGACCATGGGCTCTGGAGTTGGAAACCTGTCTCAATTTCCTACCCATTACCTGCTATGCAACTCTGGACAACTTTCTCAACTTCTCTGAACCTCAGAATCCTCATTTGTAAATGTTGGAATAATATTTAATTTAGGACTGCAGTGAAAATCAATTGAGATAATATCTATGAAGTATTTATTACAGAGCATATTAGTTTTCTATTGCTGTGTAACAAAATATCACAAATTTGACAAGCTAAAAGAGTATACATTTCTTATCTCAGAGAATCTATGGGTTGGGAGTCTGGGCATGGGCCATTGAAAAACGTGAAGCAACTTAAATGGTCACCATTTACAAAACGCAAGCTCCATGCAGTTGAAGCATACTGAGTGAAGTGCAAGAGAGTAATTGAACTACCAAACCACGAAGACCAGATCAAAAGTTTTTTGGCTGTCCACTAATGCTCTCAGACCACACAACCTGTCCTGTTGTCGGAAAGTTGACCTGAGTATAGTGGTAACAGGAGTGGTAAGAGTAGAAGTAATAATAGAAGTACAAAGCAGCTCTTTGCAAGCTCAAATTATCTGGTCATACCTGTCTCCTCCTCTCCTTGCCATTGGCATCATATCTCTTTATTCCATCCCTTCATTCCTTAAGGACAATATTGGGTGCCAATGTTCTGCTCTCCAGTTCTGTCCTATCATTAACCCTGGTTCCATCAAGGTCTAAGCAAAGTACCCATCCTATACATTGGCTTCACAAATCCTTTGACTCTCACAACCCACTTCAGCCATTTTTACCTATAGCTATGCTCTCAACTGTGGCAGCATCTTGGAAGTCTTACATTCCATCCTCCTCTCTGAGCATAGTGTTTGATCCTTCCTGTTCTCTCAAATTTTCACTTCCATTTCATCGAGCTTCTCCCTCAGCAAGGCTTCCAGAGTCTGGACCTCTATTTTATCTCCTATTGCATCAAATTCCTTCTGTATCCATTTCTTTTCCAATCCATCCAGATCCAATGGCGCATCCCTTCAAATGCTCTCTTACCTCTTATCTTTCTTGTCTTACTTTATTATTATTATAAAAATATGTATATGTATACTGGTTATTCTCTGTTTCTCCACCTCCAGTTCCAATCCCCACTCTTCTCTGCTCTACTTTTGCCCTAGGAGACTGACCCCTCTGGATTGCCTCTCCCAGGTCCCCTTGTCACCTGGCTTATGGCTGGATTCAGCCAATGGGAAGCACCAGCAAGAGATTGGCCGAGGGGAGGGAAGAAAGGTTAGGGTGGTACTTACTGTGCACACACACCCCAGCTCTGACACTGTGACACAAACAGGGGAAACAAGAAAGCCTGCCCATATGCTTCTCCTCTACAAACAAAAGCCTTAAGTCACTAGTGTGGGGCACCAAATTCTGTTGCTCCAGGGAACACATGAAGATCTAGTACAGCTAGGGAAAGAGTAAAAGAAGAAAACTCCTCTCCCTGAGGGAAGGGCAGGAAACAGTCCAGGGCCTAGGATGCTACACCAATAATTAAAGGTCTCCTACTACTGGGGTAGGAGCAAGAAACTCTCTCCCACATAAGATGTGTTAAACATACAAGACAAGAGTTTGGCTTCCATGAGGAAAAGGAACAGGATGACTAAGATGCCACCCTAACACCCTGGCACAGAAGACCTAATACTGGGACTGGAATAGGATAACAGAGAAAAAACCCTAACCCCCACCACCAGACTTAGCAAGGAGCAAGTAAAAAGCAACAGTAGTCTACCACTAGGGGAGGGGCAAGAGTGTGGAGAAAGACCCCTCTTTGGAACAGGTGCACAAGGAAAGCAGGAACATTGGGGAAAATTCTCTGGCACCACAGCCCTCATTCTAGCAAGGTTAACCCCAGAGGGATTTGAAGCCAGTGGTACCTAGAACATAACCACAGCAACAACAGCACCCAAACCCAGCTCAACTCTTGGCTCAACTGAC
The DNA here is from genome assembly GCA_008086735.1 of Cheirogaleus medius. Classification (NCBI taxonomy): domain Eukaryota; kingdom Metazoa; phylum Chordata; class Mammalia; order Primates; family Cheirogaleidae; genus Cheirogaleus; species Cheirogaleus medius. The sequence continues at coordinate 45,166,280 of VBSM01001124.1, forward strand.
TCATCCTCTCTCACCCACTACTACCACATACACACACTAATGGTCTCACAAGAGAAATCTGTGTGCCCATTTCCAGGCACAAGTACTATATGCCTCACGTTCTATTCTACATACAACGGATAGCATTCAATTAAAAATTATAAGACACACACACACAAAGGCAAGGAAAAAAACCCACTCCCAAAAGACAAAACAATCAACAGTGCCAGACTAAGAAATGACCTAGGTATTGGAACTGTCAGGGAATATAAAATTACTAAAATTCATATGTTAAAGTTTCTAGTGGAAAGGCTGGATAACATGTATGAACAAATGGAAAATTTCAGCAGAGAGAAAAATCAAATGAAATGCTTAGAAATATAAACACACACAGTGACAGAGATAAAGAATGCCTTCAATGGCATCATCAGTAGAATTGACACAGTTGAAGAGAGGAAAAGTGAACTTGGAGACCAGCATTTTGGACCAACTTTTGCAGCCCTCAGTGGGCTGTACTCACTTTCTCTGCTCCCTGAAGCATGTATATTTCTCTAATTTGGATGCCCAGTGAGACTCAGCCCGTTCGGAAACCCAGCTTCCTGGTGTTCACACCTTGTCTCTTCAGAGAGGCTGGGAGGGGAGAAAAGGACAGAGGAGGCCAGATGAAACGGGGGAATAACTAACACTAACTTACCTCTTAGTAATGCCAGGTATTGCTCTCAGCACTTTGCATTCTTATTCTTATCAATATTATCTTACTTAATCCTCATAGCAGCCCCGCCAGGCAGGTGCTTTATCCCATTTAACAAATGAAGAAATGAGGCAAAGAGATTAAACAATTCCCCCAGAGTCGCAGAGTAAGTGGCAGAGCTGGGATCCCACCAAACCAGACATTTGTCCCCAAACCCTTCTTCTTTCTGCTGTACTATACAACCTCCAGAGGTGACAGGAAAGAAACACTGCTATAGTCATAGCCACTCAACTTTCAACCACAATGGAAGTCTGAAACCTAGAGAGGAAGTAGATACCCTAGCTTTTTTAAAGAGACCAACAGATGTTCCTGAAGGGGGATTCCTGGCATTGACTTTCCATGAGATATAGGAACTTGTACACTGAGGTGTTCAATCCAGACCCTTCTTAAATGGCCCTGCTGTCCTGAGGTCATGTTTCCTCATCCAGCAGAAGCCTGCTATACATCTATAGAACTCTCCTGACAGAATAGAACAAGTAACCCACCCCTATGAGAATGGAATTAGTCATAGAATTTTTTTAAATAAGGTATTTCTTTAGTAATGAACACAATTTCTATCAGTCACAGCGAGCAGAATATGCTGGTTCTCAACAGCCAGGAGAGAAAGTTTACAAAGGGAAACAGTAAATTATAATAAATTAAAGGTCTGTTCAGTGGCAGGAGGGACAGTCTTCTTTCTAAACAATGCTCTGTCCCAAAGATATTTTTTTCCTGCCAAAGATGATAGAATCAGTGTACTAAGAATTATAACTACAGAATAAACAGAGCTTTGTCTTGTATTTTGGTTTTATTTTAACCACTACATGACGGGAGACAGAGAACTGGTATTTCACATACCAGATATTAGAATGTAGTTTTTAGAGTGTTAGAACAGGAACTTAGCTTATGGCAAGAACAGAATTTCAAACTCTCTAAGGTTTATTTGAAGTTCAGTTATATCTAAATTGACTAACGAATATAGTTTATGAACCATTATTACCTTCCACACCAGTCATGTTTTACACCTTCCCATAATCATCTAAAACACCTTCCATGGTTCTTGACGGGTACAAATGCAGGGTAAGTTTATACATCACATGAGTAAAAATGACAAAGAACTTTACCACCTACAGTAGCAGAGCCAAGTTTGAGGCCTTGTCTCCATCTGATTAAATAGTAAATAGTTAGCTCTTGAGTTTCAAAAATACACTCAATCCTTTAGCTTTTCTTACCAAAGAATAGAAAAGAAAGCAATTTACAAATAGTATTGGAATGGATGGTTTGAGTGTCTCCTTCAGAGCTTCCCTACAAAAATTGATTTCCTTCTTAAAGGAAGACTCATATTTCTGTTTCCTGCTTTTCTTTCTCAAAGAGGGAACTGGTTTTACTCTGTTTCCAGAGAAGAGAAACATACCAGCAGACTGATGGGGAAAGACAATCAGAATAAACTGTAGGAATATGAGCAGAAAAGTAGGACTAAGAATGCAGGCTCCTAGTCAGTAGGTCTGGGTGGCCTGAGAGTCTGCATTTCTAACCAGTTCCCAGGTGATGCTTACAGTGCTGGTCTGAGGACCACACACTCAGGGTAGCAGGGATACAGGCAGCATCCCTACAAGTGTACCCCAAGACACTGACTTCTTGATCTTTGAGTGGCTGGGCCCCTGAGCTGGTCACCCCCAGCCTCTGCAGCCCACATGGGCCCCAAGTCTTGCCAACTTGTCACAGTGGGTAACGAAAATATCTTCTCAATGTGCCATGATGGGCAGAAGGTTGGGAAACACTGCTTTAGAGGTCTGGAGGCTGAAGATCTGGGCTTCATCAGCAGGGGCCTAAGAAAAAGTCTTCGGAGGTCATGTGGAGGACAAAATGTGGAAGAAAATGTGAGCAAAGGCAAGTCCAGCGCGGAAAAGCTCAGAGGCCAAGAGAAGGCAAGGGCGAGGTAGCTGTGTAAGAATGCGCTGCAGCATGGTGGCAAACTCTGGTGATGCCCTAAGAGATTTTCAAATTAAAAATTAAAAAAATAACAATAAAATATAAAAAGAGATATTCAGGAATCAGAGAGGTAAAGAGCCATGTGAAATTTTACAATGAACACAGGCCATAGCCAGAAGGACTGGATTTGAAAAAAGTGCATTAGAATCAAATTTGAGATTAGCCTCTCCCGGTGAGAAGAGTTTGCCACAATCTTGAGAAGGAATTGGAATTTAAGTAAGAACACACCTGTCATGTATATTACTTTCATGATTGACATACATGTGAATGCTCTTTTTTAAAAACAGGCTGTGTATCATTCATCTATAATTATATTTTTATTCTCAGCTAATTTTTTTTTTTTTCCCAAAGATTGGAGCATTAGAGAATGTCTTCGGATGTTGTAAATGAGTCCTGGGTAGTGGATGCAGCCAAGCACCTGGTCTTAATCTTAATGTCTTATACAAGGACGTCCCTTAACTAGATTAGCCTCATACCCAGTGCTTACAAGGGATTTCAGCGTCTGGTTGCCTTCAGCAAAGGAACTGTGTGGTCAAGTCCTCCTTTCAAACTTTCCCCAAAGTCCTATGCCAAATACAACCTTTATCAATCCACCGGTTTCCACACTGCACATAGTGGCCCTGAGCTCTATATTTGTTATGTTAATGTCATGATACTGTTCTCTGGAGAACTTCATCTTCCATCTCCCAGCAACATCAACTGGGCTCTTTCCAGGGGTTCAGTTTTATCTTCCTTCCTTGCCATCCCTGGAATCTTCCTTGACTGCTTGACACTTTGACTCAAAGAAGTCCCAGTATTTGAATTCAACCTGTGTTCTGTTTGTTCCAATATAGTGAATTATTCAGACCTGTAAGGTTAAGTCCATTCAGTCCAACCCACTTGACATCTGAGTCCTTCCTTTCTTCCTCCTTTATGTGTTAAATAGGCACAAACTGAGTTGTAATCAAAATGCAACATAATTTTTGTCACCCACTGACATGTTAAAATTAATTCCCTGTGCCTGGATGAAAACTTTGGTAGGTAGCATGGCCTCTTCTGTTCCTTCCTGGATTACAGAGTCACCTAGGGTCCATAAATTGCAAACATGAATCAATTGAGCAATTTGAATCTTCAGTCCAAAATATTAATCAAAACTTCAAGCTGGATTTAGCATAAAATATACCAAATACAGCCCCCTCCTCAAGTTCAAACCTATTTTCTTGCACTGGCACAAAGTGATGTGGTTGGTTTTATCTGAGGACCCTTGCTTACAGTTGTGCAAGCTGGGCACTGGGCAACTCCAGGGGAGTGGGAGAGGGCCCCCCATTCATACTCACAGGCCTTTCCCCAATTTTCACAAAGATGCTGCTTAGTGGGGCACTTCTAGGGTTCTCTACCTCTCTCCCTGTGTGGGTCAGCACAGGAGAAGGAGGCCCGGTGAGAAACAGGAAATAGTACTGGAAACTGATGATTTCCTCAGATTTGCACTCTCTGGTCTGGCTGATGTTTAAGGCTGTTTCTTTTGTGGGCTCTTCTGAAGATTTGGGGAGGATTCCCTTGTGGGCCACTCCAGCTGTAATCCAGTGGTGTGGGCAATACCAGCTTTCCTCTATGCCCTCAGCTCTCCTTTCCCGAGCATTTACCCGCTCGTACTTTCATGCTAGAGTGCCAGAGGGAGCTCAGGTGAAGACCCTCTTAGTTAGGACTCAGACAGGTTCAGCGCAGCTCTTCCTTCCTGGCCCACAGGAATCCTGCAGGTCCACCCCAGCACGACCTGCTGCAACCACGCTTGAGTTCTCTCAGTTGTGACAGACCTCTCTGGAGGTCCTTTGTATTCTCAACTCTGAGGGGCACATATCAGGCTCTCCAAGGGGTCCTGTAGAAGCCTTCTCACTAGAATTGAAACAGAGGTAGCCCTCACCTCTCCCTGGAGGGGAGTGGGGCTCACACAGGACAGCAAATGTCTTCAAAGAAATCTACCCATGTTGTCTTCTTGTTCCAGTCTGACCCTTATATATTTCCTTAATCTGGCTAAAGGGCCCAAGCGTTATGGAACAGTCCTGCCTAATTTCTTGTGTAAATTCTGCATAGGGAGGAATCAGTCTCACACTCATTTTGGTAACTCATGGCCATGGTATTGGGGCATTTTGAAATTAAGCCCCAAGTACATCCGTCTAGAGCCACTCCCCTCTTCCTCTCCTAGTATTAACAAAAGTATTAAGACTAAATTTTCAGGGAAAACCATAATTCTCCTTTTAGATTAAACAGGAAAGATAATAGCTGAGCTCGCTGGAGTAATAACCTCTGTCCAGACCCCTACAGGCCCCCTGGCAGCCAAGCCGAAGGTCTCCTTGGGATTCTCTAACACCAGCTCCACAAGAGGCTGGCAGCCTTATGATCCAGTCTGATTCTTTCCATCAATTTAGTAATTGTCCCAAGAACTAAGTGTTAAATACATGAAGTTTAAAAAATATCCTATGAATGAAAGACACATATCCCAAGGCATTTGGCTATGAGATGAAAGTGAATTTTTATAATTACATTTTTAAATATTGCATTTCTCATTTTGAGAAGTTCCTCTCAGACTCTCTCTGCTAGCCACAGAACTATTCCCCAAAGATGTCTCTTCTCTGGTGGCCCAAACTTCAGCATGCACAGCGTTCCAAAGAAGCTGCTTATGCACAAAACCCCCTGGCCAAACCTTCTGGGGTGGAATTGAGTTTGAAGAGCAAAGGTACCAGCTGTTTATAACTGCAGGGAGTTTTCTCAGGAAGAAGGGAGATCTCTATGGCTGCTGGAGTCCTAGTTTATACCATTGAACAAGGAACTGGAAAACCTAAAGTCAAAGTCCTTCCCTGGAGGGCTCGAATAAACTTGGTGTCCCCAGCATATACTCAAGTACCAGAATGTCCTGGTACTTAGTTCAGTCCAGACTGGAATCTGGAGTCTAGCTCTTTGAAAACATCATGGGCTGGGGACTCCTCAGGGTGTTTATTTGCACAAGGTGGTAGACCTAAGAGGAGTTTGGGTGTGTATGTGTGCATGCCCATCCAGCCCTCTGGATTATTTTTGAACCCCTCTGAAGAAAAATTTGAGGCAGACATTGGAGGAACTGTTTCCATGAGGGAATTTGTAAGACACCAGGCACAAAAGGTACTACTTTGGGAGTTAAAGTTAAACTGATTAACTATTCCTAGTTCCAGTTATTGGTCTACCTTATAATAACTGTGGTATTTTGGCAAGGTTCTTGACTTTTCTGGGCTTTAGTCTCCTTCTCTTATAAAATAAGCATGCAAGTGGCACTAGATTATCAGGTGGTATCCTGAGAGTAATACAACTTTAAGGATGGCCTAGCCTGACCACAGGATTAAAACCCACCAAGACTAGTCCAGCCACAAGCTGGGACTTTATTCCCCTCCCCTCTCTCTAGCACTTTTCCTTTTTTACACCTAGCTCAGATCCAGATTCCTTGTCTATATTGCAACTCCTTTAAACCTTGGGTCAGTATATACTCTCATTTTATAGGTAAGAGAACTGAGGTTCAGAGAGGTTTAAGCCACTCACTCAAGGTCACATGGCTAATAAACAGTGGAGCCAAGATTTTTCTCTTAACTGTCAGTCTGAGTCAAGTATTTCCTCTTTCCACTCTACCTCTCTACGTAACTCCTGACCCAGGGCTCTCTTCAATACACCCCACACTGTGAACCCTGGTCTCAGCCAAATGCATCTGGCAATACCTGTGTTTGAGCCCCTGCCCTCCTTTCACTTCCAAACCAGGCAGGGGGCATTTCTTAACCTGCCCGCCACTTCCAATTCCAGCCACTTGGCATGAGCACATGGTCCCACCATCTCTCAATGGGCTATTTGTGAAAGGTGTGGGCTACAGGATGGAATAAGCCCTGTAATTTATTCCTGTCACAGGAAACTTGAATATTAGCTAAATCACAACAGGAAACCAGTCATTCAGGAGTAATACAATCAAACATTTCACTTAGTCCAAACATACCTACAGAAGGGAAAACCATTCCAGTTGTCTTCCAATCTGAAGAAAGCACTGAGTTCTTTGTATTCTGGGCACAAGTACCTGATGTACTGTTCTCAGCACAAAGGTTCTGATTTAAACAGTAAGCATTTCTAACTTGGTCTCTGTTAAAAGGCAGTAGCACCTGCCTTTTAGGAATGGAGGGACCTGGGCACAGTCCAGAAATTATATACAGGCATGACAGCCCAATGGCAGAACCCAAGAGCACCTCTGACACCTTCTTCTTTGACCTTACAACTGTCAAGGGATGAGGCCAACAGGAAAGCATCTGACTGCTCAGGGCCACCTTGTTCCCTCTGCCAAAATGCAGAAAAGCCAGGCTGAATGAGGGCTCAGTGGGAAGGAACATATGTGAAGGATCTCAGAATTGCTGAGAAATGGATCTGGATATCTTACATTTTTAAATGTTTTATAAAAACCAGGCATGGTGCTCACACCTATAATCCCAGCACTTTGGAAGACTGAGGTTTGAGGATTGCTTGAGGCCAAGAGTTCAAGACCAACGTGGACAATATAGTGAGACCCTGTCTCTACCAAAAAAAAAAAAATTTTAATTAGCCAGGCATGGTGGTATGGGCCTGTTGTACCAACTATTTGAGAGGCTGAAGCAAAGGATTGCTTGAAGCCAGGAGTTTGAGGCTGCAATGAGCTTTGATTGTGCCACTGCACTCCAGCCCAGGCAACAGAGCAAGACCCTGTCTCAAAAAAAGAAAAATGTTGTAAAGAATGTACTCAGAGTATAAGTACTGAAATCACCCTGTGGGTGGTATGTGTGGGATGAGAAAGAAGGAATAATGATCTCATTTTGAATTATTTTAAAAAGGGGAATCTGTTTTAATTAGTATTTATTTAAGTAATAGAAGCCATGAGCAAGTGTGGCTTAGGCAATCTTAGTACTTACTGTCTCACAGAATAGAAAATGGGAAGTAGGAGGTTCCAAGGTTAGTCCAGCCATGTAACAGTATCTTTAAAACCCAGGCTTCTTTTTTCCTTTTACTTCTTCCATTATCACTATCTTGGCTTTTTTATTCTTTCAAATCATGCTTGTTGCCTCATGGTCACAAGATGACTGCCACTGTTCCAAGAATCACATCCCCACACAACTGTTTGAAGAAAGGACACAAGAGATGTTTCTGGCAGAGATTTTCTTTTCACAAGCCTCACCCTTAGCAGGGAGAAAAAAATATTTCTCCACAAGACCCCAACAGACTTTCCTTTGTTTCATTAGCCACACTGGGCCATTTGACAATTTCTAGCTGTAAGAGAGTCTGGGAAAGCAAGTATGTGGCTTTCCTACCTTCTGTCATTGAAAGTAGGTAAGGGGTGGGAATGGCTTTGGAGTAGACAGCTAAGAGTATCTGCTATTGGAATAAATAGAAGTGTGGCCAAAAATAAAATAAAAGTAAAAATTCTTCCCATAAGGTCAAAGAAAAGGTATTAGAATGTATCCACGGTTTTAGTAAAAAGAAAGTTTCTATTAAAAAAAAGGCCTCACTGTGTATGTATACATACTTCCACACAGTTAAATAAAAAAATTTTTTAAGTGGGGCAGCTTCAAAATGCTACATTCCTCTGACCCAGTTTATCCCAGGGAAAAACCATGGATATGTACAAAGATGTATATATGTACATGTATATGTACAATTATATATATGGATGCTCATTATATATGTTTAGAATAGCAAGCAGTTGGAACAACCAAGCACTCCTACTACTTCATCCTGCTCTGCTAGGTACCAAGGTCAAGTATAAAGCTGGCCTGGAGAAGAGAATGGCCCTCTCTTCTTTGTGTTACACTCTCTGTGCTTTGTACCCCAACATGGGCAAGGTTTTGTGAAACCACTCTCTTAAGCTCTACCTTCACCCTAGTTCTACCTGGAAGGGTTTGCATAATGGCCTCCAAGTTCCATTCAGAACCTCTGCCCCATGCCATCACTTAGGGCAAACCCCTCAGATCTGTCTCCTTCCCCCAGGGCTGATTCCCTCCCAAAAGACCCCATGCATGGAAACTTCAGTTGAGCCACTATGGCAGCCTTCCCCACATACCCAGCTACGCCCGAATCTTATGGGGTGGAACCCAGGCTCAAACTGAGCTCTGTACTGCAAATGGTAACCAGTCCAAATCCTACCTGGTGCAAGGAGAAGCTTTAACGACAGAGGAGCAGCAAGCCTGTGCCCTCAAGGTTGCAATCCAGTTAAGGGAGCAGCAGGATGAGATCTACTGGGATGGGGGACTCCTCTTAGAGTGATATTATTGTGCTGCTAAAGCTACTTGACTTTGCCACTTGCAGAATGAAATAGGAATTATTCATTATTAGGGCTTGTGATTTGTTCATTAGCCTTAAAAGGAAATGCTCAATGATAACAGCAAAAAGGATATTACATCTACATGGATAATTAAAGTAAACCGAATTTTACTTGCTCCTGTCCTCAGAGTAAAGCTATCTTATTTGTTAAGAAAATACGAAAATATATTTCCCAGCCAATTAAAATGCTAGATACTGGGAAATCACTTAGAAATTTATGCTAAAAATTTGCACAACCAGTCTGCAAGATGGAAATGAAAACCTATATAATGAAGAAATTGTTAAAGGCGAACTAGTAGAAAGCCACTAGCTCAGCCTTAGAGGAATTATTGATTTTAAGGTCTCTTTAAGCTAATGGGAATGGTCCACTGTAAAGTTGGAAATTTTAGTGCTAGATAGAAACGTTGAGATAGTAACTTCGATTATTGAATGCTTACCATGTGCTGGGTGCTATTTTAAGTGATCTGCATATTTATATAACACAAAAGTCCATGCTATTGTTCTTCCCACTTCACAGATAATGAACTCAAGGCACAGAGAAGGCAGCTAATTTGCCAAAGTCACCCAGCCTGCAAGTGGGAGAGCCAGGATTTGAACACAAATAGTTTGGCTTTAAAGCCTGTGTTCTTCCACAGTCCACAATGCAGTGTCCCACATTTTGAGGTACTTCCTATGGGTTGCAAGTTACCCAGGTTAAGATAGGTTTAGGTTTCATAGGATGGAGCATCACTTCATGATCCCCTACCTCCCAGAAAACCTGTTCCCCAGACCTATCCTGTCCCGAGCATAGATACTGCCCTCATTGGACTGAGATGGATGACCTCCAGCTACCCAAGGCCACAAAAACTCATGTGACCCATTCTGGTACAACAGACAAGAGCTAGTGTGTCCCCCTTTGTCCCCATCTCCTCTCAGAATGGGCCAGAGGGTAAGTGCCCCCTTTCTGCCATCTCTGACTCTCCCCTCTCCACCCAACTAATAGTAGATAAGCAAATACGAAAGTCACAAGTGACTCTGAATAGTCCAGGCCACCTGATACCTCACAAGGATGTGTGGTTTTGTCAGTTGTTTTGTAACTGCTTGGGATCCATTTATGGAAAGAGGCTCTTCCTCTTTCAGTTGGCACCAAAATGCAGGGTTTCCCCTGTGGCAGTGTCACCTAGACCTTCATCTCTGCACAGCCAGGCGGGGGGCTGGGGGGGGCATTCCCCAAGGGTTCCTGCTGGGGGTCTGCCACCTCAAAGGGCCAGTGCTGAGCCTGGACATCTTCTATGTGTCCAGAGCCATCACTCCTTACGGAGGCCAAGCTCCTCCGGAAACAGAATCTTCCTTCTTTAAAATCAACATCCTCGGTTCCCTCAGCTAAGGAGTAGGCGCTGAACTGAGAAACCAGCGGTTCAAGGGCTCCACCATGAGGAAGTCAGGAAATGAGACCTCGGCAAGACACTTTCATTATTTTCTGAAACAGGTGCCACCCGCAGGAAGCCCAAGGCTGGAGATGGGGAACAGCGACCAGGAGAGCAGCCAGGTCATGGCTCCGGCCTGTCTGGAGAGGAAGGGGACCTGGAACAGTGTCTCCCCCTCCTCCCCAGCTTTTCTGCTTCACCCTACCCCGGGGAAGGAAGGAGGCCACAGCAGCCTCTATTGGCTTTCTCCCAGCTCCATGCCGGGCACGTGGGGTTGTTGACCCTGAACTCCACACTGGTAGCAGCTGGCAGGATGCTGAGGCTGTTCTTCCCTCTCAGAGAATTAGATGGAATTAGCATAAATTCTCCCATCAGCCCTGCCCAGCAAATCTCCTACTGACTGCAAAAGCGCCACCTGGCAGCTGCCAGCAGGATGCAGCACTGTTTGGTCCTCACGTTGGCTGGCTTCTGCCCTGCAGCCAGAACCACTCCTACCCCAGGCTGCCAGCCCTTTGGGGTGGGTTGGGACTCCGTGCCCAATAGAGCTGCAGCAACATCTTGATTGGGGGATTCTGGGGAAAGCATAATCTTTAGTATCAATTAGTACTGGGACAGAATTCTGGATCTATCTGCATCACTTTTAAGCAAGGAGTGGAACCGTTCTGAAACTCATCTCAAAAATGAGGGAAATATTTTATTTACTGTACTTGTTTATGTGTCTACCCCACTATAAGGACAGACTTCGTGTCTGTCTTATTCATGGTTTTATCTCCAGCACCTAGCACAGTACCTGGCACACAGGAGACACTCAATAAATATTTGTGGACGGAAGGAGGAAAAAATAGCTTCCCAATAGGATTAAGAGCATTACATGAGATGACATATGTAAATCATGTGGGTCACATGTGCTCTGTAAAAGATGGCTTCAGCTACCAGCTTATTCTGATCCCAGGCTTCATGGTTCAATGAATTATGACTATTGTCTCATCCACTTATTCATCGAAGAAATATTAATACTTACCAAGCAACTACCACCTATCACGCAGGACAGTACAAATGTAAAGAGCACAATCACGATCTTAAAGTAGCTAAATTACACTTTCAATACACCGCGTGCCACCACAGTCACACATATATATAGAGAGATATAAGCACACAAAGACTAGCCAGGAAAGAAGGTGGGAGCAGGGACAATATCTGGAAGGGAAAAAAATCTTTCTATGTTAAACTCTTATGACCCATTGACAAAGCTTAGCTCCTGGAGATGAATAGATGATGAATTTTATCACACAGGAAATATGGTAGGAATAGACTTTTACCAGTCTATTTCTTCAGAAATGTATCTGGATGTTGCCTTCAGTTGGTTAGACTCTGTCTCTTAGAGAACTGTGTGAAGGACAGTCTAAGTCCTCTGACATTTTAGGCTCTAAACCTGGAGACCCCAACCAACAGGTGGCAGGAATTAGAAACAGGTGCTGCCTTACAAACAGATTGAATTGAAGCAAGCATATCTTTATTTGCCACCACTGTATTACCCTGAGTTCTGGGAAAGACTTCTCAGGAAACTCCTCCAAACTCCTTGGGTTGTATTTAACATTTTAGACAGTAACTATATGATGTGGTCCAAGGTTTCTAAAATTTGTCATATGTAGCCACTGTCAGGATATGCCATTCTGAGTTCTACCTGTACTATTACTTTACCTAATACTTTTAAATTAAATTACTTTTTACTTAAATCTTCTCAAAGAAGATTTATGTCCTAAATACCATTAGCAAACAAGTGTCAATTGTCCTTAACAGTTCTGATGTCTGCAAATATTATTGCCACTCCAGCCAGTCCCCAGCAGATAAGCCCTCTCCACCCCTCCATGCAGTGATGCTCTAATGCAATTCCCAGCAAGCCATGGGGCAGCACCGTGAGACGGACAGATGAAGCTCTAAGTTGACACCTGCCAATGGAGTGTGTTGTACAGGGTGTGTAGGCCGAGGGGATCATATACCACCGAAAATCATCTTGAGTGCCACCAGCAGTAAAAATAGAAATTTGGTTGCACTCAGTGAAAAGATAACAGGATTTAAAGCCATGACACCTGGGTGAGAGTCCTGCCTCTATGGCTTCCTAGTTGTTTGGCCTTGGATAAGGACCTTCTCTGAGCCTTAGGTCCCTAAGTAAATGATAATATGATTGTGACATAGCAGCTCTTTGTAAAATTAGTGAACCGATGAAATGATTGCAATGGCATGCCTGCAGAATCACCTTGTAAACTCTAAAGTATGTACAAATATTTTATTATTTTGCTGAGATTTTGATTTTCAAGAGACAGTGAAGCATACCTTTCTACTCTCAGTACTTGGACATCAGTAATGACGAAAGAATATCAAGAACACAGTCCTTGACCACCACTCAGACAGTTGAGTAAGCAACTGGAGGATGCTTCTTACCCCTTCTATGATTTCTGTGATGCGTAAACATGGTAACCTTGGGGAATGAACAGAGAACAGGATATGTGGTTGTGAGAATTGGCACAGGATGCAGAAAGTCCAGATGCACAATGAGGGCTATCCTGCCACAAACAACTCACCTAGAAAGGTCACAGAAAACCAGGGCAGCTGTGTTTCCATCGCAGGGTGGTGGTTCCTCATTGCTGCTCCCCACTGCACCTCAACGCAGCCAGTTTTAACAAGTCAGTGCCACCCACAACTATCTACAGTCATCTTGCCAGGGTCCCATAATGCTCTACCTGGCCCCAGTCCTGATCAGCCTCACTTGTCCTGTCCCCCCCCAAATCCTGACCTTGAGCGTTTGGTAACCCCTGCTCCAAACTCAGTCTGCTCCTGCCTCCCTCTGCTGCCTTCTGTTATCTTCAACAGGGCATGGCATTCCTCAGGGAACTCTTCTTCCCATGCAGCCCTCTCAAGGGAGGCTTTTATTTTCTCACTCCCACAGACTTCTCAGGTGCATGAGGGAAAGTAGGGCTGGGATCCTCTTTGATCCCACTGTCACCTCCAGACCATGGACACCCCCTTACAACCCTGCTCTTTTGGGACCCACAGCTTAGCTACACCTCCTTCTCCTATTCTTCACTTTGTCCTCCAGACAGTACCTCTCTTCCACTAAAGATTTGAACACCCGGCTCTCGGGATCCACCCAAGGTGCAAAACCCTGGACTCTAAGCTCCTTGACATCCTCATCACTGATGAACTCCACCACTGTGCCTCAGCCGCCTTCTCCCACACTTGTGACGTCCTGAATCACCAATTCCAGCATCTCACTCTGACCACAATCTCCTTTACCAGAATGCTTGTTCAACTATTCCCCCAACCCCAATTCTTAGACCTAAATGGGACCCCTTAGTCCTCTCACTCATTACTTTCTCCCAATTCATGAGCCTCTCTTCACATCTCTTTGTATCCAGCTAAGGTTCCCCAATCCATCATATTACTAGTGGTAGCACTTATATCAATACCCTCAACTCTGTTCCCCATCTGCATTTTACCATACATAGAAAAATCCCCAAACTTGTTATGAATGCAACAATCCACTATCACTGTGCCCTCAACCTGTGAGATCTGAAGCTATCTCTGGGTAGATAGTGTCAGAATTGAAGTGGCATTGGCAGGTGTCAACTTAGAACTTCATCTGTCCGTCTCACGGTGCTGCCCCACGGCTTGCTGGGAATTGCATTAGAGCATCACTGCATGGAGGGGTGGAGAGGGCTTATCTGCTGGGGACTGGCTGGAGTGGCAATAATATTTGCAGACATCAGAACTGTTAAGGACAATTGACACTTGTTTGCTAATGATATTTAGGACATAAATCTTCCTTGAGAAGATTTAAGTAAAAAGTAATTTAATTTAAAAGTATTAGGTAAAGTAATAGTACGCAGCTGGTGTATACCTCCACTGCAGAACTAATTGCTTGCTTGCTGGGAGGGAGAAATCCTCACATATTTGGCCACAGAAGTCTTTGGTGTTGATTGTTATGGTGTGAGAGCAGAGTGTAAAATGAGTTTTAAGGAGTTTTTTTCCAGCTCATCTACATACAAAATATTTCCAGTGTCACACCACTGAACTACAGACACACCCCATCTCCATCCATCCACCTTCTTTAGTTTCCCTCCTGCTATAATAGAGCAAGTGTCCTTCCTCCTGAGATCCAGCTCTCTGCCTGTGCTTCCAATCCTCTCCCCTTCTTAGGAGGCCTACGTTACCTTTATACACCCCCATTCTTATTTTTGCCAAGATTGTCTTAATGAGGCCTCATCTCAAGGGATTTTCTCAGTCCCAACTCTTACTTTGGGAGTTTAGAATAGCCTGCTTTTTCAGCCCTGTAAGATAGTGAATTTCTGGAGTCTCAATTTCTTTTTGGTTTTTCTTGCAAACTAGACAATTCTTTCCTTAGTTTATCTCTTCTTGTAATTGAGAAAAGCACCAATAATTTTCAACACTCTTGTGACAGATGTCTTCATATGTCCCCCAGATCCACTATGCACCCCCACCAGGAGGCTGACCTCGATGGACTGCATCAGCAGCTCCTTTGCCCACCTGCTGCTCCCAGTTGGGTTTGACTAATGGGGAGCCCTAGAAGGAGACAGGAGGCAAGGAGAACAAGCTGAGGGTATTTATTCCCTGGCTCCTTCTCAGCAAAGTTGCCTTGAGCTTGCTGCCTTCCTCTAGCTGAAGTTCACACCTTGTTAAGGCCACCCTGTGTTCACAATTCTCTCCCTCTAGTTTAAGTAACTATTCACTCACTTTTAACTCCTTCAGCGCAGGGATGGTAATAGCCCTCTAATTGGTAGCCCCATATATTGCACTATCTCCTATGGTTTCGTGTCCACAACTTTCTAAATTGTCCTTTTATCAAAGCCCCCTTGAATTGGCATCTATTTCTTGCTGGGCCCCTGACTGATACATACATGAACCCCCTGATTCTTTCCAATTACTTTTTTTTCTTTCCTGTTTTAACTGGGATACTTTTGGTTGCAAATCGAGAAACCTAACTTGACCTATCTTAGGCAAAAAGTGGCATTTATTACCTTGATAATGAAACTGTGCAAATAGGGCCTCTAGGGAGTTTAAAACTGGGACTCTTCCTCTAGCTTTGTCCTTAGAATAAAAGTGATCCTCTTTCTTCAGTTTCAATTAGAAAAACCCTAGGTAAGGACCTGGCTCAGCCTGGATGACATGCTTAATCCTAAACTTAGACAAGTGAATACTTACTGGTACTGGCAGCGCTGTGAGAACCACATGGTGGAAGTGGTAGCAGCAGTCCCCAGAATTAAATGCCTGTTAGTCCTAGATATTTTTTAATCACTCTGATTTTAATGACTCCACAGTGCAGAAACCATACATAAAAACTTGTTATCTTGGATTCTACTGCCAACTTCTTAGGCTATAGATTTGGGGCGCTTATGTCAAGTTTTTCTGACTCAGAATGTCTCTGTGTGTCCAAAGTCCACAAAGAAAAAGATAAGGTCACCTCTTTGGGGAATAGGAGTAGAGGTTGAGAGAGTAGAGAAGGTGTGAAAAAGCAATTGTGGAGAATGGAGATCAAGTTTCCTGGGAAATTGTAGTAGGATTGCCAGACAGTGCTGAGGTAATCATGAATTCATAGAGGATCCAATTTGCCTTCTTGTATGACTTCTCTAGCAGTGTTTGGCTACTGAGATACAAATATGGAAATGCTAGACTTACATTTGTAACAGGGTTGGGATTTTCCTGGATTTTTCTATATGTGGTAAAATGCAGAAGAAGAACAGAGTTGATACTGGTATGAGTGCTACTATTAGTAATATGATGAATTATGGAATCTCAGCTGGACACACAGAGACATGGAGAGGCTCATGGATTGGGAGAAAGTAGACGGGTGAGATGATGTGTGGGGAGGGTTTCCAATTAGGTCTAAGAACTGTGGTAGGGGAAACAGTTGAACAAAGCAATACAAATACATGTTTGCATATACAAATAGCAAATACATACATTCCCTTGGTTAGGGTGGCCCTTGCACTTATAAAGAAACTTTCTTATTCAAAAAGGATATACACAAAATGATTTAGCTCTGATATACTTTATTTCTACATAGTAAACCAAAAAATAACAAAACAATTCCTTTCTTAAAAAATAAAAAAATTCTGTACATGCAAGGTTGGCATGATTGACCGTACTTCAGCAAAAAAAAAAAAAAAATTTAGGTACTCCACATTTAATAAAGTTTTCTATGTATGTGGTAGATAGTGAATAACTGCGATCAGACATTTGGAAAAATCAAAACATAGTTTTAAAACAGAGTTAAGTACGTAAGTTAAGAATATTATGGCCTATTTATCTTATAAAAAACAATCATTCTCCAGTCTTCCACTTTCACATATCTTTTCTTTAACAGAGTTAAGCTCCAAATTTGAAGGATTAAATCTTTCTTCCTAAAGCTTCAGGAATATCAGATTCTCCTTCAAACCTGTAGCTGTTTACAGAGCAGACCATTTAAAGGGAAATGGTGGTAAACAAAGAGATTTCACTTCTGTGCCACTGGTCCAGATTCTGCTGGGGAAGATATTCTGAGTTGGCTACCAATTTACTCAACTCAGTTCAAAAACATGATACCTGATTATAGGCCTTACTTGGCTTTCATGCAGCCCATTAGCAGCTTTATCATTGAAAATTAATTCATGACATTAGCAATTAACTTAATCTGTACAAATGAGATCTGTGAATTCTATGACAGTGATGTTAACATATTTAAATGTAAAATTTTAATATTAATTTATTTTTAAAATATGCAAGCTGATATGTTTTCTCAATAATCACTTTTTCCACGCACAAATGAAAAATAAAATGGTGAAAAAAGCAGAAAATCTGGATGTTCAAAAATAAGACAACTAGAAAAATTTCATATATCAAGACATGGCTGGGGTCAGTTTATAAGAATAACTGTTCATTACTGTATACACTGGACAGCAAAACCTAGCCCTGTCTGAAAGCACTGGATCAAACTGTCTTCCCAAGTCTCTCCAGGCCATGATTCTACCTGCTGGAATGAAACATTTTAAATAAATACAAACTATCATAGACCTACAAGTTTTCATAATCCTAAATAATGAATTTAACTATTATAGAACAATTTAAATAGGTATACTGTAAAAGAAAACAGTTGTAAACATACTCTTAATATTTTTTGTTTATCTGAAAGATAATATTAAAAAGAGATTCCACAATTTATTGATTCCTTAAGAACTAAGAACCAAAGTACTAAACATAATAAATAATGTGCAACCTAGAGGCCTGGAAAAGGATATAGAATACTTAATAATAAACCATATATATTATATATTAATTATATATTATATTTTATATAATACTTAATAAATAATAAAATAAAAGACTGAATTTTATACATTAAATATTAAATTTAATGTATTAAATTTAAATTAAATTAAAAATTAAATTGTATTAAATTTAAATACATTAAAAATTCAGTATTCGGTATTAAGACTTTTTATTCAATTACAGTTAGATTTATTGCTATTATAAATAAACTTCATGTTAAGGCACCTGTTACTACCTATGAAAAATTTTGGATTCAAAACAAGGAAATATGCACTGTAAAACTTTTTTTCTTTCATTCTGATGTCATTACAGATATCAGTTTTAAATGTTAAATTTTTGCATGACAGTATATAAATATCTTTGAATATATTACCTGAACATAGTTCTTCAAGTGTTCCTCTATGATATTTTGATACATTAATGGGCATGATATTTTAATTAAAGTATGTAATACTTCAATCAATGAAGAAAGAAGCAAAAGCAAATCAAGATGGATGGGCAAAGGACTAAATATAAGAGACATGACAACCTCTTAAAAAAAAAATACTGTACAAACTGTGTCTATGAGCAAATCTTGACAAAGTCATTTAACTTCTCTGAGCCTCACTCTTTCCATCTGTAATATTTCAATTATAGCTGCTCTGTCAAGCTCATAAGGCTGTTGTGAGATCAAATGAGACGATGCAAAAACACTTGGCAAACTGTGAAGCACTGCAGAAATAAATGGTATTATCACAGGCCAAAATATCTGAAGTTTCTGATAGTCTCTCTAATATTAATAAAAAAGTTATAGCTTGTTCTTTTTGCATTCACTTGAGAACTCCCAGTTTTGATCAATTAGATAGATATGGAATGAATGGAGTAAAAACTTAATGCAAACAGAAATTCTCTAAGTTTTAGCTTCCAGAATTTTATAAAGTAGTTTTATAAAGTAGTTTATAAAGTGAGTGTGGAACCACTGCTTGATGGGGCTCAAGTTACCTTTTGACACTTCCAAAAATAAAGAGGGGGCTGACTTCTCAGGAACCTTGGCTCCTGGCCTTTCCTTAGTCTCCCCTAGAAAGACCTCCATCACCCTCACCATCTGCTATTGTGCAGCTGACATAGGTCCATTAATAGATCTCTCTCTCATAACATCTTAAAAGA
Source organism: Cheirogaleus medius (assembly GCA_008086735.1). Taxonomy (NCBI): domain Eukaryota; kingdom Metazoa; phylum Chordata; class Mammalia; order Primates; family Cheirogaleidae; genus Cheirogaleus; species Cheirogaleus medius. The sequence goes on from VBSM01001124.1 coordinate 45,185,183, forward strand.
GTATTAAGAGTATAAATAAACACAGGCAAATGCTGGTACATTACTGAGTTTGGCATAACTTTGCAATGGTTCAATAGTCCCCACCATGTTCTCCCTTTATTAGTTCATAAACTCTTTCTCTATGTATAAATTGTTCTAGGTCAGCTTTTTCCAATCTATGTTCTGAGGAACACTAGCTGGCTGAGATATTAACAGGTGAAAACAGATCTATGTTAAGTAAGCTGGAAATATGCAGGGTGAGATAAGTTTATGTAACATTAGAATTTCTAAGTCTTTTATATACTGACTGTACTTTCTAAAAAGGAATGGAGTGTATAGCATTTCCCAAACTCATCTGACCACAGAATTCCTTTTTTCCCTGCAGAATATCTAGAAGGGCTAATATTAATAGCTCTTAGAATATTATTTGGAAAATGCTATTCTAGTCAATTCATCTTGGTTTTAAACATTCCAGTGCTAAATCTGACAATAGTTACCTTTTTAATTTCTGAAGGAGAAGAATAATTTTGCTTACAAGGTCAACTACCATAATAACCTCCTGGATTCCCCTCCAAAAGTATCCTTCCTAAAGCAACTAAGAACTAAATATTCTTTACTACCTATCGAAGAATTCAAAGAAGTTATTTTTGTGTTAACGAGAATTATGATCTTTTTAAGAAAATCCTTATATTCCTCCCCTAAACATTAAAAATACAAAGATATAAATCTAGATTCTAGGACCTAGAATCACAATTACTTGGAGGAGATGAGAGTATTTTATCACAACTTCACTGCAATTAACACTATCAATAATAATAATAATGACAATTACTAGTGGTAGTAGTATTGGCTAAGCACTTATTTTTGCATTTTAATCCTCATATCCACTCTATGAATTTAGGACCTACTATTACTCCCATTTTAAAGATAAGTGCACTAAGGTTTACAGAGATTAACTACCTTGCCAAGGGTCACACAAAGGAGTAAGGGCAGAACCTTGAACTCACATCTGACCCCTCACTCTATGTTCTTAACTACTACATAATGCCATCTTATATTCCAGTGACAAAACAAAAGGACTTAGGTTACATTCTTGTTGTTAAACAGGAAAATTATATAAATCCAAATTGATTGGAATTTGGTTTTTGGATTTCCTTTTGATCAAACCACCATTCCTTTAAAGGATATACTTTAAGTTAAAAAAAGAAAAATAGAGTGCTATTTACCAATGACAAGTTCATAGGGTTTTAAAAAGGGAGGTTTTTAAAAATCTGCATCCAAGGTGAAGACATTATCTGTGGTTTCTGCCATAACCGCAAAACGCTGGTACTCTGAAACTCGTTTCTCAAAGAAATTTGTTTTTCCTTGTAAAGAAATGTTTTCCATAAAATCAAAGGGATTTTCTGCCTGGAAAACCTGAAAAGAAAAGAAATGTTATTAGACATTCTGAAGACACCAAATTATATCCCACCAGAAGAGCAAAGATGGTAAAAACATAGCTCAGGTTTCCCAACACGTATCTAGTCACCTATAGGATCACATTATTCCCCTAAGATCCTGGTGGCACTCAAGACTGACTGAGTCAGCACTGAAGCCTGACAAATTTTAAGATGACTGAGATCAACTACTAATCTCCTCAAGAAACTATACTAGCATCTCTGGTATTCTAAGAAATAGAAAGAAAAGAAAAAACTATTTCAGGAAATGAAATATTTAATACTAACCAAATGAAAATGTTCTCACAACTGGAGAGATGCAATATACCATAGAAACTATGGGCATTTTTCATAGGCATTACTATTAGATAGTCACATGTACATGATACTACAAAATGTCAAATTACCAACAATCTGCTATTGTCCTAAATATATTTCTTAGTTCATAAGAGAATAATCAACAAATTGACATTATGGGACCATGATCAGGGAAGACAGAATAAATGTTATCCACAGTGACTAGATGTTTCCAAACAAAAAGTGGGACACATAATGACAAGAAGCTTTTTTACTGCTTCAGAATTCAAGAAGCAGACTTGGAGATACAGTTTGATGGAAACTATGGGATATTTCACTGATTCACAAGGGGTAATGAAAGGGGATTTCTGAATTTAAGAGTATCCCAGTAAGGAATATGACTACCACAGATTAGAATATATTCAGGTAACCCAATTTTTAAACAGGCAAAGTATCTGAACAAACAAAAAGACATTTCTTCAAAGAAGTTATACAAAAGGCCAACAAGCACATGAAAAGATACTCAACATCATTATCCATTAGAGACATGCAAATGTAAATCAAGACGATAATGAGACACCACTTCACACCCACTAGAATGGCTATAATTTTAAGAAAACAGGTAAGTTTTGGTGAGGATGTGAAAAAATTGGAACCTTCAGGCAGGAACATAAAATTATGCAGCTGCTTTGGAAAATGGTCTGGAAGTTCTTCTAATGATTAAACATGAGTTACCATATGACTCAACAGTTTTACTCCTAGGTATACACTCAAGAGAAATGAAAACATGTCGACAAAATACTTGTACATGAATGTTCACAGCAGTATTCATTATATCTAAAAAGTGAAAATGATCCAAAAGTCCATCAACTGATGAATGGATAAATAAAATTTGGTATATCTATACAATGGAATATTATTTGGTCATAAAAAATGAAGTACTGATATATGTTACAACATGGATGAACCTCAAAAAAATCATGCTACGTGAAAGATGCTCTCAATAAAATATATTTTAGGGGCCTCACTTTATTATGAATATTAATATAATATAATATAATAATATATTAATATTATATTATATATTAATATAATATATAAATAATATAATATATTAATATAATATCTTAACTAGTAATAATACATTTTTAAAAACCTCACCTTCGAGAATCCAAGTTCCACAAGTAATCTGTCAGCTACAAACTCAATGTACTGTTTCATCAAAATGCAATTCATTCCAATGAGCCCAACTGGCAAAGCTTCTGTTAAAAACTCCTGGGATATAAACAAAAACAGAATAAAGTACAAACAGAATATGTATTTTCCAAATGAAAGATGGTTTTAGTTTTTATTTTCTAAGACACTGATTTTGTTCAAGAAAAGTACATGAGGATAAATTCTTTCCACCTGGCAAGTGATGTCCATCTGATTAAAAATGTTTGGGGTATTACTATTCATATTATTTCACATTTTCAAAGAGCCAAAAATAAATGGAAACTAATACCAAATTACTGGATTTTTAAAAGCAGCATATATAGGACCTGGATTCATATGCTTGCTTAACCGAAAAAAGGAGATGTTTGTTCTGAAATATCTAGAAAAAGATTCAAAGATTTTCATGAGAAGCATGACTATAGGTGGGAGCTGGGAAAGAGGGAAAATTCAATTAACAAAGAATGTGAGAAAAATAGAAATAGATCTGGGAGTTGGGAGATAAACTTTCATAGGTAAGTCAATCCTATTGAAAGACAGTGATAGATTGCTAATAGAGGAAAAATAAAAGCATTATTAACCACTTGGATTTAGTTCTCAAAATGATTAAAGATACCAAAATGCATTCTATACCTTTTTCCCCTTCCAATATGAAAACTATGCCTGTTAAACTATGCAGTGTTAAAAAAATAAAAGTTAAAAAAAATATTTTATTTTTAAACTAGTTATTTAGAATGATCAAAACACTTCCTAAGTGGAGAACCTATCTCTTTCTAGTAAGAAATCTTTACATACTATATATTAAGTTTTACTATTCACTAATTCATTTACTTATTCATTCTATGAACATTTGGTATATTCTTCAAGCTAGGTACCTTGCTAGGTTATTGAAAATACAAAGCAAATAAGAAACCATCACTGCCCTCCAGTCACATAATAAATATATTAAGTTCCAATAATTTAAATATTTTGTTATAGCATGAAATTTGACAGATAGATCAATGAAACAGAAAAATAGCCCTGAAACAGATTTTAGTATGCATAAAACCTTAATATGTATTAAAGACTGACTTATAAGCCTTATTATAAACTGATATAATAATTACAATATATCATGTATTGGTACTGTCAGATTGACCATACAGAATTGCTGATATCTGTATTAACCTACAAAATTACAATTTCATATGAGTTAACCTAACAGTGGTACAAATATCAGAGAATGAGAGATGTGCTTACTACATAAACTTCCCTACTTACCTGCTCAATTTTGACAGCCTCAACAATGATCTCCCTGACCCTTTCTTCTGAAGGCTTGTTTACTAAGTATTGAAACATCAGGCAAGCAAAGTCACAGTGAAGTCCCTAAAATAGAAGAAAAATGCATCGTCAAAAAACTTTTAATCACCTATTCACACAGAATGATGTGTCAAGTGTCGTATAAAGTAGGTTCTAGGAATACAACATGGAACTTCTGAAAAATGGAGGAATAATTAATAGGGCTAGGAATTTCCTTCAAATTTCATTAAACACCAAAACAATAACCTATAATGAAAATTTTTCAATGCCAGCAAACCTTAGCTCATCAACATTAAAGGAGAATCTATAAACAAATAAAATCTGCATATGAAAGCATTTCAGAAAGGAAATAAAGGCTGAAATGAAAATATATTAATTTTTAAATTTCAAAAAAATTAAGGATTGAAAAATAGTAAGTAGTATTTAAATAAGATGCAGCTCAGAGATTTCAAAGCACATTTATATTAGATACAAATAGCTCGAGATAAATGTGTATTCAGCACAATGAAAATGAAAACTGAAGAATGATGAATACTATTTGAAGCCATATAAAGCAAAGATGACATTGCAGATAACTCAAAAGAAAAAAAAAAAAACTTGTGAAATACCCCTGAGAACAGAATGGTTATGCAAATACAACAAACATTATAGAATTTAAAGGAACTAGAGAACACACCAAGGAGACTCAACCTATAATAATTAGCATTCCAAAACACAGAATAGATGGTAAAAAGCTGAAAACTAAAAGAACAGAAGAAAATTTTCAAAAATTCAAAATAAAAAAGAGAATGAGGTCAGATATAGAAAGATGATGGAACTCCCAACAAAATTAACAGAGACTGACATCAAAGCTGAAAGATGTTAAAGTGTTGATTAAAACGGACAGCTAGCTACCCATTATAGAGACAAATAAATCAAAGGTTGGTACTCATAATTGTTAACTCAATAAATAAATAAAATTGATTTTGATGTTTAAAGCAATTCCAATCAAAATCCAATGAGAATGTTTTTAATTCAAAAATTAGTCTGGAAGAATAAATGTGAAGATCTTTATAAGGACATTTTAAAAAGTAAAGTTTTGAGATTTATCCTCCCAATTATTAAAACATATAAAGCTACAATAATTAAAATAGTCTTGTCATGGCATGAAATCTGATAGGTCAATGAGGCAGGAAAAAGAGCCATGAAACAGATTTTATTAGTATAATAAAACCTTAATATACAATAAAGAACACAACACAAGTCAATAGAGAAAAGATGGATTACTTAACAAAGAGAACTGGAAAAACTTCCCAAGAGTGTTTGGAATAAATTAAGTTAAATTATAACTTATTCTATACTATACTATATTTATACTAAATTCTATACTTACACTAAACAAATTCCAATTGCATTAGAGAGTTAAATGTTAAAAAGCCAAGATGAAAATACATGTGACTATTTAACTTACCTCTGGAAGTGGATCACATAAAACTTAAGGTTTTATATGTTAAAAGAACAAACAAAATTAAAAAGCAAGGGACAAACTGGAAAAATATTTGAAATAAATGTAACAAAATCCATATTTTACATTATATTCATGCAATAAATATAGCAAATTCAATAAACAAATACTTATTGAAAGAGCCCAATCACTATACACTGGGAATATACCAATGAACAGGGCAAACATGAATCCTTCTTTTAACAGACTACTGCATAAATAACTTTAAAATATTAAGAGCACTTATGATTAAATAAGGAAAATGTTAGTATCACAACAGAAATAAAGGCAAAAGATAAAAACAGGTAATTAAAAAAATACAAATGACTAAAATCATTAAGAAAAAAATGTTCTAAGTAGTAAGGAAATAAATACAAATAAAACCAATAATGAGACACCAATTATCCCTACCAAACTTGTCAAATATTTAGCGAATTAACCTAAATTCTCGTGAGGATATGGTAGAAAATGTTCATATACTGCTAGCTGGGGTTGAAAATTGCTATAAAATTTTTGGAAAGAAATCTGCAAATAAGTATGAATGGCCTTATAATCTAGTAATTCATGCTTTTTACAATCAAGTTTAAGAAAATAATATAAAGTTTGGAAAAAGCTTATATATAAAGACATTAATTTCATATTATAACAAAACAAACAAAAAACCTGGAAACAATCTAAATCTCTAATCATGGAATAGTCAAATAAATGATACATTCATGCACTATTATAGTTATTACATATCTAACAAAACTAATGTTTTCAAAAAATGCTTGATATCATATAAAAATGATCACAATATTTTGCTAAGTGAAAAAAGAACATCTCAACTCATAAAAACATGAATGGCAAAAATATGATGTTTATATATCTAAATAGATTTAAATGTAGAAAAAAGTCTAAAAAGAAATACAATAAAATAGTAAATGCAGTTATCTCTGTGTGTTGAGATTGAGTAATTTTTTTATTCTCTTAATTCTCTATTATAATCATATGACAGTTCTAATAAAAGTTATTAGAAATGCAAAGACATGAAACAGCAAAAAGTAATTAAATGAAGCATTTTATGGCACTTAAAAAGTACTTTCACATAGACTGTTTCATTGCATTCTAACAAAACTCTGTTAAGTTTTTTAGTTGAAGAAACCAAGATTCAGAAAAGTTAAGGATTAGTGTAGGCAATAAAGGTGAACCTAAATGGCTGTAAAGGGCCAAACATTGAGAACAGAAAGATAAATAAGGAAAGGTCTCTGCGCTAAGATGCTTAGAGTCTAGTGGAGGAGAAAGATAAGAAGTGCAATACATGTTATGAACTCTAAGACAGGGAAAGATTCAGGTTTTAAAGGGATACATAAAGGAAGAGTGGTCAATTTTACCTAACTAGATCAGATAAGTTTTGAGTTGCCTCTTGTGAGAAGGTGCTCCAAAAAAACGTGAAAAAAAGTTGTAGGAAAGATGAAAAGGGTATCGCAGGCAGAGGGAGACAAGATTTAGTTATTGATTAGATGTGGCTGAAAAAGAAGAGAAGTAATCTAAAATGACTCCTAGATTTCAAATTGGACGATTGGATAGAAGTAGAGACACTCAGTGAAATAGGAAAAACAGAAGAAAGAAGTTTTTTTGGGAAAAAGATGATGAGTTTGATTTTTGAAATAATAGTTTTGAGATACCTGAGGAACCTTCCAGGAGAACCTTCCAACATCTAACATGTACTAGAACATATGAGTTTGGAGCTCAGGAAAGAATATCTGACACAAAGACAAAATTTTGGGAGTTATGAGTATTTACATGGTAACTGATTCCATGGGAATAAATAAAATCAGTGAAGCAGTGAGGCCAAGGTGGGAATCTAGGAATACGCCAATACTTAAGGATGGGCAGAGGAGACTGGAGAGGAGGAAAATGCAGCATCTTAAAAGTTAAGGAAAAAGTGGCTTCCTATTTTCTTTTAATTACCAAGATAACTGTGTCACTATAGCATTTTCCAGGAGAAAGAAAAATAAATGAACATGAAATATGAATACAAATATATTATAAATAGGAAAACATCTCATTTCTTACTTCATCTCTGCTGATGAGTTCATTGGAAAAAGTGAGTCCAGGCATAAGACCTCTCTTCTTTAGCCAGAATATAGCAGCAAAAGATCCCGAGAAGAAAATTCCTTCTACAGCAGCAAAGGCCACCACTCTTTCCCCTAGGAGACATAAAATAGTTTCATATTCTAAAATATCACATACTGCAGACATTTAGAAGTTTATATAGATTTTATTTTATAATAAATACAGCAACTGTTTTGCCAAGAAACAAAATATACAAGTTAGTGCCATAGCCAAGGGACTTCAGAGGAGAAAATTTGCCACCTCTACCTACTAGAGCAGAAAGGTATGTCTACTTCAAATCCTATATCCAATAATGGACTACTGTAGGTCTTGGTATCTGGACAAAGGATGGCCTTCTATACTCAAAAAAAAAAAAAAGGTGATTTACCTGTGCACCATATGTGCCTGTGAGTGGAAATACATGCAGATGAGTGCAGTATATGTACATACATGTATGTGTATTGAAGTGGAGAGTAGAAGGTGGACTTTATGACAAATGTCTTTCTCTAGGAGGAGGGGACGTTGCTAAGGTTTATATTTTTAAAAACCTATAGTATCTATCTTACAGACTATATATAAACATTTCAAAAACACATTGCCATGCTGAAGATAAATATATCTATTAGAGAAAATGACCCAACATATAAGCAAAAATACTGTCTTCTGCTAAACATATAAGGGCTAATTAATTTCAAAGGTTACTCACTGTTAGGCAAGGACTTTGCAGAAGTCCACCTCCTAAACTGTCTATAGTAGCATCATATCTGTAACACTACCCCTAGGGGATGATTATAGGTCTAACGCAAAAGGTCATTCACAAGTCCCTTATGTCATCACACTGCATATACTTTAGAGATTTATATATATATATATATGTCTCTCTAGGGAGTTTGTGATGTAAAGGCAGCTGAGTGTTTGAGTGAACTACAGACCCTTTTTCATAGATGACATCATGGTTTATATCTCAGTATGTCACAGGACCAAACACATAGAAGGCACGTAATAAATGTGCCCTGAACTGAATCAATGGAAACTACATAAGTACTAGATAATAAAAGATATTAAAATCCATTCTACAGAAACTCCAAAACTTTGATTCAGAAACTGAATATTTGTAATTTCCAGAACAAATGTAATTATAGTATTTAAATTTCAAAAAGAAATATGACTAAGTTTAACTATTTCTGGCTATCTCTAAAAAATGTACTGGTTTGTCCTTGTTCTTTTCTCTGATTATATTAAACAAACCAAATCGGATAACTCAATTATATAAAATATTTGGTAATCCAAATTGTCTATTAATAGCCTAAAACATGAGAAAAACTTCTAAAGTATTTTATTTTATTTTTTTATTTTTTATTTTTTTGAAGCAGAGTTCTCACTCTGTTGCCCCTGCTAGAGTGCTGTGGCATCAGCCTAGCTCACAGCAACCTCAAACTCCTGGGCTCATGCAATCCTTCTGCCTCAGCCTCCTGAGTAGCTGGGACTACAGGTATGTGCCACCATGCCCAGCTAATTTTTTCTATGTATTTTTAGCGGGCCAATTAATTTCTTTCTATTTTTAGTAGAGATGGGGTCTCACTCTTGCTCAGGCTGGTTTCAGACTCCTGACCTTGAGTGATCTACCCGCCTCGGCCTCCCAGAGTGCTAAGCTAGGATTACAGGCGTGAGCCACCGCGCCCGGACTAAAGTATTTTATTTTGACAGACACAATTTAAAAAGTCATTTTGGAAAAAAAAATAAGAAGAAGAAGAAATAAATTAAGTAAGTATTTATTGAATACCTATCATGTAGAAGGAATTATGGAAGAGAAGAATCTTTACTATGGTATACGCTAAATAGTAAAATACAATAATAATAATCACTATGCTTAAGATAGAGATTTGTCATTAGTTTAACATATAGCTTACTATATATTTTTATCTTACTAAGATAACAGATAGTTACAATTGATACATTTTTAATTGACATTAAGTTAATGTCATAAGGACAATTATCTGTAAGGGAAATAGACTATAATTAACTACAAACATAGTGAATTCCAAGAGGAAAATTGTTATTTTAACCATTCTATGCATTCATGTGAATACTAAAAAATGAAAATCGTAACAAATAGTTATAGAAGGCTATTCTTTTTCGGAGAGGATTAAAAGATTATAAGGAGTAAATTTTACAAAGTTTTATAAGTATATGTGAAATAAAAAGAGACTTGTAGAACATACCTTCTAAAATCTATAATGAATGTAAAGGCCTTGTAATTTGTTTTAGAGAGGGGTAAGTAGGATATATTCTAAGATACAGCTGACTATGATGCACTGTATTAAGATTATATACCTAGTAGATTTGGGGGGTTTGAAATGTAATTTTATTACATATATTAAGTTTTAATCTATATATTTTTTAAAGTTTTTAAAAAATATTTTAAAAACTAAATAGTATGTCTCAATGCTTTAAAAACTACACAGATATATAATTAGGAATCTTTTAGCTCTACAGGACTGAATCTCCTTATAATATAACACATAAACTTTAAAACGGACTGTGAAATAAATAAAAAAGCCTATAAAACCTGGTGAAAAAGTTAAAAATATACAAAAAAGGAACAGTGGTTTATTTTAACTTGGTAATTTTTTTCTTTTTCTATTTTCCAGTTTTTCCTTAAAGTGTTAATTATTTTCATAGTTTAAAATTAAAGCAATAAACCCAAGAGGAAAAACAAAAAACTTTAAAACAAACTAATGATTTTTTAAGGAGTATTGTTAGGTACCTTTCATCTAAAAATAAAGGATTATAGGAGTCTGGATGTAAGGAAAGAATAGTTTACTATACTGGGTCTCACTCGGTGCAAAAGTCACCAAGAAGGTCAACAAAAACATTAGGCAAAGCCCTAGGCCAGATTAAAGAGCTGTTTTTGCCAACCTAAAGCTACTAATGGTGCAGGTAATAAAACTAGTTCACAAAACAGGACTTCTTCAGCTGGTTAAAGCAGCAGTGTGTGGCAAAGCAAGACAATATTCCTATGTTATTGTCTTTTAGCTCCACTCCAAAAAAGGAATCCTACCAATGTGTTCCACCCATTCTACTCCTTCTACATTATTTTTAACACGTCCTTTCCTTTGAGACCCTAAATCAGAACCCTAAAGTGGGGTTTGCCTTGAAATTAAGGAATTTGGAGAATCTAACTAGAGCCCTTTATGTGGTTACATGGTGACTGCCACCCTTCTCCATTTTCTCTATTTCTAGGTTATCTTTGTTGGGTAGTTCATGAAATACATGCTTTCTGTGAGCCTGTTCATCATTTTCTATCAGTACCTATTCATACTAATATTTTCAGTGCAAACTGAACAGCCTGATATTTCCCTTCTTTTTTTCTCTAAAGCCAATGTTTCCCAAAGTGTGCTTCTTAAACCTTTGGAGGGAATCAGCTGGGTATAAAACGCAGATTCCTCAGTCCCACCTGGGCCTCTTGAATCACTGGTGAGAACCACCAGGATTCTGCAGGGTTTTTCCACAAATTCTCTAGATGACTTTTATGCACATTGAGAACCACTGCTTTTCTCATTCTTGAAATGAACTGAAGGCAATGCAAATATACTTGTTTCTTCTCTGATATACTACATACTTGCCCATACATGCACTATATCACGGGGTCTCAGGTGTGGTCCAGGAGTCCCTGGGAGTTCCACAGACCCAGGAGATCTGTGAGGTCAAAACTATAGATTACTATACTACTTGTTAGATTCTATGTGACTAACTCTTATTTATCTGTCATTATACACTGACATCTTAACTTTCCAACTTTCAACTTATTAAATAGAATAGATAACAGCTTTTTTAAAACCACTAGCTTCTAATTAATTATTAGGAATAATTATTTTGATAAAGGTGCATGCTGTAACTTTGAATAGTACTGGATAGTCACACTTTGTATAATAGTATCATATCACCCAAGGCAAATTTGATCACATAAAAATTAAAGCTACATACCAAAAGTAGCTTTTCTATCTGCTATCCATCGCAAGGCCCAATCTGCTTTTTTCTTAACACATGGCATTGTTTCAATGGCATTAAATAAAAATTCCCTGTAAAAGCAAAAAAATTAATGACAAAGTTATTCATTTTTCTTACAGAGAAATTAGTTTAATCAGAAATAATAACTGTACCTCTGATATGCTACAAGATCTATATATTTTCTATATTTTGCATGTCTGTAAAATATAGAAATAAAAGTAAAACTCAAATTAATGGTTTAGATCTAGTCTGATACAAAATCAACTAAATTTGAAGATTTAATTTCTAAACATAATGTGCTAATGAAGTTTTTAAAGATACAATGTCTAAAGATTAACTGGTTCTATATAAGTTTTTTTTAACCCAACATATTATTAAGCAATAGAAAATATTATGCTCACAAACCTCCATATTTGAATACTCTTTCCTTAACATTTAGTTGTGGAATAAATCGTGCTCTTAACATAATCAAGCAATAAGAAAAATCTTTGTAAATAAAATCCCAGCAGTAATACCTTTTCTTGGGATCTCTGATGTAAGTGTCTATTAGCAAACTGTACATCTCTGAGTGAACATTCTCGATGAGAATTTGAAAGCCATAGAAACAACGAGCCTCTGGAACCTGCACCTCCTGACTAAAGCGCTCCACCTAAGAAAATAAGGGAAACAGATATATCCAGTTCTATGGACTCTCATTAAACACTGGGTTAAAAACTACAAATCAGAATTTGGACATCAGAATTATCATTTAAAAATTGCTTGTCATGCAACGAACAGGTCAGAAAGACCTTATGGGTTATTTTAAACAGTATCTTAAGCAGTATTGTTTATCCATCAATACTCCACAGTAAATTAGTTGCATAATATATTCTTAAGCAATTAAATGAACTGATCTGTTAAGTGGAGATACTGTCTATAAAGCCAAATAAATTCTAGAACATCTACCAAAAATAATGATTTTGCTCTAGTGGTACTAGAGCATATGAAAGAGGTTAGGGCCGGGGAGAGAGTAATTTAGTCATTTGGGTTTTTTTTACAACAGTAGATAGATCTACTGAAGCCTCTTCTAGTTCACGATGAAAGTTCATCTTTCTATTCTCTTTACCAAGAAATTATGACTCCTGATAAACCATAATAAAGTTTTAAAATAGGGAGCCAGAACCCAGTGTTCTATAACAGACCTCTGGAGGGTTACTAAGATGCAGGTTCTCTATTAAGATTACTCTCTGCGGGTAAAAATCAAACTCATGTTAATGCATTGTAAGTAGTTTTGATTGGTATAATTTATGCTTGATTTCATATTTTGCTGGTCAAAAGACAGAACTATATCCTTTTCTCTGACACTTCATCAAAAAGCATTTTCAAGAGTTAAGCTTCATCTAGTTCCTTTCTTAGATATCTTTTTTCGGGCTTAATCTAATGATTTTACTGACATTATCATCATTAAACTGCTGAATGGGAACAAAACCAAAAATCTTACCAAATTTTCATTTACAATTCCATCACTGGCTGCAAAAAAGGCTAAGATGTGAGAGATAAAATACTTCTCATCTGATTTAAGTTTGTTCCAGTGAGGGAGATCCTTTGATAAGTCGACCTGGAATAAAAAGATTTCCAAAAATTTTAATTTGAAGTTAAATTCTTCTCAAAGTGTTAGTTTCTTATTTCTTTGAAGTGTAACTAACTTCCACTATAAAGTTAAGTAAACTGCAGAAAAGGAAAAATGTTAACATTACAAAGAAATAAAACATTATCTTAATAATAGTGTATTATATTCAGGATTTTTGCTAAATAAGTAAATTATAGCTGCTCTGGAGGATGGGGGAGAACCAGGTAATTATGTGAGATGAGGGATATGTTAATTTGTTACACTATAGTAACCATTTTACTATATATGTAGTTTATCATGTTGTATACACAAAATTTACACAAATATATAATATACACAAATATACACAAAATTTATTTTTAAAAAACTTTATGAATGAATCAAGTTTTCTGGATAATTGAGAAGCCAGCCAGGATGTACTTTAAAAATGTATATATGTGAAGGTCAGGCGTGGTGGCTCACGCCTGTAATCCTAGCACTCTGGGAGGCCGAGGCAGGAGGATCGCTCAAGGTCAGGAGTTCGATACCAGCCTGAGCAAGAGTGAGACCCTGTCTCTACTAAAAATAGAAAGAAATTAATTGGCCAACTAAAAATATATATAGAAAAAATTAGCCGGGCATGGTGGTGCATGCCTGTAGTCCTAGCTACTCGGGAGGCTGAGGCAGGATTGCCTGAGCCCAGGAGTTTGAGGTTGCTGTGAGCTAGGCTGATTCCACGGCACTCTAGCCCTGGCAACAAAGTGAGACTGTCTCAAAAAAAAAAAAAAAATGTAAGCTAAAAATCACCTTCTGTTCTATTAGAGTTCAATTTAGGTTTAAATTGAGGATATCTTCTTGGTTCTTAAATGGAGGATATCTTCTTGGTTCTTATGTATTATACTCCTGATATTAAATTTTTTTCTTCTGTGAAAATTTAATATTATCATGTGCTTCCTCTAAAATATTAAACTATGTCTTTGAACACTCAGTTGCAAAAGGTCTTATAAATTTTATTTATACTACATTGGTCATATTCCCTTCCAGAAAGTTAAACCTTCCTGCCCAGCTTTATCTCGTTTGAGAAAATTCTCAATTTCACCATCTAAATATCAATTCCAAACTAGCTGACTATCAGAATTGTCTGAGTAGCTTTAAAAAAACATTCCCAAACCTCAGATCTTTTGTCTTCTAAATCAGGGTTTCTGTTGATCAGCCACACTTAAGAATTAAGCTTAATCATTAATAAAACTGAGGCATTCTTACCCCTAAATCTATTGAAATAAAAAAATTAAAATGCATCATAAAAAATAATGGAGTGTAAGGTTGATTAAATGGTGACTTACATAATTTGTTTAAATGAAAAATATGTGGAACTAAAAATGTGTTGACTTCCTTTCAAAATATGTACTTGAATCTTCCTCTAAGCTACCTACAAAATATGCACTGACCTATATATTTTAGCTTTTAAAAATCAGTGTTCTTAGTCATAGTAAAACATATATTCCATTTGCTAAAAGATGCAAGTAATGTTTAAATGAATTTCAAAAAACCAAGAATCACAAGTACCTTTTAAACATGAATGAAAATGCTGCCTGTGTACTCCACTTGTTCTCTGAACCATATCTAACAAAAAACCTTCTTAAACCCACAGACAGTTAGGGATAGCCAGGTGTGTCAAGTGTTATGACACAGTATGAAAATACTCAGTGTTTTGGTTTAGTTTTTTACTCTACATGTCAATTATAATAAACATGTTGACAATATAACAAAGATTGTTAAGTGGGTAAAATTAGTGTAATAGAAGTCTTCTGATTTCTAGGTTAAATATTCCCCCCTATTCTATATATAAAATAATAGTTTACATTTATTTAATACTAAGTGCCAAGTACCATTCTAAACATCTCGTTAATCCTCATGGCAACCCAAATAGTCAAGTACTATTAGCCTAATTTACCAATGAGGGTACACAGAGAGGTTAAGCAATTTTCCCAGTTCCACAGCCATTAAGTAGCAGAACAGGATTTGTACCTAGGTAGTCTGCCTCCAGAGCCTGCATTCTTAACAGCATGTGTTTATGTGTATAGAATCAGTATCTTGAAAAATATGTCCAAATATATCTGTCCAAATATAGATATCTATCTATAGAGATACATATACAAACATACAGAGCAAGAGTGATATGCAGGTATCACTGATCATATTTAAAGATGAAGACAATAACTATTGTTATTGTCAGACAGAACTACTGTCTGTTCCGTCAGACTACAGAGCAATCATTTGCATGAGCAACTGTCCTTACCAAACCAGCAAGTATTTTGTTATTTGATATGTTCACCTAACTCATTTCCTAGGTAGAACTAACAGAAAGCATTCTAGAAAGGATCTGCTGGGGGCAGCTGTGTCAGGTTTGATGTGCCTGGGGCAGGAACAGAATGGGAGAAGCACTGTGAATTCAGCCTGGCAGACTCAGGAGTGAATGCACTGCCTGCATGGTCATAGTCTTCATGTGACAGCTCCTTTTGTACATTCAGATAAGTCTCTCAATTGAAAGCAGGGGCCCTAAAACTTTCACTCTCATTTTTTGATTATAGCTGCAATTTTATTTATTCTGCTCACCTAAGTAAAGACTAGTCTTATATTTGGTCATGGAAAACTAAGTCTGTTTAAAAATAGAAAATGTTGGCCGGGCACGGTGGCTCACGCCTGTAATCCTAGCACTCTGGGAGGCCGAGGCGAGAGGATCGCTCAAGGTAAGGAGTTCGAAACCAGCCTGAGCAAGAGCAAGACCCCGTCTCTACTAAAAAAAAATAGCAAGAAATTAATTTGCCACCTAAAAATATATAGAAAAAATTAGCCAGGCATGGTGGCGCATGCCTGTAGTCCCAGCTACTCGGGAGGCTGAGGCAGAAGGATTGCCTGAGCCCAGGAGTTTGAGGTTGCTATGAGCTAGGCTGATGCCATGGCACTCTAGCGAGACTCTGTCTAAAAAAAAAAATGTTTTAAAATATATTGGAAGTAAAAATCTAGCAGAATGAGATGCCATTTTTGCAGCAGGAAACTTGTTTATAGACAGTACTCTAAACTAAAACATTGGAGAACACTGTATTTAGTCTCAGGATTTCCAAAACTTATCTTCTACAACTGATCTTATTCAATGTATCTTTTAAGTTAAAATTTTTCAATATCCTGTAACACAGAAGTGAACACTGTACCATAGGACATGAATGCTGATGAAGGTGATGCCACATACCTCTTCTGCTGTCCAGAAGGATGCTTGTGCCTGTTTATACATTTTCCAAATATCGGGGTACTGGATTGGAAAGATGACAAATCGGCGAGAACTCCTTTTTAGGAGTGGCTCTTCATTTGACATCGCTTCATTTTCGTTGGTATCTGAAGATAACCTCTTTGAAAAATAAAGTACAAACACCCTTTTTTTGTAGACATTTCCACTTTATTCATACCTAAACATACATCTGGGGAAGTTAGGGAAACAGCATACGTTTGAGAGCCAGTCTTCCTAAGTTGAATCCTTACTGTTACCTAGTAGCTAGCTAATACTGTTTGGTCAGTTGTGTGACCATAGGAAGTTGCTTAACTTCTTTGAGCCTCAGTTCCCTCAGCTGTAAAACAATACCTACCTCACAGCTTTATTCTGATGATTAAAAGTGCTTTAAACAGAGCCTACTGTATAATAAGCACTCAAAAAAATATTGTAATTATTGCTAGACCCATAAATGTCATGGTGGGCAAATTTCTAAGTTTCTAAACAAAATGTCCCTTTGGTACCTCTCTCATATTACTGTTACAAAAAACTTTTTAGTTTTAATGTTTTTGTTGGACCAGATGTTCACTAAAATTCATTTTAGATCTAAAATTCTGTCTCTGTCTTTATGGGTCTGTATCATTGAGATGGGGATAATAAAAGTTAACTTCAGGTGTTAAGCCTGAATGACTGCTGGTGCCATTAGCACAAGCAGAAAAGTCTGAATTTTCCCATTTGAGTGGAGAAATTGGTACTAAATGTATTTGTTCCAAAAGAAAAAGAAAAGTTTGAGGGATATTTACAATGTTAATTAGTTACTAAATGCTTCAAAATAAAATAAAATAAAATTCCAAACCTAGAATCTACAACTTTGTGAAGAAATGTAGGGCTAAGCATGAATCTCTGTGAGCTGAAACTTATTTCCTCCAAATCTGGACAGTATTAAAGATATCACACAAGTATTTTTCTTGTTCATAAATGGTTTAGAAGTATTTGCAAAATAAAGGTATGAAAATGACTGAGCAACAATTTAAACTACTATACAACCCTATAGTCTAAGAAATCCCAGTTTACTTACTGTTATTACAGACTTCTACTAGCATAGAACCAGGGAGGATGAACAAGTTAACTTGGGTTTATTATGTATCTACAGTATTTGTGGCACTTTGCACAAAGCATTTTACTTTTCTGTGAGGGAAGTAACACTTCCACCGTACAAATGAAGAAAGCGACACCCCAAAGATTCAGTTAATTAAGTAGCCTGGTGTGAGCAAAATTGGCCTCCTAACTAATTTTTTTCATTGTTAGGAGGTTATGAGGATTTTGCATCCCCATTCTACCTGTCATTTCTACCTATCCACCTGTGTCAACTTCCACAAGCGTCCTCCCAGAGATGGTACGCATGTCTCCAGTGGATCCGCCACCGTCCTCTTCCCTGGCCTCCGTTTCCCTGGCCAGGGCTCCAGAGCAGGGAAGGAGGGTCGAATAGCACGGGGCGGACAAACGAGGGGGCAAGCCTCACACTACCCGAAGGCCTCAGAGCGTTGTCCAGGCAGGCCCCGGGGCAGAGCAGCGCGGCGGGGCGAAAACCCGACCCTGTCCTCACCCCTCTCCGAGGACTGCCTCTCCGGCGCTCGCAACCACGAAACCAGGCTGCGGAGAGGGCGCGCCGACGGGCCTGCGCCGGGTTTCCGACCGCAATGAGCAAACTTTGCTACAGCGATCCTGCAACTTGCAGGTCGCCGCAGTAACCTGCAATCTGTAGGCCAGGTGTCACTGTGGGGCGGGGAATGAAGCGACAGCAACATTTACCTCATCCAGCTCGGGCCTGGCCGCTTCCGGCCTTTCCGGGTCGCCCATCGCGCAGACTCCGCCAGAGCTACCCAAGCTGCGTGAACTGAGCGCCGCAGGCCACGTCCAACTGCGACCCGACTCAGGTGGCCCGCAGGTCCGCCCCGCCCCCAGCTGGAGGGACGCGTCCTAACCCGGCCCGCCCCGCTGCGCCGACCCGACCCAGCGTTCTCGCCGGCCCATGGCGGGGCTGTCCCTGCGCCCGCCTCCTCCGCCTCAGGGCTCCGCCTACCTCGCCGCCCCGCCTCCCCACCTCGCCTTCTGCAGACTAAAGGATTCTCTTGCCTCGGCCAGCCCCGCCTCACTCCAATGGCCCGTCCTGTCCCCCGCCTTCCTAGTGAGGGACACCCTCTGCCATGGACCGCCCCTCCTGCTCCAGCTGGCCCCACCTCACCGCTTCGGCCCAGCCTCCCGCCTGCCCCCT
>VBSM01001124.1:45204224-45241379 GCA_008086735.1 Cheirogaleus medius
TCGTCGTGCCCAGGAACGTGGTATGTTGCGCTAACTCGGCCTGTCCTCAGAGACCAGGTGAGAACGCGCCACTGATGTGTGAATTTGGGGGGCGGGGGTGGGGGAAGCCACACCGTCAAAAAATTGCTGAGGGAAAAGACTAGCTTGTTTGTGTTTAAGCAACCGAAAAGAGGAAGTGGTTAGGGGGAAAGTGTGTGTGTGTGTGTGAATGGGGCTTGAGTGAGGAGGGGAGGGAGTACTAAATTCATCAAAATATTTTGAGACCTCTGTGAAATTGTTTCAACAAACTAAGCTTTTAGTAATATTTATTGAACTCTTACGGAGTGCCAGGCACTATACTAAGCACCTTATGTGAATTAATTTAGTTAATCTTCAGAACATCTCTGTGAGGTAGATGGAGCAATTTTCCTCACATTACAAATGAAGAAACTTGAATCTTAGGAAAAGTAACTGAAGTTATCCAGCTAAAAAGTAGTAGACGCTAGCGTCTCCTTGCTACACGCTCTTGTCCACACCATCAGTTGACTCTTGGGTAATGTAATGGCAGTAAGACAATGGCTACTGAGGGGACAGTGATTTGGTTGAATTACTCATATACCTTTCTCTTAGGGGAACTACCTAAAGATAGCTACAACAGGAAGAAAAAAATAGTTTGGTCTAGCAAAAATAAGAAAGAGATTTGTTTAAGTGGCTTAAAGCTGAAATATTGAGGGGACCTTGCTATGACTTGAACAACATACACCTGTTTTGTGGCTGTCTGAAGTATGGTAAAGTAAGATAGAAATTTTGCTGTAACTTTTGAGAATGACTGAAAGGTCTTTCTAAAACCTGCCCTAGAGGATAGGGGAAAAGAGTTAGCTTTTTAAAAAAATTTTATTTTAAGGCAAGTGCGAAATAAAGTTTATTGAGGAAGGGCAAGATAGGTTTACAGAGCAAGAGCAAGATAATAGGTTTTCGGAGCAAGTTCACAACAGGTGACAAATGGACCACTTGCCATAACGAGAGGCCTGGAGTTAGCTCTTCTTAAAGCAACCTCTAGAGGTCAGATGCTGAGTGAAATTTTTTGCATATATGAATACTAGTCAGACCATCCCAGAGGTCATAGAACAAAAAGATCAAATTGATGCCTGATCACCCAGTTTATTAAATCTATTTATTTATTTTCATTTTAAACAGGATGTTTATTTAAACAAGACATTTGACTTGAAAAACTAAGATTCTTTTTTTTAAGAGCAATTTATCGCTACTTAAAGACAGATAAAAAAGTTACAATTATACAGTTATAATATTGTCCTTGGCTTTACGATGATAAATGAAAAACATTAAAATTCTCCAACTGAGCAAGGTAAGGAAGGATTTTTAGGTTTGTTTTTTGGTTAAAATAGTGAAAGCAAAATAACTTACTGGAATATAAAAATAAGAGCTGAATGAGCACACCAGTGAGAGAAAAGGGTATTTTTACAGAACCAGTATTTTTTCCCATTCCATCTCCATTCGATGTTGATCAAAACATACCATTGTCCATTTATTTTTTTTAAAAAAGCATTATGCTGTGCACATACATCAGTTACGTACAATAGAGTAATGGGGAAGGGGAAAATAAAAGAATAGAGAAAATTATACTGTAGTAGTCAGGATGTGGTGAAACCAAATTACGGTTTTCTAATTGAGAATGCATTCTTAGTCTGTGGGAACAGAGCTCTGGAATAACGTAACAGGTTTCTTTTTTAGTACACACCTCCTGTCTTTTGTTAGAACACATTAATTGTATATTCAGCCTCCCTTTCCATCTGTGCAGGTGAGTCTGATTCATTGATTAGCTGCCCATGAAATCTGGACTCTGATCGGCCTCATTGACAAACCCTATCGTTCACAATAGGCTTTCATTAGTTACTAAGTGGTGTATGCCTCTTTAGACTGTAGTGCAGAAACATCCTTCCCTGCCACCTTCAAATTAATATCATTATTTTTCTCAGTCTTGACTCCTTCCTTGGGCTTTTTGTCAGCCATGGAGAGTGCCATAGTCTCCTCAGCTGCCACTTCACAAAAGGGGTACCAAGTCTACAATGAACAAGCATACAAGCTGTACCCTAAATAAATGTACATTTAAATAAATGTAAAACATACAGCAAGGGGAAAGAAATGGTATTGGCTATTCAGGATGGGGTATGGGGAAGTATCACACTGTCTGATTCTTAATGTTACTATTCATGTCCTGTCTTTGCTACATCAGCCTTCCTCACTGGTGGTATAGTTATGAGGATCGATCATAGATGAGGATGAGCAAAAGCACTCAGCAAAAGGTGGAGCCAACACTTTCTCTTTTGGGGAGGTGCAGAAGCAAGCATCTGAGCACAGCTGTAACTTGCCATAGATTGGCCTGCTGAGCAGCTATGGATTTTGTCTGTGCTTCTTGAGCCGAGCACAGGTAGGGCAAGAATGGATCTCACCAGTTGATGGCTGATTTAGGGATAACATAGTTGTCAATCTGGAAGTGACATAATGCTTACCTTATGAACATTTAAGATTTATTTATTTGGTCCTTCCAGCCCTGTCTATAACTGGCACTCTCGTTTGCCCTATTATGTTTATCTATGTTCAATACAGAAATGTTCCATTCTATCTTTAACATGCCTCACAGGTTAATAACTTACTATTTATACTTAACACATTATGAATCTCATGTCTCACAAGCTGTTTGCTTCCATACTTCATTTCTCTCAGTTTTTGTAGCAGAATTGAATAGGCTTAAATAATATAGCAAATACACATTACAGTGCTTAGAACAGTGTAAGCAGTATATATTAGTTTCCCTCAAGATATTTTATTTTTTGAGATGAGGTCTTACTCTGTCACCCAGGCTGGAGTGCAGTGGCACGATCATAACTCACTGCAGCTTGGAACTCCTGGACTCAAGTGATCCTTTGGCTTTAGCCTCTTGGGTAGCTGGGACTATAGGCATGCACCATCGCACCTGACTCCCATATTTAAAGTCATTGGGAGAGTAAATATGTAACTGAATTAAATATGTAACTGAAACTTCGCTGGCAGTAAGAAGATCCTACATCTTCAAAAAGCCTTTATGGCATATTGTATTTTCTAAAAATGACCACAACAATATTTCTGGTCCCACATGCTGTTCTAGAACTTTGATACAACTCCCATGAAAAGGTGGAGTCTAACACCCTTCCCTTTGAATATGGGCTGTCATCACTAACTTCTAACAAATAGAATATAGTCATGTACCACCTAATGACATTTCAGTCAACACTGGACTGCATTATAGGATGTATAAGATTATAATGGATCTGAAAAATTCCTATCACCTAGTAACATCATAGTCATAGCACAGAGCATTACTCATGTGTTTGTGGTGCTGCTGGTATAAACAAACCTGTGCTGCCAGTTGTATAAAAGTATAGCAAATACAATTATGTACAGTTAATAATACTTAATAGTGACAATAAATTATTAGTTTTTATATTTACTATAGTTTTATTATTTTAGAGTGTAATTCTTCTACTTATATAACAAAAAAATTAACTGTATAGCAGCTTCAAGCAGGTTCTTCAGGAGGTATTACAGAAGAAGGCATTATCATAGGAGATGACAGCTTCATATATGTTATTGCCCCTGACGACCATCCAGTGGGACAAGATGTAGAGGTGGAAGACAGTGATAATGATGATCCTAACGTAGGCTAGGCCTAGGCTAATGTGTGTGTTTGTGTCTTAGTTTTTAACAAAAAGTTTTAAATAAATTTAAGCTTATAGAAAAAAGCTTATAGAATAAGGATATAAAGAAAATATTTTTGTACAGCTGTACATGGTGTTTGTGTTTTAAGCTAAGTGTCATTACAAGTGTTCAAAAGTTAAGAAAAAATTAAGTTTATAAAGTAAAAAAGTTACAGTGAAGGTTAATTCATTGAAGAAAGAAAAATATTTTATAAATTTGATGTAGCCTAGGTGTACAGTGTTTATAAAGTCTACAGTAGTGTGAAGTAACGTCCAAGGCCTTCACATTCACTCACCACTCACCTAAAGCAACTTCCAGTCCTGTACTCTCAATTCAGGGTAAGTACCCTATACAGATGTACCTTTTTTTTATCTTTTATACCGTATTTTTACTGTACCTTTTCTATGTTCAGATATATTGAGATACACAAATATAAATACTTACCATTGTGTTACAGTTGCCTACAGTGTTCAGTATAGTAACATGCTGTACAGGTTTTTAGTCTAGGAGCAATAGGCTATATCATATAGCCTAGGTATGTAGTAAGCTATATCATCTAAGTTTGTGTAAGGACACCCTAGATCACACAATGAAATCACGTAATGACACATTTCTCAGAATGTATCCCTATCATTAAGTGATGCATGACTATATATAACCTTTAAACCTAGTTCTTATGACAATGTAGAGGACAATATAGGACAATATAGGACAAGGACAATATAGACAACTTCTGCCTGGATCTCTCTCTTTGGGAAAGTTTATCCTTGGAATGTAGGTACTATGCTAGAGGAAGCCAAAAACTAGCTCACACAGACCACGTGGGAAGCTCACATGGAAAGCAACTGAAGTACCAGCCAACAGCTAGCATCAACTTCCAAATGTGTGAAATGAACAAGCCTTCAGAGGATTCCAACTCCTAGCCATCACATCTTCCAGTTGAAACCCCCAGACATTACAGAGCAAAAACAAGCCATCCTGTGTCCTGTCCAAATTCCTAACCCACAGAATCCATGAATGTAGTAAATGGTTGTTTCAAGCCACCAAGTTTTGGGATAGTGTGTTATGCAGCCAAAGTAACTGGATCAGCCTCTGTACTACTTATAGAGATTTGTGTGGTAATGACCTAACAAGGTAATCTAGCCTATTCTACAGAAAGAATAATTTCAAGCTACTGCTGGCTTACTGCGTATCATTCAATGGGTAAATCCTCATTTCTCAAACTTGATGTCTCAACCTCTTTTAAAGAAAAATGTTTTCACAGCCATTTTGGTATTGACTTAAACTATATATGTATTGCTACTTAAGCATATACAAACATAAGACCAGTTATAAACTCCTTATTAAAGCTTTATACAACTAAAAAATAAAAATAAATTTATAAATTAAATACATCAAGAAATGGTAAAATTTAAATTTATAACCTTAAGCAATGGATGATGTTGCTTTGTTGAAACTACATCGCATTAATATGAAATTTGTAGTGACCATTAACGAAGGATGTTCTTTTGCATTTCAGCCATGGGGAACAGATGATTGCTTTTCCATAACAACTTTTTATCAGTTGCCTTTCATGAGGAACAAATGCATGATTTACATATTAAATTTGCCTTTTTAGCTTTCAGTGTATTGCTTGAAATCAGTGTCATCATAAATGGTCATACAGATAATCCAAGATATTGTATATGAATTAAGAATCAAAATCCTTGTAGAAAATTGTCAGATCCTGAACCCTAGTTTGAAAATTACTAAAGTAAATGGGTCTATATTTAATGAGCCATTCATTTATCATTCAGGAAGCCCTACAGTGTGGAAGAAGGTGACAAATTTGGAGGCAGAGATTAGACCTAATTGGAATAAGCCAGGTGCAGGATAATGCTAGCTTAAAATAAGGCAGTGTCAGTGGGGAATGCAGAGACTGCAGAGACATGCATGTGAATTACATAGATGTACTTAAGATGACTTGATTAGTGGTTGAATGATGGAGAATATGGTAGAGGGAGGAGTCTAAGATGACTGCAAGTTTATTATTATACTTTCTTTTTTTTTTTGAGACAGAGTCTTGCTCTGTTGTCCAGACTAGAGTGCAGTGGCTTCGTCACAGCTCACTGCAACCTCAAACTCATGAGCTCAAGTGATCCTCCTGCCTCAGCCTCCTAGAGTGCTAGGATTACAGGCATGAGCCACCACACTTGACTAAGTTTCTAATCGAGAGACTAGTCCATTAACAGTGTCTTTCGCCCATGAAATCTTAGTAGGAAGATGATGAGTTCAGTTTGGGCTGTGTTGAGATCATGATGCTCATGACATCCAATTGAGGGTGTCTGGTAATGAGATCAAGAAGTGACTGGCTCATGCATAGATCTGTCTAGCTCTGACAACTTCAAAGCCATACTTAGCCATACTTCACATTCATAATAAGTAAAGCAGTTTTCTCAAAAGAACCAGCAAGCAATACAGATTTTTTAAAAAAATGTTTCAAAGTACAAAGAACATTTTCTCCCTGTTTCAGAGTAAGTTGCTAATATAAGATAAATGCTTAAAAAAGGAAGTGAGACCACTTTCTTTTACTCATTGTAAGTGTGAGT
This sequence comes from Cheirogaleus medius, assembly GCA_008086735.1. Taxonomy (NCBI): domain Eukaryota; kingdom Metazoa; phylum Chordata; class Mammalia; order Primates; family Cheirogaleidae; genus Cheirogaleus; species Cheirogaleus medius. The sequence continues at coordinate 45,210,548 of VBSM01001124.1, forward strand.
ATTGGAAGGACAGTAAGTAGGTTTTGGTCACAGAGTAAGATAGTAAGACTTAACATTTCAGAGGTACAGAACTCCAAGTGAGATAAAATCAACAGTATGTTCATAAATAGGATTGGAGTTGGTCACTTGAATTCATTCATTCAATAATTATTAACATTATACTGGGCACTGGAGAGGGAAAGGTAAGTGAGGCACAGTTCTTACAAGTAAGGAACTTAAAGACTAGGAGGGGAAAGCAAATACATTGTTCTGAGGGAATACAAAGGAGTAGTATCTAAACAATCTTTGTTAAGGTGCAGGATGGAGGGCAGGTCAGGAACAGCTGCTTGGGAAGATGGCTAAACTGGATTCTGATTTATGAATAGGAATTAACCATTCCAAGATGAGGGGCCATAGAGAGAGGACAGGTCAGAGGAACCAGTACGTATACAGGCCCCGAGGTGACAGAAGGTGCAACCCACTAAGGGACTGCAAGTATTTCAGTACAAGGGAGCAAGTAAAGATAAGGTTGTAAAGCAGGATTCCAATCATGAAGGGCCCTATATGTTAAGAAGTTTGAACTTCATCTTACATGGCTGTGGAAAGTCAGTATGTTATAAACAGGTGATATGATTAATAGCATTTTAGAAAGATTGTTCTGCTTCTGCATATTGAAGGGAGCAAAATAAGAAACAAATCAATTAGTAGGCTGTTGAAGTAATCTAGGTAAGATGGTGGTGACTTAACGTTAGATAATGATAGTGGAGGTGGATAGGAGTAGGTGAATTTGAAATACAAGGATTTGGTTTAAGATGGGGCTTGATGGTTAATTCGAATGTAGAGATAAGAAGAAACTGAAAATAATTCCGTTTCCAACTTAGTAACTATTAATAGATAATTTATTGATTTGTAAATGATTTTTGAACCAGTGTTCTATGCACTGGGCTTAGAGAAGCGAACAAGGATAGAGTTTCTGATGGCCTATGCTCTTGTGGAGGGTCACTAGGAGACATTAGACAGTAAGCAAATAAACGTGTTTCAGGTAGTACATGGGCCAAGGGCAGTGGGAATTGGGCCTATGCTCTGAAGATTTTAAGGTAAAGTCATGGCTGTGGGAAGGCAGGGGCTGCCAGTCCCTTGTTACTCTTTAGGTGAGAGGTCTAGGGCATAGCAGTATGGGAAAAAGTGTACAGAATGACAAAAAATTGAATGAAAATCTTGGTTCTCCTCTTTCACGTCCTCAAATCACTGTAAACTTTCAGCTGCTGTACCTTAATTTTGGTAAGTTTTTTCCTCCCTTATTTAAATGTTCCAAGATAGTTCTGCTAAAGTTTTATTTTAAAAATAAAAGAATCAATATGCCTTGCTGTCTTTAAGGATGCTTCCAGAAAGTTCGTATGATCAAGAAAACTTGCATTACCTCTCATCTAAGTCAAGGACCATGGCTTTCTCTACAGTGCTCTACTACTTCATTTATTGAAAATAATAATATTGTAGTAGTTCCATATATTTGACACCTTTATGGAATAAATTATTCCATTCAACAAATGCTTGTTCAAGGCCCTGTATCTCAGGTTATGGAATTTCATTTAACATCCTAAAGTTTTGGATATATCTTTTTAAATGGCTCCATTCTGTTGTGTTTTTTGAATGTTTGCTAGTTTCCTTTATCTTAATTTTGTAACTTCTAGCCTGTGCAGGAACTTGAACAAACACTCTAGGATCAGAGCCTCTACTTTAATTATTGTACTTGGACTTCAGTGCCTGTATTTTGAGGCTAACTGCTTTATGTTCACTCACTCCTTTCTACTATAATTCATTTCTTGGTAGCTGAGAGGACAACTATGATCTGTATTTTATGTGGGCAGAATTTTTTAAGGAAACATAACACAAATCTAGGCATTTCTTAAAGTTACTAAATGAATACATTAAAGGTGATCATCACATAAACCTTTCATTTCTGTAGGTCATAACCAGGCCTCAGATTTCATCAGACAAAAGAAAAATTTTAATGTAGTTGGCTATCTGGGAGCATGAGGCACTTTGTTTATACTTTCTTAGGGCTAACTCATAATACTCAAAACACATCTAATCAGAACCATACCCTTATGAGAGAATGATAATGCATTTAAACATCATAAGTAGCCAAATTTCAGCTTTCTCCATTGAAGAAAGTATTTCAAATACAAATACATGGCCTGATAATGTTTTTCCTAAAGAGATCCGACTTGTACCAAAGTTACCATGTAACAATGCAAACAATTGATTTAAAGTTCAGCAACTATTAATACAAATAATCAAAGACACATTCTCAAAAAGATTCAGGAAATTGAGTTATTTTACCCATGAAAGACATATTTGCTGTTTTAGAGCAAGCAGCTCTTTATACCTTATGAGAAAGCCTAAGAGCAAAAAGTCAAGTTTTTCATTATATATTGTGCTTTTCATTTTAAAAACATTTGGACTTACAGGTAGGTACCATGGTTGATTTTAGACAGTTCCCACATCTTCAGATTTCTAATTATTGTCCTTAGGGAAAATTATGAAGGACAAAAATGTTTTTTTAGAAATCTTTAGCAAAAATATATGAATTACTGCCTTTTCATAATAATGTAGCCAGGACTTTTATTGGAATACTTCATTATTCTATGACCATACTTCATTATTCTATGACCAACTCACTTGCTTATAATCAATCATACCTTTCTTAAAATAGTATAGCCCCATGTTTAGGAGTGCAAGCTCCAGAATGCTTGGCGATGTAACTCACTTCAGCACTAACTAGCTGTGTAACCTTGAGCAAGTTGTTTAGCCTGTGTCTTAGTTTTTTGTCAGTGAGGACAGTGATAGTCCTTGTCTCATAAGATAAAATAACACATGTACAGCACTTGATAAAGTGCATGGCACATAATAAGTACTCAATAAAAGTTACTAATGAAGAGAAACTTCATTTTGCAGCCAATAATCTAATAATGTTTTCTTGAATTTTGAGAAGTAACAGAAGATACTTTGCTTATATTTAAAATAGCTTGATATGGATAAACAAGTCACATTTTAAATATTTTTATACTGATCAAATGGTGTTTAAAGAATCTCTTTATTCATGCCTACATACATTATACTTTTAATGATATAAACATTAAAAATACCTTCAATCACTACCCAGGCACAGGCTACTGAAGGTGCTTCCAACCAGCCCCTTATCAGGCAGAAGAACCCAATCTGGAATTAGATCATCAACAGATGTAGTTTTCTATACGTTATAAGTAGGAAAGGTTTGGCTCTCAGGAGCTTTCCCGTAGGGGGAATTATACTCCTAAATAAAAAGGAATTCTCTTTGGGGCGCTGTTTCAGAATCACCTGGGATGCTCTGATAAGAACGAAGATTCTGGCCTTCACCAAAGACTTACAGAATCAGAAACGCGATTAAGAGGATGAACAATCCTCAAGAATCCGAATTAACTAACTCCACAAGTGAATTGTATATATACGGAAATGAGAGAACTGCTGCCTCCAGGGAATATCTCAATTTGAGTTTAAACCTAGAAATTGCTGACTACTTTAAACGTAAAAATAATCTTTATGGGAGGAATGTTGTTGGGGGGCAAATACTAAATATTGAAATTAATTCTTTTAAAAGACCCTCTATAGTCTGCCACGGTAAGCAAAGACTACTGGGTAGTCTTAAAATTCAAGTGATTTAGGAAAAAAAAGAAGTAACAAAACTTTGAAAACCCTCAGTAAAGTTCATTCTTGGTCTTCCTAAATTTGTTTTCAGTTCTGTTAGATTTAATCACTAAACAAGACCAAAAGAGAACTTTATTTTACATGACTTTATTTTACATTTAGAACCGTTTTATGCTTTACTTTAAAAGAAAAAGGACTCACTCTGTGTTTAATATTACTGAAAGCATTTTAACCAAAATCTTGATTTAGGAAGACTTAAGACATTGTGCATTATTTTAAGTATTTTCATTCTTTCAATAACTATTAAAAATAAATTCACAGTTAGGGTTTCAAATGTCCTAATTATATCTAGTTTGTTCTCATTTAATATTTTATCAATCCCATCATGTGCATACAGAAGTTATGGTCATATATAAATTTTATATCTTTCAAACACATTGCTAATCAGCTGTTAATCTAATTACTATTTCATTTATTCAGAAATAGCATTTAGACATAAAAACCAATGTCTCATTTTATAAGATAACCTTAGCTAATTTATACACATCTAATACAGCGTGTTATATAAGTTTTAATACAATGAGTTGCATTATCATTCGGTTTTAAATATTTTTAGTATCAACAGGGCTGAGAATATCATGTGGTTCAGTCTTTTGAAGGAAGTTATATAATAAAAGCATAGTGCCTTTGAACATGAAAACCATCCAAGGCCAGAAGTCCTATAAAGGAACTGAAAGGTAAGAAAGATTCCAGAGAATTTCTCTCCTCATTTTTAATATGTAAAGTAACTAGTTTAAGTCACTTTATTGAAGACTTACTGAAGAAAACAGCATTCCTTATTATGCCATTGAATAAATCTAAGACCACAAGAATTTAGGGATATTGATCCTAGCTACATAATTAATGGGTCATCAAAAAAGGACCTGTCACTTAGTTATTAAATATAAGTTAACTTCCTATGCCGAGTAAGGGTCACACTTCACTTCCCCCATTTGTAAAAAGAAAAGGTGGCCTGGCCAGTGCCATTCAGGATTCTCTGCTAACTGTAAAATGTGGACTCATTTTCTTCTGTTTCTTATAGTCCATGTGTATATAAACTTTCAGTTCTTTAAATCAAAATTTTTATGCACATAACCGTGTCAGTGTATTTCCCTTAGTTTAAAAATGTACAACTACATAAATAAAAACTATTGTTTCTTTAACATTACTTGACATTTCCTCTGCAATTTATTTAAAAAAGTAAATGTAACAAGATACTTAAAAAAGGCTAGATACAAAAGTAGTTAAGCTGCTCACGAACATTTAAAATTTTCCAAAATGTATCTTCAATAATCATGATCTTATAAAACATTTTACAGTTATCAGAAAGTGCCCAGGCTGTTTACATAACTGAAATACTTTAGTACAAATGTCTAGTTAGAACTGAAGTGCAGTAACCTCCTGACTGCTCATAGGAATACAAAGAAAAGTTGATTGTGATAAAGTATTGTGCATTGGCCCCATCATATGTACAAAAAAAAAGTGCCCTCACGCAAATGAACAAATTACATGCAAAATATTAGTGATATCGTTTAATATCCTAGAGCTCAATGCAGTCTAAATAAACTGCAATAAAAGTGGTTTTTATAGGTAAAAGTGATTTCATCTCTAAGATCTGAATGTCAAGAACTTTTTACAAGTTCCATATACATGATACACAATTGCAGCCAACCACAAATTAAACACCATAAAAAAAGTTAAAACACAGAACATACTTAATTTTTTATTTTGAAATTCCCTATTCCCTCTATACAAGAACCTTTGCTGAAACACTTTCCAGAAAGGCAGCAGTGAATTTTCAGAACATTTTACATTTTTTTCCCCTCAGCAAAAAGATAAATCACAGTGTAAATTATGTTGTTCTGCTGTCATCTTTGGCTGGGGTTAGAGCCAGAAGTTGTTGCCTAGCAAACCATTATAGCCAAAGGTTGCTAGTGCTCCTCAGGCCTTTAAGCTACAAACTCAGCAAGGAATGTTTGCATTTAACCTGTTTAAGGTACCACCAGGGGGGTATGACAGCATTAACTTCCATAAACTTTTATAGACAAATGGAAAAATCTACAAAATTAGCTATTAATATTACACAGCAATACACACTTTTTATACTCTACACAAAACCAAAATTCTTGGTCTTAATGGCGAGTAGCAATTTCTGCTTCAAAATCTGTTTAGAGGAATAGAGTGGGACGTAAAGTCGAGAAATGCAAGTATTTGCGGTAGGAAGATGTTGGTCATCTGGTGGTCTTATTGTGATTGAGGGCATAGGCTGAAATCCTTCTTCACTGGCTGGTAATGATGGGCTTGATGTCCAAAAATAAACCTAAATGGGAATATAATAATTACAATTTTGGCTTTTAACAGATTAATATTCAACTTTTAATTCTGGCAATATATATACAGAGCCCCACTTTGATGTTAAAACTTATGGGAGGTGGGGAGGGTATTATTTGAACTGGGTTTTAAATTCATTTTCTCGTACTAAAAAGGAAAGGGATCTCATACCTCAATAAAGTAGTTTTTTAAAAAAGGAGTATGTTTAGAGTTAGAAGAGGGAAAAAGTGTCACAAAATAAAAAGGTGACTTTCTGTCTCAGGGCCTCAGTTTTCTCATCTGTAACATGAGGCTACTGGACTAAATGGTTTCTAAGGGCCTTTCCTGCAGCTAAATTCCATGAGTATCCATTAGCGAGAAAAGAGGCACAAGGCTTCCAAACAAAAAAAGGGTCCTAGTTTTGTTAAAAACTCACACAGGTTATCTAAAAAAGTATTTTGCATTTTATCTACTAGCAAAAAGAATGCAGTATTATCAGTGCTACCTTGTGATACAGAATAATTTTATAGTAACTAAGTGCTGGGGAACATCTATACATCAAAATCCATGCAATAAACCATATTACCATTGAGTTTTACTATACATCTATAATAAGGTTTTGTGCAAAACAGTGTAAGTAAATGATGCTCAATAAATGTTAACTTCTGCTTTACTTTTTAACCTAGATATAATAACCAAGGATATGATTCCCTGAAATACTTATTTCTCTGAACACATAACGTTAATTCCTCATCAATTCATATGTATGTACCATTCTTCAGTCAGAGTAAGACAGTGTCTCTCTCTTATGGTAAAGCTTTGTAAATCTAATGCATTTACAGTGCACAACTAAACAGTGAAGTACATCCAATTTCCCAGAGTGCCTAGGAAACCTTAACAAACTAATTTGTTATTTCCTAAAGCACAGATGTATGAGAAACTTGATCTAGAATACTATAGAAAGGGATAGGAAAAAATAAAAAACAACTCTCCTAAGTGTCAGGATCTACAAAATCTGAAAAGAAATATAAAAGTACTGGAAGGTACTCTAGCGATGAAGCTGGTCCAATCCATTCATTCTGTAGATAAGAAACAAGCTTAAATGTAAAGTGTTTCTTTGAGGATGAAATGTAGTTAACCAGGGTAGATGAACTACATCAGTGGACCTCCAAAAAGCTGGAATAAGAGAAATACTAGAGGACTTCTCAGAACTTTTACCAGTGAACTATGACTCTCCAAGAGTAAATTAAATTATGTAGTCTTACCCAATAACCCCAGAAATCTTATAATTTGCAGGACTAATAATTCATTCAAACTGTTTGGGAAATGCTATTCTTACGTCCTTCAGCTCCTCCCCCCCTCAGACACATCAGAATAAAACCAACAATATGTGAAGGATGACCTCCCAAAAGAGAAGAAAGGTAAGGAGGATAGGAGGAGACACCTTGATATAATGCTAAAGCCCTAAGAATAGACTTTTAAGACTTTAAGGAGTGACGCTCACAAAATAAAGCTGTTGATAAGAAATTTTGAGGTCCTTACAGAAGATTTTCTTTTTGTTAAGATTTGAGTAGTTAGCAAATTTTTCTTTTAGTAGAAAGCAGAAACTACAGTGAGATTTAACTTGGCTGACAGAACTGAGGATATGGTTTAAGAACAGAAAATTAAAACTAGGGAATAGGTTAAAATAATCCTAAAACTTAGACCTCAGATAGCGAATCATTGCTACTTCTGAATTTGGTGGGTATTACAGAATTGATATGGGCCTTGTTCTTAGGGCAAAAAGGTGCCGAATCCAAAGACTGACTATAGGTGGGTGGTAGAACCCAAACAAGCTATTTGATCCTGAAACCAACGGGGACAGATATGGTATTGGTACTGGTAGGGACTTTAGAAAGCAAGAGTGGGTAAGTCAAATGCTGACCAATTATATCAGAACTACCTGGGGAACAATGTAGGTCAAAATTACCCTGATGGCTAAAGCGAAGAACAGAATCAGGTGGCAGCTAGGACTGCTGAACAACCTGTCTCACCACAGTAGAGAAATATCAGAAGGCTCTTAGAGCCATGTAAAGATTCAGGAGTACTAAAAGTAAGAATTCCCCTCCTTCCCTTCTCCACCCCCAAAATAAGCTCCTGTCTGAATTAAGGTAAATGGGAATCTGCAAGTTTTGTTCTTTTCCTGTACAAGTAACTATTTCCTATCATTCGAATAAAATGGATTTATCTAGAAATTGAGTTATTTTTAAACATTCCATGAGTGGTCTGGTTTAAATTACTAAGAACTAAGGCTGGTTAGGCAGGGGAAATGTCCAAGAGAACCATGAGGAATGAGTATAGAAAGGATTTCTAGGGTTTTCTGGATAAGGAATGTCCTTCAAATTTCTACAAGAAAGTCTAGAGCAGATTGCCTTTTAAGATTAATGGGGCAGGTTGATTTGGTTATAGGTATACTTGAGGGTGGACAAAGGTTCACTGACTTGGTAGACTTTCCAAGACCAAAGCTTCTATTATCTAATTTGTAATTATAATTCTAAGTTGGTTGGAGCTCTGTGATAATAAGTAGAATTTAATATCCACGTATCACAATTAAACTACTCTCTTCCTAGTAAACAGATTATCAAGAGACTTTTCAGAAATTCTGCCAAGGATTGCCACTAATCAAAAGGATTAAAGATGCATATAGGGAGCAGCACATGTAAGCACTATAATGAGGAAAGAAAAAAACCCATATTCCAACAATAAGCTGGTAGGATCTTATGGGACTAAGGACAGAATATTAATAGTTAAATGCACTTCACTTTGCTTGGAGCTTTAGTAATTCTATTATAGAGTACAAAAACAACTGCCTTTTACTTCTGAATATTTATTTCTGAAGTTAAAATGACTAACACTACAAACTTAAAAGTCACAGTATTTTAAAATTTTATATTTCCTTCTACAAGTTTAACTTACAAGATCTTGTCGTTCTGTCATGCTCATCTTCTCTACTATTGACCAGAACCAACGCTTGAACTGCAAGAGCTTCTCGGCATTTTCTCCTAAGAAAGAATATAAACTTAATAGACAGTACTGTATCAGTTGTTATATCTTTAGAATATTGCTAATTAAAATATTATTTAAGATTGGGGGATTCTAATTCTTAATACAGGAAATAACGACCATTTGAAAAAATGTAAAACCTCTATAGTTTATCCTGACTCAAGATGACCAAAATAAGAAAAATGAACCACTAGCCTCAGAATTGATCATCACAATGACTTTAATCCAATCTGTAAACCGTAATTCATCTCATGACCTCAAGCCAGTGTTTCTCAAACTTTAATGAGTTGATAAATTACATGGGGATCTCTAATGCAGATTCTCATTCATTCACTGGGTCTTTGGGGCTGGTGGAAGGGAACACCAGAGATGTTAATTCTAAAAAGCTTCCAGATGATGCCTATGCTGCTGATCTGAGGATCATACTTGAAGTGGCAAAGTCTTAGGCAGTTTCTTTGGATATTTTGTTTTCCCTCCTAGATTTCTGGTTTATAGATGAGACAAATTCTCATCTCATTTTTGAAAACTAAATTAAAAAGTTGCACAATAACTATTATACAGCAACTTAAATATTGCCAGGACACAGAAAAAGCAACATTTATCCAAATTTAACTTACTATAATTTGGCTGAAGCTTCTTGCAAAATAAGAAAAAGGGGAAAAAACTGGTACCTTTATGTACATAATAATCTTACACTATAGGTATAATCTTTTTACAGTGAACTTCTTGGAGCTTCCAATGTTTTATTGTATAATAAAGGTTATTCTAAGAGGATTATTACTACCACTCTTTATTCTTCCTAGATTCTCCATATGTTTGTGTGCTGTTATGTTTTCATAAGTGTGATCTAGGTCCAGCTCTAAAAAGCAAATATCATGTAATCAAATTCTTTCATTAGGGAGTTTAAGTGGCATGAATCAGAAAAGAGGGCCCATAGAGCAGATCACATGGATTTTTTTCTTAATCACTATGTACAAATCCTTTACACAATTTTGCTTACTACAAAAATTTTTTATTTGTATTCATACTAAACCATATATTTTTTAAAATATAGATATAAATATAGAAAAATTAAGCCATAAAAGACTAACCTAATGCTAAGCCATCAAAATATTTAGTTCCACCATATCTTTAAAAATAATGTAAAAAAGTTTTAATGCCAACATTTCCCAAGCCCTATAAATCGATCTGAGAACCAGAAACTTAGAAAATGCTGACTGACCAAACTATCTATATAGTTTATTCCTTAAGTAAACAAAGTGTCCTACCTGATTCATCATTGAAAGAGGTAAAACTGATGAGCATTTGCACGTTAACTTCACCACAGCCATTTACCAAAAGCCTAAAATCTTCCGCTGTTAAATCTTCTAATGAATTTTTTGGAAGCACATCTAGTAGACCTTTCCTCATTGCCTAGAGAATTTCAAAAATTATCTTTTTATTGCAATCTGTACTTCATTTTCCATGTAGCATTTATTTATATTGTTAAATCCCAATATGTAAGTTTAACAGTCTTCTTTAAGAATGTTAGTTCCCATTTTAAACAAGAGAGCAAAAAAATTTCTGTATTTTGAATTTCTTATTAACAGATTCAAAAGAAAGAAAGGCAGAGAGGGTGGGGGGAAAAAGCATACTGAATAGGCTACAGGTTCAAAAGTGAAGTATTATATATTAGTAGCTAACTGAAATTTTAAAAATTATGTTAAAAACAAACAGGCTAGTCATTAAATAATTAAAAATAGCACTTTAGACAAATTGAAACTATCCTGTCAGCATGCTAGGCAAAGTATGATAATGACAACAACAAATCTCCCAGACACAAACCCAAAATCTAGAAGGTTACTGAGAAATTACCACATGCCAGGTAATGTTCTAAGTACCTTACTTAATTCATTTAATTTTATCCTCATTTTGTAAAGGAGGGAACCAAAGCATAAAGAACTGCAGTAATTTGCTAACATCATATAGCTAGAGGGTAGATTTGAACTCTTACAGTATAACTCCAGAGCCTATACAATTATTACAGCAGAGGGATCAGAAACACATAAAACCATCAGGCCTAAATTTGCATAAACATTTTACCCTGAAAAAGTTAACATAGCAGGTCTGATACTACTCTTTAGAAGGACTTGATTGTAGGGTTGGCCCTTGGCTGGTGTCTGAGAACTTGGTTTTTGGAATGTTCCTTACATTACCAACTAATAAGGCTGTTTTCAATGAACCCTGATTGCCTAGACTATTTGTACAATGTGATTCAAGACAAGCAGGCACTTTCCTCTGGGAGTCTGGAATTTCAGTAATCATGGCTGGTTGTGCAGACAGAAAAGTAGAAAGTGCCTGTACGACTAGCCTCCAATAAAAACTCTGAGCTCTGATTCTTAAGTGGGCTTCCCCAAGCACAAACAATACACACTGTTGCTGTCCTTCTTTTTTCTTTGGAGACAGAGTCTGACTCTGTCACCCTGGGTAGAGTACAGAAGTATCACTGTAGCTCACTGCAACCTCAAATTCCTGGCTGGGCTCAAGTGATCCTCCTGCCTCAGCCTCCCAAGTAGCTGGGACTACAGGTGCACTCTACCACACCTGGCTAATTTTTTTCTATTTTTGGTAGAGATAGAGCCTCGCTCTTGCTCAGGCTGGTCTAGAACTCCTGACTTCAAGCTATCCTCCCAGGCATGAGCCACAGCACCTGGCTGTATTGCTGCATTTCACTGGTGGAGAGATAACCTTAGAAGCCTGTATGTAGATTCCTCCAGACTCTGCCTAATGTATCTTTTTTCCCTGGCTGATCTTGCTGTGGGTCCTATTACTATAATCATTAACTGTAAGTACAACTGCCTCTGAGTCAGTGTGAGTCCCTCTAGCAGCCGAAGTATGGGTAGTAGTAGGAACCTAAAATTACAGTCGTTTTGGTCTCACAAGCACCCTTTACAAAGTTTGTTTATCAAAGCTACTTTCTGACGATTACATGGTTTTACCAAGTAGTTTTAACCAAAAGTAAATGAGTACTTGATTTGGATTCTGAAATTTAAGGTGTAGTTTACATGGTAAATAAATTCATTTTAGTTTGAAAAATTTGGCCTTTTATAAACAAGGTGAATACACTGAAATAGTTTACCACATACAAAGACACAAACAGCTTCATGAGATCACATAACACGTTCTAGAAAACACTTACATGTAATGGCTGTTCTGCAACTACTAACATTCTGTGTTCTGCATATTTTCGCACATACTCATATACATTCTGGGGAGTGACTGGTATATTTACACCATTAGGAATGAGTTCAACCTGTGAAAAATTTAGCAATTTATTTAAAGGCAATTTTGTCAAAGCAGTAATAAGTTAACAGTTCATAAAACTATTTCCTAAAATTTTAAAATATAAAGACATTTCTTTATATGACAAATATCTAAGAAATGCAAATATTTTAGACCAAACAAAAAGCCCTTCTGCATCTCAGTCTGTCTCATTCTTGATCCATCTGTTTACCTCCTGTGTCCTTTTGTGTATTTCACCTTTTGTGTATGTGTGCCATGTACATTTGTATCTCCCCCCCACCCCCAACTAAACTATTTCTATATAAGGCAAGCACAACAGATTAACCAAATTTTCTTCCAGAATCAGGGAACTGCGTATTTGCTTTACCTGTCCTCCACCCTCTTCTTTACACAAGTCAATTGCAAATGCCAAATCCATTGCTGAGAAAACAGCATCAGCATCAGAACTCTGAGAAGCCAGGATTAGTTGCCGCAAACTCTCGTACATTACAGGGTCAAAAAAAGCAAAATCGTGCCAATTGACCTAAGAAAGTAATCATATGAAACTCAATTATGAAAGAAACAACATCTGCACTCAATTCATTAGTAAATTAAAATCTGATAAAGAATTTTATCTAATTTGGATATACCAATAAAGAATAATTTCCCACTGAATATATATAATAACTGCTTTAAAGAGGTAATAAATCTTTGGCTCTGGCAATATATTCAACTTTTCAAATTATAAGTGTTATATTTTGAAAAAATTTAAAGCCAATAACATAATAGTTTTTAAGTTCCAAAAATAATTTGCAAAACCAGCACTATTTATTCGAACACTGATTATTTGAAGCAGCTGGCTCAGAAATAAATATACATCCTATTTACTCTTCACAATAATCAGAAATACAGACTTTTTAATCCAGATGATAAATATGATGCTCAAAGAAATTCACTAACTTGCCCAAGGTCACAATATTGGGTTAAACTCTAGGTCTTATTTGATTCATAAGCTGTTCAATTAAACCTTGTTAAAGATTCAATGTATCAACATTTTCATGTTGCTGAGCTTTGAGTCTAGTTTTTCACTGCATAAGAACATTTTAGATGGAACACTTTAAGAATTAAGTAGGGTCAGAGTTGAGAAAAACATATAATATGATACATATGTATTAACAGAGAATAATATTCATCAGTGGGTTTGATTAAAGAGAATTATTAGAGTACAGCTTTAATAATGCTGTACTCTAAATAATGATTAGATGTGTGATGTGCATCTCTGGAAAAGAGTATAAAGTAAATCCTCATTTAATGCCGTGGAGATGTTCTTGAAAGCTGGGACTTTAAGTAAAACAACATAGAGCAGGTCCTTGAAAAATGCCATTTCACTATAATGTTGATGAGGAAAATAAAACTGGTTTTGTTTTACATTGTTTTGCTTAAAGCTGCAGTTTCCAAGAACCTACTGAAGACAATAAATGAGGGCCTACTTTATGGTATTTCATTATTTGGTGTCAAGTACTTTCTTTAAAATATTCTATCACCCACAGATAAATATTAAGCATATTGTGTTATATTTCTTACATTTAGTTTTTGCTGCCTCCATGTAACTTTTACATATATTTTTGAAGTTGGAATGTTCTTTTCAATATACTACTACTTTTACCTTCTCTACCACCTGGTACAACTAAGTAGATAAATCTTATTGAGCACTTACTATTTGCCAGGCAAATTATGCTGTTTTCTTTATCACTTTATAAATGGGGAAATATGCCAGATATGTTGGGAGATTTGTTTGCAATAAGATGCAGGCCTGTCAGACCCCCAACCCCACCTGTGTTACCCACTTTGCCATGCCATCTCCCCATACATGGAGACTTTTTCCATGTCATTATTGTTTTTATTTTTATTAATTTTACTTTAATAGACAGTAAAATTGTATCATAAAATGTTTGAAAAGTATTTATAATGGCTGTAACGCTTTAAAATTTAACAGTAAGCAAATGCCATAACAGTGTGTTAGCATTTGATTATTTTGTAATAAAAAAAATTTTTACAACTGTAAAAGCAGTTAGGTTCATCAAAATCACTTACTTTTCTACCAAGCAACACTTTAATTACATGTCTATTCAATGTAATAGGACATAGTTCATTCTGTAACAGACATAGTCCAAGAATCCTAATAATAAAAGAACAGGGAAATAAGATTTAAATTCAAAAATAATTCTAGAATACATATAACCCCCAAACACATACATATATATATAATATTGAAAACTTCTCTACAGCCTTATTTTTATCTAGTATGAAATAAAGCATATATATTTTTATAACTAATATATTTTAGAAAATTACAAACTGAAATTTTTTAAAAATTCAAACGTAAGATTAGAGTTATTTTACCTGCCAATATTTCTGAAACAATTCAACCTTGCTTCTGTATTTTTGCCAGGCCTTGGAGTATAAAATCCTCTTTTCCCAGGTTGGTAAAACAAAGGAGCATTGTCATCACCATCATCTGTATCATCTAAATCCATATCTACTACACTTCGACTAGAGCCATGACGCTTTCGGTTTTCCTAATATCAGAGAATATCCGAGATTAAGCCCCTAAGATTCACTTAAAAAAAAACAACAAACGTATGAACTGGTTCTCTGAAATCATTCAAAATTAAGTCAGGTAGGCAAAGCAACATTATTATTTAAATGTATAACAATACTAATGGCCAATAAACTTTTAATTTACCCTGTCAGAACTGTGATACATAAAGCTGCTGGTGCATATTAAGTTTTTAACATCTGTTATTAAAATTAAATTCCTTAATGAAATTCAGGTTAGCTTCTTTTACATTAATGCCTGAAAGATATTTTCACTGGATAAAGAATTTAGATTGACAAAAATTCTTTCAGGACTTTGATGAATTTCCATTCTCTTTTGGCCTCCATAGTTTCTGATTAGAAATATACTGTCTTTCAAATAATTGTTTCCCTATAAGTAAGGCACCATTCTTTGACTGCTTTCAAGAATATTTCTTGGGCCAGGTGTGGTGGCTCATGCCTGTAATCCTAGCACTATGGGAGGCCGAGGAGGGAGGATTGCTCGAGCCCAGGAGTTTGAGGTTGCTGTGAGCTAGGCTGATGCCACGGCGGCACTCTAAAATGGGCAACAGAGCAAGATTCTGTCTCAAAAAAAAAAAAAAAAAAAAAAAAAAGAATATTTCTTTATCTTTGTTTTACCAAAGCTTGATTATAGTATGTCTGGACATTGTTTCTTTCAGTTTATCCTGTTTGGAGTTCACTGACCTTGAATCTATAAATCTGTGTCTTTTACCAAATTTAGGAAGTTTTCAGTCAATATTTCTTAAAATACTTTTTCTACAGCAATTTCTTCTCTTCCTCCAAGTACTGCAATGACATGAATGTTAAATCTTTTGATACTGTCTCATGGGTGCCTGAAATTGTTCTTTTGTTTGTTTTAAATCTTTTCTCTATCTCTTCTTCAGAAGAGATAACTTCTACCTATCTTCCCTCTGTCACCTTTGTTCTGCTATTGACCCATCCAGTGAATTTTTTTCTTTCAGATGTTGTACTAAAAACTTCCCTTGGTTCTCTATTAAAGTTTCTATTTCTCTGCTGAGAACCTCTATCTTTCCATTCATTAGTGTTCACCTTTATCTCACAGAACATGAGATAAAGTCTTTGATAATTTCAACATATAAGTCATCTCACAGTTACCAATCTACTGGTTCTTTTTCTGGTTCTTTATATACTGAGTAATTTTAGAATATATCCTAGACATCTTGAATATTAAGTTGTGAAACTCTAGGTCTTATTAAATTGATATAGAGATGTTGATTGGGAAGGGGAGCTCTTAAGTAGGCTTATCAGCCTGGTTAGGTTCAATCTGGAAGTCTCACCTACTGTGTACAGTGGTTTCAATGCCAATTCAGTTTTCAAAGGCTTTATTATGCTATTTAGGCTGCCCTGCATATGCAACACTTGGGATAGTCTGACGCTTCGGCAGTGGTTTGGACTGTAGTTCAGTTCCCAAAGTCTTTGTTATCCTTCAGCTAAGATAGAATAACAAGGATCAGCTTTATCCTCCTTGCCTGAAAAGATTCTATAATAGTCATTTTTCAAGTTTTGACTTCCCTCTCCAATCTGTGTGCTACTGTTTACTTTTCAGAATTTTAAGTTATTCCCTTTTTGCTTTGTGTCCAGAGTTTTTAGTTGTAATCAGCGTAAGATATAAGATTATACTGGGCTTGTTCCATTTGGCTGGCACTGGAAGTTCTTAGGTAGCTTTAAGAATGAAATACATGCAATGAAATACATCATGCACTAAAAAGCCTCCCTTATTACTATACCATGATATGTCATGTTTTTTCTGCATCGTTGGCACCAGCTGTTTTATGAGGAATGAGTCCTATGATTCTCTGCTTCTCTCCTTCTCTGCTATTCATTACATCTCCAAATTAAAGCTTAATTCAGGCTATGCTGAAATGGAAGCAGCCAATGAGTGGGGTTACACTAAGCTCTAACCTAACCAATCTCACACTACTTGATTCTGTACATGACACCTATATACCTATCTTTGCTTCTCTCTTTACTATAATCATGCATTTTACAAATAAAGACATAACATAGTTTCTTCATAAATCCTGATTTCCTCTCCTTTATTTGAATTTCTTTATAATTTAAATTTTAAGTGCTTGTTATTAGCATACATACAAAATACTTCTTACCTGTACCTTTTCTGAGGAGTCTAATAATCCAAGATCTAGGATGCTATCAGCCCCATTTTCCCTAAAAACAAACAAAAAGTCTTTTACATTCCAGATAACTGGAACTTCAAGAGTTTAGTGTAAAGGACACATTCATTTAGGATTTATAAATACATTTAAGTTTTGAAATCAATGCATATCTGGTGTACTTACTGATGATAATGTAGTTCTGGGAGCAGAAAAGTCAATAATACACCTCTTTAAAAAACCATGAGATGCTATATATATGATTCAAGATAATGGGGTAAAAGCTACCTGATTTAAGATAAAATAAGTACAGTCTTCATAAGGGTGCAGGAACTTAAGCTCAGAGGGAGCACTGCAGAACAGGAAAATGCTCAGAAAGCAATCACAATAGGAATCAAATCCCCTACTGAATTTACCGATTCTAGAATACTAGAATACAAAGGAAAAATTGTGTAAAAAATGAGTAGTCTATTCACTAGCACAATATTTTTAAGGATCCTTACAATATTTGTATGACAAACCTTTTTAAGATTTTTTTATATCCATTGAGTGAACATACATATACTCAATTTCCACATTATTTTTTCTTCATCAGTCTCCTTTGTATGGAGACTACAGTGTAATGAATATTTTGTACATACAGATACATTTAGCTACAATTTCCCATTTTCCCCTATGTATGGCGTCTTTTGGGACACTCTATATATTACAGAATAGAAAGCGAATCTTGCATGCATTTTTAAGATAAATCAGGAAGCCTAAAAGAAATTCTATGGTTATGGCAAGAATAATTCAGGGCTATATCCTAAGATTCTTTTAAATTCTATGGCCCCTACCATAAGAATATTCTGATGGAGAATCGGAGATGTACTTTTTTCAAGTAATTTCTAAATATCAGGTACATAAAAGACTTTTAGAACCTAAGTGGCTACTAAAATGCTACCTTCCTAATAATACATGAAGAACTCCGCTGTTGCTCACTCATGGATTTTAAGCCATCATTTAAAAAAAAACATTGAAAGTCTTGTCTGGGAGACCGAGGCAGGAAGATCACTTGAGGTCACAAGTTTTAGACCAGCCTAAGCAATAGTAAGACCGCGTTACTACTAAAAAATAGAAAAAGTTAGCCAGGCACATGCCTGTAATCCCAGCTACTCGGGAGGCTGAGGCAGGAGGATTGCTTGAACCTAGGAGCTTGAGGTTGCAGTGAGCTAGGCTGATGCCACTGCACTCTAGCGGGGCAAAAAGCGAGACTCTGTCTCAAAATAATGGTAATAATAAAATAAAAAGTAAAGTCTTGTGCTTTATGGTATAAATTTTAAGATATGATGGTACCCACATACTGAAAATAAAGTGATGTTTCAACTGAAATGCCTTCCCAATTGTACACATTACCGTCCATGTGCAATTATGAGTTCCATGGCCTCATCCACTCTTGCTCTCAGAGAATCTTCACTTGCTAGAAGCAGCAGCAGCTGAGCTGGGGATAATTCCAACAGCATGCCGGTGATTTTACTTGCAAATGCCTGTAAAAGATGAACAAATGTTACTTGCCTACTCTCTGAAACCTCTTATCTAAATCTACAATCTTTTATTCAGAAAGAAAAGAAAAAATATAAGAAAATTAGATAACAAATACAAAAATTTCTGAACCAGTCAGGTCACTAGAAACTCAATTATAAAGAACACTGACAAGAAATGAGTAGTCCATTTACTAGCACAATCTTTTTAAGGCTACTTATGATATTTGTATGACAAGCCTTTTTAAGGCTTTGTTATATCCATGAGTAAACATACATATACTCAATTTCCATATTATTTTTTCTTCATCAGAGAGCCAGAAATATCTCTTTCATTTAGGCACTAAAAAATAAAGAGAGGGGAGAAACACTAAGGGAGGGAAAGGGAGAGAAAGATGCCTGTATTTAAGGCTGAGGATTTACTGAAAGACATAATTGGTTTTCTGTTTTATTATTCTTTTGATATGAAATATATACATGTAGTTATATATTAAGACAAAAAACACAACTAGATTATTTCATATTATGAAAGAAACCTGATAGAACATTCAAAATAAAAATTTTCCTGCAATATTAATCATAGTAAACTATTTGCAATGTGTTCTAGCTATGACTTCCTAACAGATAAAGTCTGCTTCAAAACTAATAACTTATGCAAATAAGGATACAAATAAATATAATTCACAACTAATTCTTTATCACCCAAGGAACTTGCTGGGTGGAATAGAGACAGTGTCCCAATCTAGGGTAGGTGGGGAAAAAAAATTCAAGCTATACACAGTTACCCTCCAGCCAACACTGCTGCTTTCCCTCCTAAGCTTCCTTCTTATTGCCCAGGTAAAAACAGTCCTTAACCTTGTGCCTTGCCAGTAGCTGACAAATTTTTGAAAATACCAGCTTTAATTCAAAAGCAAAAACATGCCACAGCCTGTTAATGGGTAGCTAAGTGCACGGTACATACTGGCTGCATTGCTTGTACGCGGGGATAAAGCCTCTCTCCAAGTGCCTGCCGATGTGCTGGCAGAGGATCAGGATCGTCGCTAGGATTTCCTTCAGAAGCTGGTCTGAAGGGTCTAGTGTCAATGGAAAGCTGTCTTCTAAAGTCTCTATAAGAGGAAGAAAGTCATGATTTCATTTCCTTGACTACATACAAAGTAAAAACATCAGGACAGCTAGTAACAAAGTTAGAAAACGAGAGCATTAGGTTGTTCAGTTATACCGAAACATAAACATTATCTCGATTTTGTCACTTGAAAATTTATATAATTTGTAATGTATGGTCTCTAAAAAATAATTTGATTCTAAGGGAGTAGGACGTTAAAATACCAGAAATCAAGAGTCCAGAAATTTATTCAAAAGTAAAATGGAACTCCTCCTAATGAGAAAAATTTAAAGATTTATAAATAGAACAATTTGCCACAATTAAGATTGTAAGACAAACTTAAGAGAGAATGATATAAAGGTTAAAAGGTTTCAAATAATTATGAACTTTTTTTTTTTTTTTTGAGACAGTCTTGCTCTGTTGCCCAGGCTAGAGTGCCATGGTGTCAGCCTAGATCATTGCAACCTCAAACTGGGCTCAAGCAATCCTCCTGTCTCAGCCTCCCGGGTAGCAGGGACTACAGGCATATACCACCACGCCTGGCTAATTTCTTTTTCTATTTTTAGCTGCCCAGCTAATTTCTTTCTATTTTTTAGTAAAGACATGATCTTGCTTTTGCTGAGGCTGGTCTCGAACTCCTGACCTCAAGCGATCCTCCCACCTCGGCCTCCCAAAGTGCTAGTATTACAGGAGTGAGCCACTGCACCCAGCCACAATTAGGAACTTGGGTGGGATAAACAGAAGGGCAATATAATTTCAATTGCTTTTCTGGGTTTTTATTAGTTAACAGTTATGTTATTCTTCGTTTCTATATATATAACCAAATATTAAAACTGCTATTTACTTAAAAAAATAGTCCATAATTAAGACTCCTTCATTCATCCCCCAAAATAGTATTCAATAAAAGATACAGGTCAGGCATGGTGGCTAATGCCTATAGTTTGGGAGTCCACGGCAGGAGAATTGCTTGAGGCCAGGAGTTCAAAACCAGCCTGGGCAACATAGTGAGACCCTGTCTCTACAAAAATAAATAAATTAATGAATAAATTAAAAATAAATAAAGGACACAAAATTATCTTACCTATCCCGGTCTCTCCGAGAACCTGCTCGCAAGCCACTACTCCTCCTCATTTCCCTTTCTCTCTCCCTTTCCCGATCTCTCTCTCCTCTGTTTCTTAATCTCTGCATTAAACCTAGAAGAAAATATGAAATATACTTTTGTTTAGATGAATGCAAATGCAACTACCTTAAATTTCTGTCTATGCAAAGAAATGAGACAAACATAAGAAGATAAGACCGCCGAAGATCATCTGTCCTTAGCATCCATGTTAATGCCTCTCTCTCACTCTCCCTGTGGTTTTGAGAGTTATGGCTAATTATATAGAATGTACTTGGCATTAACAGATGTTCACTCAATATTTGTTAAATGAATTTTTCCCCTTGTCATGTCAAAGCTCTGAAATAATACATAGCAACCAGGGCTATTATAGTTTCACTGTAAATAACACTGAGATTTCTTACGTGATTAGAGTCACTTAATTAACTTCTCTATTTTTAGTTTTTTGCATGAAAGCCTTATAGGCTACCAGAACAGTACCTATTATTATTTTTAAATTCCTAAGTCCAAGCCAGAGTATCATTTCCTAAAAGTGGGCAGAAAAGATATTTCTGAAATGTTACGACTTCCCAGGTTTTGCATTCACATTTGCTAATTTATGTTTATTGTCAGACTGTATCGAATGGTGAAACTGATTAAAAGTTGAGCACTCTCCCCATTTTTTCACCCTCAATCCTTTCTACAGTTCATTCAGCCTCCATGGTAGTGGTTTATATTAATAAAACCCCAATGAGATACAGACATAGGTACAGCCTAGGTAAAACACAGGATTCTCTTAGTATGTAATCTCTATAAACTTTCTCTCAGTTACTATATCCATCTACCTACAAGTCTGACAATCTTGTGCCCCTATTTCCCCTATTTGATGTGAATTACCAATTATCTCCTAAGGCTTCTGTTTGTAATTTTCACAGATTTTTAAATTTGCTAACTGTAATCTTGAAAAAAGCCAAAAATCGGCAGAGCTGGGAGGAAAAAAAAAAAAGAAAATTAGCCAAGAATCCTAATCCCAAAATGTTGCTCCTCAGTGAGGTAATGAGTTTGCACCAGAATGTTAATTTTTAAAAAGGGGGGGAGGGGTGCTAAATTAAACAGTGAGCTTAGTGACATAGTTGATTTACATTTTGTTACAAGCTACCTACCTCACTGGGTACTGATAGTGAACTTGCAAATCATACTTTGAATAGCACTGCTTTAGTGAATAACATTTTCTTCTCAAATACCTTTATGAATTAAATATTGGGGTAGAGGAAATGTTGCAATTTGCTCATTGAATTCCTACATAACCATATATCTTACAATCTCTCACCAGCTTCAAACATGTAACAACTTAGATGAGAAGGTAGTACAATCACAAACGCTTATCAAAATAAATGTTGGGAAAACAGCAAATTGTTAAATTGTCAATGAGAGTAGTTCAAATTTAAGATTAAATCATTAATCTATAATAAAATTATTTAGAAATATAAACATACATTTTTAACATATACGCACACATAACCATGAATTATCACTGTTGTTTTGATGCACAACGAAAGAATTTTATGATGCTTGTTATCTATAGAGTACTTACTGTAGAGTACACACTTACTTGTGTGGGTGCCTTTGTTGGCATTTTGGATACAATCTAGATTTGGCAATTTTTCATTTGACAAAAATGCTTGTGCGATGGCTGTATAAAAACTTCGTGCTACACCACTGCCCTCTCCTGGCTCATCCTTAAATGTGACCTTTACTCTGTGTACAGCCATTGGTGTAGTAGCACATCTTCGGCCAAAGTGATTGTTAAGCTGCCTCATAGTCTGCTGAATGAGAAGATCTCGATCCCGATCAACCTATTAAAACACACCAGAAAGCAATAACTTTCAAATTCAATGTTGAAAACCACCTTGGTCTACGTAAGATCTGAAAATCTAATTTTAGCTTTTCTATGACAGTTTTAAAAACTACAAAATAATTTAGGTTCTCAGAAGCTTATACATTTCAAATATACATTGTAAAACACAAGATGTCTTGCATTAAATTAGGACAGTGGAATTTAATTCAATTCTAACACTTTCAAAGGTCTACTGGAAAACAATAATTTGTTCGATTTTGGAATGTACCAAAATAAATTTCAAATGATCAAAGATGTAAAAAAATTAAAAAAAAAAAAAAACAGCAAATGCTAGAAGAAAACATGGATGAATTCCTTGGTATTATTGGTATTGTTAGAATACTACAAGCAAAGTGGGGGGAAAAAGACAAACTGGGAAAAATTTGTACCTTCTATCACAGACAAAGATACATATTCATGAATGAGTATTGTATCACCTACAGATAAAGAACTTCTGGAATGTGAGAAAATAACAACTTATATGAAAAAAACTGGGCAAAATAGATCAATAGAGTTCACAGAAAAAGAAATTTAATTATCCTAAATATATGAAATAATGTTTAACTTTGCTCAAAACAAGAGAAATTCAAATTAAAACTATACTGAGATACTATTTCTTACATATCAGAATCTGCAAAAATCTAAAAATTTGACAACAAATTGCTAGCAATACTGTAGGGAATCAGACATTCTCATATTGATGGTGAAAACGCAAAAATATACAAGCTTATAGAGAAGTATTTGCCAGTGTCTGGTCAAATTTTATTCACATGCCCTTTGACCCAGCAATTCCATGTCTAGGAATCTATCTCAAAGATACACTAGCAAAAAAGAGAAACACACAGAAGCTATTCATCACACTGCTATCTATAACAGCAAAAGACTGAAAACAAACCCAAATGACTAGTCAATAAGGGACTGGCTGAAAAAACTGTGATGACCATAAAATACAGTACACTAAGCAGCTGTAAAGGGAAAGTAGAACATTTCTCTAAATATAAAGCTATGGTTTTATCTCTGGGATTTACTGTTAACTGAGAAAAGCAAGGTGGAATAAAAATGTATAGTATGCTTGGGGATGTGGGGGGAGGTAGGTAATGAATACACATGCTTATATTTTTTAAAGAGGGGAGAAATAAATGTTTAAAAATGATAAAAAAGACAAGAATGGAAATTGAAACTAGACTTCTCTGGATATACCTTCTTCTGTAGAGTTGACTTTGCAACACTGTAGATATTTTACATTAATTACAAAATAAAACCCCAAAAGAGGAGAAAGCAATCCCTAAAAACTCAAAGCAAAATGAAACAAAATGTTCCTAATTGTAAGATGCTGGTAGCAAAACCACACACAGAGGAATGGTTTCAAATGACTTTAAAGCAAAGTAATTTGACTGTGTATCTATCTCTAAGCAAGATGTGATCCAAGAACAAAAAGACCACCAACTAATTTTAAGCGATTTTCAATAACCATTTTTGTTGGTGGTAGGGTTGGTGTTATAATTCTAATACTGCTGTGTGTAGGCTATGGGATAAAAGCAAGTGAGTAATTTTATCAATGTTGTTAGAAAGTTAGATATTCAGTTTGGAAGAAAAGAGATAAAGACTTAAGATCTAGGAGATGAAAACAAAACAAACTTGTGGGCCTAAATCTTGAGTTTGAATTGGGAGTATCAGTATGAATTCATGATGAGATTTTTTTTTTTAAAGAAAGAGTATTTCCTAACTGTATCCACTAAAAAGGCCTAGATACTGTGACCAACCCAGTAGCAATGTGCAACCCTAGAGCCCAGGCTGTAATCTCAAAATACAATTTCTTACTAAAAGGAATTGGGGTTACTTGACGAAATGGCTGATTTAAGGTCTGTGACAAGAAATGCACAAGATGAGATGAAACATACCAGAAAGCAAGGAAGTTATCAAAGTTTATTGGGGTTGTGCTGAAAGGACTCAACAGCCAATATGGACTCACTCTCACTAGCCAAAGAAGAGACAATGTGAGTAACAATATGAATAATCTCAATGGACTGAAACACATCAAAAAAATGTTTAGATCAATGTATGCATAATGATACGTTTTAAAAAAAAAATAAAATAAAATATAAAACTCATCGGTCAACTATAGAGGATGCCAGAGATCACCTTTTCGGGAACCAACTACCAGAGAAAACTACTATCCTAAATTTGGTGATTATCATTTCTGTATTTTCTTTAAATTTTTAATTGTAAATACATATCCCTAAGCAAGAGCTATTGTTATTCTTCATGTTTTAAAATTTATATAAATAGCGTACTATATGTATAATATAAGAAAATTTAAATACCTTTACCTCTAGTGATAAATCTCTTGACTGCTGGTTTCTCAGTTTTTCCATTTCTCTACGGAATTTTGATTCTTTTACCTCAAAACCACCCAGTTCAGTTAGGATCTTTAAAAAAAAATACATTACAGAATTATTCCCTGAAATATGTTCCTATCAGGCAGAACTGAATTTAAAGTGCACAAAATACATACTGATCCAGGTTCTGCTCCAACATCTTCCATGAATACCCTGCCAAACAGTTCTAAAGAAAGGCGCCAACGTCCTAGCAGCATATCATGGGAAATAACCATTCCCATAAAGCTACACTGTGGCCTGTAACAAATTAAAAGGGAGGGGGGAAAAATTTAGCCAATTTTTAAAATCCACTGGGTTTTGGTCAATAATAATTCATTTATTTGATCATTTAATATTCTGAAGTCTTAAGTTCTTCAGTCCACATCCCCTCTAATAGAGAACTTTTCTATAGCTACTTATTACTTGCAGAACTTCTTATTTTTACTCCTTTATTGTTTCTGTCATCTACATAAGGATAAACCTCCAGCCTACTTCCTATCCCTATTTTTCATTGTAGCTCCACTCCCTTAAAGTCCAATGTCCATCTCCATCTAGGTGATTCCCAGATCCCCCTCTAGTTCAAACTTTTTCAATGAACCAGAATGTAAAATATATCCATGTCAATTCAAACTCAACATGGCTAAAACTTAATGTGGCCTCTTCACTACAATGACATTTCATCCTGGTTTTTCCAGTAGTACCATCTCTTTTCCTATTGCACAGACTTGGAGCAAATTTTAATTTTTCTTCCCTTTGTTCCTACAGAGTGATCAAGTCTATCTTGAATTTCTCTTCTTGTTCCATGATTTCCTTTCCATACCCAAAGCCAATATTCTACCTCAGCACCTTTCCTCCCACTAACTAGAACAAAGAACAGCTTTGTGACTGGTCTCCCTATGTCTAATTCTTCTCTCCAATCTGTGTCTACACATTCTAACTATTTCAGCTCAAGCCATATTGCCTCCAGGAAGCCTGGGCCACCCTAGTCCACAATTCTCCCTTCTTATATGGTTGTTAGATAACATGTATAGAATAGTGTATCTTGTTTCTGAAACTAGCTGAACTCCTGAGCAAAAAAAAAAAAAAAAAATCTGATACCATGTAACCAAAAACCATAGAGGGTAAAGCAGAGAGTCAACAAATCATTTAGTGATTACCCATTTTCAGCATGATATACAGTATATACCAGCAAATTTTTATTGGGTAAGCAAAGAACCTAACTCTTATAAGAGAAGTATGAACTTGGCAAAGGAGCCCAAGTAAGTGTGAGTCACAAATCTAGGGAGTTCTACTCTAATTATTCACATTTCTCCCTTAGCTGAGCTGCTGATAATAAGTCTGTAATTGGCAATTTGACATGGATATGTACTTTAACTCAGTACTGAACTTTAAAAATACAAGGTTTAGAACTTCCTCAATAAAGTGGAAAGAATGCCCATCAATAACAAAATAGTCAATAAACCCCAAAATTCAACTTTAATATTTAAATATATGATAAACGAAGAAATCAGACTATTATTTATATAAAAATAAACTAACAAAATTATAAAATTTCTAAATACAAACTCTTAAAAGAATTATAACAGCCACAAAATAATGCAATAATAGAAAACTACTTTCACTTAGTAAATAAATACCTGAAAGATGTAAGAGGTGGCCCTTCACTTTCAGTAAGTCCTATTTCTGCTAATAAACTACTTTTCAATTGTGCAGCAAGATCATGAGCAGATGGCCCTGGTTTTGAACTCTCAGCTTCTTCTGGCAGTGCATTCTGTTCTTCTCCTTCTTTTTTTTGCCGATTTTGCATGTTCATTACATTTTTCAGATTGGCAGCATAAGACATTTTAGTTGGTAGAACCTAATGAATTTTCACATTTAAAATTTACACATTAAGGGAAAAATTTTACTTTCAACTTAGTAATACAGAAATCATATGCAAGTTAAGTAATTAATTTGTCCTTTCTGGAGCTTCAATGGTCCCTTATCTATCTGATTCCCCTGGCTGACCACCAACCTGGTGCATTCAACACAGCAACTTCAGAGAAATTTTAAAGGAATCTTTGTATTATCTGTGATACCTAAGTCTCTCATATATTTTCAGCATTGCATTCTCCTTTACCACTTAAGATAATTTTTAAAAATTCTCTTCAACTACATTTCTTCTACACCTTTTTTTTTTAATGTTTTAATTACTTTTTCAGTGGAGAAATGGTATTTTAGGCCCCCAAATCAGATGTGTATCTGAAAACTAGATCTGCAACTTAACCAGTTGTGTGACAACAGACATTCCTACATGAAGTTTACTTTGGGCCTCAATTTCTTATCCAGGAAATCAGGTAAATGCTTTTTACCTGACATTGTTATAAAGATAGTATTCAGGAGACAGAATTAGTCAACAAATATTAGGTATCAGTATTAATGCTACTTATTTATTTACATTCTTGATTCAAATTAATTCAGCAAGTGAAAGACAAGTTATAAGCCAAGATTGTATATGCTCATATAAAATATATAAAAATTTAAATTTTCAGCAGCATATAACAATCAGCTCTGTGAAACAGACAAAGCACATAATGAAGCTGCTGTTTTATTGATGAAGTGACCTATCAGAGCAAGTTAATGACAGTGTTGGAATTCCTTCTATTATGTCACAAGGCAGGGATTTCTGACACTGCTATTATTTTGGGAAATATACTATTCTGAATTAATGCATTTCTAATGATCTGTATGCTGGCACAAGTGCTCATTAACAAATATTATATTGCAAAGACTTTTACTATCTTACCTCAAGGCAGTTTCTATCCACTGTAACCTCCATTAAGCATTTCCCACTACTGGCAGATGAAGAATAAAGACCCTGACTTGGACGGCCAAAAAGATCTTCCTTTCTAGCATTTGGCTGAAATTTTAACAGAATTTTAACAGTTACAATGAACGCTTAAAAGAAAATAAAGTCAATTAGAAAGAAACCTTAGACTAGTTTGTTTAATTTACCTGCAACAGATGTGGCTGATCAGCCAAGGGTATGGCTTCAGCCAGAGGCACTTCAAATGGATTTGGGGGTATACACCCAAGGAATGTCATGGAGTCTGAACGTCGGAAAAATGGATGATTTTGGCCAGCTTCTGCAGGAAGGGAGTCATCATCTTTATCATTCAAAGTAGCACCTAAGCATAAAAAAGATAAAATGTTTTTTAAAAATTATTTAATTATCAGATTAGGGTAATAGAATATGTAATCTGCTCAATCCAAAATTCCTAACACCACTTCATAAAACTTCAATGCCACTCAAAAAAAGGTTAAGTCAAAATTTTTGATATTTTTGTAAGTAATTCAAAATAATATGGTAATAATGTTAAATTTTACATTATATGCAGACTTTATACTACATGTTATCTAACAACAATAAAAATGCAAAATAAAAATTAGCAGTAACAAATATTGTGCCATTCTGTATTATACAGAGGTTTCCCATATCCTCCTCCTCTTCCCCCCAACCCCCGCCTCAAATCTGATTCAAACCAGAATACAGCTGGATTCCTAAAGCATATTCAGGACCCAACTCACTGATGAATCCAAAAGGAGTAGATAATCAAGAGCTGAAATCTGACCATTTGGCTACTGTCAGTTTTGCTTTGTCTATAGTAAGAGATTCAGAAAGCAGTCTCAAGGCAACTAATGCACCCCAATAAGAAGTCAGCACACTATTCCCAACTCTCCTTAATGGAGGAAAACTTTGGCACTGCTTAATGTGCTGTAGAAATAATAGGGAGCTCTGGCTGAATTCTCGAAAAATTGCAGTTAAGTGTCTTTCCGTAGGCTGAATAAAAACTACTAGCTAATAATAAGAAACAGGAGAGTGGACTATTTAGCCCCACTTTAAAATCAAATTAAAATATTAATTGAAAACTACAAATAAACTGCAGAAGATCCCAAAATTTTGTGCTATTAAAACTTCTGGAGAAAATTCTGGAGTTTGGAATATTTTTTCTTTTCCATACATTGTTAAGAGTTTTGGAAATTAAAATTGGTATTTCTCATTTTCTTGACTAAATCTATTTTGCATCAATATTAACATAGGTTTTGCTAAGATTTCATTTAAGTGTAATACCTACACACTTTACTTAAGAGTAAAGGTAAACATAAAACTAAGGGAAATACAAGGAAGAGCTAGAGAGAAGATAAAGTAGTTAATATTGGCTGTTGAAAAGGTCGTAAATTTTTTTACTTCATCCTTAGTTATGAAACGTGTAATATAAGAATGTGTAAAGAAAAATGGACAGAAAAGTAAGAAATGGGACATAGAGAAAAGAGAAATTCCCACCCAGACAGAAAATAATGAAGTTAAAAAGCTTGAAGGGGAAATACTGAGGCAGCCATTTCTTGAAGTAGATTAGCAGATTTTCTGTGCACTAACTTTGATTGGTGTCATCATCATTTTCATGTTCTGAATCTTCATTATCAATACCCAGTTCCAAGAGTTCTCGTGTCCTTTAAAAAGACAAGTGAGTCATTTTACACAAAGTATTTGTGTAATGTGAACAAGAGCAAAGGTCGGGGAATTTAAGCAAAAAACACCGAAAAGGTCACTAAAATATCTAACCAATTTCAAATACTGCAATAGAGATTTATAGACTCTTCTAGGAAATGGTACAGTGATAATCCTAATGTACTACAATTACAAAGTGGGCTCAATAAAAGCAAAAGGTTAATCACTTAACAAATAGTGAGTGCCTACACAAACTCTAATAGAAAACATGATAAATAATCAGGCCAAACTATCTCAAGCATGAAGTTTAAATGGATTCTGAGATTTCCCATTTTAAGTGAGGAGTAGCAACACACAGGATGGACAGACTCAAGCCCACTGTCCCACATAAAATGCTGTTGCACTATTTCTCTTCTGCAATGCTTCTTACTCCAAATTCTGACAATGTACTAATGGAGACCACACCAAGCAAGTATTTCTTAAACCAACCTCATGGCAAGTATGGCTACCTTTTGCGTTCCAGTTGAGGTGTATCCAATGTTGTCTGCTGATTCATTGCTTTAATCCAATATATAAGTGCTTGAAAAACATATGCCACATGCTTCAATGAGCAAACATCCAAAACTGGAAGAACATCAGAATGCTCGTCATTATGAGACCGCATTAAAGAGAGAGCATAATTTAGGAAGTCTCCTCGAGCAGACATCATTCCCTGACGGGCGCTAAGCAACGTGGCACGTCTATATAGGAGCAAAAAGAAATGAAAATGTATGTAAGAACACAAATGTGAAATTTACCATTATCATAAATATGCAAAATTAGAAACTAAGAATATTCATAAGTAAAAAGTAATTAAACCTGTGACTCTTGCTTTAGAAATATAACCATTGTATAATTTAGAGTCCTATACTTTTGTATAGAAAAGGAAGTCCAGTATCCTTTGAAAAGGCAGAAGGAAATGCTTCCCCAAAGACAGAGATTCTCAAACTTCAGGGTTTATCAAAATCACCTGGAGGGCTTATTAAAAGAGATAGCTGGCTCCACCTCTAGGGTAAGGCCCCAAAGTTTACATTTCTAAACAGCTCCCAGGTGAGGTTGATGCTGCTATTCTAATGACTACACTTTAAAAACCACAGCTTTATTTTTTTCTCTTTTTTTATTATTTTTTTATTTCAGCATATTACGGGGATACAAATGTTAAGTTTACGTATATTGCCCATGTCCCCATACACCCTTGAGACAGAGCTTCAAGCGTGACCATCCCCCAAACGTTGCACATCT
>VBSM01001124.1:45250765-45298564 GCA_008086735.1 Cheirogaleus medius
AAAAAAAAAAAAAAGAATCAGGATGATACTGGTTATCTATGACTTATTGGTAAGATGAAAACAGGTAATGCATCCACAATGCTTAGGAAAGTTCCTAGTATATACTAAAACTTCAGTAACTATTAGTTATTGTTATATGAGAGGGATGGAGAGAAAGTAGAAACAGATTAATTAATAAGGACATAAGAGTTTTGAAGAGGTGAAGGGAAGCAACAGAAAAAGTGGGGGAGGGGAAGCAAAAATACTACCTGAATGGCTTTACACTCAATGGGGTGAGTGTGCACCATCTTCCCATTCAACAGAAGGGAAATTCCAAAGACTGGTCAAGTAAGTCTGTGCTTTTTTTGAGACATACTTTAAACATTGGTCAAAATAGATTCTTATGGGAAAGAATGATTATATTATAATAAAAGACTTCTATGTTATATCAATAGCTGTAGAAACATTTAGCACTATTTCTTGATTATCAGATGAGATCTCCTTCTCGGAAGATCTAAGAAGTTGGCCCAAGAATCAAGCAAGGAGAATGGAGTAAAAAGAGGAGAGCTTAAGGGTGTTTAATAATGAGACTAAGAAGCAGGACAAGATGACACAAAATCTTGAAACTTAGTAGGAATAGGCTCATTGGGAGTCTTTAGAGAGATGATCCCAAACTCTGTTCAACAGATAACAATTTTTATGTTCTGAAACAAAGACAAGGGAAGGGTACTAAGAATTCACAAGGTAAAACCACTTTAGTAATTAAGTTTCTCACAGGGTCAGGATCAGGAATATCATATGGAGTCCAAGCAGATTTCACCAGCAAATCATTTGAAAGTAATGGGGTAGATTTAACCAGTCTGAAGATACACAGAATTGATTTACAACTTTCAGCAAATCCTGGAGGTACACCAGTGTTAAGATTACTATGGGAGAGCTATGCCAGACAAACCTGGATTTAGATTTAAATGGAGACCTAACAATAAGGGACAGGAGCTGGGACACATATTGGCATATGGAGATGAAACCCAGGGATGAAGTCTTAGGAACTGTCCCAAATAATAAATAGGCCATCCTTTTCACATAGATGTTTTCCAAAAAGGGGAAGAAGGATCTTTAGGTCCTTAAGATCTTTATTAAAATATCATTACACATACACAAGGTAACAAAAAAAATGAGACTTGAGAAAACTAAATAAAAGAAACCATTATTTGCCAAAGATTTCTAGACACTGACTCAAAACCACAGCCCCTAAACCAGCAGCACTGGCATCACCTGAGAACTTATAAGAAACACAAAGTCTCAGGCCCCATCCCCAGACCTCTAGAATGAGCATCTGTATTTTAATAAGATCCGTGAGTGATTCACTTGCATATTAAAGTTTGAGAAGTGCTGTGCTAAAGGATACTAGAAAGTTTTAGTTCCTTAACATTCTGTCTCAACAAGTTTACAGTCCAGTTAGGGAAACTATCAAACAAATAGAAAAGATTAATGAAATATAAGAATAATCTCATAATTAGAAACATTTATGATGGAGATGTTTTAACCCTATCTTTGATAATACAGTTGCAGAAAATACTTTAAAATTCCAGAATTCTGGTTGTTATTTACATAAACAAATTGCTCCCTAGCCCAAGCCTTTGGACACAGAGAAAGTTATTGGTCTTTTCATAGGAGTAAACTTTCTTCCTAAATTACTTCATTAACATAATTAAAAGTACCTTTTCAAAACAAAGAAAACCACAGCTATATGTCTATTATATAGAGAGGTGCAGACACATTTAATTTTTAAAGTGTTTTCGCATGTTCCAAAGTAAAAAATCTGTACCATTTGTTAAAATAATTATCATGTATACCACTTGAGTGCTTATGCAAAGGATTTAGTAAGGCAAACATGACATTTCCAGAGAAAGAATTCTTCAGAATCTTTTACCAGGTAGGAATTTACCTGCTAGACTGATCAGATGATGGTCGTGGTGGCAGTGGTTCCACTGAAAATAATTCTTCACTGCCTTGCATAGCATCTATGCTAGTACTAGCCAGAGTAAATGGTGCAGTCGGGCGAGCAATCCCCATTCTGACAGGAACAATCAGTGACTCTGCTACATTGCACAATTCTTCTACAGCATAAGGTAGCAGTGCTTGGAATACACGCTTGCATTTTCCAATTGGTTGTGGAATAAAGTTGCTAGAGCAAAAGGGAAAATATAGGAATCTTTTCATATACATAATATTATCAGTATCTCAAAAAAAATGTGAAAAATGATATCAAAGCAAAATCAAAAAGGATGTCTTACTTTTTCTTTTTGGATGATGCCATTTCCACACTAAGAATGACAAAAACTCTTGCTACTGAACGTAGAAACCTCATTGTCACAGCAATAGCTTCTTCTCTACGTCCAGGTGTATATTTGTTTTGGAGTTCTTTCACTAGTGTACCTAGCAGAGTATCTAAAAGCTTTTAAAAATTGTAATCACTCTATTAATGTTAAAATATTTCACAAGATGTTCAGACACTCATAAAATGAAAAGTTCTAACAGTTTTAAATATTAACATTTCATAATAAAATCTCAAAACATTTACAAGGTCAATGATTAATTTATTTGATACACCCATCCCTCTGCTTGACATATAGTGTGTACCAAATGCAAGATTTCTTATTTTGTGTTTGTCCCACAGTCCTATACATATCAATTAATATTTAGAAGATAATATCAAATATATTGATATATTTTACTCCCTATAGGGTACTTACCAGAACAGGAAAGTAGATTCAGATGTTTATGTTAATAAATTCATAACCCCATCTCTCGCTGAAACATTATTATTTGCTAGTCTCTTTTCTATGCATGGTTTATCATACACACAGTTATTAATTACAGAGAATACCCAACAATTTCATGGTCTGTTTTTTTTAAATGTTGCTCACAATAACCTTTATTTTTATATTGACTACATTTTAGTAAGTGGTGGGCTGTAATCTGATTCAACAGTCCATTATTATTAGGTACATAAAGTACTTCTATTTTTTAATTTTTCATTATTCTGGGACATGATTTTATCTTTCTAATATTGTAAATTATTTCTTTATGACAGGTTCTTAGGACACCAGTATTTTTATGGTACACTGCTAAGTTGTTTTCCAAAGAGAAGAACAAATGCAATGCCATGACGTCAGTGTCTGAGTATGTTCTTTTTACTATATCCTCACCAGCACTGGGTCTTATGGTTTAAATTCTTTTTAATTTCACAGCAAAAAAGTGTACTTGAAACACATAGTTTTCATGTACTTGTAATAAACATTCAAAGAACTTACCAAAATATCTGCTGTACACTTGACTATAAGGCAATGAGTGAAACAGTCCAGCCGAATTGTGCCACTTTGTTGATTGAGGTATACTTGCTCTTCTGGCAAAAGATGGCCTATCCTACTGCTGGCACTAAGACTTGAGGGGATAGGAAAGACAGAATACACTGTAAAAAGCCTATACTAACATGAGAAATATATAAATCTTAAAATGTTTTAATGACTACATACGGATCTTTATTCTCCTGTGACCCAAACATAATCATAGATTTCAAGGCATTCCAGTCTTGTAGGACACGCTCCAATGCAAGCTGGGCAAATCTTGGAGGCTCTAAATCATGATCAGGCATATCTGAATCTAAAATGAAAAAAAAATGGTGAGTAAGACATAAATAAAGCATACCACTTTTCATAAATGCCATAAATGTCAAGTTTACTCACCTTCAGGACTGGCTGTCTTTCGGTTACGATCCTCCCTGATTCGAGGTGGCCTATACTGGCAATGTTCCACCGTCTGCCTTGCAACTGTCTGTACTAAAAACAGTAAAAGGTGTTCTCCCCTGCAAAACAGAATGCTGTTGTGAGTAGGGGGAAAGGCTACTCAGAAGTGCTGTGCTCTTTCAGCTTAACTTATTTTACATCCTCAAAATCCTACTTGCCTGCTGTTTGGCAGAGTGACCAAATTAGTAGCAGTGAGCAGGCGATAAAGTAGATCAAGACGAGCAGATTTCTGTCCAGCAATTAAAGTTTTACATTTACATTTCTCCCAACAATCACAGTAGGCTGTTGGTGATGTTCGTTTGAGTCTATAAAGAATTCATACATAAGTACAAAAACTGAAATTTCAAAAATATACAAAAGTTTATATATTGACATTATAGAGGCATAATTCATTGAAACCAAATAGAATACTTGTTAATTACTAAATGCAAAATATAATTATTAAAGCTCACATAACAAGGATTACTTAGTGATATGAAGTCTATAAAGCAACACAAAATTCCTGTGAGAAGAGGTACCCTGTAATGACTTGGGTATAGTCACATTTGGAATGTCTTCCCTAATTCCTCACAGCCCCAATCCAGTTCCAGTGGTCTTCCTATATACATCTAAAAAACCCTGTAACCCTTAAATGGGCAGATGTTTTTTGTTTATGTCCTCTGACAGGACAGAGACTGTCTTATTCACCAGTGCAATAAGTACACTTAGTAAACAATTAATAGTAAACAGATTACCACATTTTTAGATGCTTAAAATAAGACAAAAATATGAGAATTCTTTTAACAAAAAATGATAAGCATCAATACACTATCTATTAAAATCTTACACATGGCCGGGCGCGGTGGCTCACGCCTGTAATCCTAGCACTCTGGGAGGCCGAGGCAGGAGGATCGCTCAAGGTCAGGAGTTCGAAACCAGCCTGAGCAAAAGCGAGACTCCGTCTCTACTAAAAATAGAAACAAATTAATTGGCCACCTAAAAAATACATATATAAAAAAAATTAGCCGGGCATGGTGGCACATGCCTGTAGTCCGTCCCAGCTACTCGGGAGGCTGAGGCAGGAGGATCGCTTGAGCCCAGGAGTTTGAGGTTGCTGTGAGCTAGGTTAATGCCATGGTACTCTAGCCCGGGCAACAGAGTGAGACTCTAACTCAAAAATAAAATAAAATAAAATAAAATCTTACACATATCATACATATTTAATAATTACTTATTTTAAGGTAGAATAGATGCTTTTTATAAGCCAATTCTCTATTACTTATAATATCTACACATCTGTAGCTATTTATAGATGATGCCCCTATTGATAATCCTACAGATATTAGGCACTACAGATATTAGTGCCAGGGTATGTTATTGCTTCTTACGTCTGTGAAAACTAATAAAGCTAGCTATGGTAACTCTATTGCTAAATGAAAGATTAGTGCATTCAATTTAAGAAGTAAATACGGCACAGTCCAAACATTTACCATGATTGGCTTAATACCTATGGCAATTTTCTTCTAGTAGGCCCTACTACAGGGGTCCTAAGTCATTGGCTGTAGAAGATGATTCTGTAAGATATGTTTAACCACAGCCAATGATTCTGTAGATATGTTTCTCCTCAGACTAATCTGATCCTAGTCATAATGTATGATCATATATTTCTTAGCACATTGTCCTACTTTTATTTAAGGAGATGTTAGAACTAGCAAAAAAAAAAACATTTCGACAGTACATTCTAAATCAAGAACCACAATTTTATACATAACCTGACTTAAAAACACAAATTTAACCTCATGCTTTCTGAATTATGCAAAAAGTAAAACACAGCTTAGTATAGATTACTTCCAAAAAGCAATATAAATCTAAACAGTTTATAATATTAAACTAAAGAAAACTAGAATTATACTCACTTGCAGTCATGACCTTTATGACAAACCCTTGCACATTCTGTACAACAACACAGTGACTCCAGCAAGCCACAAGTTCGACACTCAAAAATGTCCTGAAATTAAGAGTGTACTTTTAAAAGAATAATTATAAGTATGCCTATATCTCACCATAATTCTTTCTTGTATTTTCTAAAACAATTCAGTTATCAATATGAGAATAAAATGTGCTCTGGAAAACACAGAGTTATAAAAGGGTACAATGAATATACAGTCTACAAAATTATACAAATGGAAACCAAATTATTATCAGGAGGATGAAAATAATTTATATCATCTCCCAAAAGGTATTACAGTTATAAAATCTATAGTAAGAGTTGTGGATCAGATTATGCTACATAGTGAAGATTTCTAATTTTTATAATATGTCACATTTAATGTAGCAATCAGCTCTTTTGCTTCATTTATTTAGTAATTAAATCAAAGTTAATTTTCCTTGGAGAATTTTACAACTCAAAGTAGAAAAAAAAATATACCAGACTTACAATTCCAAAACTGAAAACTCTTAAGTCTAGTGATGGTCATAGGAAAAAAAGAAAACATGAAGATAATATAAATACAGGGAAATGTAAAATACTTACCTGGTTAATATGCTCTGCTCCAGTCCATGTGAAACTGCAGGTATCATTACAACATAAGACATACAAAGGAGAGTCATCAGGGTTGGTACCTGATGGGCAAACCATTCCCATAAATACATCTTCCTCTTTTTCACTCGAGGATACCTCAGCTAAAAAGATTAAGAATATCGTAGTTGATCTCAGGAAAGGACTTAATTAGCCACCTTATATTTTCTTTAAATGGGAAAGCCTTAATAAATGTACACTACAAATCAGAAAGCGCATATTACTTTAAACATTGATACACAAGTCAGCAAAAAGGAAATCCAACCAATTTTGGTGCGAAGTACAGCAGAGCATAAATATATCACAACCACATATGATAACAAAAACACACTATACATCAGCCATCTGAATCCTCAGCTCTGTATCAGGCAGTTAAGACTGAAGTCCTAGCTCTATTTAGCAAATTATAGACCATCTCATAAATTATTTATCACCAATGTTTTAAAAAGATAACTACTTTAATCTTTTAAAAGCTGGATGGCAGAAATTGATGTTTCTTAATGCTTTTTGTTAAGCAGGAACTCCAAGTCAGAAGTGACAACAATAGAGACATCTCCTATTGTTTCTACAAACTTTTATCACTATCACCAATTAAGCACTGACATGTTCCATCAGTAATCTACCTTTATTTTCAAAATATTTTACACTTCCCATTATGGAATATTATATTAAAAGTTAAGAAATTTATACCAGTTGGGTTTTGATGGTAAGTCAGAAGATACAATATAGAGAAAAGTTCACATGAATTTTATACACACACAAGATTATCTTGATAGTTTCCAATCAATTATATCATTCACATATATAAAAATTAGGTCTGAATAATTATGGTATGTGTACAGAAGAGAATCTATTCAAAATGAAAAATAAATAAATCATTTAAGACCTGAAATAAATTACCTTTTGCAATTTTCTGAGCTGTTTCTAAGATAGTAATTGCAGCAGGATAAGCTCGGCCACTTACAGCTGACATAAATGGGGTCATCCCTCTTGCATCCCTAAAATGAGAAAAATTGTACATAAAAATATTAATTACTAATTACTTTCCTTTCAGATTATAAAATAAATATTCATGATGAAATGAAAACTAAATTTTGTTTTAGTCACAGAATGACTATTCTGTGATCTTTTAAACATATAAATATACTCCCTGATCAAGCTAACATAAAAGTCACTTTGGATTCATTTAGTGTATACTATGTGATATTGAGAAGGCCTCTCACTCGGGAGAGCTTAGTAACAAAGGGAATATAATGCTTGATTCTGATAAATTCTTTTAAATTCACGTAATTGTCCATACGTTACAAGTATATCAACCTCAACAGTAGAAGTAAAGCTAAGCTATATCTTCGTATGAAAAGTACATTCAATCTTCTTACTTGGCAGAGAGGAGTTCTCGTAGATAGGGCTGCAGAACCACACTGTCACATAACAATTTTAATATACAATGAGCATTTGCCTTTCGATCCTTGGATTCTACTACAGATGGTTCTGTGGAAGGACCTGTAATTAAGCAGATCCATTTAGTACCAAAACAAGAGTAAACAAGACAGAGTAAAAGAATATTCTAGCATAATATATCAGGCATGCATTAACCACCAGAACAATATTTTACACATTTTACAAATCTCAACTGATTTCTAAATATATATACATACACACCACACATTTTCACTGACATACAGAAAGTAATTCAGAGAATTAGATGCTTTTCAAAAAAAAAAAAGTCTCCTTGAGATAAAGTGTGGATTTGTAGAACCCTATATCCAAAGTATGTCCCTTTTTTCTTCCAAATGCCTAGGCAGACAAAATAGTACAGATTCTTACCTGGGATAGTAGAGGTGCTTGGTCCTCCTTGACCAGTGCCAGTTGCTGCTGTGGTAAGAGATCCCACAGCGGGGGCCAGGATAAAATCAATGTCACCATCTTTCAGTAAACAGAACAGCAGGATGTACATCATTATAGGCAACATATTCCTAACACATTCTCTTAACTGGCCTTAAGGCTTTTCTCTGCAAGCCAAAAGTCAAACTCAACAGAGGTTTAAATGGAAATTTCTTTTCCAAACTATAAGAGAAGGAATCCACTAGGCTAATTATCAACTTATCTTGACTAATAAAGGGACTATCTAGCTTCTTACCAGTACAGAAATAAATATTTGACTATAAGAGAGGTATGTGACAAGAGTTTCTAGAACTTTGATTTTTAAAATACAGACCCATTAGATCAAATTTTTATAACTAAATTAGTTATAATACTCATCAGGCTTTCAAATATTTCAAATTTCTAAATATCCCATTAAAATGTTCAATTTCTTTTCCCATGACTTCATCTTTTTGTTAAACACTAAATAAAATTAAATAACAGATCTTACCAGGATCCATCGCAGGAGGGTCAGGAACCCAACTAGGGGGAGCTATAGGGGGTGAAACTGGATCCTGGTGGTCACTGGATGAAGCTCCAGCTTCATGTCTACCCAAACCAGCTGCTCTCAACGAACGTCTCATCATTTCCCGTAATCTCAAACTAAAAGAACATGGACAAAATCAGTGTTCACTACCATGTCTGAACATAATGAAAAGGTGTACAGAACTTCTCATCTGAAATCAAAGTATGTTCTACAAAGGAAACACTCCAGGCAAGGGATATGAAGTACAAATGCCAAATTCTGGAATCACAGAATAAGTCACTGAGGGACAGAAATGAAACTGGGGGGCTTCTAGTACCCCATTCAGAACTAAACCACTATATTAAGCTCCCACACAAACTTAAGCACAGGGAACAAAAGTTGCAGTGAAGTAAGATTAGGAGAATAATCTTTCATACAGTTAAGATAATTGAACAGCTAAACATTAAAACAAAAAATTTTTCTGTCCCCTGTTTATAATCAGTAAGAATTAGTTTAATAATAGACAGCAAACCTATTGATTAGCACAAAACCAATATTGTTCACCTACTAAATCCCTTTTCATGATCTCAAAAGTAATTGAACTAATATCCACACACAAGAAGTTTTAAAACAAAGATCAATTTAGATTTATTTTTATACCAAAAAAAAAAAAAATTCAACAGCATAACTTGCATCCCAATGAAATTAATGAATGAAACTAGACCTTGTAAATGTGTTGTTAAGATTAATGTCTGGGTGTGATTTTTTTCTCCTGCTATAAAAAAATACTGTACAAGTATGCACATCACTAAAAAGAAATAATCACAAACACAGACTTCGTAAGGGGAACTGGTAACTACCTATACAAAAATCTATACTTTACCTCTGAATAAAATCTCACAAAGGCTACAAAAATAATACATTTAGAACTAACAGTGAGTTAAGAGAGAGCACAAAAGGCAAATCCCTTCAGCCACAATTTTAGAGCTTCTAAAATGCATAAGGAGTAAAAACTCCGGTTTAAGGGGCCAGGCAACACACAGGGACTTCATTCTCCATGCAGACTCAATCCCAAAGACATGACATTCTGACGTGAAAGACCTAACACCTTACTAGGAAGGCGTAATAAATCTAAAAATAAGTAATTTCAAAAGTTTTATTAATGTTTGAATCTCAATTGCAATTATTATTTAATCTGAGGGTAAATGTATTTTTCCATATCAATACATTTTTAATTTTATAAGGAAATTTTTTTTAAAAAAGCATTCACAATAATGACATTAGAGGCTACTTTCAGGAACACATCTATTTTATAAGGCTTATTTAAGATGTACTTTTTGGAATAAAAACACTGTGGAAGATTCTGCAAAGTAAAATTTAATGTCTCAAATAATGTATTTGCTATTATATAGTATTCACTATTAAAAAAATACCTATATTTAGTTCTTTTATAGTATCAATGTCTTCTTTTTCCCAATTTAGAAATTTGAATTTAAGAGTTTTTATAATATAGAAGGGAGCATGGCACAGTAATTATTTCAGTCAAGGTCACTTCCCTGTCCAAAGACATCACCCATAAGAAAAGGCAAAATCCTTACCAGTAACAGCACACACCATGGTGACTGTTCACACTGTGATGCTCCTATACAATTTTAATTAAGCTCGACACAGACACTTGGTATTCTAATGTGCCGTACTCAAAGTACAGAGAAAAAAATCAGCAATAATTGGGAAGCACTGCCAATAACCTGAAAATAAATGCATGCTTTGGCCTTATCAAGAAGAATGCTTACACCAGGGTCACAAACTCAATGCCTAATGTGTCAAAAAGGTAAAGTAAATGAGTAAAGGGAGGTCAGGTGTAAGAAACAGGGAGCAGTGACAAACTAGAGGCATACATGCTCATCTAAAGGCATTCAAATTAAAAAAAAAAAAAAATGACATTGCACAGGCCAAACAAAACATATGTGGGCTATTCCCCAACCTCTAGCTTAGAGTTCATTAAGAATAAATGAAGATAAATTGAGACCATAGTCTAATCTTGAACTTGCAAACTCCCAACTTTGTTGTTGTGATGTAGTCAATTCAATATTAAATGAGGGGATCATTCCTTGTCATTTTTTAAATTGTCCTTAACCTCTTTTCTTCATTAGGTCTTGGGAACATTTTTAAATACAATGCCCAGCTCCTCATACAGATTCTTAAAAAACAAAAAACAAAAAACAAAAAAAGAAAATTATTCTTCAAGATGTTGTACACAATTCATGAAGATTCACCT
Source organism: Cheirogaleus medius (assembly GCA_008086735.1). NCBI lineage: Eukaryota > Metazoa > Chordata > Mammalia > Primates > Cheirogaleidae > Cheirogaleus > Cheirogaleus medius. The sequence continues at coordinate 45,261,778 of VBSM01001124.1, forward strand.
GTATCCTCAGTGGCTGAGGACAATACTGAGGAGATACCACCTTGGCTGCTAAGATTCAGAGTTTTGACATTTCTTCGTAAAGGCTTGCCTGGAGTCATCGTATTTTCTGACAATATGGAAGAATTCAAGGATGATGTAATTTCCTCTTTGTAAGCACGTTATATCCATGCTACAGAAGCCTTAGAATCCAGTCATGTTCAAACATAACACTGTGACAAAAAAGCGAAGGTCATGTGTCTTCCAGGTTAACAATCTCTAGAGTACATACACCTGCAATCAGATGCATCAATCAAGCTTTCCACTAAATCTGCCCTTTGTACTCAGGAACTATTGAGTCACATAATAAAACTTCTGAGTCAAATCATCATCTGAAGGCATTTAACAGTATTCCATTCAATATTGAAATTGCATCAGTTTTGAGCTTACAGCTCATGATCCCAGCCTGCATACTCATCAAGGGACATCGCCTAGAAAATCCATTGTAGGCTAGAGGAGGGTTTCACTTCAATGAAGCAGAGTCTGTGGACTTCCTACTGCCCGGCGTGGATAATAAGACTCCTGTGCTTTCATCTGTTCAACCGGCAGCCCTGAGTTTGAACTGGTTAAGAGCACTGCAGTGAAATCTTCGGCAAATTCCTCAAAGGAGCTTACTCTGCAAATTATTTCTGTGAGCAACACATCACCCACTCTTGAAGCTCCTTTTAGTCTTTGCCTTCAAAATAATCCTTACAAGAAAAAAAGATGGCAGCACTGGCACTGGACCAAGCATATCAGAGTCCAACTTGATTTGTACCTGTAATTTCCCTGAGAAAATGAAATACCTGAAATAATTCAAACACTAATTTCTTCATGAAGAATTTAAGTTGCTTTCCACTTTAGACCAAACACTTTGTCTGACTAGTATAGTCCTAAATAAATAAACTGGTGATAATTTCCATTTTGTATAGTCTACATAATCCTTTTGTGCTGTTTTAAATTATAATTTGATCACCCACAAATAGTTTTAATAAACCTCACTTCAGGATGTTTTTGAACCCGGGAAGCTATCAAGTTGGTAGCCTTCCTGGTGCCAGTTGAAGAATAAGCATTTTTAAAGGGATAGATAAATATGTAACATAAAATAGACAAGGAGATTCTTGATTTTAAGTAGACTTTACAAACTAATCACATTAGTGATTACAAACTTATCACACTAATCACACGGTGAGCAGTGCTTCCATTAATGATCTGTCAGTAACCAAGAAAGAATTTTGGCTCCTTGTATCTACAATAAATGTGCTTTTTCATACAGAAAGAAAACTCTATCCTGAATTCTTTATATTCATCATCTAGTCAAACACCTAGGAATTTTTAATGGGTTATAAAGGTTTGTCCATCCCACAACTCAGAAAGCCTGAAAATTTAAACACTGAATATTCATAATACACACCAGCCTTTCATTTCTTCCCAGATTAAAAATATCTGAGAAAATGACCTAAATAAATAATCTGAAAATAAAAGATTGAGATTTTTTCTATTATTATATTAATTGTTCTCCAACTAAAGAAAATAATTTCCTAGAAAGCAAGAATGATGAATTTAGAACATATTCAAAGAATCAAGCTTAAACTACTTGTCTAAATTATCTCCAATTTATAAAGTGTCCTAGAGTCTATTGTTCTATACTTAAGCTCTAATTTAGTTTTTACCATATATTTTTCCCAGGGTATAATTGGGAGGAACAAAACAAAACAAAAAAGGACCCACCAATTCATGTATATGACAGGTAAGAGACACACTGCATTCTGCACTTTGGTGTTTTTTCCTCCAATTAAACTTTCCGGGTAAAAAACACATTACCTTCGGCTACTTGATGATCCAGCCCGATTACCTGGGCCATTACTTGAAACAACTGATATTGCATTTGCAATAGCCTCAACAGCAGAAAGCCTTTCTGCAAATGTATTTCTTTCAGACCGCTCTGCTTCTGAAACATAAAAGAAAAAATTAGGATGGACTTAAATTTCAAAAATTACTAATATATTGAGTATGTACAGGCCAATAAATGCTAACTGCTATGTATTTAGTGCTTTGATTCACATACTAGATAACCAGTCATTTAATTTTCCCTCCTTATAACAATAAACACTTTAGATAGATTGAACTATGACCGTTAATATGTGATTTATTTCCTTATCTGTCTTATTTCTCAACCCCTAAAGGTCAAAAAGAAGGTCATTAATAAGTAGACTGAGGAGGGTGGTAAACTCAAAACTAATGGACGCGCTGAGCATTGTAGAGGGTAAAGGCATGCCTCTAATCCTCGCTTGGGCAAGGCAAAGACATAAAATGTAACCAAAATGTACCCTCATAATACCCTGAAATAAAAATAAGTAAATAAATAAATGAAAGAAGTCAGAGAATGGGGGCGGGGGGGAGTAAGTAGATGGAAATTTAGCTTTCACTACCAAGAAAGAAAAAGATCCATTTATCAGTATTTCAGTCTTCATTTATATGCCACTTAGAATCCTTTAGTGATTCAATGATAATGATATAAAGGTCAGAAACCTGCAAACAACTATTCAAAACTGTGCTACCAGATGATCAGCAGCAGAATTCAAAATAAGGAAAAACATTATGAACGACACACAGTTGCACTTTAGGTTTTCTGTTTCTCCCTTCATTTAGCCAATTAAAAACTTTATGGCCAAAAAGCTTATTTACTTTCCAAACGCATCCAACAACTCAACTAAGTGATTTTTCCTGTCTACATTCTAAGAATTGGGATAAAAGTTGCCACAATATAACTTGGCTTAAATTGCTAAATCATTCCCATGGTAATAAAAGTCACCTGCAATTATAAAATCAGTAAAGCTCATTCAGCATCACATATCCATTTTGCATATATATATCATAGATAATATTAAAAACAATAAAAACACACTGATGAAAAATTTGCTTGTGCTAACATACCCTCTTTTTACCTTCTGAGAAAGTAAAAAGAAACTCTAAGATTTTACAAAACCAAGTAACAAAAGTTCACATAAATTCTTTATAGTGATTTGCTTTTCTTTCCTTTAACAATTATATTTTCAAAACTGCCTAAAACTCCTTTTAGAGACTTTTTTATGGCTCTTAATCTCACCCTCTTCTTCTTTAGTTTCTTTATTGCTGGTTGGAAAGCAAACTGATACACAAGCATGCAAAATATTTCGATTTCCATCACATCTGTGGCTGATGAATGTCTGTAGCATCTGTAGATTCTGCTCTAAAACAACTGCTTGCTCAAGATTCATAAGATACTGTCGACAGGCCTCAAGGTCACAGCGTAGAATGTGTTGCATTAAGGTTTGTTTCTGTGCTCAGACAAATTGGGGGAAAAAATTTTCAATGAATTTGAACAGCACATTACATATGTCAAAAATTACTCATGGCCAAAACAATAACATACAAGCAGATCTACAAATAAGGAGAGACAATTTCAGGTGGCCTGGCAAAACTAGTAGAATTTGGTTGTACCCTTTAAGCAGAGTGTACAATTGAGAGGAATAGAAATGGGAATATAAATTCTATAAAGGACCAGTAAATATCTTTACCTTTCGCAACTAACTCAACTGTTCCATGTACAATGAATAAACAAATGGAAATGGCTGGATTTGGCATGCAGGCTATAGTTTGCCAATCCCTCGTTTATATCACATGTTATATAACTATCAAATTGGAACCCTATTAATATTGTTAACCAATTAAGCAAAAGGTACAAATTTTATTCCAAATTTATTCTCGCCCTCTTATGCTCTTCAAGGTTATATTACACTGTGGTACATAAAAACCAAAATCTTCAATTCTCCTGGAATCATGACAGGTACAATTCTGAAAGGTGACAACTAATGTACTTAATCATCAAAGACAATGGTACTGATAAGCATTCACAGAACGTATCATTACCTGAAAAACACAGCATGAACACCAAGAAGTTCGAATGTACTTTTTTCAGAATGGAAAATGATAGTTATGGAATATTTAATAGACTGAATATAAAGTTTTACTTTTATAAAACAAATCTGTTCATTTTAACTACCTCTAGGAACTAGAAAAAGGTGTGAGAAACAGCATGTTGGAGTACAAAAGAAAGAAGAAACTGCATGTGAACAACATGCCACCTTCCCAAAAACTGCCTAAATAAGCTTTCCCCTCCCTGCAAACTTTATGGGGAGGAGAAGGTTAAAATTGGGGGACAGGTGTCCACACAACAAAATACATCTAGGCTGGGTATGGTGGCTCATGCCTGTAATCCTAGCACTTTGGGAGGCCAAGGAAGGACAATTACCTGAAGCCAGGAGTTAGAGATCAGCCTGAGCAAGAGTGAGACCCTGTCTCTACAAAAAATAAAAAAATTAGCTGGGCATAGTGACATGCACCTGTAGTCCCAACAACTTGGGAGGCTGAGGCAGGATGATCACTTGAGCCCAGGAGTTTGAGGTTACAGTGAGCTACGATGATACCAATGCACTCTAGCCTAGGCAAGTGAGCTAGACCCTGTCTCAAAAAGGAAAGGAAAGGAAAAAGGAAAGGGAGGAGAGGGAAGGGGAGGGGAGGGAAAGGAAGGGGAGGGGAGGAGAGGGGAAGAGAGGATGGAGATGGGAGGGGAGGGGAGGGGTTCAAGTTTTCTTTGTTTCTAGCCTAGATTTTGCATTAATCTGTTATCTGATTTCTAAACTTCTGTTCTCCACCAACTGCTCTCTAAAAACCCCCCTCCACTGTTAATCTTTTTACAAAATCAGATCATGCTATTCACCAGCTTAAAATCCATCTCCACCTAGCTTTCAGGGAGAAGTTTAGGTCCCTTAGGTTAGCATGCAAGGTACCCTAGTGCCTCTCTACAGCCTTATCAGTTGCTATTAACTGATCCATATGATTCCTACCTTCATATCCAAAGGATGTACCCATTCCCCCAACATATTAATGAGATTCACAAAGGCTGCTCTGGTAACACCTCACACCTTCATTCCTGTAAGGACCCTTATCTGATCATTCAAAACTCTGTCCAGGTATCACTTCCTCAGAGAACTATTCTGTACACAGCCTGCTTTATATCTCTCCCCATTGTCCTCCCACAATATCGTGCATGCCTCTCTCAAACAGTTAAATTATACCGTAATCACTGATATATTTACTTCTGTTGTCCTAAAAGTAAACTATTAGCTCTTATAGGGAAGAAAGAAGCAATGAATGATCTATTGGAGATTGTCTCCCTAGACTTTAGCACTATCTTCTGAATTAAAAAAAGCTGAGTAGCTTCAAAACTCAAATTACCTCTACAGCCATGATGATAATAGCAGCTTTCTTTTTGATTGTTGAATTGGCAGGAAGATTTATTAAAGAATGCACACCCATTCCGAGACTACTAATAGGTGGAAGATCAAGCCAATCAGGATCCCTTATTCCTCCCATGCAATCTTTGGCCATTGGGTAGATAGTACCATTTCCATCTCGAAGAATAATAGGAGACTCCTGTAATAGAGCGAAAATAATTCAGTTTGACGCCTAATCAAAAAATGTATCTCTGATTTGTATAATAGATATCATTTATTTTCAACTTAGATGTCAGTAATAATGATCAAATAAGAAACCTAGTAGTAAGATGTGCTGAATATTCCAAATTCTTCAACAGTGTACTAACAAGCAAACCAGAGCCAGATCCTAAACAAAAATGCCATTGTTGTTACAGCACTTTTCAAAAGCAAAAATGAGCCTCTACCTGTCCAGCAGTGAATATGGCCACATTCCTCTCATTCTGACCAAGGAAAGCAATGCTGCTTGTAGGGAAATTATTTTCCTGCTCTGCTTTTCCTGTGGCAAGATCAAAGATACAGTACCGTACCCAGTTTCCAGTCTTCAAAACAGCATGCACACCTTCAGAAGCACATAAATGAAAAGAAAAAGTGTTATACATATTTAATAATCTCTAATGAGTATCTACCAAATTTTGACATCTAAGAACACATTTGTAAATCAATTCAAACATCCATTCCATTCCCTAATGTTATACACAGGGGACAAAAAATGGCCAATCCCTCAAACCACTTTATCCTACTCTCATTTACTATACAAGTATTAATAGGATATAGAACATGCTAGCTGAAAAGGTTTTAAAATCTTTACCTTTGGAATCTACATTCACTGCTAATATTTCTGTTTTTTCAGGTATACAAAGCTTTTTAGGAGTCCTTTGGAAACAGTCAGGAACTTTTGGTGTTCCACCAGTTTTGACAACCTGCATGACACAAAAGGAATTCTGCTCTCAAATTCTATAACATACTCAAAGAGTAAGTCTCAATATTCACCTACTGAATGACTCCTCTACACTTACTTACCTGCAGTTCATCAATTCTAAGTAACCTACAATCCTGCAGGAGAGACGAAGGATCAGCATCTGGACCAGAGCTGCTCTGACAGTTTGTGTTACTGGACGTTCCTGGAAATTTTACAGCAACATAGGCACCATCCACTTTTAGCACCTAGAAGTATAGGCAAATACAATGAATAATAACAATAGCTTAAATGAAATCGATATGCAAATTCTATCCCTGGAACTAATTTAACATTGAAGGTATTTAATTCCTTATGAGTATATTTTTTCAGTGATTACCAAGTTATAAAATTAACCTGGACAAACTCACAAAAGCTTTGCTCTTGATGTTTATAGTCAGTCAAGCCTCATTTGCTAGAGAAAAACTGACCCACATAGCCAGTGATTATAGTCTGTGAATGTCTGGCAGTCAACTGAAAAAATTAAGTATAACCCATGAACTCCTCCCATCTTCTCTCCTTTATAGTTTACAGTGGCACTGTCCAACAGAACTTTCTCAACAATGGTAATGTTCTATATCGGCAGTGTCCAATATGATAGCCATTAGCCATTAGTGACTGCTGAACACTATAGATGGAGCTTATGTGACTGAAGAATTGACCTTTTAAAGTTATTTAATTTTAATAAATTTAAATAGCCACATATATAGCTAGTGGCTACCATATTGATCAACACAGAGGGTCAGCAATTCACAGGAAGAAGACATTTGAGTCCCACCTCTGCTACTTAATGCTTTTGATTTTGAGCCAGCATCATCTTCTCAGAAAAAATATCTTGGCCATAAACATTTCTATTTTGAGAACCAAATGGAAGAGTATATGAGAAAGGCCTTTGTAAATTGCAGAGCATGGTGTAGCTGCTCTTTAAGCACAAATGAAAGACTATCACATTTTATTAATAGAAACTAATGAGCAATACAATTTATTGAATATCTACAATTTATTTTGTAGATATTCTACAAGTATAGGTACATTTTAAGTATGTGTCAGGAGAAAGGTGAAATTAATGGCATTCCAGCTGATAGTCTCTACATAGGCAAAACTTTCTTCAGGAAAAAAGAAAGTGGAAAGTGACAAAGAAAGTAGAAATATTTTTTGGTATTAAGAAAGAGTTTTAAATGTTATGGAACATGAACTCAATTAGAACTGTCTAATAATTACAAAGAATAGACTGTATCAAAAAGTATTGTATCTTTGTGTAAATTTCCTATAAATCTAAAATTATTCCAAAATAACATTTTTAAAAAAGCAGTATGTTACCATAAATTCTCAAGGAGAGGCATTATCTCTTAATCTGTCAGGGAGAGAGGAGACAGATCTGCATCAGATTCAGGGATGCACTTCAAGAAACCACTGAAGGTGATAAATAAAACAGCCTTAAAGAAAGGACTCACAGATGCCAACCATAAATCCTTGGATAACCAGTCCCATTATAGTTCTGTTAGTAACTAATTCTTAGATATTTTGAACAAACCTTGCCAACGGGAACATTCTTAACATCTTCCACAAAAACGACTTCCCGAAGAGACCACTGCTCTTCGTTCACTTTTTCCTCTTCTTTTGGGGCAGGGGTTGACCGTCGTCGTTCTTAGACAACAACAAAATGGTAAGTACCAAAAAGAAAATTTAAAAGAGACTTTATAGATTGCATCTAAATATATTTTAAACAATCATCCTTAAAGGGATACATAATTGAGGTTTCTAAATAAAAATTTCATTAACTACTGCTTTATGATTTGGAGTTTTACGATCAACTTCTACTTCAAATAAATTCATAGTAAAAAGCAGCTATAACTGTTAATCTCTAACTATATTAACATGACTACAACAAACAACTGCAAAGAAGGGGGGTAGGGGAACTATTTTGGATCTTCAAAATTAGAGTTATCTGACCAAGGTTTGATGGGAGGATCTGCTGGACTGTTAAAATTATCACATAAGTATTAAAGTCTAATTTTTGATTTCCTAAGTTGTAAATCAACTACACTGTAAAATTTATTTTGTGGAACTTTAAAAAAATCCTTTAATTCCATAGTGCAATAGTGTGTCTAGGCTTATAAATTATACAAATTCTGAGCAAAAGTTGTGACCAAACTATAACCGATTTACAGTAAGAGTCTCAACAAAGATGGATAAATTTTCTAAGCTAGTGGCAGTTATTTCCTTTTATTACTGCAATGAATTTTACATATTTTTAAAAACTGTAATTCTCAAAAACAACAGAAATAGTCACACTGTAAATACTATTTTTCCATTTAAAAAAAAGCTGTGTGAAAAAAAAAAAGTCAAACTACTAGAAACAAAATTTTACATATAAAAAGATATAAAACATGATACGAGTTGCCTCAAATCAGAAACAAACTAAACACAGCTGTCTGCTGGGAACCTTATTTTGACCATTGTGTACAACACATAACACTTACTATATGGCATCGATGCACTGCTGGCAATTGAGGACGCATCACTGCACGTGGATGCTGGAGATGGTGGAGGACCCATTTCTGTTTTCACTGGTTCCTGCTTACTCTCAGGCCTGAGATAAGAATAAATAAGATTCTCCTTATAACCAGAAAAATAATATGAGAGAAACTTGTCAAAGAGCCTATTTTTAAGACAAGTCTATGCTTATAAGGGAATGAAATATTGAAAACTTTAAGTGGTATATTTTTAAGACTAAGGTACTAAAAAGGGTATATAATACATATTTTCAAATAATGTTCTAATGCGGTTAAGAAAAACATACCACAAAGCTATCAAAACTTGGGGCAGTGATTGAGATAAGCTTTATTCATATTCATATATAGAGCAAATAAGAAATAGTATAAAAGCAAGATTAGAGTATAGTACTTACTTAGCTTCAGTAGTTTTGCTAGCTTTTTCCATGCTTTTCAAGCTCTCAGGAGATCTAAGTTGAAATCTACAGCTGTCATTCATATTCCAAACAGACTCCATTAAGACACCAACTTTAGGAATCCCAGCACTAATTGAAAATGCAACTGCTCCAGCATGATAAAGAGGATTATTTCTTAAGCATACCTAGCAAACAAAAGAAAACCACCATCAAGATGATACAATTTTAAAACTAACTAGAATATTTATTTTAAATGTATGAAAACGCAACACATAAAAGTGCTACTTCCTAGATTTTCCAAATCACATAATAAGGCTTAAGAAAGCATCAACTTAAAGGTCTTCATCAAGAAAATTTGTTCCTAAAATGAAGGAGTAGGAATAATTTCAGCATATTCACTAAAACTTTAGCATTAATTTATAAAAATTAATGAAGCAAATACCTCAACCATTCTGCTACAAAGAAGCAAAACAGAAATGGCACAGAAGAAACTAAAAGGGGTTATCATTAAAAATATGAAATGTGAACAAAACAATCACACATTTTGTCTGTTTCCTATAATTTGAAATAATTTTCTTCTTTAATTCATGATGCTACATAGACTATAACTTTATCTCTGGTGGATATTCTTTCCCCCAGAATACTTGTTTTCTATTAGCCAAAAACTTCCATGGATAATATAATTTTTCTTTAAAAAAAAAAAAAAAAAAAAGAATATGTAGACATTAGTGTTAGAAGTTTCACTGAGTTCAGGAGTCAATAACCTATAAAATTCTCACTGTCAGGAACTACCCTCAGGTCATACTCTGAAAATCAATGGCCTGCAAGATGACACTGTCAAATGTGCCAGCAATAGCTCCATCTATGAAGCCATTATTATATGAACATTATATATAATGATATGAATATTATTTCTGGAAATCCTTTTTGATATCACCAATAGCCCAATGTTACTGACATTTGTTCAGTCATCCAATAACTGATGATTAAGTTATACTTGACCGGTGGAATCTATGATGGCTATGATTTTTGGTGGCTTATAGTTAAATGTAAGAGACACAAGATGGTGGTGCATTTGAGAAGAATAGGAACTAGAAACCTAGAAACACTGGCTTAGAGTTGCAGTTCTACCAAACAATAGTTATGTATCATTAATTAGTTCTGTGGTATACAATGAATAGTTCATAAGAGCAGGCTTCTTAGAAAAAGCATGTCCTGCTTAGCTGTAACTTGAAGGAAATTTTTACCCAGAAATTTTCAGAAAAGACTGGTGAAAGCTTATACCTTAAAGAGGATCAATCAGAAGGAAGGCTTAAATTGAAAGAGAAATGTAGCATAATATAATACACATTATTTATTAATGCTTTCTTATAAAATAAATGCACATGAAAGACAAGGAGGTATGTATCCAGGGTCTAGCATATAACAAGACATGAAATAAACATTTGCTAAATACATTATTCTCAACAATTATGATCTGTGAATGCAGGTACAGCAGAAAACTCTAAGTGACCAACAGTTCTTTCTAATGTTAACACACGAATACTCTCCTGGTTTTGCAGGTGTGACTGCCTTAAACCTTCAGTTTTTTACAGCAAAACAAAATTTACTTTTACACCGAGGTATATTAATATGCTGCTATCTTCAAGCCATTTAGTGCCAAGTCATTTTATTTAAAGCTTTTCATCAGTGCATCTTTAAAGTATTTCTGTACCCTATAAAGACATATAACTATAATGTAGTCAGGCCGGGCACGGTGGCTCATGCCTGTAATCCCAGCACTCTGGGAGGCCGAGGCAGGAGGATCGTTTGAGCTCAGGAGCTTAAGACTAGCCTGAGCAAGAGCGAGACCCCATCTCTACTAAAAATAGAAAGAAATTAGCTGGACAACTAAAAATATATAGAAAAAATTAGCCAGGCACGGTGGTGCATGCCTGTAGTCCCGGCTACTTGGGAGGCTGAGGCAGAAGGATCGCTTGAGCCCAGGAGTTTGAGGTTGCTGTGAGCTAGGCTGATGCCACGGCACTCTAGCCAGGGCAACAGAGTGAGACTCTGTCTCAAACAAATAAACAAAAAAAAGTAGTGAGAAAAGTGATGTCATTTACATTTCAGCAAATCTCTTAATATCAGATTTAATAGAAAGCAGCTAGATTCTCATATCTACTTCTGCATTCAATCTGTTGTGATATGTTATTCTGACTAAAGTATATAAGAAGACTTCACACAGAAATCTAACTCAAAAAGGAAGGAATTTGCAGATTCCTTGAAAGGATGGAGGAGCAGGTGGGAATCTATGGATCACACTTTGAGAACCAATGGCGTATCAAAAAATCACCTTCCATAAGATAGTACCTATAAGAGCCTAAAACCATCTCGGAAAACAGAAACTAGTAGAAATGGGGATTTGACAACGCCTCCTGCTTCACTAAAAATAACTGCATAGAGCAGTATCTTTCAAAACTGCTTAGTCATGAAAATCACCTAGGATGTTTATTAAGCACAATGATGCCTGGCCCTACCACCAGATAAACTAAAACATTTCAGGTTAACAGGCTCCAGATTTTGCATTTTAAAAGTACCAAATGATTCTTAAAACCAAGCACACATGGGAACCCTGCCCCATAGACAAACTGACTGACAGTGGGCCAGAATCTACGTAATGTTACTCAACTACTGAATGAAGAATGAGTGATGTGACACGTACATGCAACTGGAACCTGGTTCTTCAAAAAAAATGATGCTCACCTATAAAATGACTTACAGAAGAATTGATTACAGGGAATGAAAATAATTTTGAAGAGAAACAATGTCCCTTAGGACTGGCTTAATTCTAATCACTTACTTGGGTACCAACAGTGATGTTTGGCATTGAAGAAATACCAGCACTGGATTTGGGCTTTTTATTTTTCGCTCTAGCTTTCTCTAACATTTTCTTCCTTTGACTAAATGGAACTACACCCCTGAAAGAGAAAGATATAAATTGGTCAAATAAGCAGCAAAGCAACCCATTAATAGTTTTGAAATTACACATATTATCATTTAAGCATTTCTAGTATATCTCCAATATTCTTGCTTCAGAATAATATCAACATGTATGACTTACTCTTTTTTTTGTTTTTTTGAGAAAGAGTCTCACTCTGTTGCCCGGGCTAGATTGAGTGCCGTGGCGTCAGCCTTGCTCACAGCAACCTCAAACTCCTGGGCTCGAGCAATCCTCCTGCCTCAGCCTCCCGAGTAGCTGGGACTACAGGCATGCACCACCATGCCTGGCTCATTTTTTCTATATATTTTTAGTTGGCCAATTAATTGCTTTCTATTTATAGTAGAGACGGGGTCTCGCTCTTGCTCAGGCTGGTTTTGAACTCCTGAACTCGAGCGATCCGCCCGCCTCGGCCTCCCAGAGAGCTAGGATTACAGGCGTGAGCCACCGCGCCCGGCCTGACTTACTCTTAATTGTAACTTATTCATAGGTTTAATAAATAACTGGATCTATTTCTATTAAACCTTTAGGATTAATTTTACAGGAAATTTATCAATTGATTTTCTTCTTCCAAATAATTATATGTCATTAGGAGACTCCCCTATTCCTGCCAATGTAAATTTACTGTTAAGTCCTTAAAATACAACAAAGAAAAAATTTAATGCCACCTTTATAACAAAAAAGCTATAATTACATAAGACAGAAAATATTCATACATAAAATGAAAAAATACTCTATATCCTAAACTTCATATTCCATAAAAACAAAGTACATGTTTATATATAGGAAAAAAATATTTAAAATGCTCCCAAATGTTAATAGTAGTTACTCTGGGCTGTAGGATTCTAGATGACTCTTGTTCTTACTTTATACTTTTATAAAATTTAATAATTATAATCACTAAGTATGCATTACTTTAATTTACTCCAAAGTGAAATATCCCTCTCTATTAAACATTATCTTTTGATTGACCTTCCCATGTTGGCATTCTACTCAAAGCCCCTCTCTACAAGTATAAAAGCTGATAAGAAATTCCTCCTCCCTGTGAGACTCACCACCAATATAAATTATTCTCCAGCTGGGCACAGGTATAAAGGGCACAGCAATGTAAAGAAACTATCCGCTCTCCTTGGAGTTCAGTGTAAGTCTGTGCAGTGTGCTCTAATTTGGAAGCCACAGAACTTAAAGTCTCATCCACCCATGTAGCAACCTAAAGAATAAATATTAGAGGTTTAAATAAAAACAAACAATTTTTTCAAAAGGACTGTGGTCAAAACTAGGGCAAGGCATACATACTCCATAGACTAGAATTCTAAAACGTTTTGGGCTAACTGCTACAAAAATAAATGATTCAAAAAAATTCCATTAAGGCATTATTCAGAAGTAAACATTTGTTCCAACAATTTTTTAAGAGTTTAGTGACTTCAATGCCATACTGATAATTGAGGCATAATATCCATATTTTCTCAATCTACATATTTCATAACCTCTCAACATCTCCTCTTTTCTCAGCATTTTTCTTCAATATTTTTCCTTCAGGTGAAGTAGAAGCTGGATCATATTAATCATATTATTAGTTTATATTAATAGTATAAACTAGCCAATGGAAAAATTATACATTGGATTTCACTACTAAGGCTTGAGACACTTTATATTTCTGTTAGATAGAAAGATAGAAAATGAAAAGATGAAAAGAGGCAAGAAGAGGAAAAAAAAAAGAATTTAAGCAAAGACTGTTTATCAATGAAAAGTCTTTCATACCTTGTTATTTTCTGTAGCTACAGTTGCTCTTATGCTATTTGCAGACAGAAGGACTATCTTTTCATTGGTTAACCCCAAAAATGTTGCTCGTGGATGATGTAATGACGGATTCTTTGAAAGCACAAGTAAAATGATTACCATTTTGTATTTTGATATGTAGAACCATTTAATGCGAGATTTAATACAATAAAATACCTGGGCATTTCTATAAGGCTCAGATTCACTCCATTTCCACTGATAAAGTTCTCCTTTACTGCTAACAGCCAAAAGCTCAGAATATAGAGCCCCGATACAGATGAATTTTGTTCCATCCTATAAAGTAAAAATAATACAATGGTATAAATATAAAAATTACCAAATATGCTGATTTGAACATTGTCACTTTAATCACTACATCAAACCTAGATTGATTATGAGAACACACAAACCACAGCTATGCAGTCTTTAGCACAGCCTACAAAGGACCCCATAACATGACCCTGGCTCCCTCCAAGAACTCTCTCTCTCTCTCCTCCAGTCACACTGGCTTTCTTCCTGTTCCTGTACCCTGTCCACTATGACTGTACCCAAGGACCACTGTTCCTTGCTGTTCTCTGCCTGTGTTACTCTCTCAGGTGAGTCACTTCCACAGAGGAGACCTTCTCTGACCACACTTTGCACAAAACCACTACTCTTACATTCACAACTTGACACATTTACTTGCTTATAGACTATCTCACTCAGATAAAAGCTTTGTCTTGTTTACCACTGTATCCTCAGAACTTAGTGCACAAAGTAGGTGCTCAATAAATGTGATGAGTCAGTGAAGCAAAACAAAACCTAAAAACAGACTAACGAGTTGAAGCAGTGAAAACCAATGTCAAAATGTAAGATTCTTCCCTGGTAGGCTCTTCCAAGGTATTGAAACACATGTCTATATTTTGTTGTTTAAGGTAAAAGTTCATTTACTTTTAAGGTGATAAATATGAAATAAGTTGGAATGCAATTAAATTATTAAAAGCTTGGCCAATAAATATAAATAAATAATACCAATGATAATTTTAACATAAAACCGATGGTCAGAGCCATGAACGTACCCAGAAATCTCACAGCAAAACTTGCCAATAACAGATTTTTGGGTTGTACTTTTCAATACTTCTCTCCTCTCTTTGGGATTCTGGCTCCAGGGTATGCTAAAATAATGTTGTCTTTCTGGTTTTCTGCCAAATTCCAGTCTTATAGGAATGGGTTATAGTATAGTGCTCAGCTAAAGCTTATAAAGCCTACCAAGATTTATAATTATAACAACAGGCTATGCCTCAACGTTGTACAGAAAGAACACTAATTTTAATCTTCTATTTTACCTGTACCAGTAAGCCCTATTTTCAAGTCACTTCTACAGGGGGTTGGGAGAGATACCAAATTTGGAATTCAAGTTAGCAATTCCTCTCTTCCTTTCACCATGGATATGTGCAAAGCATTATTTACTTTCTCCATGGCAGCAGCATCAAATCCTATCTTTTCTACCTCATACTCTCTACTCAACCCCTTGATTAAAAATTAAGGATGATGGAATCAAACCAAGTGAGTCCAAAACCTATATCCAACATTTATCAAGTATGTGACTTCAAGTAAATTATGTAATTTCTCTGAACCCAATTCTTCACCTCTAAAATGGGTATTATAACAACACACTGAGGGGGGTAGGATAAAAACTAAATGAAGTGACATATACTGTTGACCCTTGAACAACACAGGTTTGAGCTACAAAGGTCCACTTATACATGGGTTTTCTTCAGCCTCGGCCACCCCTGAGACAGTTAAACCAATAACTCCTCTTTCTCCTCTGCCTACCCAATGTGAAGACAACATGATCGACTTCAACTTAAATAGTAAGCTCTTCCTTAGGATTTTCTTAGTAACATTTTCCTTTCTCTAGCTTACTTTATAGAAAAAATACAGTATATAACACATAACATACAAAATAATATGTTAATGGACTGTTTTGGTAAGGCTTCTGGTCAACAATAGACTACTAGTAGTTAAAATAGTTTATAAGTAACTAAATACATTGGGAGGAGTTGAAAATTATATGTGGATTTTTGACTGTGTGGGGGTCAGTGCCCCAAACCCCCACATTGTTCAAGGGTCACTATATAAAGTACACAGCACAGAGCCCAGTACAAACAAGTGCTCAATCAAATTCAACTATGATTACTCTGCTTTCCTGACTTCAACTCCTAATCACCCAAAAAATGATGGCTCTTAGGCACAGGCTTCCTCAATATTCCTACCTCTACATTTACTTAATGAAAGCATCATTCTCACCTCTTCCCTTCTCCCCATCTCAGAGAACGAAGGGTTCTCCTTTACTATTTAAAGATAACCCCTCCACACACTGGATGCAACCCCTTCTCAAATCCTCTAGCAATCATCCAAACTAATCTCTCCTTCAGTCCTACTCACGGTAAAGTGAATTACTGCCTGGCTATGTTTCACCTTACCAGCTTTCAGTAAAGGCAACAATTGCATTGCTAGCTGCCAAATCAATATACCATGTACTTAATCAATCCATCTTCTCTTTAAATTCTTCAAACCATTCACCTCTGTTCATCTGTCCTGAAACCTATCCTCTTCCTGTTCACAGGTCACCACTCTCTACTGGTCTTCCTTCTACCTTCATGACTATTTTCTCCATCTCCCTAGCAATGCCAGCACTCCCTGCCAGATTCTATCTTTGTTCCTTTATTCAAATTATGCTTCACCCTCAGCCTCAGTGACTGCATTTACTAGAGGACTATGCTTTTAAATGTGTAAATCTCCTATCTCCAGACTTACCTGCAAGAACTCTTAGATGTCATCTTGGATGTCTTTAAAAGCACAAAAACATCTCCGAAATGAATTCATTATCTCCTGCAAAGCTGCACCTCCTCTGCAGTCCCTGTTTCTGTGAATGACATCTACCACCAACTGGTAATAGAAGACATAGGAACTTGGGAGCTCTCCTCAACTTCCCCTTTTCTCTCATGGATCTACTAGTAAACCAATGTGGCACTCATCTCAAATTCTGCTCAGATTCTTCTTTTCCTCTGTCCCCACACTTCCCCTACTTTGGTTAAGATCCTCACAATTCCTCTCTTTAACAACTCTACCATTCTCATAACTGACTTGAGATTTTTTCCTATTCCTTTCTCCCATGAAGCCAGGTGTTCACTTCCTTAAAAACAAACAACAAAAAAAATCCCACCAATCTCATTATGTCACTTCTCTAAGGATTCTGCTGGCTTCTTAGTTACTGTAGAACATCTTAACTTCTTGAAGCTTGGGAAGTGGTCTAGTTGTCCCCATCCTACCTCCACTCCTACTCCCTACCACATAGGAGCAATTCTGAACTTTTCATTGTCCTGCAAACACACCATGACCTTTCATGACTCTAGGCTCATGCTTGATATACTTGGAATACCTCTGCATCTTGGTCAATGCCTACTTCACCTTAAAAATGCTGTTTTAAATGCCACCTCCCCCACGACGCCTTTGCCAAATCTCTCAGTCATTTCCCAAGCTGAACCCTTAAAGCACTTTATTCATTCATACCTTCAGTCTAGCACTGATCACACTGTGAATACATTACATCCTATGTGAATGTCTGTGTTCCCCATGAAGGTCCATATCATATTCACCTCTACATTACCACAAGCCAGCTTGGCACATGGCACTGAGGAGGAGCATGCTGACTCACGGCTGAATGAACAAATGAATCTTAACTCCAACTTCTTGAGGTAAATGCCTTACTAGAGCAATACAACCCTGAAAAACCATCCCAATAGCGAGAGAATGGTGTGGGAAGCTCTCTCAGAACTGATTTGCCTATATCCTTCAGGGATAGGCCAATGCTCCCCAGGAGCATGGTAAGTCCTGGATGAGCCAACAAAATCCCAAAGGCCCTGAAAACCCACTATAGACAAATGCAGATAGATAGCACAAGCACCAACCACAGGAAGAGGACAAAAAAACAACCTACAACTTCTTGCCTGTTTCAGATTTGTCTATGGAAAAGAAACTTGATTGTACACAGAGAAATACAAAACAAATACACACAAAAGGACAGTATTTTAGCTCACTCATTTCATAAAACAATGCTTTTATTGTTTAATAAAATACTAATTGCTGCTTCTGAGCAAGTTGAGCCCTGCTCAACCAACTTTAAAAAGTAGATATTCATGTTTCCATAAAGATCAGTATTTTGTGGCACTATATATATACATACGTATGTACGTATATATTTTAACAAAAATAAGTGAATCAGTAAATCTGCAACTGTCTAAGTAACATAAATAGGTCATCAATCAGAAATCCTTCCCCAAAAGGAGAGGGAAACTTAAACATATGATCGAAATGACCTAGTAGCCAAAGCTTAAAAAAAAAAAAAAAAAAACTCAGCCCAGCAATATGAACTCTTACTAATCATACTACATTAAGTAATTTTTATTTTGAAAAAGTTGGTCTTTCTGTTCTTAAAATTTTCCGCCACAAAACTTAGTTCTCATCTTTTGTGTTTACTTTTTCTACTATCAGCAAACACTGGTTCTGCCATTAGGTACCAGTCCCAACTCATGTCATTCAATGCAATATAGTGTGTATTATGGTTGGAATGGATTGAGAACTACAGATTATAATGTGCAATTTGGTCAACTATGCTTATTCACACTTCATTTCTCCTTGCCTATTCTCACTTTTCCATATTCTCCTAATATGCAGCTTTCCTCTCTCATGACTTCTCATTTTGCTCTTACTTCATTATTAAATTACATTGATGACACACCTAGCTCTTAACAGATATTTCCTGAAAGCTTCCAATTGTCAATAAAAACAAAACAAAGACCTCCCCCAGTCAACTCCCACTTCTAAAACTCTCTGTCTTCACTCTCATCAGTGTGGAAACCACAATGACAGCAAAGCAATATAACCAACAAGTTTGATCACCTGGTTCCAACAAGAAGACTGCACCAAATATCTTAAATAAGGGCCAATGCAATGCGTCTGTGTCCTCTCAACACCATTCCAAGAATCAGAAAAACATACCACTATACAATGCAAAGGGCTGGTGAGAATCAATTTACTTATTATTTCTCCTCTATGAAAATAGATCAGAATGGCAAGAAATATGACTGTTAATAAACAGTACTGACATGCTGAATCACGTTTGCTTCTTCATCACCACACAACGTCCACGAAGCACTTCTCTGGGAGCTTAGTGAAGATAAAAGATGTACGTGCATCCTTTAAACTGAAATGGTTTGTTGGGTTACAGAGCACAAAGCAAAGTTTCTTTGTTCAGCTTCAGTAAATTTCCTTAGCATGGATTTCTGTGTAATTTTTCTATCTCCTCTCCCTTTATTACTTAGCTCTTTGTATTTGACTTTTAGCAGTCTTTTGTTACTACTGCGGCTGCATTTTTCCTCTTCTAAGTCCCTTTGAATTTTTTAAAAATAAATTTTATTATGAATATTTGAGGTTTACAACATGTTATAGGATACATAAACAGTAAAACAGTTACTATAGTGAAGCAGATTAACATCTATTACTTCAGTTACTTTTTGTGACAAGAGTAGCTAAAATCTATTTAACAAAAATCCTTAATATGATTTTATTAGCTACAGTCCTCATATTACACATTAGATCTCTAGACATAATTCAGCCTACATATCTACTTATTTGTTATCCTTTTACCTGTATTTCCCCCATGTCCTCCAATTCTCCTCCTGCCCCCACTGGCCTATGGTAACCACTGTTTTATTTTCTCTTTATATTATATATGATCCTTTTTTCTTAAAGATTCCACATGTAAGTGAGATCATGCAGTATTTTTTTTCTAGCATCTGGCTTATTTCAGTTAGCATAATATCCTCCAGCTCCATCCAGGTTGTGGCAAATAGCAAGATCTCCTTCTTCAATGGACATTTAGGTTGTTTCCATATTATCTTGGCTACTGCGAATACTACTACAATGAACGTGGAGTGCGGATATTTTTACAAGGTGTGATTTCAACTCATCTGAGTATATTCCCAGAAGAAGGACTGCTAGGTCCTATGGTGGTTCTATTTCTAATTTCTTTAGGAACCACCATACCATTTTCCAAAATGCCTGTACCAATTTATGTTCCCACCCAACAGTGTTCCCCCAACAGGGTTCCTTACCCTTGACAACATTTGTTATCTTTTGCCTTTTTGATAATAGCCATCCTACGGGCTGTGAGATGATATCTCATAGTGGTTTCAATTTGCATTTTCCTGAAGATTAGAGATGTTGAACACCTTTTCATATATCTGTTGGCCATTTTTATGTCTTCTTTGGAAAAATACCTATTCAGGGGCTTTGCCCATTTCTTACTTTTATCATTTTTTGTTTTTTACTTTCCAGGAACTGGGAGAGGATGCTCATTTTTTTAATCAGGTTGATTTCCTGCTATTGACTTGTAAGACTTCTTTTATAAATTTTGGATATTTAACCCCTTATCAGATACATGACTTGTAAATATTTTTCCCAGTCTGTAGGCTGCTTTTTCATTTTGTTGATTTTTTTCTTTGCTGTACAAAAGCTTTTTAGTTTGATACAGTTCCATTTATTTATTTTTACTTCTATAGTCTTAGCTTTTGGTGTGAGATTAAAAAAATAAATCACTCTCAAGGCCAATGTCGAAGCGCTTTGCCTCTACATTCTCATCTAATTTTGTAACTTGAGATCTGACATTCAGACGCTTTATCCATTCTAAGCTTATTTTTGTGTACTGTCTAACTTAAGGATCCAATTTCATTCTTTCACGTGTGGAAATCCAGTTTTCCCGGCACCATTTATTGAAGAAACTATCTGTTGTTCCCCACTGTGTCCTTTTGGTGCCCTTGTCAAAAATTATTTGACCATATATATTTGGATTTATGTCTGGGGGTCTCTATTCTATTCCACTGGTCTATGTTTCTGATTTTATGTCAGTATCAGGCTGGAAATCTGATGCCTCCAACTTTTTCTTTCTTTCTCAGTATTGCTTTGGCTATTTGGGCTTTTTTGTAGTTCCACACAAAGTTTAGGATTGTTTTTTCTGTTTCTGTGAAGAATGCCATTGGAATTTTAATAGAGATTGCATTAAATCTGTATATTGCTGTGGGTGTTGTAGATATTTTGGCAATATTATTAATAATTCTTCTGATCCAAAAACACGGGATATCGTTCCACTTATTTGTGTCTTAATTTCTTTCAGCAAAGTTTAATGGTTTTCAGTGTACAAATCTTTCACTTCTTTGGTTAAATTTTTTCCTAAGTGTCTTTTTCTTGTGGATGTTACTACCAATGGGAGCATTTTCTTGACTTCTTTTTCAGTTAAGTTGTTATTAATATATGGGAATGCTACTAATTTTTTTGTTGATTTTGTATTCTACAACTCTAATACATTTCCTTTATTAGTTCTAATAATTTTTTTGTGGAATCTTAGGGTTTTCTACCTATAGGATCATGTCATCTGCAAAAAGAGATAATTTCACTTCACCCTTTCCAATTTGGATGCCTTTTGTTTCTTTCTTGTTTGACTGCTCTTGCTAGCACATCCAGCACCATGTTGAAAAGATGTGGCAACAGTGAGCATCTCTGCTTTGCACCAGATCTTAGTGGAAAAGCTTTCTGTTTGTCCCTGTTGATTATGATGTTAGCAGTGGGGTTTCCTAAATGGCCTATGTTAAGGAACTTTCCTTCTATACTCAAACCTTTAGAGTTTTTATCTGGAAAGAATGCTCAACTTTGTCAAATACTTTTTCTGCATCAATTGGGATGGTCATGTGATTTTTGTCTTTCATACTGCTAATGTGAGCTATTACATTAATTGATTTGTGTATGTTAAACCAGCCTTATATAACAGGGATAAATCCCATTTGGTCATGACGTACAATCTTTTTTGATGTGTTGTTGAATTTGGTTTGCTAATACTTTATTGAGGATTTCTGCATCAATGTTGGAGATTGATATCTGTAGATTTCTCTTCTTTCATTGTCTTTATCTGGCTTAGGTATCAAGGTGATTTTGGCCTCATAAAATGTGTTTGGTTTAGATTCTTGATGAAAGTAGCTTGATATAAATAAACAGTTTACATGTATATACATATATATATAACAAATAATTAAATTTCTAGTCTAAGAAAAATAAGCTGCAAAAATGACAGAAAACTGACAAATGGAGCCATGTTAAATAACTGCCTAATTGAAAGATTACCTCTTCTCATCAAAGTAACTGAAATTTTTAGTATCAAAGCTATTTCCAGAAGTACAAAGTACAATGAGCAGTCACACATTCCAGAACAACAGTCAAAAACATTAGATGTATAGATGGGTGGGTGGGTGGATGGATGGATGGATGGCAGAAGGGGAGAAAGAGAGGAGTAGGGGGGAGGAGTAAAGAAGGGAGAGAGGACAGGAAGAAGGAGAAAAGATGGATTCCTGGGGGAGGGGCAGCATATGTAAGAAAGATGATGTTTCTGGGTTAAACTCTTCACAAACCAGTATAAACCTGGGTAGTTCAACTGTGAATATCATAGTCTTGGACTTAGAGTACAGGTTCAGGCACTCACTTCTCACTTTAGTACAGATAGACTACTTGTCAGTTTCCTATTATATTAAATTATTACTATAATGAAAAGTTTTTATAACTTGCATTCTAGTTGAGTCAAACAAGGGGTATGGACTGTATCTATTCATCCTGTGCCTAATTCACTACTAACAGAGAACCTGGCACATAAAATACAATTGCTACATGGACCTAACGTGGCAATACCCAAATCCACTGGGCTCTCTCAGCTTCCCATGACCTGCAGGAACTGTCTGTTCTCTCTTCCTGGAACAGGACCATGCTTTTCCTTGCTCTATACATTTTACATATACTAACTCATTTAATTCTCATAGTAATCCCATAAGGTAAAAATCATTATTATCCCTATTTTGCAGATTAGAAAACCAAGGCAGAAAGAGGTTAAAGAACTTAACCAAGGTCATACACTTAGTAAGTGGCAGGATTAGGTATGAAATCCAGTAGTCTAGCTCCAGAGTCCACATTCTTTGTAGTCATTCTATATGGCCTCCTGTGATTCCCCAAAGCCTCTTGTGCTTAAGTCTACTATAGTACTTATTCAAAAGTATTAACATTATTTTTCTTCTTCCTATAAAAACTCTTGCCCTAACATCTAACAAAAGGCCTAACACAGTGTACAAGTTATCTAAATTAATAATGATTGAATGGCATGACCCTCACTCCTTGTCTTCATGGAGCTTTCAACATCCCTATAGTAATATTAATTTTGACATTTAACTCAAAGAATAATTTTGGGAAATAAATATTTATAATCTGCAGTTACCCCACATATTTACAGGTCAAAATTATACTGTAAAAGCTTACAGAAAGAGAATATTCCCTCATTAAGAGAATTATATTAGCCTACAATATGGTAAAATTTTGAAGAACTGGTTGTTTCTCTAAATAGATGTTGGAAAACTAGTTACTAATCTAGTTACTTTACCAACAGAATTTCTCTTGTATCCTAAGAAAAGGCAGAATGAAAATTACTGTGGATACTAACCACGCTTAATATATTTGAAAATGTTGCATTAGATCATTTCTGAAATTAAGCTAGGATGCATATTTTGACAACTCTCCCCCTCCCCGCCCCTCCCACCCCAAAAGCAATACTACTTTCCATGTTTAGAAGGAAACCTAATACCATAAGAAAATACTAATCAGGAATTCTGGCTTCATTGCTAGATCTGCCATTAAGAAGCCGTGTCAGCATAAGCAAAGACATCAAGTTTCCTCATCCATAAAAATGAATGGATCAGAAATAAGCTACAAGAACTTTTTCAGCTATAAAATTCCAAGTTTACCATTATGTGCAAAATCAGGACTATCCTTTAGCAGCCTGATATGCTGAGGATGTAGAAATATACTATTCTGTCAAAACAATGCAACAGCCCACCAAGATTTTTTTAAAAAACAACCAATCAAGAAGACTATAAAGAGATCCACATTTTAAGAATAAATATTAATTTGTATGACTATTCATCATTTGTCTCCTGCACTTGACTTCAAGTTTTATAAGGACAGGCTCATCCTGGTGATAAATATAGCCCCAGTAACTACCAAAGCACCAGGCATTTAGCAGCAATCAATCAACATATGTCCGTGGCATGGTGGAGTTAAAATGATGGATGCCTGCTCTTCAAGTGCTCTGGTTTCCACGTGTTGGCCTATGCATGACATTCAAACTGTCCCAAGCTGGGAATTCCTGCTGGGCCCATCATTTAGACTCCACTCCCTACTCTTGGCAGACTAGTCTCTTCTGGTGCTGGTGCCTCCTTGAATGAGTGCTAGAAACCATGTGCATCCTGACCTATCTCCCTGCATTCTCTACCTACCTCTCCATCCCCTAACAAGCCTTCCTCCAAAACTTTCCACTCTTCAGGGATCACTACCCCACCAATTTGGGGAAACCAATATGGTCTTACATATTACCTGTTTCTTCATGTGGTATTTATTTATATCCTGTTCCCCTGTGTAATAGTTTTTCAAGTTGTCCTAAAGTTGCCTGAAAGCAGGTCTTCTTTCCTTTTAACAGCTCTCTATATTCTCTGATTGTAGCATTCACCCCTGCAAACAAGCATCTAATGGTATTTGTTGATGAATGTGATAATGCTTAACAGGTTAACTGAGGGCATAGCTTTTCTTTCCCAGAATTGAAATCTGAATGTCTGGATTTCAATCATGAGCTAATAAAGTGTTTTTTTTTTCCAGATGCTATTTTAAATTAGATGTTTAACAGAAAAAAGGGTACAGGGTAAGATATACTTTGTTTCACATACTGCTGTCTTTCTTTCATTCAATGTCTAAAAAGCTGAGGGAATGACACGCTGAGAGTATACAGTGTCATGATGTCACGATGCACTTAGTAACTGTCTCTGAAAACAAGTTGTACCTAAAAGCGTGCCTATCAGTAAAGGCCAACAATGGCTGGCTAAATCTAACAGAGTGTATAATGGCTAAGGGAAAAGCTTGCCAAACTTGTACTAAGCAAACTTGTACTTTCATTAATTAAATAAAATAGATGAGAAAGAAGCCTAGACTAATATGTGATGGCACTATTAAAACATGATTCATGAGTCCTCTATTACTTCCTGCCAATACGAAATAGACACAGCCCTAACACGATCCAGACAGAAAAATAGGAAAGAGTAAACAATGTACAAAAAAAAAAGTAAAAGCCCAGTGGTTCAAATCACTCTCTACCATATGAAGTAAAAGCACAACTTGGGATGTTTCTAGTTTTATGGAAATAAGAGAATACAATTCAGGGAAAGTTTGGCAGCTGCCAAAGAAAACAGAATAACCTTTTGCTTCCAAAGAGACTGATTAAAATTCATGTTCTTTCTTGCATTCAAACTTTCCACATGAGCTGAATGCAGAGGAAAATAAATGAACTACATCAAGACTCCCAATACCTATGGAAACATAAATTTAGAAAGTTAATAAGAACATTTTCTCCTTCAATATCCCAAATTCAAATTCAAAACAAGGAAAAGAAATCCATATCAAACTCTCCTTATCTGCTAGAGATTAACCTTAAAATTACCATCTTCTTTTAGTTTATTTTGGCTTAAGAAAATTTCCTACCCAACTAGAAGAAGCAACAGGCACACTGAAAAAACAAGTGGAAAACATATGGCTTCCTATGGGAGTCTCTGAAGATGAATTACCAATTATTTTTACTTAAGAAAATGAAACATACATACCATCAGTATGTATCAACTCTGTTTCACTTATGGCATTGATAGATTTTCAAAGATTCAAATCAACTCAACAAATACTAGATGCTTTCTAGAATCCAGTCATTGCACTATTTCTCAGGATGCAGAGCAGAACTCTCCTAGTCCATTCCTATTCAGCCCGCTTTGTCTCCCATAGCATTCAAAGCAAAGGGCCTGTCAGAACTCATTGCCATTAAGTGGGACAGCTAACTAATGAAAACAACACAGATCCCTAATCATGTATGCTGTATCAATGACCAAAAACTTACCCTGTAAAAACTGGTATCCACTTGACTTTTATAAATTTCACAGAACAAATTTCTACCAAAGAATGTAGCATCAATTACTGGAGTAATAATTATCAGAAAAGAAGTCCTGGAACAGAATGCTGGTGCGTTACCTAGAACTACCATTCCAATTTTGCTGCTTTACTTCATCAAGTAGGAAGAAAAATAGCACCACTGAACACATCTCACTTAGATGACTCATGCAATGCCAAATAAAGATATTCTGCTTATATTTTAAAAGAAAACAAAAATATCACTTTATGTTTGTGCTTTTCTCCTTGAATGATATTAATAGTATAAAAATCCAAATAAATAAAACAGAAACCTGAGGGTGGGGGTTGAGAGGACTCGACAGAAATCCATTTTAAATGGAAAAAACTATAAATTTTTTCCAATTACCTTATCAGGCCACCACTGCAAATCTTCTCCTAAAGATACTGGACTTTGAACAGGTGTATTCTTCTTATCCATGTTTGGCTCTCCTTCCTTGCTGGTAGAGCCCCTTTCATTATCAAATGAGGCTCCATCAAGCCACCTTCGTTCACGTAAACGTAAAACGGATTCACGTTCACGCAACAGCTCAGAGTCTCTCTCTAAGGGAAGAAGGAGAACTGGTATGCAATTGGGTCACACCAGTGGGATAAAAGTAAGCCACTCTCTAGTAAAGACCCTTCAGGATGCAACTAACAGCAGTTTATCTACTCACAAAAATTTATGTAAATGTCTATCTAATGAGGCTGACATGCAACATTCAAAATATTAGCTCTTTCAAGTGAATGTATAAAAATTAAAACCTAGTATTTTTAAAAACTACATACAGGCAGACTTTTCTACAGTTCTGCTACATGTTTCTAGAGCAGAACTGAATTTTATTTGGAACTGAATTTGGGGATTTTTTTAATGGAGTTAAAATTTTGGGCTTTCATTGGAAATGTTGTCTATAAACTTTTTTAATACATTACAAAATGTGCATAAATTAGAATTTTAACATGTTAGACACATATAAGCAAACCAAAAAATGCACACAGGATAAAAACTTGAAAAGGTTATGCTACAAATCCATTAACATAAACTAATTATAAAATTTTTGCAATCCAAGCAAGCCCTTGTTATAGGCTGGATTTTTATGAATAAGTCTTAACTAAAATTTTTCAAGGAACCAGACAGGCTTCTTCATTTTTAAAGAATCTTTAGAGGAAAGATTTTCTTACCAAAATGCTTCTGCTGCAATTGGCTTACAAACTGTCTAAAGTCAGAGTTTTTTTTTTCCAGTTTGCTCATATATTACTTTTTAAAATAGGGTAACCAAAATAAACTTTCCAAGACTTGGATAATAAGGACTAGAAACAAAATTACATTGAACCATATAAAAGATTGCCTTATATGCAGGTTAAAAGTGGTCAGGTACTGGCTATTTCCTATGGTTCAAACTATAAGTAATGCCTATATAGAACTTAGAAAAAGAAAAAGGAGATATTTAGAAGGAGTTATTTGTGTTAGATACTGAATATTTAAAAATGCATTACTTGATACACTTAAGGTAGTAAAGTATGCATTATTTTAAAATTCTTAAAGCTATTACAATACATTCAGTATATTAAAAGATCACCATAGATATGTTATTTTAAAATAATAAAAACTTAAGTACTAGATATTTGCAGAAAGTTCTTAATATAACATGGCATCTTTTTTCAGTTTATTAACGATCACTAAATACAGCTGATTTTAGTCTGTGATTTGAATCAAGCAGTTTTACATTCTGGAAAGTAAACATACTGACTGAAAGTTATAACACAAGCTAAAGCTATATATAAACATAAAAAGAGAGGCAGGATTAATGATTTCAATTTCTACCTTCTAACCTCTACTATATACTGTATCTTTTAAGGATTTCAAACTTTTAAAAATAGCATTTTAATAAGCTAATCATTTCTATACATTTAATATTGGCTAATCTCATTCTAACAAGTTTCTTCATACTTCACCCTTTCATCTAACCAGGATTTAAAATGAAGAGAATAATCACTTTATTTTAATCAAATAAACTAAGGAGACTTATTTTCTGAATGCTGCATGTCAATGTAAAGTAAAATTCTGCTTTTAGTTCAGAATCCATATTCCTAATTATTAATAAACATATAGTAGGTAAGTTGTAATCCTTGATAATGTATTCTACAATGCAAATAAGATCATCTCTAAGATTCTATTGTGGCTCTTCAAAATCAAAAATAACTCATTTTAATGCCAATGCATCCAAAAACACTAGTAAGCAATGACTTCATCTACTGTAATATTAAAAGTTCAAATACAATCAATTCTACCACTATCTTACAGCCAACCTGTGATCAAACAGAAATAAATGCAAAATTACCTCGAGATGAGCCTAGCCTGGAAAGTGATGAACGACGAAAAGAAGGGTAACCAAAATAGCTAATATCTTCAGAAAACATGGCATCTGCATCAATAATGACACTTGGGTGGGCAGAATGAATGTCAGCATCAAGAAGAGACATAAGATCTTCTACAAACAGAAACAAACAAATATCACTGAAGTGGCTATAGAAAGAGCATCTGTAGACCTCTGAAAATTAAAATACATTAACACAAGGAACTGATATTACCTGAAGGAAAAAAAGGCAACACCTAGCATATAAGATTAACATTTTTAAAATAGATTTTAAGGAACATCAAGTACATAATTGTTGCCTGGGCTACTGCTAAATAATCACAAGAAAGATCACGCTTTAAGATTTAATACTTATGACATCACAGAGGTAAATGCAGTTATTACATATTTTTAGTAATATGGACATCACAGAACAACATTCCTGAGTCTTCTGCCAGCCCATGATAAAGTTATATCCATACAACCATGTCTTTCTTGTGACCAAGTACGAGGCCACTGAGCAAAAACAATTTCCCCATTTTCCCTTAAAAGGAACATGGCAAGCAAATCGAGCAGCTCTACAGTGAGAAATATCTAACGACCCTGAAAAGAATAGTCAGAAAAATCAAATATGCTTTATTCTTCAGTCAAAAGAACACTCCAGAAATGAGAAAACTATGATGGTGATCCACCAACCTCCAGGCAAATAAGATTCACTGGCTGTATCATCCCCATCATCTCCATCTTCATCATCCCGGCTAAGTAAATTATTTACAGCAAGGTTTACATCAAGATTTGTTCGCTGAAGTTCTCGAATAATGACACTTCTGGATTTGCCTTGTAAAACAACCTGGGCCTGAAATAAAAAAGAAAAAAGACCACTATACTAACTTTCTTCTGATTAAATTCTTTATCAAAATCAGCTTTCTAGGATCAAAACAGAAAAACGGTATTTCACAATTCACGATAGGAGTTAGGACTACAACCCACCATATTCAGTTAAACCTCACCTTGTCCTATTGTCTTATGTTAAGTGTTCTACAAGATTCATACCTGCGAAATTAGTTCCTCTGGAATGACAGATGCTGGAATAACAGGCTGGGGCTGACTGCCCAAAAGCCCAGACCCTCGATCCCGTCCTGTCCGAATAACTCGAGTCTGTCGGCGGGAATCTCGAGCTCCAGCTGATGACCTACCAGAGGATCCTCCTCCACTTCCACCTACTCCAGAACTCCAGCGGCTTCTAAATATTGGTAAATTTATAAAATTAGCATTTTAAACAATCACATCTGAAAAGATCACTTTGGGTCTCATTTTCATTCTTTTGAGCTAAGATAAAGTTACTTGTAATATTTTATAGTAGTGTTTTGACCAAAAAAAAAAAAAAGGTTACGTGTTAAAAAATTTTTTTAAGGGACAGGGTCTTACTACCTTGCCCACAATGGAGCAGAGTGGCTATTCACAGGCACAATCATAGCTCACTGTAGCCTTAAACCCCTGGGCTCAAGAGATCTTCCTGCCTCAGCTTCCTAAGTAGCTGTGATTACAGGTGTGCTGCCACAACAGCTAACTTCACTGTGTCAATTTTTTTAATGCTTAAATATAAGTTCACTTTTTAGAAATATAAACATCATGCTTTTGCATCTTTTAAAATAATTTTTAAAAGAGCCGCATACGTATTTCTAGTCACGACCCTAAAAACGAACATATCTCACCTTTGTGTGAGAGACTCATCAGACTTAACTATCAATAAATATTGTTACATAAAAAGTAAAATTCAGAGTTTAGAACTCAAAGTGCTTTGCATGGAATAAACATTCATTTGCAAAGAGTACTGCATTAATATTTAACAATATTAACCACCCTGGCCAAGGGGAAGCTACTATTTAAAACATGTTCATTAATTTTTTTTCTTAAGTATGAGAAAACAACTTAGAAAGGGCATGACATCTATATCTTCTCTTATTGCCCCAAACATGAGAATTAAGAAGCTTCAAATCAAGTAACCTAGATAACCATAAAATAATTACTTTTCTACATTTAATCAGATCTCAAATAGTCTTGCAAATCACTTTAGCCTTTTAAATTAGGACAGTGCCAGTTCTCTTTAAAATGAACCCAATACTTAGAGATCATTTAACCTAGAGAGAGGCTGTTTACTCCGAACTCCTATTGTACTTGCCTAAGGCTGAAACCTTCACCCTCCAATTGCAAACACTTACTCTTAATTTGATTTTCCAAACCTTTTGTTTCCTTAAAAAACTTTGAATATATTAATATTAACCAATAACAATTTTCAAATCAACATACATCAAACTTCTTGGTTTCTCTTCTTAACTGAAAAGCCCAATCTCTGGCTAAATAAATAAAAAACTTTTTCAATAGTTCCCTCAGTAAAATGGAAAAAAATAACAACGACAACAAAAAAAAAACCTCCAGAGAAACTGTTGTCATCCTTTTTGAAGGCCTTCTGCATTTGCTGATGCACACTATCAATTCATATTTATGCTGTATCTATATCTATAGCCCAAGAACTGCCCAAGATAACTTTGGAGAAAAAGAGTATTGTGCAGCCACAGGGCTGCAGTATGAAACAACACATATTTCAGCTACGTAACAGATTTTAGAAATTTCATGTTAAATGAAAAACAAAGGGGCTTCATTAACAGTATATTATAGTAACAAAAAAGGAAACTAGGAAAATGAGTCCATTTATAGAATGAAAAAGAATAAAATACTTAGGAATAAACCTAACCAAATAAAAGATTTGTACACTTAAAAAGTACAAAACATCGCTAAAAGAAATTAAAGAAGACATAGATAGGAAAGATATCCTGGGTTCATGATTTGGAAGACTTAATATTGTTAAGATGTCCACAATAACCAAAAATTCATCCTACAAATTCACATGGAATCTCAAGGGACCCTAAATAGCCAAAACAGTTTTGAAAAAAAAGAACAAAGTTGAAGGATTCACACTCATAATTTCAAAGCATATAACAAAGCTATAGTAATCAAAACAGTGTGGTGCTGGCATAGACTAATAGACCAGTGGAATAGAATAGAGCCCAGAAGTAAACCCTTGCTTACGTGGTCAAATGATCTTAGACAAGGTGCCAAAACCACTCAGTGGGGGCAAAAGCGGTGTCTTCAACAAGTGGTACTGGGGAAACTGGATTTCCACATGTGAAAGAACTGAAGATGGACCCTTATCTTACGTCATATACAAAAATTACATCAAATGAAGATCTAAACATTAAGTCCTAAAACTGTAAAACTCACTTCTAGAAGGAAACATCAAGGAAAAGCTTCATGACACTGGACTTGGCAACAATTTATTGGATATGACACCAAAAATACAGGCAACAAAAGCAAAAATGGACAAATGATACTACATCAAACTTAAAAACTTTTGTGCGTCCAAGGACACAATCAACAGACTGAAAAGGCAACCTACAGAATGAGAGAAAATATTTGCAAATCATATATCTGATAGGAGGTTAATATCCAAAATATAGAAAGAACTCCTACAACTAAACAACAACAAAAAATCAAACAACATGATCAAAAATGGGCACAGGACTTGAACAGACACTTCTCCAAAGATAATATACAAATGACCAACAATCATATGAAAAGATGCTCAACAAATCATTAATCAAAACCACAATGACATCTCAATAGACATCAATTAGGATGGCTACCATAAATATCAAGAAAAAGGAAAATTACAAGTATTTGCTGGGATGTGTGGAAATTGGAATCCTTGTGCACTGTTGGTGGGACTGCAAAATGGTACAACTGCTTTGGAAAACAGTATGGAGATTCCGTAAAATGTTAAAAACAGAACTACTATGTGATCTGGCAGTTGCACTTCCAGCTATATAACTAAAAGAATTGAAAGCAGGGTCTCAAAAAGATATCTGCACATGAAGAATAGATAAGCAAAATGTGGTATACACATACAATTGAATTATTAGCCTTTAAAAAGGGAAAGAAGGCCAGGCGCGGTGGCTCACACCTGTAATCCTAACACTCTGGGAGGCCGAGGCGAGAGGACTGCTTGAGCTCAGGAGTTCGAGACCAGCCTGAGCAAGAGCGAGACTCTGTCTCTACTAAAAATAGAAAAAATTAGCCAGTCAACTGAAAATGAAACAAAAAATAGAAAAATTAGCTGGCTATGGTGGTTCGTGCCTGTAGTCCCAGCTACTCCAGAGGCTGAGGCAGGAGGCTCACTTGAGCCCAGGAGTTTAAGGATGCAGTGAGCTAGGCTGACGCTACGGCACTCACTCTAGCCCAGGCAACAAAGCGAGACTCTGTCTCAAAAATAAATAAATAAATAAAAAGGGAAGGAAATCCTGTCACATGCTAAATCCTGGATGAACTTTGAAAGCATAATGCTAACTCAAACAAGCCAGTCACAAAAAGACAAATACTGAATGATTGATTCCATATGAAGAGTTTAAAGTAGTCAAATTCACAGAAACAGAAAGTAGAATGGTGGCTGCCAGGGACTGGAAGAAGGGAAAAAAGAGCGGTTGTTGTTTAATGGGTATAGACTATGGAGTTTCAGGTTTACACGATGAAAAAGTTCTAGAGATCAGTTTCACAAGAATGTGAGAATATACTTAATTAACACTATTGAATTGTATACTTAGAAATGGTTAAGATGGTAAATTCTATGTTTTTATACCACAAAATAAAATTTTAAAAATTCATTAAAAAAATGAAACCAAGTGTTTATCAAAGAAAGCACTATTGGAGAAAGATTTGGTTTTGAGTTATATATGTTGACAATTATGCAACAGAAAATAAGATAGGACCAATGAAACAAATAGGTGTTCGAATCAACTATTAAGTCAGCATTTATACTTCATAGTTTCCTATAAGTTGTAAAAGCTAAGTCAGGTAGAACTATACTCTTTTGGCATTTTTAAACATTCCAAAGCCAAATATATTATTTCAACTTGAAAACGGAGAATCACACCAAAGAGACTTAAAAACATATAATTAAGGTAACTGTATGTCCCAGTTTGCCTACAACATAGTACCAATTTAAGCCTAATTATTAATTTCACTAAAAAAAAGTGCCCTTTGTTTGGACAGTCAATTATATGGCCAACACAGATAAAAGGGAAGACTTGATATTTCCACCAAGGAATGCATACCATTTTTTTCCCCCAAGCAAATAATGCTAGAAATCTCATCAGATATACTATCAAAGTACACATCTGCTTCTGGGCAGACCTCATAGGCATCAGAAACTCAAATATCTAAGAGGTAGATAAGCTACACAAATAAGAGAAGCCAAGATAACAGGGAACAGTGGAGAATATGTGCCTATCTAAAAACATTCAAATTCTTTTCTTTAAGCACTGCTGATTCAATCCATTACACCACCACCAGCTGCCAGTTTATAATCTCTGTTACACAAACCCTCAATTGAGTTTACATGAAAGACTTCAAAATATCTCTGGTTTCTCCATTCACTTGACTGTTACCATGGAGAATACCATGTTTTCCCACTCTCGCCTGCTGTGCAGTGTTTCTCCTATCAGAATCCAAACCACCTACCAATCCCCATACTTCAATTGCTCCTAAACATTCCTCTAACCAGGCTTGCTATCTAGATAAAGACTATGTTAAACTAAGCATATACTAATAGAGGTTTCTATGTGGTCACAAAAGATAGTTCTGGAATCAGTGATTCCCTTTATCTATAATTATAGTGAGCTATTTAATTTTTAATACTAAACTTGAAAATACTGGGAAAACCTGTTTCTACCTTCTGTGGTTTGCTTATCAAATTAATCCTATAATTCTGATTCTATTATATAATACTCAAAGTACACAGAATGACTTGAAATCAACTGAGGAAATCACACCTAATATAAAACTAGTCCACAATTTGCAAACTTAAAGCCCATGGGCCAAATCTTATCCATATATTTAGTTGGTCTGTTTAAAAAGTAAACACCTCATCAAAAACAAGGAAAAGTCTGAGAATCTGTCATAGTCAAGAGGAGCCTAAGGAGAAAAGGTGACTAAAGTTATTATGGAATATTGAATGAGATCCTAGAACAGAAAAAGGACCTTAAGTAAAAACTAAGAAAATGTGAGTAACCTATGAACTTTAGTATCAATATTCATTCATTCATTGTAACAAATGTACCATAGTAATATAAGATTTTAATAATAGTAAAACTAGGTATATGGAAATCCTCAGTGCTATCTTTATAATTTTTGTCAAAAAAAATTGCCTAAAATTGTCCTGAAATAAGTTTATTTTTAAAGTTTATTTTAAAAATATACATATACAAATGCATGCATGTGCATGTGCACATACAATGTGTTTGATGTCTGTGACTGTGTATGTCATGTATATTTGTTTAAATGAAAACATCAATTAGTTCCAACATTTAAGTCAAGACATTTCATATAAAAAAATCCAGATTTGGAGGTTTCCTTAAGACAAAAAAAGGTGGGAAGGGCACAGGGTTTTAGATGTGGCAACAATGGCCCTGTACTTTTCAATGGTAAAAATCAGTTTATCAGCTGCCTCCTTTAAAAATGGAGCATCCATACCCTGGACAACAAGGAGACTGCATCTCTACAAAAAAATTTTTTATTAATAAAAAATTAGCCAGGCGTGGTGGCATGTGGCACATGCCTATAGTCATAGCTACGAAGGAGGCTGAGGCAGGAGGATTTCATGAGCCCAGGAGTTTGAGATTGCAGTGAGCTATGGATGACACCACTGCACTCTAGGCCAGGCATCAGAGACCCTGTCTCCAAAAAGGTGGGGGGAGGGGCAATCCAGTTTGTCAGAATCCTACTACATGCTACCTTACCCACCTGTAGAGCTTCAACTGTTTGCAATTACAATTACCTGCTTGGCTTCAATATTTTTAATCATGTAGTAATTATTAGCTCACATTAAACCCTAAAGGAATATAGTCGCTCAATCCAATGAAAAGCAGCTTATACCTACCATCCATTATGTCCAGTGATAAAAAAAAATAACAAAATACAAACTTTCACTAGTAACAGTTTCATTTTAACCTTACTATTAAACACTAATAAACTCTCCTCTCTTCCCCAAATAATCTGGTGCTCTTACCCGTAAGCTGGTTTAAAATGAGTTTTAAAAAAATACCCAGGAGATTTTTTAATTCTCCGCCAGGATAAACTTGAAGTAATTATTAAAGAGAGAAAACAGCAACTAGAAATCTTTAGCACACAAACCAGCCAATTAGCAAAAATACCAAAGGAAAAAACTTTAAATGATCAGCCAAAATAAAGTATCAATTCTCCATTTTCCATTTTAATGGAAAAGAAAAACAGTACCAATTATCCTAAAATCTTTCAAATGAAGCTGTCAAATAGAGACCACTCACTCCCTTATTCAGGACACCTCTTAGGAGCAAAAGTGAGCAAGCCTGGACTTTGCAGGATGGAGGGGTGGAGACCAAGGTCTGTCAAGACAGTCTCTTTCCTATTATATTCGGTAAATTTGAGGTTAAAGAGTCCCCTTTGAGGACTCAAGTCTGCCCTGTCCTAGATTCTCTAGTACATGTTATTAATATAACTTGCAAACTTCTTTAAAGTTTATTGTAACCAACACAGAAATAGAAAAAAAAAACCACTGTATAAATCAAGAGAAAAATTTATTATGAAGGAAAATATTTTGACTCTGAAAAACTTCTTCTTGATTTACCAAATAACTTGATAACAATTTCACCATCAAGAAACTGAGAAGAATTTTCATACAGCCTAAGAAAAACAATGAGCCTTTTAGTGCCTATACTTTGTAGACATCTGCAAACCCAAATAAGAGTTAAAAAATAAAAATAAAAAAGACTGGCACTTAAGCACTATGACATTTTTCAATATTGCAATTCATGGACCCAATGTTAAAGAAAGCTTACACAGTCTGTTCTTTAGGGGGCCGGGGGAGTACAGTGTAGTATGGATAAGGGAGACTCAAAAAACTAGTAACTGTCTGCATTTTAAAGTCTTAAAATTAGCCTTAATCTTCTTTGTAGTATGTCTACAAGGGTTTTATTCAAGCTCAAATGTACTACTATATTATATTTCTTGCATACTTTATTAATAGTTATAAAATTCCACTGTTCTATTTCTGTCATTCCGTCATACATTCTAGTATAACTGGTTACATCCAAATTTTGTTTATTAAGAGAAAGGATTTAAATCTCTGACAATTTGAGCAACATAATAAATAACAGTAATGGATTATAAACCATAGTATAAAACAAATATCCATTAGACCATGATATGAATAAATGAATAGAAAAAGAAATAAAATAGAATACAAAAGAAAGAAATGGGGAAGAGGAAAAA